>JAXDDW010000003.1:3697500-4405000 GCA_034670385.1 Hoplostethus mediterraneus | reverse complement strand
TATTACCCACTGCAGGGAAAATGGTCCCCCAATGGCTAAACTGTTTTACAGGTGTTTTACTCTGTACGTAGGTACCTTAAGAATTCAAACAAATAAAAAAACAAAGCAGTATAATCAAGTGTCTTGCAAAAGAAAGACAATAGATGATCTGGAGGGATAAATTACACACAAGGTAGAGTCAAAGAAGAGTTCAGAGACACTATGTGAGAGTGAAATGCCTCTTTAAGGTGAGGGGTAAGAGACTGCACTCACTTCTGTTAAGATCTGGACACTGTGAGATGTAACCCTGCGGCATCACCAGGATCTCCACGTCCTGCATCACTCCCTGCAGACACAAACACACACACACACACACACACACACACACACACACACAATTGCCTGTTATATCATTTTACATAAGGTAAAGTACCCTAGGGTGGAATTTAATGAAGGAGAAAAAAAGCGGTTGAGGATGCTAAGAGGATAGGATGCGATCTCTGTGTATGTACATTTTCCACATGAGTGAACATGAAACAAAAGCAAATACAGAACGTGCAAACATAAAACAAACAAACTGGCTCATGAGGACCTTGGTAAACGCGGCACGCTTAAAAAAATAAGGCGAGAGAATAAGGCAAGTTAGTCCTGACATGATGTGTTTCCCAGGATGTCGCTCCGACAAACCATCTCATAACGGGACACCAACAGGATGCTAAGTGAACCAATCACATGAAAGTCTTGGACATGGAAGGCAAATTTTATTTTTCCTCCAATCTCCTCTGATAAGCATAACCAGGAGATACAGATTCAATTTGATTCAAAGGTCCCATTTGATAGCCTTTCGTCCTGTGGCCGAAACACACACACACACACACATACGCACACAGACACAAACACGCAGACACTCGGTCACCATGGTAACCTGGCCCATTTCATTCCTTGAGGGCATTTATTTCCCTTACAGAAGTAGAGCGGTGCAACTTAGGAGAAATTGTTTTTTAAATTGTCTTGCCACTTCAATTTACCGGCCATAAATTTAAAATCCAGGGAAAATGATTTACTGATTTTTCATAGCAACACTGTTGAAATGGAAGAAGATAGGAGTTGTGTCTATTAAACCTGTTATGAAACCAGAGGCGCTATACATATATTGTACCCATCAAACATATTTCCCATCAGGCATCTATACTTCATCTATACTGCGACTACTAATACTGCAGTGATTATCTCGGGGGCATTCGAATT
Source organism: Hoplostethus mediterraneus (assembly GCA_034670385.1). Lineage (NCBI taxonomy): Eukaryota > Metazoa > Chordata > Actinopteri > Trachichthyiformes > Trachichthyidae > Hoplostethus > Hoplostethus mediterraneus. The sequence goes on along the minus strand of JAXDDW010000003.1, from coordinate 4,403,773 downwards.
CCTCTGCATCAGTGATACTACTGTATAGTGCAGTAAGCATGCAGTAACAAGTGGGACTTCAATGGTGGTCTCATCTGTAATGGCAATGTGTTTTTGTGGAAAATAGCATACCTGGTGGCAGGCTGAGGGTAAATTTACTTTTGATTCCATCAATTCAGCAAGAAAACTGATGCTGTCGGGTCAAAACCTTGTGTCTCCAAAATGTCAACTTTTCAGGAACTAAGAGAAACAGCCTTTTTTTTTAGATTGTTTCTTGATGACAATCCATTTTTTACATTATCTGATGGGTTTTGAAAAGGTTTCATAAGAGATAGAGAATTTTCTCAAACCGTAGTGGACTATGTAATCCTTCAATTGAAGTGAAAACATGAAAAATACAAGGTTTTAAGACGACAACAGCGAAATATTGGCAATCTGCCGACAGGAGAAGATTACATTCTGCCAATTAAGAAATAATGGAGAACGATATTTCTCTCTTTTGTTAGTTGTTGCAGTCGGAATGACTTGAAAGTAAAGTGACCCCAACCTTATAAATTGTGATATATAATATATAATAATGTAAAAGAGCTGCAAATGACACTGATGCAATTTGAAAATCATATCTTGTAGATTAGGTACATACATTTATATATCTTAAAAAGTGTGTAGGCTGCAATGTGTGTTAAGTGGAGCTACAGATAGATTAATTCTGCTAAGTCTTTGCTATCGCTGCTACAGATGTAATTTCCTCATCTTCAACTGACTGTGTGTGTGTGTGTGTGTGTGTGTGTGTGTGTGTGTGTGTGTGTGTGTGTGTGTGTGTGTGTGTGTATGTGAATGCATGTGTACTAATGAAGCAGTGTGCTTTAAAAGGAGATGTGCCTGTCCTAGGCAGTAATCAGGGCTTCAGAGAGAGGCAAGGAGAGACACCGCTACGTGACGAGATTAGTGGGTGACCTCCGAGTCTTCTTTCATCTGCCAATTAACACTGAGGAAATTCAACAGCCAGGACACATGCACAAAGCACATAAAAAGGCAGACACACACACACACATCTCACTATAGATGTCACCATCAAGCACAAAGCTTGCCATCACCGGACTGATTAAAACAGCTGATAAACCAACATTATTATTTCCCGAGTGGGGCACTCTGGAGAGCAGGCCAGTCTGGGAGAGGCGATATATGTCTCCATGTCAGATAAACAATAGGCTATAGACTAAGCTTAATGAGCACAGTCCAGGGGCTATTCAAAGATTTCTCCCCAAATCAGCATTGTGAGGGTTGCTGGGATAATTACACTAGGCTTAGCAGCAGACTGAGGGGAGGGAACAAACAATGACAAAAAAATGTCAATTCCTAGGGTGGGCAGAGCAACCCTGAAATTACAATGGCAAGTCTTGAGAAGTGCATGCAATTAAATCCACCACCCATTATAAATAAGACAAGTTGTGAGCCAAACAAGGAGGGTGGAGATGCAAACCAAGATTGAGTGTGGTGCAAAAACAGGGCGCTACAGCCGAGATGCATTATTCGCTGTCGGCATTCTGAATCATTTATCACTTGGCGTTATGACAAATTATGACGTGCATCAAAGTTAATTTGCTGCAGGGAAAGTTGTTAAAACAATGCCAACCTTGAAGAAGCCATGAGCGCTATTCCTCTGTCCTAGCCAGAAGGAAGCATCCTCAGGTATGTCCATGTACGGGACCTCCACCACCCTCTCATAGATTCTGCAAAGCATACATAATACATAATACATGAACCGGTCAACAGCTAGGATCACAGAATAGAACAGTGGAGTAATAACACAACTAGTAATACTACATGTTTTACACATTTTAGGCATTTAGCTGACAGTCTTATCCAGAGTAACGTACAATGGGTGCTTTACTGTTAAAAGCGTGATGCTTTAGGGAAGCAGTTGCTGAATTTCCAGACCACTGAGTTTTAGCTTTTAAATGCTTTTAAAAGCTGGAAATAATTTCACACTCTTTCATACTTTACATATGCCTTGGAGTGTGTGTGTGTGTGTGTGTGTGTGTGTGTACATGTATGGGTATGAAACATATTGATCAATATCAATACTTAAGAAACTATTACAGTAGTATTACTGTAATTTTGTATTTTGAGACAAAAAAATCATTTGTTTAAATTTATTATTTTTTAACACTGCAGCAAATCAGACCTGTATTTTGAATTATGACGAAAGTTGAAGAAAGCTTAATTTTCAACCACCAGTCAAAATTTTCAACAACTATTGGAATAGTGCCTCGACCAATGTCGTACAGTGGTGGGATGCAGAATGTCTGGTTATACTGCTTGTTAAACCCCAGCAGCCAGTCAGACTCCAGCATTGTCCCAATAAACAGTTGACAGTTCATCTTCACATCTCCCAGTACTCGCCAGTAGCCTACCTGTTGCAGTCGACGTGCAGTATAACATGAGAGGCGCTGACGGCCACAGAGACCTTGTGCCACTGGTCATCAGCCAGGCTGTAGGGGAACACCTCAGTGTGGGCCTGTTGGCCTTTGGTATGATAGTGAAGACGCACCTCACTGCGCTGGCCACTGCTCTCCAGCTCCAGGAACCTGCAGAAGAATGACAACTGCAAATTTGTATTCCATGCAATGTAGAGTACATCTTGTCGCGTCAAAGTCTCATAACTCGATCTGAAGTCTTATTTCAGTCCACACAAAAAAATGCATGCATCACCAGTTTATAATTGATGTGTCTAAACTCGGGGCTCCTCTCATCCCAGTGGTAAAAGATAAACGCATCACTCAATTCAAAGCAATACACTCACATCTCACTTGATTTGCAACACCATTCAGAATTCAATCACATCAATAGCCTAATAGTACTATATGGCTGTTAAGTGCAGCATCAGCAGGACACAACAATGGTCCACGTGTGCGAGGGACTCATCACGTCGAGACATTGGTATTCCAGGAGAGTCCTCTTCACGCCGCTGAGATTCACCCAGAATACTGACACTAATGGGAAGAGCTGCCGATACGCAGTCATCAGCCCTGCCTTTAAAGACAAACTTATTTAAACTAGAGTCGTTCGCTTGAAATATTATTCAAAAGAAAAATAGATACTCACATAAGTGTAGCAGTGGAATTGATTTATCTACAAACCACAGTGAATAGATTTAGTCTCACTCAGCCATGCATGCACATTCATTCTGGCTCCAGCTTCAACACTTCTGTCTGACACTAAAGAAATCCTTGCCTCATTTCCAAATGAAACGGTGCAGCACGATTTTATAGAATATGAACGGCTGGGAAAGCTAATCAGCGTTTTGGAAAGTTATTAACATCCCTGTGAGGTTTCATCTCAGGGCTGACTGTAACGTTGCACACAGTTCACTCAACACATTATGTGACATTCAGATTGCTGTTCTGATCTTCCAACAGCTCAGCTACTGCAAATTAATGAAAGCATTAGCATGCTAACTGCAGCTACTGCATCATCTCTTTTGTATCCACAATTACAGACTCAACGTTTGGATCGTTGATGGACTGTGAATAATATGTTGGCATACAGTTTACTCTACTGGGGGCTAATACATCTTAATGTTCAGATATACAATATCCTGGCCTCAATCAACACAGATCCTGCAAATATTACAAAATAGAAACGATTTCCCTTTAATAATGTGTTTAATCATTATATGTTTTAGTTTCAGTGCTGACATGACATCGTGTGACATTGTATGGGTTATGATGTCCCATACTGCCAAAACACACATCTCAGAGATCTTTGTTTAAATCACAAGAAAATGTATTTGCACATGACACATGACATTCATTCGAAATATGTTTTGGACATTAAAGTTATATATCTGCAAGTATGTATATATTTATAGATAGATAGATAGATAGATAGATAGATAGATAGATAGATAGATAGATAGATAGATAGATAGATAGATAGATAGATAGATAGATAGATAGATAGATAGATAGATAGATAGATAGATAGATAGATAGATAGATAGATAGATAGATAGATAGATCATACCTCTGTTCAGAGTGGTGGATGGAGAGGATGACCCCAGAGTTGAGATGTTCCTGTTTGAGAGTCACCAGGACAGTAAACTCACTCTTGCCTCTCAACTTCTGGACCATCCGCTCTGACACCTGCAGGGCGGCCTTCACTTCCCTGGAGGAGCCTAGGATGACAGGAATATCAGGTATTTATTACACCATGAAGACCAATTTTCCCTTCAGGATCAATACAATTTCCTGTCATGACATTAACATTATTCATTTCAAATGAAACAAAAAGCCATTAACAACAGTCATTTTAAATTCATGTTTTATTAATCCGTTAGGACGTTTGCTAGATTGCAAGAACATTGACAATATAGTTATTTGGTATTGTGGTAATAGTGTTCCCTTATTGATCTAACAGTTGTAGTTCTATTTTTCAGTCAGAATGTTATTCCACTGAAATTGTCAATCAATAAGTTATGACTGGTGATTTGATTTTCTTTTTTCATTTCATCTGTTATACAGCGAGACAAATCTACTACAAACCATAACATGGAATCGGACAGATTCATTCATCCTCAAGCTGATCAATAATTATCTTGATATGAGCATTGACAGCATGTGACAGAATGAGTGAAAGTCGATTTTAAAACGATTCAAGGTTTATTTATGTAAACACAGTAAAGTAGACCTCGGTTACAGTCGGTTGAGAGAGTTTCACAATGTTTCTTTTCCATTTGTGAAGTCAGATTCATAGAGTATGGCTGAGAGAAATTCCCATTCCTATCAAAATCCAATCACAATCATGTTCTTTCCTGATGTCCTGTCTGCTCTACCTCCATTCCTTTCCTGCTCTCAGAGACGCCAGTATCAGTTATATGAACACCACATCGTCTTACTTTGTTATTGGTCTTACCATTCTTTCAAACGGCTACTCTGAATGGCTCAAACATTAACACACATTTACAATAATGTGAAATATTTCCATTATTGTAAATGTGGGTTATAAATATTTTATTTTGAAATATTTCACATTTTCAACCACTGTATCTAGGTCATAACTCCTTCGGGCCGGGCTAGAGGCAGATAAATCAGCTGTTGTGTCAGTGGCCCAAAATAATCTGATAGATTTCTGGATACACCGATAAGACTGTGGTGACTACCTATATTGATATATAACTACTTTAACTGAATGATGTTACACCTGAAGTGAAAAATGTGTGTATTGTGTTTTACGGGGTTAGATATAGATTTAGGTTTCCCCCCTTAACTCTTGATTGAGAAGCTGTGAATCAGAAACTTCAAAAACCTCTGACCAAGCCCGTCAGAAAACCCTGTGTGTGTAACGCTGAAATTCAATACCAGCCCGGCCTCTGAACTGTGGGCAAGTTGTACATTAATGTTTGAACCATTCAGAGCGAGTCTTGAAGGAATGGTAATAATACACTAAGACTACTGGTGCTGGAATTATTGATACTGACATCTTAGAGAGTAGTAAAAGAACCGAGGTAGCGCCGGCAGGGAAGAACTGCTGTACAGTAGAAAAGAACATGATTTTGATGGGATTTTGACAGACACATAAATATTTGGTGTATTCACTTGGTGTATTAACTATTGATGAATTTGATTTCATGAAAAATATAAACCTTCTAAAACCCAGTGTTACTGGGGTGTATCTCACAGTTATTGATATATAAAATGTTATTCTTCTTATTTATTTATTTAATGCGATTGTTATTAGGTTATTCTTCATAGCTGAAGTGAAAAATGTGTGTATAGACATGTTTTACAGGGTTAGAAACAGAATTAGGTTTCCCCTTAACTCGCATATAAGAACCTGCAAATCAAAAAACAACCTGATAAAAACAACAGCTGCTGAAGACGCAATTATTTTACTCAATTTTGCAACTTGATTTAACCTGTTTTGATACGGTGAATTAACATTAAGACTTGATGATGATCAGGATAATTGCCAAATTAAGGCATTAGGAAGCAAGTCGGTCACACTCAGTGGTTTGAAGACATAGCTAGGAGCCTACCTCCAATTATCCACTTACTAAAATGATCAGATCACAGCTTGCTGTTACCGAATGTACAACATACAACAGCATGTGTCAGCCATCCCAAAAACCTTATCAATCTCTCACAGCTTCGCTTAGGGCACCTTTTCATTTTGGCTTGGTCTAGGAACAGAGATATGAGGCCGGGGATTTGGGGAGAAGAAGTGAAAGGGTAAGGGTGCTGCTGTGGAGAGGAGGGCATTTTCAGTGTAGCTGTTCTCTCACCAGTGTACCCCCTTCCTCCTCCCCAACTCCACACAGACGTCTATGCTACTTTAATGGAAGCATCAATAAATGATGACGTTTCTCAGAAGCGATCACATCAAAGAGTTCACTTCCAGCTATGGGATGCATGCAAGATGCCTTGGCACACTTAAGCGCTCCAGGAAGCTAGCGTGGGGGCTTCTCCTCAGTGTATTAACATTACTTCCAGCTGGTGGGAGTAGCCAATTAACACAATGCAATCTGAAATAGCAAACAAGGCCATGATGAAGCCTGGCGTACCAGGAGTGCACACTGCGCTCAGTGGTTATATCGGAGGACGCAATGAAAACATGTTGAAATGGACAGCGTGTTTTCATCTCTCTTCAAACAGAAAGGACTTAGCGTGCTAGCATTAGTATCTTTCAACCCCATGGGGCACATGTTTTGAGTCATTTCTGTCAAAACATGTATGTTGTTTGGATTTGTGTTGTCATAGGCTGAGGTGGGACATATGGTCCAGTGACTGCAACAAGAGTGCTCTGCCCAGCAATAACCTGCTGCCATCAACAGAAAACCTCTCAGTAATTAAATCCAACTGACTGCTTTTCATAATAATTCAGAACATTTAGAACATGAGATATTTTTTGGTTCCTTGAGTGATTGTCATAGTTACAAAAATGATTCACTTTGTCATTTCTTAGAGCAAAGATGAGCTCAAGCCAAACCAGACTCATTGTGCAGATGGCAATATGTGCTGGTCAGTGACTGGCTCCGGATAAGGGACCACACTGACATCTCAATCATAAGCACAATGGGGAAGAAGGGAGGGAGCAGATGTAAGGGTGGGGTCCATACTGAGTGCAGAAGGACGGTGGGGTAGGGGGATGGTCAGGACCAATAGTCTCTAAGAGCCCCACCACTGGGCTGCTCCACAGCGTGCCAGCCAGAAGCCTTTGATCTGGGAGGGGGTGACTCTCCTCCTCAAGGTGGAAAGGGCCGGTCGGGATGGGATCTGGGGAGGATTGGGGGGGGAACCTTCTCATTTGGACAGAGTGATGATCTTAGCTGTTTGTGGAGATCATCATCAAAAGCATGATGACCTCAACAGTAGGTTCCCCGCTCAGGCAGTCAAACAAGGATTATGATGATTATACCAATAATATCTCTGCATTGGTAAAAACACATAAACGAGGAGTGGATGAGTCTGAGCTGTGATGAGAGGGCCAGCTTCCCTGTCTGCCAAATCAATGTGCCCCTGCTGAGGGAGCCATTGGTCGATTATCTATTGGCAGGCGGCTGCATGGGGCAGCCACCTGCTCCTAACGACCACTCTGATGTTGAGATACTGACACAAAATAGCTTGAAAATGATCATCCAACACATAAAATTCCAATCGCTGCAATTTTCAATGAAATAACATGGCTCTTGTCATTTATCTCAGTTGTTTACGGGCTGTGCAGACCAGATAATTGTGAGAAAACAGTGTTTTTGAGAGTTGTATGAACTGACTGGAGATCTCCAAAAGCCTCGGGCTCACCAGCATCCCTGGGAAGAATAGCTTTGGGCTAATCTTATCTCCTGGATACATTGCGCTTTAACGGTTTCACTCCAGCCACTATTTCCATCCCTCTGCTTCACTTCTAATCTTAAACTGTCTAATGTGGTCTTATTTTGTCTGACCCCTAGTCCCCACACAGCTATAAATCCCACCCCCCCCACACCCCAGCACTGCATTCTCATGGAAGTATATTGGCAGCACTGCACCAATCACCAGCTCACACGTTTAGCATTTAGAACAGGTGCCCTGCAGCACAGCTTGAGAGCCCAGATATACCCAGCTATCCCACAATCCTTTTCTCACACACGGGTCTCACTTCTACCTAAATTCACAGAACGTGGGCTTTTGTACTGCAAGAGGACGAGAGGTTTCCTTCGAAAAAACAAACATCTCCGAAGGACTTGCTGACAGGCAGGAAGTCGACGCTTCTGTTCATTACATGCGTTTGCCTTCAATTTAATGATTTCCCACAGGAGCATGTGACTTAAAGCAGTATTACTAATATCAGACAAGATCATAGCCACTTTTGTATGTGAATAATGAGGACTTTCGTTGTTTGGTCTCTGGTGCATTGCCAGAACAAAATAACACCGCCCACGCCTCCGCAACAACTCCTCTCCATTGACTTATGCAAAGAAGACATCTCTCAAACAGTAAAGAGCGAGGAAGCCGCGAGATGCACTAAACACACAGGACCAAGGGAGGTCAGAACACACACAACAACCCCATAAACAGAGCAAGGAGCATAAGTAATATAATAAACCCTGCACTTGTTCTTATTGTGTAACGCTTCCTGTTTGAAAATCGACAGAGCGTATTTCCAAACAACACATTTTATCCGCAGGTCTGAGCGTTGAGAGGGATGTGCGTGGGAGGGTAAGGCAAGAGAATATCTCTCCAGAGGGATTAGAGTAATGATAAACTCTCCACCAGCAGCAAACTCCAAACCCTTCATTACTGCCACAGCGCGCACACACAGGTGTAGGCATACACACACCCACACCCACACCCCCCCACACACACACACACACACACACACAATGGCTGGCCTCCTAACACACGTTGACTCATACAGTTTCAAAGAAAAAGACAGCCCCAGAGAGATGCACACACATGGGCTAGCACAAAGACGAACACACACACTCACACACACTCACACACACTCACACACACTCACACACACGCGCTTATCCCTTTAGCTCGTTGCTACAGGTACTGCGAAGACCATCTCCCTCCACGGTGTGTGTGTCCGTTCTCCTGGAACAAATACTACACCAAGCCAAGGGCACCTCCAGGACTGCTTTGGCCAGCAATTTCTCCCCCAACTCTCAGATCCTCAGTGACCGCCTGTCTGACATTCACACACACACACACTCAGAGCTGGTGTCAACCTCCAAGCCTCCCGACTGCATACTGGCCTGAGGAGGGAGAGGGGGCGGGGGTATCTATCCACTCTTCTGGGTGGAATACGGGATCGTGCTCGCCTACACGGACTTCTGGGTGATGTCAGTCAGTGTTTTGATTGGCTGGGCAACGTTTCGGGCAACAACAACAATACATCTTCCAACTGCAGCGAGACACATGGCAAAATATACAATTTACCTGTGTGACCAGTGCAAGAGTTTTGAGACATCTCCTGGCTGTACTTGCGTTAAACCAATTGTTAGTTGGTGGACGCTCTTATCCGAAGCACCTTAAAGCAGAGAGGGCATCGATTTTCAGCATAAGTGTCCCCAGGATTCAATAAAACAACAAACCCTGGGGGTGTTAGTACAATCTATCCATTGAGCTGCACAGAACCTCCTTGGTCAATGGATTTTAATTTATTTTTTTATTTTTTTTAAGATTAATTTTTGTCCATTTTTGTCTCTATTGGACAGTTCAGTAGAGAGAGACAGGGACCATTGGTAGAGAGGAGGGATCACATGTGACGAAGGTCCCAGGCTGGAAAGCCACCAGGACGCCCCCCCTCCTGTCAATGTCAATATTAATAATGATACTTTATTGTATGGAAATCACCCCCCCCCCCCCCCCCCCCCATCCAGGGAGGTTAGTGTGCAGGGTCAGAACACCCCAGGACTTAGGGGGGAAGGGATTCTTACTCAAGGGCGTTTCAGTAGGGTGGATGCTGGCCAAGATGGAGGATGGAACCTGGGTCCTCCAGGTGAAGGACAGTCTAGGCTGGACACTAGGCAACCCTGCTCACACACACATCTAACTCCTCACACACACATCTAACACACACACACACACACGCTCCTTCTCTCTCTCATACACAGAGACACACACAAACACACACACACACACACACAGAGAGAGAGAGAGAGAGCACTGCTGTATAATAAATGAGCCTCTTCCATTCAGTTACACTCCAGTGTCACTGCAGTCAGGGACACAATCATCACCAGATACACAGAAACACCTCACTGGCAGCCTCAGCAATGACAGAGTAGATTCAAACACACACACACACAACACACACACACACACACACACACACACACACACACACACACACACACACACACACAGGGGAGTCTTGCACTGCAGCTAAGATGATGCTTCTAGCAATTGTGTTGTTTGTACTTGGAATGCGTTTGGTCCAAATGCTTGAGAGGGTTGTGTTTGTGTGTGTGTGTGTGTGTGTGTGTGTGTGTGTGTATACGTGGGTGTGGTCCTTGTACCTGTATATATAGACGTATACAGAGAGAGCGTTATATATATATATATATGTTTAGATATCACACACACAATTTGGACACAGTGTGGGGAAAGACTAATGACATGACGGTATCGTGGCGTGGCAGAGTGCCACCTGGCTTAATAAGGTGAGAGAGGCGTAGCCCGGGGCTTTTCTCTTGCTCTATTATGCCCGTCCCTGAGGTCCACCTCTCCTAATGCCATGCAATGTAGTGCTGACAGCAACCTTCAAAGGCGTCGGCGCGGGGTGGGGTTGTGGGGGGTGGGGTTGTGGGGGGGGGGTTGTGGGAGGGTGGGAGCGCTAAACAGCAAATCCCCCCTACTCTCTCCTCTTTCGCTTTCTCGAACAAAAAAAGATAACTCCGACAGACAGATATATAAAGATACAGTAGGTGCGCGCACGTTTTATTTACATGCACACGCACACAAACACACATACACACGGACATACTGTGAATTGCTCCCGCCCTCCCGCCTCCGCCTCCTCCATCCCCCCCCTTCTCTTTCAGCGTTCTTGCAATCCACCCCTCCTTCTCTCCGCCCAGCACCCAGAGATAACCGTCTTCCCTTCGGGGCAGGCGGGCAGGCAGACAGGCAGGCAGGCAGGCAGGCAGACAGGCAGGCAGGCAGGCAGGCAGGCAGGCAGGCAGGCAGGCAGGCAGGCAGGCAGGCAGGCGGAGGAAGGGACAGCCTTGGATGTGTTCAGCCTGCTGTCTAATGAGCGTCGGTATGTCACCACGGGCCCGTCGACTGGTCCCAGCCAAGCAGCCGTACATGTGGGATCAGCATCGCCTATCAAACAGCTGGCAGACAGCTCTTTCTCGCTATCTCTCTCTCTTTCTTTGTCTCTCTCTCTCTCTCTCTCTCTCTCTCTCTCTCTCTCTCTCTCTCTCTCTCTGTCTTCCCCGCTACCTCTCTTTCTCCATTTCCGATCACAAACACACCAGGAGCCCCGGTTGCGCTTTGCCTCTACGCCTCTCCCTGCCTCCCCCTCACCCAACATCATCGACTCAACGTAGACGTCCCGGATGAATGATGTAGGCAAACTCTGCCATAAATAACATGGCGCCTTCTCTGCCGGGGTAATTGAATGTACTTAAAGCCTGCTCAAAGGTAATGCAGAGAAACAAGGGGGTCGTATTGACGGAGAGGTGCCCGCCGCGAAACCAGGGAGTCGTCGTGTTTTTCCGTTTTGTGAGATCAGTCGGTAAAAAAAAAAGCCAGGGGAGCTTCTTTCCATAGCTCTCTTTCTCCTGCTCTTCCTCCCTCCCTCTCTCTCTCGCTCTCTCTCTCTCGCTCTCCTTCTCGCTACCTGCCTGGGTAGAAAAACTTCTGAGTGTCGTCTGTACAGAAGACATCAAATGCCCTGCCTTCACAGAGAGCTGCTGGAGTTGCTGCTCCATGCAGAAGTGCTGCTGTCTCAGCTGCTGGGTGGGAGATTAGAAGATATCAGCAAGCAGAAGGAGAGGGGGAATGTAGACAAATGACTTTGTGGTGTTTCTGTGTCCCAAAACAACATTGTCGCTTTCGTACAAGATCTGATCTGTAATGAGATGTGAAATCCTCCGTGTGATGTTGCCATGTCTTTGGTTTTGCCACTGATCTGCATGCTAAAAGCAACTTGTGCTGCTACTTTCGGCTGGGTTATGATAGCCATCTCCAACCCTGTCTGGTCGGGATCGTCATCAACGGGCTAAGAGGTGACATCAACACACCAGTGCATAAAACCCCTGCATGACAGCAGCTTTGACAACTCCATTTTCTTCAGTGCCAGTAACTCAATGCTCGTGCTGAACATATTTACAGAGACATTTCAGTATTGGTACCCCCCCCCCCCCCCCCCCCCCACCCTGCTCCGCCCGTCACATCTCGGGTGTAGAAACTGTTCAGGCAGCTCTCAGACCTCAGACTCAGAAAGGTCACCGATGGGCAAGTCTGGCAGGGGCCCATTCACCATCCGGGATCGCATCATGCATCTCCGTGAACGCAGGGTTTTTGTTCCTGACTAATCTGATTATGCTCAGTCTCGCTATGATTCTTTGCATGTGCGTCCCATTTCTCCCCCTCTGCTCTCCCGTGCCCCCCCCCCCCCCCTCCCCTCCTCTTTTTCATGGGGACCTAGACATTGCCTATTGTTTGGGCAGGTGGCAGTCTAGGGGCCTCCAAGCACGGCCCCATTATAGCACAAAACTGGACAGTATGAATAGTATAGGCTTACATTATTATCAGAGAATATGACATCATCCAATAAAGCGCTATAGATGGACTGATCACTGGTCATACATTTGTTCATCTCGTGATCAAAAAAGAGAGAGAAATACATCAATGTGTGTGATCCGTGTGAGTTTGATCACCATTTCTAAGTAATGCTATCTGCTCGGACCCTTTTCAACTCCCGCATCTACGCACAAAACACACGGAGCGTCTTACTGTACCTTGGAAGTGGAAAGCTCTAGAGTCGCTGTGGAAGCCCTGGACCTGAGTAACTCCATCAAAGCCATCTGCAAGCGTCAGTTCGTCAAACACGCTGATGCGCAGGGCAGGGTCGACCCCGAAACCTAAAACTAATTTGACCAAAACAAAAACATTATTGTTAGTGTAATGTGATTAGCGGGTTAGGACACCTGTAATGCCATCAGCATCCCCAGCCCACTGGTGTCGGGAGAGCAGATGGGGAGGCGATTACACAAGCTGCTTCATCAAGTAATTATTTTTGAGAAAGCTGGAGGGCAGTTGCCAAAATACTGAAAACATCGCATCAAAACCTCGGGTCTCTATTTTTATGTATGTCTCTTCATCATCTTATCGATTATATACCGCAACACATTCTCTCTACAATGAATGACAACATTGTGTCCTACCTGAGGCGGCGCAAAATAAACCGAGGACCAGAAATAGCTGTAATAATCCCATGGTGAATAAAAAAAATTAGTCCATGTTGTGTCCACTTCCAAGAGACAATTATTCTTCAATCACATGCGAATGACGGACCGGCCCCGCTCAGAAAGCTATTACCAATCCCAAATATGGAAAGAAGGCATCATCACAACTTGGATGCCCGATGATACAACAAAACACATCCGGGGGGTGGGGGGGGGAAAATACAAATTATTCCATTTAATGCACGATCTGTTCCATCAGCAGCATCCGCGGCACAGGTGGGTATCGGAGGATGTAACAAAGCAAGCTGCTGCTGCTTCACCAGCTCCAGCGACGCTCCTCTACAGCAGTGTGAATGAGAGCTGTGACCACTGGAGGAGGAGTGGAGAAGGGGAGGGGGTAGGAGGATACCCTGCCGAAGAGCGAGAGAGGGAGGACCGATTTAGCCCCCTTGTGGCCTCGGTTGAGAGAGCACTCGGTAAATCCAAAACGCTCTTAAATGTTTTGCAACAAGGCGTGTTGGAGTCCAGCTGACAGATAAATGTCTACAGTACGCCCAATGAAATGAACAGTCGTAATCCTATGATATATTTTAGAAGGATACTACAGATATCCAGTGGTGTAGTTTAAAATGGTATTATTGTGTGAGAGTACCATTAGAAAATTATAATGATACCACGGGATATACAATGAAGTATAAAATCACTATAAATTCACTGTTGAGTACCAACATAATCCCACTAAATCCCTACAGGAATACTACATCATGGTGGCTTTTAATTTGATGAGCATAGAGGGATGCCTTTGCAATGGTGGAGAAAATATCATCATTTCTACCATGCATGTATTTACCAACTCTTTCAATGCATACCTATAAAAAGAACTTAATTGGAATATTACAGGAAGTATAGGGATATTATTGGATATAGAGATCCTTTAGATCATTTAGCTGATGCTCTTATCCAGAGAGACTGTCTTTCTCAAGGACACATGACTGTTGATGGACTGGCTGTTACAGGGATTAAACCTATCAGACAGTTAATGGACAGACTTTCTGTAGGGAACCCTGCACGTAATTAATCCCTATAAGAATATTGTATGAATTTATAATGATTTTCCATTAGGGAAGCATAGAGTGCCTTTAAAATGATAGAGAAAATAATATGATTTCTCAAACAGAGTCGATGCGTAGTATCGAGTTTACCATAGTAACCATAAATATTCAGATTGTTCCATGAGAGGAGCTCTGACCTCTTGTAAGCATAATGTCCCAGGCTGCTGTGGTTTAATTCCTTTTATTAGTTAAGTCATCCGATATAGTTGAGGTTTGGCTCCTCGGCAGGTGGTATGAAAATGAATCGGAATAGAGTGCTCGGCTGGCTGTGTGACTCAACCTTGTTAATTTGTTTTTATAGAGCACAGATGCTTTGTGCTCTGCATATTTGTTTACTCCTCTCGCATCCTCCTCGTCCATTGGACCAATTAACATTTTGAAACATAGCTGTTTTATCAGTGCCCGTGCCAGTGAAGGTTTTTTCCCCCCCTAAAAGCAGGATAAACAGTTACATTTTCCCAGAATCCTAATAAATTCCATGCCAGTTGGACATAAATCGAAGCCTTTTCATAGAGGCCTGTTCAGAGGCAATCCCAACACCGCAAACAAACTCTGGCCAATCCCTGGATCCCAGGGAAAGTCTTTTGTTGGCTGTGTTGTGTCTGTCAAACTGGGCTGACAAGTGGAGGATGGCTGTTATCAAAGAGCCAACAGATACCATTCTGGGGACAGTTCCAGATCCTCTCTGGCACTCAGCCCCTTCCTATGGACCCAAGAGTGACATCGGCATATTTGTCATGTCAATCTGCCTCTGCGTCATTATAATTCTATTATTGCCAATAACACGTTGGGTTTTAGTAATTCCACAGCATGATAATGCATATGGACCATGCAAAATGGATGTGTTTTGATAAATATGCCTCCATCCACCTCCAATCCAGAATGCTTGTTCGTAGGTTCATGGCGTGCAGCTAGTGGCAAGCTATTGTCAATAAAACAAAGGCAGGCAATGCCTTTCCAACTGAGCCAGAGTATCACATCTGCTGTGTGAGAGGGCCTCCAACTCGCTATTCATTATTAATAACATTACATTTCTTCTGGGTCCAGACACAGGAAATGTAATTACTTTGTATAGCCCACAAGTTGTCATTTCCTAAAGTGCCATCAGGAAAATAAAGTAATTTAAGCATGTGCTCAGCCAAGAACGAAAAAGTAATAAACACACATGCACACAGGCAGTCCCAGACACATACAACACAACGCTGACACGCACACAGACTACATACACACAGACAAAGCCTCTCAGGGCAAGGACAGTAGTGCTTCTGTGAAGGAAGCAGATGGGTGATGCATTACAATGCTCGCGGGGGCTCATTCACTTTGGCCATAATCTTACCGTATAAGCATACTAATGCTATAGACAAATGGAATCAGCTGTAGTCGCTGTGTCGGAGCTGCCAGGATTTGAATGGCCATCAGTGAAAATGGCCTTATTGTTCCCATAGGGCTCCCTTGGGATTAATTTGTTGCACGACTCCATGTCTTATTGACCTTGCCTCTCTTTCAAAATTGGCATTGGTGAGGCGTGTTGGAAATGCTTTCCTCTTATGATTCATTATGTTTGTCTGCTCAAAGATATGTGTTTAGTATTCATTCACATAACTTTGACGTCTTATGATTTATTTAGATATAAAGAAAATTACATCAGTGAAGACTTGGAGCCTTATGATTCAATGGTAAACATGGGTTGTGCCATCACATGGTCAGATATAATCAGGTATTAAATGACATTTTTAGGGCTTTTATGCCCCTATCCTCATCAAGCAGCTTAAAATAACTGCACTAGCATAAAACACTTCAATTTCTAGACTGTCAAAATTACAAGCAACCAATAACAAGGAGTGCAGATGCAACAAATATTCCTGTGCCGCTAGAATATTTATGTAATTTAGAGTGTTTGGTGAAGGAATCAAATCCAGTCAGAAAAAAATACAGATTGTGCCAGACCTATATGGCACAAAACAGCAGTGACAGCAGAGAGGCACTCAACACTGAAGTTTGGTCATGATGCTCCTGTGGATGAGACACAGATGGATTTCATTCTCTCAGTGCCATCTTGTGCACGGGGAAGTGAATTACAGGGATTGGATCACAGTGGAGCAATACTGAGGATCAACAGGCAGTGTCACCCTTGGTCCATCGCAGGGCTAATTTCCTGACGACTAGAGACGCAGACAATGCTGTGTTTCTACAGGGGGTGGACAAAATAACAGAAACACCTAACAATATATGAACATCAACGACTCTAATAAGGAGTAGATCCACGCGTCTGGGGACATGGGGACATCAAGAGGCAACAGTGTTTACACCATAAGGTGCGTCTGGCATTGTAAAATGGCCTCATATTCCTTGGTCATTATATGACCATGCAGCGCAATCATCAGACTCAGTGACAAGATGGCTGCCATACCCGCTACCATGTTTAACAGGGGGCCACAGACCTTGTGGGTTGAGTGCACCCTTTGGCTTTCTCCAAACATAAAGCCATTCCAGGTGAAGAAAAAAGCATGAAAGATGACTCTTCACACTATATTACTTTTTTCATTGCTCAGGGATCCAGGGGTCCTTCTGCTCCTTACACCTAGTCCTTATATGTCTTGGTGCATTGGTCTTGGATATGAGCAGTTTCCAAATGACAGTGCACACATAACTACCAGCTTTGTGAAGCTCATGTTGTACAGTTTTTATTGAGAGTGTGTCACGGAGGTGTAGAATCAATTCTGTGGTCATTTTTTAGGCTGTAGTTTTGTGGCAGCAGCTAGCCTGTTGTGTTTGTCTATCCCTGTCAGTGAGTTTGTTTGTGTTTTGCATGTATTTTCATTATTTTTTTACAGTGTTCCCCTTTTAAAGTTAAATTACTTTGCAGTTTGGACTGATGTCGTTGACTGATGCACCTGCAATTCAACCACTGACTATTTGGACTTTTGAACGTTTGCAACATGTTGCTTTGAAAAGCTCTCATGATCACTGGTGACTCAAAGGGCTATATTTTGAGGGGTTTTTTTCCTCATCGGAACATGGTTACGTGTTGATCTCTCACTCTCCTGTGGACTTTTATAGACTGTCCATGCCGAGCAGTCGCTCCACACAGCCACTCCCATTCCCCTAGTCCCATTGTGAGTGTGTGCAGTGAGCTGGCTCATTGGGCCTCATGGTGAATGAGCCCTGGCCATTCATTCAGCATACAGAAGCTCATTAGAACTCTATAGAGACACAATTGTGAGCCCCACATTAGAAACTTCCTCCACTGGGGCACAGACACCACACACAAAGTGCCAGTTTGCTGCTAAGCTAAGCGCATTGTCTTCCTGATTCATAGAGTCTGGCCCTCCATTCACGATATTAAGTTCGAGTGGTGGAATATCAATTGCGTGTGCAATGGTCCGGTATCTTTTTAAGAGCTTTGGTGAGGGTAAAAGAGAGAGAAAAGGGGTCTCAGCTGGTCTGCAGAGTGCCTGTTTTCAACAGGGCCATTGTGAGGACTCTGAAAGAAGGGACCCCTGTTTTTTTCCCTCCATTTCTAAAAAAGAGAGAGGGACATCAAATAAATTCACATGAACTTGCTTTCAGGGAGTTTCCAAGACTTGCCGTATGAGAATAGGCTAATTATACCTCCCTCTCCTGGAGAGCTCTATTGGAATCTCGTTAATTACCAAGTGGTGAATCTTAATGACGATACGCTTTCAGCGATGGTTTTAAAATGTGCAGAAAGTCTTGAGATCAAGAACCATTTCTACCCTGGATATTAATGAACACACATAATGTAAAGGAAAACCTGAAGTTCTGAGGCGTGTCCTTGGTTTTGAGGTGTAAAAATGTTCTGCTTGCCACAGATAGATAGCTGCTCAAATGCTAATGCAAGGGAAAAGTGAATGTGTGAACAAAACAAACAAAACTCCCCAGTGTTATTACCTAGAAATGATCCAAACCATGTGCTCTGTGAACATCAGGATCTTTCCAGAGTATCAACAACATAGTGAATAGTGAATAATGGCTCCATAGAGCAGTCGATGGCTTCCTTCTGCTTTCTCTCTCTGTGTCATAAACAAATGACTCTGCCTCCACCAAACAAAAAGCCTGGGGCACTGTCAACCACTCGTCCACGTGAAGCATGTAAACACACATTCACTGCACAAAGGTAGATAGCACACACAGACTCGCTAACACTCATCATGCAACGCAGCGCCATGCCTTCTCCACCAGTCTGAGGAATAAAACCTCAAATTTGATTACAAGCAACCTTTGGCTCCCTGGCCCTCACACAATAGGCCAAGCTGTCTGGGCCAATTTCCATGCTCAGCATGAGGCATCTACCCCCCCCCACCCAGAGCTCCCTGCTCCCCCATGACCAGTGTGGACATGCCTGTTTACTGTGCTTCAACTCCGGGTCTTTCCCCCCTTCCGTTGGTCTTTCTATTATAATGCTGAAGATCATTAGCTGGAACAGTCATTGTGGTGAAAGGTTACACGAGCCTCTCATTGGCCTTGTTTATACCAAAACATTCCTACGTGTGTGTGTGTGTGTGTGTGTGTGTGTGTGTGTGTGTGTGTGTGTGTGTGTGTGTGTGTGTGTGTGTGTGTGTGTGTGTGTGTGTGTGTGTGTGTGTGTGTGTGTGTGCTTGTGTGCACATCTTTAGCACAGTTGAAACTGAAATATGCAGCATAATTTATAGAAGAGCATTAGTAGCTGCTTGTGAGCCAAGAGGTATTTAAGTGGTTGAGTCACCTCTGGAGCCACACATGGCACATGTGTGGCACCATGCTGCCACGCAAAATGCCTGTTCTTAAAAAAAAAATTAAAAAAAAATAAAAAGATTACTACTTGTAATAGTAATAATAATTTCTTGTCTGATTGAAAAATATACAGTAATATCATCGGGTCTGCAGATGCCGGTCTGGTCTGTAGTTTTGACCAGTGCCAGACAATCCAGGCAGTAGGTAGCCAAAAGCAAGCGGCTATGGGTGTTGTCATTGACATTGTAATTTTGTAAGTACAGTGAAACTTTCTTGACAAAACATAGTTACACATGTACCATCTCACATGTGCATTCAGTCACCTGTCAAAGTTGTCAAGTCAGTGAGGGACTAGGAAAGCACAGTTGAAGGGTATAGTGATTTTTTTAAATGGCTAATGTAACAATTGCAGGCTGTTATTATTATTGTTATTGTTGTTGTTATTATTGTTGTTGTTGTTGTTGTTGTTGTTGTTGTTGTGATAGCAGTTGCAATTTCAAAATCTTTGAAAAAGTCACAGCGTTCATATCAAATAAATAAAGTCCAAATTAAGATTTGGAGCATGCATAACTTTTAAGGCACACTGGAAGAATGGAAGGTGTTTCGTTTTCAAACATCGGAAAAAAGATTCTGATGATAAAAATACTGCGCACATCTACATTTGATTATCATTTCATCTTGCCAAAACCATGTTCATTTACTTTCTATCTTTAGTCATTCTTGAATCATTTTTGCTATCACAACAACTCTCATGAACCAGCATGTCTCAAATGAAACAAGAAATAAGAACTATGTGAATGAGTTTCTAAGCATTTGATAGCCTCGGGTTTTCTATGGGGCACAATGGAGCTCTGAGGGAGGCTGGAAAAAAAAGAAAACTATTTACTACTGGAGAAGACTGGTGCATGTTAAACTTTGGCCAGCAGTTCATTGTCTATGGTGTCTATCATTTAATAGGCTAGTTGACATAATGAATGAGCTGGACCCACCTTCTGCCACTCCAGAAAAGACCCCGGCCTTATCTGAATTGAGAAGCACATTAGAGCCTCTCAGCCAATCACGACACAGCCCTGCAGCAAAGTGCAGGCCCTAAAGAGGAAGAGGAGAGCACTTTTGTTTTCTACAGACTTTAATGAAGTTGGCCTGGTCACTCAAGGAGGGATTAAAGGAGAATTTAGTGTCACTGAGCTGTGACTGCTGGAGAGGGAGTTGAAGTGTTTGGGTCACCGTGTGAACAGGATGGTCTCAGTTCAGAGCTGCATGAGGAAGAGGAATATGGCTGGGTCCCCTCCTGCTTTACCGGGCTTCGGGAGCTCGGGGAAGAGTTTTCTTATTGACAATCTGTTGCAGTCACGGACATCTTCCGCCCTCGCAGAAGGGAGGGCAGGTGGACATCTGAGGCGAGCACCGTGTGGACCCCCGAGGAGAACCTGGGGCCCTCAGCATGCGGCCTACCAAAGCCAGCCCCCGGGCCCACACTCTCACCAGGCAAAAGACTTAGGTGGACCACTTCTGCCACACTCAGGTAAAACATTTAAGAAATACATGGACTTTTTACACGTACATCTAATATCAAGATCATGTCAGAGGTTTTAGACCCATAAAGGTACACCTACATGATGACAGAAATGTTTGTTGGCTAGCGTGTACTGTTTGGTATACCTTAACAATTCTTTACATGCAAACACTGTACAACAAACATCATAGTGCAATATAATGAAATCAGCTCATCTTTAATCACTCAGTGTTCTCTATATATAGATGTGCTCATCAGTTTTGACCTACAATTGCTAGTTATCAGCTTCAGAACGTATAATCATGTCTGTGTTTACGTCCTTTTTGAGTTGAAAGA
Source organism: Hoplostethus mediterraneus (assembly GCA_034670385.1). Lineage (NCBI taxonomy): Eukaryota > Metazoa > Chordata > Actinopteri > Trachichthyiformes > Trachichthyidae > Hoplostethus > Hoplostethus mediterraneus. The sequence continues at coordinate 4,382,691 of JAXDDW010000003.1, read as the reverse complement.
AACCAAGCAGTCACTAAACTGATCATAATAAAATGTATTAGGAAACATTGTATTTGAGTTAACTCTCCAGAAACCTTTCATTCTTTTAGTTTGAATAAAGGGAGACTTGTTGAATCGATTTCTGATTTTAAAAAAATGTAAATAATGATGTCCATGATAAAAACTAGTATCCAATCAATCCCCCCGATATTATACAAAGTTGAGAAGTTTGATAAGGTGGAGCAGCAATTCTTTGTTACACATGGCATGTAATATCCACCTCCGGTTTGATTTAGTGCTGAATCAGCTGCTCACCACATGGTAGAGTGACACATGGATACTTTTGACTAAAATGCTTCTCACTAAATCCACTCAGAATTTTACTGCATTTGAACAACTAATGAATTTTGACCAAACTATTCAGTACTATTTCAGTCAAGTTATGTTTTTAAGTTGATTTTAGCAGTGAAAAAATTGTTTGGGAAAAATACTGTATTGTTTATTAACTTTTATGAACCTTTCTTGAGTGGAAAACTATTTGTATGTCATTATACATAACACATAAATAGCATCATGATTATTTAACATAATAGATTGAACCCATTCTCATCTGTAACACCTAGTAGATGTTAGAGTTGGGTTAAATCCTTGATGCAAATAACAACCAATATTGTTTCATAATTATTTTAATGTATATATTGGAATCTCTCTTAAATTTTAGCTTTGCATTTGCAAACTGTCCAAGTACAATTAATGGCAGCTTTCAAATATTAAATGAACAAAGGACAGAAAAACTAGAAGATGTCTATTATATAGCATAAATAATGAATTATATATTTAAATGGAACTTTGACTTCAATAATGGGTTAATAAATCTCAAAGTCTCAATATAAAAAGAAAACATTTTACTGCAATCTACAAACTGCTGAAAGCTTTTCAGTCTTGGGAAGTGATAACCGCATTTTCCATGATATTTAAAATTTTAAATGTGATTTACATACAATATTAATGAAAATATTTCTGACTACAGACTCAAACACATGAGTCTTGAAACATAGCACTCATCATTTGTGACATTGAATCTTCCAATCTAATGAAGCAAATTATTATCAAAGCAAATTAGTAAATTGTTGATGTCTCTTAGATCGGCAGTTATAATGAAAACATGGCAAAAATATGTTTACTTAAGATATTTTAAACTAAATATGATTCTAACTGTCTTAAGCTAAACTAAAAAAAACTACAAATGACTGAGAGAAGGTATAGCATTCAAAATGTTTGTGGTGATCCAGGTGAATCTTACCTACCACACCTGGCTACCACATGACCATATCTGTCTTTTTCCCTCTGCCTCTCTGCAGGTGTGCTGAACAGTGTTTTCCTGCAGAGCCCTCACTATCTGCTGGCGTGCTGCGGTGGGTCCAGCCCCCCTCCCGTCTTCTCCAGTGAGTGTTTTATGCCTCATCAGCAATGTCTCAGCTCCTCTCTAAGCATTAGCAGCAGGGTCTCCCATGCTCTCCACAGCTAATTACCGATGCTTTGCCAAAGAGCTAATTCTCCGCTCAACTCTGCACAGCACTATTCATGACCATTCACGGCTGTTTAGGATGGGGAAGAGGGGTGGGCTGCGGCGCTTTTATGGAACCCCTGGGGCCCCCTTTTTTGTACTTGCAGATACACACTTTCACTGGCACAAATATGCAGAGCTAATAAACATCTTGTCTTCTGTCAGATTAAGATTATAATTACCAGAGGTGGATTCTTGGTGCTGAGCAAGGAAAATTGTTTCAAAGCCCAGAACTCCATCAGCATATTACAAAGTTAGGCTGTGCAAGTCACAACAGCTTTTAGTTTGAATTTCAGCTTTTAGTTTGAATTTCTAAAAACATTCAATAAAGTCATAATAAGAATAATAAGTGCATAGAATTTGGGACTCTTGTAGTAGTCTGCAAACTATCAGATGTTTCTATCAGGAGGTAGTTAGTTGCCTCATCCTATGATGCCTGTCAAGTCGGGTAGAAAATAGCACGGTTCAGAAAGCCCTCATCCCCTTGGTCCCTTGAGCCCTCTTAGTGGGCTGACACTTTCCCACAGTGCCCAGCAACACAACAATGCCAAGCCTGGCCGTGACCAATCGCCACTTTCACTCCACCATCCACACGCGACCCCACTGCAATTTTTCACCGCAGCAATGAACTCCGTTGAGCACAAAAAAAACCCTACCCATTTCTCTGCAGAAGTGGGCTGGACCAGGAACAACCCCCTGGCCATTGTGTGGCTAAAGAGCCTGGTTCACTGACCCCCCTCCTTTCTCCTGTCCTTCAACTCTCATTCCTGCCCATTGGAGACCTCTTGACTGGGACATAAAGCATTCAATGAAAGTGACTTTTATAGACTTATTCGAGCTCATCTTCACATACAGCCTGGCTTCATACCTGCAAATGAAAAGATTTAGTGTTGAGCTCTGAGCCATCGTAGTGGTATTTCCATTGAACGGCTCTATTGTTGGGGTTCCATAGGGTTCTATAGTTGGCCCGCTAGGGCAGACACACACGTTGCCCGGGAGTGACCTGGTAATCGGCCGTTTAAGTGGAAGCCATTGAGTCCCAATAGAGGAGTGAGGAGCATGTCCAAACCTGTTACGCGCTTCCTAGAGGTGGTCTATGTGCAGATTTGTCGTACAGATTAAAAAGGCAATGTTGAATAGATTGGATAAATTGTTCCATTTGACTTTTGTTGTGCATGCACCTGTGAGTGAGGCGGCGTGGGATTGTCCCTCACAGTTCACCAAATCCCTTTTTCCTCAGTGGAAACGGCTTTCTATTCTCTCTTTAGTCACCCCCAGTTTGTTAAATTGGACAGATAGGAAAAAAAACATGAGTGGAAAGAGAGTGATGAAGTGAGTGTGACAAAAACAGTCATCATCAAGGAATCAAAAGGTAGGAGATTCGGTATGGTTGGTTTTGATTGTGGATACAAGCAGTTTGTGCTTTCAAGTGAAAAAAGGCTTAACCCCAAGTAAACCATTTGCAAAAAAAACTCATGTCTTTCAATATTGTAACCTTGTTTTTTTCATCTCAATTGAGCAGGAATACACTACAAAACAATGACCTGTAAAACCTGTAATGACCTCACTCAAGATGTTGACATGTAAACTGTTGAGTACAAACATTGACAGGAATATTTCTTTCCCCAATTTTTCACTCAGAGGGAGCAAATATTCCAATGTGGTCTGCCGATACGAGTCCTAAATCCCGCAGAGGGATCCTTAGGAGGGCTGTGTTCTCCGAGGAACAGCGGAAGGAGCTGGAGAGAACATTTCGGAGACAGAAGTACATCAGCAAGATCGACAGGAACAAACTGGCAGCTGATCTTAGTCTCAAGGAGTCGCAGGTAATTCAGTGTGCATTCATGAGCACACTACTTTTACCCCCAAATAATCTCTGATACTACAACTAGGTAAGCAGGGTAAGGCATTTGTCTTTGTCCTGTGTATCGCTGTTAGTCACATTTGATTTAGTAGCCTGAAAGTTAGTGAAGTGGGTTTGTGATCAGAAGGCTGCAAATTTTGATCCCCAGACCAGCAGGGAAAATGGGAAAGTAAATGTGTAAGAGCTACCACCCTTGACAAAGGCGTACACCTCCAAATTGCTGGTTTACCTGCTCGTTAGGAGACTGTGGTTATACTGGGGAGCTCCCAAGGCAAGGCTGTTGTAGGCCTACAGTTTCCTCAAGTGTTGTGTTGACAATAGCAGTAAAATGTGCCACATAGCCCAAGTTATTTTTGTGTGATGGAAATTGAGGCTTAACTTTCCTGATGGCTTGTCAAATACTTCAAATTTTATCATTGAAAAATGCAGCAAATTCACTACATTTAACGGTAGAAAGAAGCTCGGGGGAATTGATGGGCGTTTACCAGTCGGTCGACCGGAGGAAAAAAGGAAACGTGCATAGTTTGTATTTTTACTAATGATCTTGAAAAAATAAGATTGTCTAGCATGTTTCAATTCTATGCTGTAATTTTGAAGCCTCTCTTTATAGATATTATAACGAACCTGGAGTTTTGTTTTTTGCCATTTACGCTCAGCCTTTCTGCATTCTTCTATTAATGTGAAGCAGGCAGGAAGATCATGAATGCTCAGTAAAACCCATAGCTGGATAAATACTGGTTAAAACAAATGAATGGACTGACAAACACCAGCAGATTGAATCCTAACGCCTCTCCACCACCCTGCTACTAGGTAAAGATCTGGTTCCAGAACCGCAGAATGAAGTGGAGGAACTGCAAAGAGAAGGAGGTTCACAACGCTCGCTCCCCAATGGACGAACTCATGGCCCAGGGTCTCTCACAGGAAGTAGAAGTACCATCGCCAAATCTCACCGATGCAGCGTCAAATAGATCACCGCCACAAAAGAGTGGCAGAGACACAGGACGAGTTATGATCAGTGGAAAGTCATGTAAAGAACACATGACTTTCTCACATCCACAAAGTCCTCACTAATTCCCCAATCTGTAACGGAGCTAAAAAAAAACTGTGAGGGCATCGACGATGTGTGGATGGCATACACTATCTGCAAAGACTAACATCCATAATATTGATATATTTCATTATTTGTATTGCATCGTACATGTAATTAGGTTCAACAGCTCAGTCAATCATCTCAAGTCACTTGTTTCAGTAAGCAATTTCATGGTCATTACACTGACAAGTCTGTCCAGGAACGATTCCAGCTCTTCTGTTATAATTGGAATCAGCTCAAAGACAAATGTAGCACGTCATTTATTGCGTCATTTATATCATATCAGATCTTTTTTTTTTTTCCATCATCATCTTTCATATTTTGGTGAACGTTACACTAAAGCCATGCCCATGATCCAAATGCTTTTTTTTGGAAGTCATTCAGTAAATTTTGTAAATATCGTTTTCAGAAAACATAGATACCTGGATCAATTGTAAATAAAATATTTCGATAAGTCTTGGTTTCCACATTGTTTATTCTTGACTTTAATCCCTTCAGAGAAAAAAACATTTATACCTGTTCATCAAGTATGAAACTACCACCCATCATTTTTAGAAATGTAATGAATGAAATTGTGCTCTCCATTAAACAATCACCCATACAACATTTTAATGAAGTTTTATTTTATATTCATTTTTTGACCTTTACATCGCCGCTGTCCACTCATTGTGTCGTCGTACTTGTTTCAGGAACTTTGTTTCAGCATGACCACCGTGTATTGTTGAGCTCATCCATGGGTTTTGAAAGGGTTTCATAAGACCAAAGGTAGCAGAATATTCTCAACCCATAGAGGAGCATGTTATCCTTCAATTGATGTTAAAACGTTTTCGTTCAGGGCAACAGCGATATGCTCAATGCTCAAAATAATTTAATTTCCTATAACAATGATAAAACAAGCGGCACGTGCAATCTTCTACATACAATGGACCGTGAAATCCATTATAAAGGACAAAACAACAAACAAACAAAATTTAAAGGATAGGCTAGTTAGCCACGATGCTAAGATGCTTACTAACAGTCCAGTTCAGGGAGAGTGGTGCATTTGAGGATACGGAGGTAATTCTTGACCTTGTTGGAGTCTCTGCGGAAGCAGTAAAGCAGGTCATGGTGGTCCATGGAGTTGAGCTCACCTCTTTTGTAGGAGGAGGAGGCAGAAGAGGGGGCTAGACTGTCTGGGGAGGAGATGTAACCCAGAGTGTTACCGATCACTCCCAGTAGCTCCATCTGAGGTGGAAAATAACAATGAAAGGTTTGTAGTCAATTCCTTAGTTCAAGAGAAAGCAACAGAATGAACGCACACACACCACAGAAACAAAGATCAACATCAATACACGCTGTTATTGTGAAGATTCGCTGTAATTCTATTTTTACTGCTTTTAAGCTTCCGTTATGCAAACACTAAAAATATGAGGAAACAATTTGTACCAGATTATGTAGTAAATACAGTAATAGATGTGGTGTATTGTGAATAGCTTAAAATAGCCTGTTGAATAATGTTGTCTTAAATGAAAGGAGCTATGTAGCCAGGATTATTGATTATTCTTACACCACCACAAAAACCTCCAGAAGCCGAGCAGCCAGCATTGAATTGGACCCTTACTTTCTCGGCCACCTTTGCCACTCCACTCTTCAGCTCCTGCACCATATCGCTCATCTCCAGAGCCTTGTTGGAGCTGTAGTGGTTGAAGTCTTGGTTCTGATCCTGGGCTATGCTCCGGTGGAGTTGCGACAGGGGGTCTCCCCAGGCCCCCAACAGCCTCAGGATCACCTCTGTCAGCTCTTCTCTCTGGGTAGGCATGTGGAGGAATAGGTTGAGCCATGTAAAGTAGATCTTAACTCCACTTACCATGTGAAAATGTTCTCATATCATCTATTACAAGATGTGAAATTTGAACATGCAGCCAAACACCTACATGCATAGCCATGACAACACACAACATGAACGCTCACTCCTAGTCTTTGTGCATTCTCTTTGTCGCCTGGTGTTAGTATGCTATAGGTGTGGCACTTCTGTTTTCCCACATGGTTCTTGCTGGGGAAAAAATATTGTTCCTGTATATGAGATACACATCAAATCAGAGGATGAGTGAGATTAGAGCTTGCAAAATAGATGGCTAATTCAAAGAGGGGTGACCGATCTGGGAGAAAAAGGACTCACAAACTCAGAGTGCAGATCGCTGGAGATGCCATGCATTCTGGAAGACTGTTGGATGACCCTGTCAAAGAGATCCACAAGGGAGGGAGCATGGCACTCAGCCTGTCCGCGGGCGCAGATCGGGGCAGCGCCAATCCTGATGGGAAGATCCAGGTACACCAGGGCAAGGACAGTGAACCAAACTGTGGAAGAAGTCTCTTCTAGTCACCAAAAAACCATATCATGCCATATGAATGAAAATTTCAGATTTTACTTTTCAGCTTACCTTTTTTCATGTTTGCTTCAGTGTTGTGGAATCTCAGTTGCCCAGTAGAGGTCTTTTGCCACCAAAGCGACTCTTAGGAAGACTAACCCGTACTATGACGGCGTTGCCAACGAATTGGGTTGTAGAGAGGAGGAAATTGTGCTTTCGTCTTTGTACATCATATGCTTCCTTTACTTATATACTCACCCCAGAGCATGAATTAACCCAGGCGGAAAGGGTACTAGCCTGAGCAATTTGTCCAGTCAAGGCAATGCACATTAGTGTGTAGTGCGAAGCATGATGCATTTATTTGAAAGTACAGCCCAACACATTGTCTCTGTTGGCAGCAAGATGGAAAATTCATTGAGTATGGTCTGTTTAGCTTGGTAGTGAAACAAGGCCATTCAAAGTGACATACCACAGGCTGTCTACTGTAAAGACGACCGTGAGTCACAGTTAACGGTATGACACTTTCTTCAGGATCCAGGGCCATTCTCCATATTACCCACAATTACCAAACCTTGCAGGAAAACTGGTAAGTTTCCCATGAACACATTGCATTTTTTACATTTTACAATTTCTTTTAAATGTTTCTTAAACTTTGATGATATGAAATGCAAGCTCAGCTCTGCGCTTACATTACAAACTTGAGGTGTAGCATTACTGCAGTAAACCAATAGTCGGCTTGTCTTGTAGAAAATAATGATTGTGCAAGCCATAGGTTCTGCAGTGGTCATCATAATTTGTTCAGTTAAGCTTTATAATACTAATATAATACTGCCATATAAAACTCTAAGGGCTGTGTAGGAATCATTTCAGAGCAAATATTTTATTGCTATCATTTTTCCACATCCAAATCAAACAGATGACACTCATAAATACAGCAATATCCACATTGAAAATAACATCTAAAAACAATTAAATTTTTTATTACTATGTACAGTTTTGAGTGCATTCTATTACTGTGTGCTATTAGAGCAGAGACGAAACACAGCAAGTGAGCTGCAGAGGGCAGCAGAGGGTATCGATGTCTGAGTCCAGCTCTATTCCTATACCCATCCGCCCCTGAGCTTACTTGACAAATAATCAGTAATACCCAAAGCCATGATACTCTCTGATATCTCACATCTCTCACTTGATTTTGACTCAAGTTCTTGTGTGTTTCTGCACTTCACACACAGAATTTGAGCAACAGTTTTACATTTTGCCAGTCAATTCAACATCTATGGTGCTTCCACTTGCGGGTGGCCACTGCGATGTTTATGTCCTTCTTGTGGCAGGGGAAGAGGCGGGTGAGAGCCAGGCTGCCGTCTTGCTGCGCGGCACCCGTCAGCAGGTAGCGCTGCGCCCGTCCGGGGCGCAACAGGACGTGGGCACAGCGCAGGTTGATGAGGAGCCACTGCCGTAGCAGGTGCTGGGTGTCGTAGGGGAGCAGAGGTCCCTGGCGGATGAACTCCACCCGACCTTCAACCTCAAATTCTGGCTCTCCCGTGGGCAGGCGGCGACGATAAAGCTTGGCAGTCACAGCTGGGGAGAAGAGAAAAAGAGGAGTGAATCAACCACACTTGGAAAATAAAAATCCCCACAATTCTGCAAACACACTTCCCAAGCACCCGAACGCAATATACACTCCATGAGCGCCAGCGCATTTAGAAACCTGCAGCTTACCAAAGTCATGCTGGCACAGGGCATCCAGAACTGTTTTCATGGCAGGAGACTCTTCCACAGAAGGGCAGTTCTGACAGGCAGGTTTGGGTAAGTCTGTGATAGAGATTAAACATGATATTACTGTAGGAAAAATATCACTGAGAAACAATCTAAAATTAACACATGGTAGTCCATTTTTCTGTTCTGTGGCACATACATACCTTTGGCAAAGTCACTGAATTTTGGGTGGGGGGACAGGCACATGTCTTCCTGGGCAGGGAAGCGGTCACAGTCCAGGGCCTCAGGCCAGGCGTGACCCTGGCAGGCAAGCACAGGGGCACAGCTGTCCCTCACTGCCACACACAGACTACGGCATGGCTGGATGAACCTAAAGTAGAAAACAGGGCAACAGTTAGACACAGAATGAGGGTGTGCTGCATTCATGAAATTATAGAAAAAATTATGATTTAACTCAGAAAGAGGTGGACAACATTTCTGAAATTTGTAGTGGAAAAAGAAACAAGGAACAGAACAAGAAATGCAATAGAAATCTCCTTACGTGTCGAGGCAGACAGGGGCGATGAGGGAGCAGAGGAAGGCCTGGGCCTGGGGGTGGCAGCCCGTTTGCAGAAGGGGTCTCCAGTCCTCGGAGCGCGGCACCACCTCACCCTCCAGGTTACTGTGGCCCAGGAAGTTGGGCAGTCGCATCTCGGAGTAGCCTACATCTTGGCACACCTTCATCTGGTTGGGGATGGGCACGCAGCGGGTGGACTGGCCCAGGTCGAAGGCCATTAGTGGAGATGTCATGGCCAGGAGAGTCGCGGTGAAGAACACGGCCATGCTGAGGAGGTTGTTTCGAAAATCCTGAGTTTCCGGGAGGTAAGCGGATGCAGCTCTACTGAGGCTGCTGCTGTCAAGAGGGAAGATACTTCTCTGCTGGCTGCGTTGCTCCTTATATACCAGGAGGCCAGCCCATCAGTCTGTTATCAACTACCTATCAAAGACGCCGAGACGATGTGTTTGGAGACAACGGCTTGTTTTGTGATGACTGCAGACAGAGAGGGGGCAATAAGTAGATGGAGGGGGGTGTGTGTGTGTGTGTGGAGGAGGGGGGTCAATGGGCAATCACAGCCTCAGTGTTCACTGACTTACTGTATTCCTTCATAGTATTACATTAGCTTCCAATGCAATAAATGAAAAATATAATACAGGTACTTTTTTTTTTGTATGTATTTTTAAAGTTCACCGCCAGTATTGGAGAAAGCACATTTCTGGGGTTTGTGTAGACAGACAGGCAGTCTCCTCCGTGTGGCCAGTCTCTTTCATGTGTCCCCGCTTGCTAATTGGAGGGTTTCCTCAGCAGAGCCTCTAGCTCTCATTAGCAAAGCAGCGTGTCTTCTGGCTCACCTGGCTTTGATCTGCCGACAACACAAACTCAGATCCACATGCTAAATACTATCACCCCAGCTCTGTGGCTTGTTTATCTGTCTGATGCAGCGTCATCACCCATATGGCACAGACATCAAAACTTTAGCATTTATATACATTTCTATTCGACGGGATCTGATGAGGAACTGTCCCTGCTATCAAAAATACAATCATGTGACAAAACTAAATAAATATATGGTATTATCTGTACTAATCAGCCAGTTGTAGGACGCCAACATCCCATAGTAGAGACCAGACCGATGGTACAGACACAAGTTGTAATCACTCTTTGTCTCCTTCCCTCTGTCTCTCATATACTTTGGCCTCTCACTGCAACAATGGCACTACATTACAGTATAATCAGTGTACTTGTTTGGATGATGTCTGTCTCCAGGTTGAGATCTCTATCTGGTGTTTGTGCCTGTGGGCCTTCTCTGATGAATCAGAGGTCCCTATCCCAGCCAGCCTGAGTTTGGCGGCTGGCTGTGGCTTCAGACGTGCCAAGCTGAAGCCCAGCCTGACTGGCCCCTCTCCCTTTCTCTGCCTCGATCCCAGCCCTGTCTCCAATAAGGACTTCACTCTCGCAGCCAGGCCAGTCAGGGCCCCTCCATCGGCCCCAGTCGAGCAAGCTTTTACAGCCTGATCTGATGAGTGGAGGCTGGGTCCGGCCAGGGTAGACGAGTATAGCCAGTGAGAGGGGACTAACTGGGCAATTAGAGTCACAGACCAATTTGGGAGAACAATAGGGCCACACGTTTAACAAGCTGCCCCTGCCGGCAGCCCAGTGGGGGGCCGTTGTTGAGCCTAATGGCTGCCCTGTAGACACTGTGTTTGTCTTGGTAATGTGTTGCCTGCCCCTGACTCAGCTAATGAGGGGGTGGGGGTTCTGTGTAGGAGCTGGATGGCTGGGCACCTGTCTGTCAAATAGACCTCAGACAGACAAGATAGTTGAGACAGTTTGGTCTTGGATTCCAGGTTTCCCTGTGGCTTGTAAAAAGAACGGAGCAGTCTGGATCCCAAGTGAACAGCAACACTTGGAAATGTATTTTCCTGTGATGTCCAATGTATATTTCTAGGCATTTTGGTTATCTGGGAGGAAAGCTGAAATGACATTGTGATAATGGCTCACTAAGTCATTTCAGTACTCTTCGGGCTTTCTTCAACGGATTTGTTTAATCCTCCACATACCCATACAGGGTCATGTGGTTCAGTCCATTGCCTCTAGAGCAACACGTGCCCCTGTGGCCTAGGACTGAATCCCACCAGAACTTTCTCCTGTCTGGCTCATTATTAACCATCTGGGGGAAAACACTGATGGTGAGCTGACTATTCCTCAGAAATCAAAAACCCATCAAGAGCAGCATTGATCCTTTAAAAAGGGCAGCATAACTAAGTCATTGTACAATGAACAAAGCATTACATTACAGTCATTTAGCAGACGCTTTTACCCAAAGCGACTTACAATAAGTTAATTTAACGTAGCTGGCAAGAGAACTACTAGTCACCAGAAATCGTAAGTGCATCTCCTCCATCTAAGAGCAAAGCACTATGAAGAGCCTTCTCTCTCACTGTATGTTTGCCACTGTTCCTTTGTATTAATGTGAGATCTTGTTGTCTTTGTGCCATGTGTGTCAACAGTTTATCTCACTAAATGGTCAATAGGCGTCTCTCTGCACCCATGTCATGTAGACATAATCCTGATTAAGTGAAATGATCCAGTGCTACCAGGATCTACTTGACAGAACTTGCACTGGAGCCTGTGTTTGAAGACAGTATGGAAGAGTGGGACAGCCAAGCAAACACCTGAGACCTACATCAAAGGCAGAGGTGCATTTGGGGGGTGGGGGTGGAGAGATCGGGTGTCTGAGCTGGGCTGCCTTGTAGCCTGGTACACTCAGATAAAAGCTGTCTCCTCCCTGCGCATTAGAGACTCATTGACTAAAGGGACTGAACCCCCCACCCCCTCCTCCATTTGCCTCTATTCTCTTCCCGCCATCCCTCCCTCCCCCGTCCATCCTGCTGGGCTCCACCAGGGCTGACAGACTCTGTGCAGACTGTCAGTAGCACTCAATTGTCACATCCAGTCTCCGGGCCTTGTGGGCAGACGCTGCCACGCCGAGGAGTGCAGACAACCCAACCTGGCTCTCGCAGACATCTGTAGATCCACTCACCACGTTGAACCAGCACACTAAAAAAGTTATACTGTTACTATGTTAAAGCCAATTAGTCCCTCGCTCATCAACCGGCTGAATATGAATCATGCAAAATGGATTGCAGCTTGCCTGGATACTGAAACACCGGGAGCTGGCCAAAGTGACTATTTCTTTGAATCATTGCATTAGCATTACTGTACACCACTAGCAAATAGACATCACGTGACTGTTATTATATAATACACAGTAATTAGCCCAGATCTGAGACAGCGTCATTGAAAATCATCTGCATAGTCAAGCACATCAGCTTAATAAAGACAATCAAATAATTGTGTAGCATGCATGAGCATTGTCTTTATTTCTGCAACCCAGTGGAACTGCATTTGGCTTGCACAGAAATAAGTTCTCTTTACAAACCAGGTTTGTCAGTCAACACTGACTAAAAGACAGTTACAGAACAGAAAGCCAAGTCCAAGAAATGTAAAGAAAGAAAAGGAACTTTTTCAGTGGAACACAACAACACTGGCAAGTCATGAGGGAGTGGAGGTAGACTTATGTGCTCTCTTGGTCATCTGCAACTCTGTGGGAGTAGAAATGAGCCTGGGTCATTAAAAGATCAAAACCTGAGTCAAGCAGTCGTTTCAAATCATTCTTAGGAGTTAGTTTTTACCTGCTGGGAGAACTGGATGGGTGGGGTTTACTGCAACAGAACAATCCAGAGTTGGTAGTGTCAAATAAGTTGTCAATCACATACTGAACTGCTATCTATCTATCTATCTATCTATCTATCTATCTATCTATCTATCGTCTAAACTCACTTCATTCCCAGATGTGGCAGACCCAGCTATCTGGTACGCCAAGCAAGGGAAACCGTTTTGTTGTTTTGAATACCATTTGTCCCAGGTCATTTAATAATAAAACAAGCAAATTGTTTTGGAAACGTCATATTTTCCATGAAATCACACCAACTTCATGCACACAGATTACATTTACTGGAAGAAAAGTGTTCACATAAAGTCAATGTCTGATTTACTGATATTCTAAGATGCTTTCAATGCAATTAACTTGAGAGTATATGGTGCTAAACTGGCAGCACCCTCTGGTTTTCACACAACATTGGCAGTAGCAATAGCACTGAGGAATTACAGCAAGCTTAGAACATAATGGCCTATCATGAATGTAAGTAATCTCTACAATGAATAAAGAGTGGAAGATGGGCAATCAGTCTAAAGCCTACCAGTGAGAGGCTCTCAGAGAGGGAGGGGGGTCGCAGCCCAGGAATGCCCCGTTGTCAAAACAGTACTGCAGTAGAGCCCTGAAGCATAGGTCCTGGAAAAAAACACCACACTCAAAATACATACAGCTCTGGCTGCAAGATGCACTAGAACAAACACTTCGACATTTTCTGAAATTGAGGAACAAGGGTTTTGTCACCTTAATGAGAGTGTGGGGGTTTCCAACGATTATGAGCAGGGCTTTTGGCCGTGTGATGGCCACATTGAACCGTTTGGGGTTGGACAGAAAGCCAAGCACACTCTGTAAATCATCACTCTCTACCAATTCGTTAGAGCGGACCTGCATTTTGAGATGACAAGATAATCCTTTAAGACGAAAGTTAGATAGGGGGGTAAACAGTGGGGTAATTATGTTTGATGCTTGTTCTCAACACATCTAAAACATCTAAAACGTTCTGCTTAAAGCACCAAAACCTCTCTGCCGGGACACCAGGACAAGTTTGAGGTCCTTATCTCTTCTGAAAATGCAGTTGGCTGCTGAAAACGGGAGAAAACCTAAGAAATGGGTGATCATACCCTCAGGCTTACTTGAAGGAATCAGATACAGTTCAGTGCCTTAAAAACTATGTGAAATAACTCGCTAAACCTGTAACCCGTTTGTCTGTTTTTGCTGTGGTGCAAATTGTGCTCTCTATCAGGTTAAAACTATCAGCAGTTTGTGTGTTCATATATACAGTACAGTCCATCAGCAGGAGCCAGATATATGATGGCCGAGTTTAGTCTCACAAGCTACTTATCACATCCTTTGTTAGTGCCAAAAGGCTTCAGTCGCCACCCTTTGTACACAGGCAGACACACACACACACACACACTATTAAGTACGACATTCACTAAAAAGGTAAGTGTAGCCTTTCTGTGCATGGCCATGGTTCACTAGCCCAATGAACTCTCTACAGTTCTCTTCAGCTGCAACCATACTGTATGCCATACTGCTTGAATGTATTCCACTGGTCTACATTTTGCACTATGTGAGGTCCTGTTGCACTTTGTGATGTCTTCTAGAAATACTGCAAGTTGTCAAACACTCTGCATCAATAACAAAGAAACTCATGTACACTCTTGTACTTGTATTAAAGACATGAAGAGTTCTATGCCAAGTTTATTCAGCCTGTATAAGCTCAAGTACTTTGTCAAGCAATGACTTAAGTTACCTACAATCATTTAAAAGTACCGTTGTTTGTTTTAATTTCATAATATCGGCTGCTGCCCCCCCCCCCCACCTCCCTCCTCTATCATTACAGCACCATCAGCACTAAGAGGCAAATTCAAGGTCAGTCAGGCAGGGATGAGACTCTTCACTCCTCTGTACCTGTGCGCTATGAAACTTTGTCATGGTTTCCAGCACGTGAGTAGTATCAAATAAAATGGAGTATTATTGTGAAAATGTAAGCTTAGGTATGAATCTTCACACCTTAGCTGCAAATTATTAAAAAAGAAACAACTATAAGTCATCACCGCACATGTGCTGGATGGTTATACAGAATCTGTACTTGTTAAGAGTAGATGTCCCCCAAAATGGTGGACATCTCATTTTGGCACAAAGCTCATTCTGATGTTCTGAACTCGTGTCACCCCGAAACCTGATTTCACTTACCGTGGACAGGATGATGACCAGGAACTCTTGTCCCTGGAACTCCTCCACAGAGCCCACCTTGATGTCGGACAGGCCCACCTTGCCCAGCAGGACGCGGATCTTCTCTGACTGGGGACAGCAAAGAGATTGAGCCATTATACTATTTGACTAGTTTTACCAACTGTTCAGAAACCGTTTAAGCTATTCTGGAGCGTAGTATGTGAAATAGTCACATTGACCCCCGCACTCTGGACTTCAGCCATCCGCCATAGCTTTAATAACAAAAAAACACCATATAGTTTTTCCACATCACAGGAAAGGTGTGCAGTCTTACTTGTTTCCTGTAGGGGGCGATGATGCCTATGTTAGAGGCATCAACAGGGTTGTAGAGCTTCTTCGCCAGCTGGCAGCAGTAGAGCATAACCTGCACAGCCTCCCCTGGGTTGAACCACGATGGGTTGTTACCCTCCCTCATTTCTGTGCCCTGGAAAGGGAGGGGAGGGGATTAATGGGGGAGTTGAAGACCCAAGTGATCTCTAGAGGCCAAATGGACAATAGACAGACATCTCAACAATCTTCATATCAATTTGTCACATTATTAATCCACCACAATAGCCTAGATTTACAACTAGAATGTAATGTCAACAACCCAAAGAATTAACAGGCTTCTACCATCCAACTGTGGGAATATGGGACACTACAACCATTCTACCATACTGGAATTGATGGTCATAGAGGTAGGAATGGAGCAACTAATGCCTATTTCTAACCAATAATGAGTAAAAGGTGGAAATAATGGAACCCAGCAGAAGTGAGACAGAAAAAAAGAGATTATGAGATTAAAAAAACACAACTTAAAAAACAAGAACCCTCACCCAGCCCTAAGAAAGACAGGGGGAAGTATACACCAGCATCCCTCCATAGTTTAAAGTCTTAAGAAGCCTCACCCTGACCCCATGGAAGAGGAGTGGGAAGCCCTTTTTGGGCAGGCGTTTCCAGTGGCAGAGGGAGTCCACTACGACCTTCGGGGCTCTAACACACAGCTCCCCCTTGTAGAAAAGCCTGGAGGGCAGCCGGAGCAAGGCCTCATGGGAACGGTAGTTGTAGATCAGCTTGGTCACCTGTGCAGACAACACAGTAGGGCATCACGTTGAGAATCAATCTAGTAAAACTGATTACTCTGATATAGAATAGTTAATCATGTTATACCAGTACAAATTAAAGAAAAGGAAAAAACACATTACTGCACAGGCAGGGTGAGCTGAACTTCTAGTAGTAACTTGTGACTCATGTCATAATTTCTTATTTCAACAAGTGTGCCAGAACTTTCTAGATGCTCAGGTGGAGGGATGGGATGGGGGGTGGGATGGGCTGTTCCAATAGATGGGGCTAAAGCTTTCAGAGTTTCTCACAACGGCAGATCGTGGAACAAGAGAAAAGCCTATTGAAAATAAAGTTTATAGTATAGTTTATCATCTTCAGTGAAGCAAATGCAAGGTGCCAGGGAGGGGGAGAGACACTAACACCGACAATACCACTGGTGTGAACTAGAGGCTACTAATCCTCTCGACCACGGTCTCATTTACTTAATTTGACAATGATATATTGATGTTACATGTAGCACATTTATCTATGCCATTGCTGTAAAAAACAAAAAGGTCTTTTTATACCAACCAGCCTAGGGTTGTATCCCCTCTCCTCTCTGGAGTACAGGGGGTGGGCCATCAGCCGCTCCAGCAAGGACACCCCCAGGCCAAAGGCAGAGGCCAGCTTGGACTTCACCACTGGGCCCAGCTGACAGGGGTCTCCAGCCAACACTATCTAAGTGGGGTGGAGAAACAATTGGTCATAAATCATTCAGGAAGAGCACGATGGATCATCAGGTCCTTCTGTAGAGGAATATCTTTATGGTGTATTGTGGGGAAAGTGAGTACATACTGGTAGCACTGTGGACTTTTTTTTGCTATCCTTGTGAGTCATTTTGAGTTTTAGACAGATCGGAGTGAGAAGATTTATATGAAGTGAGGTCAGTTCTTCAAGGGGCTATTATACGGTCAGGGCCTGGGTTAGGTTTACATTAGGCATGTAGTGGTGAGGGTTAAGGGTTGAATGTTGTCTGACCTGTCCGTCCCGCTCTGATACCAGGCTCATGGGGATCAGGGACTCAGGCTCTGTGGCCTGACCAGCTTCGTCCAGGAACACGTGGCTGAAATGGCCCACTCTGAGAAGAAACACAAACCCATGGTTACATGGCTGAGTCTGAAGGAGGGGGAAGGAAAGCTGCCGTTTAAACTGTTGACCCACATCCCCGCTATGACCCCGGGCCTTACTGCAGTCCTATATTATGGAACATGCCAGCGCTGGAACAGGTGCTGACCACAATCCTGTGGAAGGAGGCATGGCGGATGTCCTCTCCTGCCCTCGAGTACTGCCTCAGGTTTTCGGGGATGGACTGTGGGACAGAACGACACAAGTATCATCTTAAAGTCATGACAATGGCATAAAACAGCTCATTGGATAGAGAACGCCAGGGTACGGGGTCCAATTCCAGCTGGTTCCAGTCTGGATAAAAGTGTCCACGAAATAGCATACGTTAGCAAAGCTCAATTTTCATTTTCAACCACAACATACGTTTCTGTAACCAAAAAGGCACAGTGCAGTGAATTACATTTCACTGATGCTCTGCAGTACCTCTTCCTGCCTACAGGAGGCGTTGACGCGGGCCAAACTGGCAGCGTGCAGGAAGCCGCTGTCATGCAGACGGATGCAGATGAGGTCAGCAGCACTGTTGGACGGAGTGCACACCAGTACACGGCTACTGGGCAGAAAATGGTACACCTTGGTGGAAAAGATTATAGTCACTCAAGCAGTAGAAAGGGTTTCACATAGATAGACCACATGGGATGTTTGTGTACTTCCATGGCTTGACATTGAGACCAGATCAGACAGTATATTCTATAGTGTGTGTACCTGTAGTATGGCCTCGATAAGGGTGATTGTCTTGCCAGTGCCAGGGGGTCCAAACAGCACATAGGGGATGGGCCGGCACTCTCCTGCCAGGATCCTCTTCACTGCCTCCTTCTGGGAGGGGTTGAGGTCGGGGTTGAAGAACTGCCCTTCACTGGGAATGGGTTTAGACGACAGGCTACCATCTGGAAGCAAACAAACCAACAGCATATGCCACTGACGCACCAGATTTTATCTGGTACAGGGAATATGTGTACCAAACCAAAAATCAAATACCTTTAGTCTGTGTGGCCTTTGACTTCATGTCAACGGAAATGGTTGACACTTTCTCCTCATTTTCCATAGTTGACACCTGGTGTTCAAATAGGATTACACTCAATCAAGAACTATGCTTAATGAAGTCCATGTTTGTTTGTTTTTTACCTTTTTGTATTTCACCTCATTGTTGTTGTTGTTGGTTTTGTCTTTGGCTGGCTCCTCTGTCCACTTCCCTTTCCACTGGGGAGCCTGAAGTATCACTTTAGTGGGGAACAGAACTGGACAGCAGGGTGGAAACTGTGAGTGAGGGGCTGGTGGACCACTTTTGACATTAACTATCATAGAATAAGACAATTACTGTGGCATTTTGCTGTGTAAATAAGACACAGAAGTATAATTAACTGCATTAAGAGTAAACCAAAATTGGAGACACTTGTTACAGCTGTAAATATACAATTAGCCACCCAGTGCGATCACAACAACAAATGATACTGCCGCTACCTCCATCTTTTGCAAACAAGGACATAAAAGAGATTTTAATGATTTCATGGTTAGTAGAGTATAATGCCCCCTGTGTCCTCCGTGATTGTCTCCAAAATGTGTTCAGACACATTCCTGTGTGTTCAGCAATCCAAATGAAACCTCCACTTACTTTCCCCAAATTGCTTCGTCTGGTTGAGTGCATGGTGACACCGCCTCATGGTCAACCTGGTTGTACAAAATATTTACATTACTAGCACGGGTCATTGGTATTGGGCCACCTATGGTTCATTCTGATAAGGTGTGCTGTACATGAAATCACAGGATGATAAGAGACGTTTCCCTTTCTCACCTGTTGTAAGTGAATTCGACATCAAGAGGCTCTCCCAGGTAGCTGTGCTGAAACTCTGAGTTGACTCTCAAACTCACATCCTCCTCACTGATCTGTGGGTCCAAAACAGCATTAGTTAAATCAAGATTGAAAGAACAGCATTGTTGGCATGCGAAACTTCAGAATATCACAAATCTCCGCACCTCTGTGACGTAGCCAATGTACTCCATCACCACGTCGCGACTCTGCAGCTTCTTCAGTGCAACTCTGTCACCTGTAGAGCAGGCTTGACTTAAGTCTCTTATCGCATTGGCACAAGAAGCACTTGAGCCGCCATGATCACTAAACACAGTTACTCTAACGAGGCCATTCATTAATATAATTAATTAGCAAATATTTGTCAACATACTTGGTGAATTCACATATAAGACCAATTTCACATTTTAAAATAAAAACAACTGTACAACTATCAGAATACAGTCTTCATGACTGGTGGACTAGTTTCTCTTTTAAAACCTCAAACTGAATTTAAGCCTACAGCATGATACCAGTAGGTTTTATCACTTCTAGACATACCGGGTACTACGGACCTGCCAACAGAAATAACAATAACAATAACAATAACAATAATAATAATAATAATAATAATAATAATAATAATAGTCAATCTCTAATAATAGCTGGAAATAAATAAGGTTGCATGGTACTTTTATACCACAAACATACAAGTAATTTGAAAGTAAATTAAATTAAATCATAATACATTACTGTGTTTTTTCATAACTGTAATGAAATCCAACCCTGCCTATGTCCTCCTCACCCATACTGAGATAGGGTCTGCCCTCGGCCAAGCCCAGGACTTCTAAGTGCAGGTAGACGGCTCCTTTCCTGAGGAGGGCTCCATGGATGGTGAACTCTTTCAGCTCTTTCTCTGCATGCAGCTCCTCCAGCCACAGCAGGGCTGAGAAACGTGAATGTATGTTGGATGATGACAGGACCTGAGCATAAAAGGGATACAGAGCTTGAGCTTGCCCACCCCAACCCCCCTTCACAGGGAAGCGTAGGGTGAGCTGTCGAGGAGCGCCCCTAGATCTGGTCCTATGGCAGTGTCTTGCTCAAGGACACTTCAGCAGCGTGGATGTTTTCAGAAACAGGGGCTTGAAACCCGGTCCTCTGGTTTAGTCTTCCAACTTTCTACATCACCCTGCTGCTGAAATTCAGACGGCTAGATGCTAGAGCTCTACTAAAAGACTTTTCTGTTGATTAGTATACATTATTACAGTACATATTTATAAAATAAATATAAACATTTGGTGGAATCATTGAGCCAAAGTCCATGCATTTTGTACGGGTCACCTCTTCCCATTGACCTAAATGTAACCATCTTTCCTTCTCCTCCTCCTCCTCAGCAGCAGCCTCACCTCTCCTAGGCAGGGCTGAGACACCAGCACATCACTCTGAGCCTCCACACAGTCTCTCAGAGCCTGAGGTATTGGGTAGTTACCCAGGAAATTGGGCAGCCGCCGCTTAGTGAGCCTGGGGGAGAAAAGCGAATCTTAAACGCAACAAGAGGTAAGACAAATACTTAATTTACAATAAATAACAGCTTTTGTTTCGGAGCCAGAGAAACAGTATCGCTCATGGGAGTAGATCAAACTAGGATGACATTAAAGAAGCTTTGTTCACTGCAGGCTATTTATAGCAACAAGGACTGGATTAATAGTTAAAGTCATATTTGTGATTATGACCGTGATTATGGTCGGTTGTTGTGATACCTGGGAGTGTCCTTTGGAGCTGAGACAGTGATCACATGTTTTGGCAGTATAGGGGCCGGCCGGGTATCACTGGGACTGTAGGGCGCACAGGGCTGCAGCAGGCTCTCCTCTTTACTGCCCACTGTGACCTCCAGGCGCCTCCCGATGGTGAAAGAGGAGAAGTGCAGCAACAGCATCTCAGCACAGCTCCCAAGAGTCCTGAATCAAGTGGAAAGTCCCACACATGGGATTTGACTGTCCAGACAACATACTAGCAAAACCCTCACAGCGACATTTGATGCCTCAGTAAATAGTATTTGGTTATATGGTAAGGCAGCAGGTCTGGATAGTATCGATATAGCCTGCCCTGGTATTACTTTGTATCGGATCAAGACCAAAACTTGTGTTATAGCCCATGCCTACTGGATACAGGAGCCTGATGCCTTAAGGGTTATACAGACCCAATTGGTTTCCATTTTAATCTATTACTCATACTGGTAGATTTAAAAACAAAACAAAAAAACAACACTTACTTTGCTTGGCAGCACAGAACAATGGACAGCCTCTCCCCTGGTGCAATGTCCTGCTCTCTTTCCTCTGTCCTTACAGCAGGGAAATGGGTAGAGTCCTGCCCAGCCTCACTGTTTTCTATGTCTGCCTCTTTTGTATCACTGACTTGCTCTTCTGGAGGCCCAACAGCCCCGGACGTTGAGCAGACTGCTTGCAAGGCGTGCTTTTTGAAAGTAATCAGCGTGAACTGTTCTTCTGAGTCCCAGCCAGCAAACTCACAACATTTGAGCCTGTGGGTCTCTGAACCTTTGTTCCTGTTTGAAGAGAGGGCAATTGCATATTGTGATTCTGAGGGAAAAGGTAATTTGTTCTATAACAGGTACTCTATCTTGTATCCTCAGACATGTAATGCAGCAGATGTGCTTATAGTTTTGGTCCAGTTCTAGTGGACCTACAATGATAACAGTTCTTGTGAAAGTTGCAGTGCTAAAAACATTTTTATTTGTTGACTTAGTAATTATAAACATTACAATTACAGTGTATATTTATTTAATTATATTAGTACTTTAATTTTACTTTTACTCTAGGGGTGGTGGCAATTTTCTTGACTCATGGGTCACTCACTGTATCCAGACCACCAGCCTTCGGCTGTCCCCTATCAACAGAGCCCCAAACTGGCCATAATCTGTGACCTCCAGTCCCCCTTTGTCCTTTAGGAGGCCCTGGAGCTCAGCCTCTGGGAGAGGTGTAGCAGCAGCATTCACACTGCCAAGAGAATAAAACCACAAAGCAATTTCTATAAGTTAATGATCTGAGTCATATCACCTATATCAAGATTTCATATGAAATAGACTAATGCACCCGACCAAAAACAATTTAGTTCAAAGGCTATTACCCCTGCCGGCAAGGTGCCATGCACAAGGCCCTCCAACAGCAGAGGGACTGGCTGCTCTCCACCATTACCAGATTGACCAGGTCGCCTGGAAAAGGCCGGTAGTGGTCAGGAAGCAGCAGAGAGTCCAAGCTGAAGAACACATTGTCCTCCACCACCCCAGTTTTACCACACACACTGGACACACGCACCTGGAGACAGGGGAAGAGTGTAGAGGAGAGAGGAATGAGAGACATCCTCAGATTTAGATATAAGCAAGGTGTTGCTGCGTGTGATAAAAGAGGTCTTTATAAATTCATTGCTATGAGTGAACTCTGCACAATAAGTACAATAAATAAAGTACAAATAACTCTTATGGATGCAGTGCATCATAGGTAAGCAACAAAAAAAGTAGACCTTCCTTTAATGAGTGTATGGCCCAAAGCTTCAAATGAGGATATTACCTGGTCTAAGCGGCAATAGCGTAAAGGGGCGACAGAATGAGCCTGGCTGGTCCACTGGGTGGGATTGATGAAATATTTGGCTTGGACCCAGTCTCCTTTAATTGGCTCATAACCTAATACACAGGAAGGAGAGGAAGTACAAAACCTGTGCCAACATGCAGGGAAGTTAACACCACTTGCCAGCCAACTGCCGGTAAATTTTGGCTGTGGCTTTAAGTTTGTCTACTCGACTTTGCCAAACATCATTTAGGATGTCCTATTGTAAAATGTAGTTAGCTGGTAAAACAGTGAAAGTGAATTCTGGGACTTACGAGCCACTGTGACCTGTAGACAAAAAAAAGTATGTTTTCTTGCACTGTATGCAAAGCAACGTGAGCTCAAATGGTTTGCAGCTGTAATGCGTGAAGCAAGTCGAGTAAAAGTACCTTCCCAAAGACTGTAGCATGGGAAAAAAGTAGTCTGGTTGATATAGCCGCCGTCTCCATCAAATGACGTGACTGTGCCAATGAGAGGGCGCAAATGCATACGGTCAGCTTCTAGTGAGGTTCTTCCTCCATCCTCCCAAGCATCTGCACTCTTCTCTACCTAAAAGAGAGATGAAACAGTGCATGTGTGGCATTTACCTTACCTGAATTTGCTTTTTTTTCTTAATTAAGTCACTATGGATAGAGGGAAGCAAATTGACACTCTACTGAAATAGCTGCTGCTTGGTGGACCAGAATGTATGCTGCTGAATTTGCCAGTGGACATGTAATAATTGTGAAAAGTCATATTCCGCAAGGTGTTTATATTTGCCAATAAGCAAGCTAACATTAAACAGCCACAATTCGCAACTGAGCTTGGTGTGAAGTTCTCTTTCATACAAATAGAGAAAGAAAAAAATGTGTGAATGGCATCAACAGAGACGTGTCAGGGCAGATGACTCAGTTATTGTATTATCTGTATGTCCTGTTTTTACCCCACGTGACCAATGTAATTTCATTGAAGGGAATATGACTCTAACCTTGCATTTTGTTTGCAAGTGCATGCAATGAGTACAGGTTACAGGTACAGGTTTCTCACCCTTATTGCTTTCCAACCCCCCTGAGCACCAACTCGCACAGCTATACAGTTCACTGTGTCCCCTTCTCTCAGTGGTACCCCGCCCAGCACCTCGCTACTGGAGAAGTAGACAGCATCGTCTATCATGCCATAGTCCAGACACAGCTGGGTTACTACACTACCCCGCAGGTGGCGAATCTCCTCCATGTCTGGCAGGCAAAGGAAGAAATGTGGAACAGGTACAAAATCAGTTGCAATGTGTATAGGCCTGAAGTTTCTCTATAGGAAAGTTGCATTTACCTGTAGCACAGGAGAACATGCCTTCTTCCTCTACCTCTACCGTCCTCCATAATGGAGAAAACAGCTTGGACAGCATACCCCGAACAGTAGTTAGCATGTCTGTAAACTTTGGTTGCTCAATTATCCACTGGAATGGAGGGACAAAGGCGTGAGACTTTAACACTGCGAACAGTTGCCAGCTATTTAGATGCATGTATACGCACACTATAAAAACAATTAAATGTTATGCTAACTGTTAAAATAGCAAAATCAAATGTACGTTATCTTAACTTTCTTATTTAGCCAACCGGCTAGCTAACTGATGTCTGATGTGGTGACAGGTGGTGTGCGCATCCTAATACGCTGCTACGTTACCTAACGCAAAGAAACGCGGCGTTTAAATGCAAACATTTGCAAATATAATTAACATTAACATTGTTTAAGATGATGTTTTCAAATACTAATAAATGTAAATTACCTTTCTTCAAAAAAAAAAAAACCCGCGTTACTGCAAGTTCACGTGTGCGCGTACGTGCGCGGGCCTGGCTCAAAGCCGTCAACAGCGAAACGAGGGGCGGTGCCATAGGTGCCGTCATTTTGTTGCCATGGATTTTAGACCCCGCCCCCTTTTAGCCTAACAGTATCTGCATTTTAAAAAAATTAGTTGTATGTACTATAACTGGTGCCGTATCTGTTCTATTTCTTGTGAAAGTCCTGTGTCCTACAGACTATAGACACCCACATTGAATATGATTTGATCTTGATCTTTGTTGGCAGGGGATAAATATAAAAGGCCCGTTTTCTCAATTCGGTCATTTTGTAGATACTGCACTTTGCCTTTGCACGGCAGAATAGACCAACAAACAACTCAGTCTTATTGCTGTCAACTCTAAGAAAGTTTTGCCAGTTCCTGGGAATGGCTGCAGCACCTACCACACATCTCTGAACCCCTGTCCCACGCTTTGCTCTTGTAGCAGCTTTCAGAGACTCAGACAAGTAGCGGTCCCACACCAGATCAAGCCTGGACACTCTTTCAAATTTTCTGGTCAGATATGGAGTGAAGATCACATGGGCATAGTCATTGAAGGTTTTTACTGAACTTGGTTTCAGCATCTGGATGATGGCTGCCCCGTCTACAATAGTGCAGGTAACCTTCGGACTGGCAGAGTATGCACTATGAACTTGTTCCAGGCATGGAAGCAGATCACTCTTCAGTCCCAGACGGAGACCTCCCCCATCAGACAGCGCTGGTGGACATGATTGGTTCTCGTGTCGAAAGAACTCATGTAGGTTTCCATCTCTGGTCTGGCAAGCAATGTACATTCTTGAAAAGAGCTCCATGTCCTGTTGGAGAGAGACCAATTTCTGTGTGTGTTTTGATACTCTCCTCACGGTTGAAGTACCGAACACCATCAGCTTATTTCTTGTTATGGTGTCGTCCACTGGCTTTGTTCTCTCAACAAGGCGCTCTCTAGTGAAAGCTTCAAATTGGTGCTCTCCTATCTGCTTCACCTTTCTGACTGCCTCAGCAGCTGAAGGTCCAGCAATTTCCTTTGAGTGGAGTACAATCAGGTCCTAGCTTTCCTCTTCAAATGGCTAACATTAGATAGCATTTAGGAAACTAAACTACACTATCACCACAACCAGCACATTAATTACAGAAAATATGGCATTATTAAGCAGAGTGTATTTAACTGGCACTGAACCCCATGCTGAGTTTCACAGCAGTGGTGTCACCAGTGTGCCCTGGCTGTGCTTCGACATCCACTCTATTACATTTCCATTCATACAATGGTTCAGTTTTCATTTTGCAGATATAGGGATTTTTGAGTTTATTGGATCAAAATTCTAATTCCAATAAAATAGATACTAGCTCTATTTTATTGCATTTACAATTTTGATGCCCACCATGGCTGCCATCTTGAAAGAAGCAGTGGTCATATTCAATTGTGAGGTAGAAGGAAGCTTCTGGCCAATTCCAAAGTTCCAAATTTGAATTCTGCATCATAAAAAATGAATGATTTGACACCGAGATCACCCATATCACACAGTCATACCAGTTACGGCGGCCATCTTGAATTTTCAATGACAATTTTCAATTATCCAAAAGACAATTACCAAGTACTATGTATGGTAAATAAATTAAACAAATTTTGTCTGTAATATCATATTATATCCAGCACTCATAAGAAAACAGTTGTTGCTGGTGGCCATTTTGAAAAATGGCTGCCATGGGCGCCATGTTGAAAATTCATGATGCCGCCATATCCAATTCTTTTGGGAATGCCTTTGGCTATAAGTGTACCAAATTTCATGCTTTTATCACAAACTGAACAATTGTTTTGGTTATCTGCCCCACTACCGGAGCTTGGCCAGTCGCCGCCGGCTTTGGACGCCCGCTCTCCCACTCCGTCAGTCAGTCCACCGACTCAACTCTCCCCTGGATCCAAGCTAAGCCTCACCCCACCCTCCTACCATCTGCC
This sequence comes from Hoplostethus mediterraneus, assembly GCA_034670385.1. Taxonomy (NCBI): domain Eukaryota; kingdom Metazoa; phylum Chordata; class Actinopteri; order Trachichthyiformes; family Trachichthyidae; genus Hoplostethus; species Hoplostethus mediterraneus. The sequence continues at coordinate 4,356,258 of JAXDDW010000003.1, read as the reverse complement.
ACAGTCATGTACAAGACTTAAAATACAAAGATTTACCAGATGAGTTTTGTGTTGTGCGATCCGAACACACACACACACCTGACACACACAACGCTACAACAAAAAGTTAGCTAATGCGCTAAGAGAGTTACGAGAGAAATCACCTCACGTTATTCCTCCTAGTTCCCCAATTTGTGATTAGGTGGGCATGACAAATCTTTAGACACATATCTAAATATCTAAACATATCTGAATATGATGCTAATACAATTTACGCGTGTTTTTAGTGAGTCATAAATGTAAAAAGAAAAATGTGTGCACAGCAAAAAAGATTTGAACACATCTCACAAGGACAAACCCTGTCTTGTGAGTCTTGAATATGCATTTGCATCAAAATGATGTTGCCGCCAGAGCTCATAACCAATCAGTGAGCAGCAACGTTATGCGCGACCACTGGAGCATAAGTGAAGGTCTACAACTGGACGTTTGTGCAAGTATGGCAGAAGCACAGGAGCTGAGTAATATCTAATGAAAATGTATTCATGCCAAGTAGGAATTATTAAACCATATTATCTGTTATCAGTCGCTTGCAATACACATAACGTTTTAATGGGCATTCGGTAGTAATGAAGGCTAGGACCAACCTTATGCAAGCTACATTGTTAGCTAGTTTGGCAAGGTGCCACATAACCGGGGTCCGTGACAGGCAGAGACACAGGCAGGGGAGAGTTCAATGGCCGACTTGGACAACCAGGAAGTAGATGGAACAGAGGCCGATCTCCATCCACACTGCAGGACAGGCTCCGTAATCTATGAAAATATTGAACCCAATGCCTCATAATACATATCAATATTTGGACAATGATCGATCTCATTTAAGGTAAATTCATTATAGAGGTGCACATCAGTTGGCATACATGTGGACAGCACTTTTTCATTTAGTGTAATTGTTTTTTAATGGTATTTCGGTATTTTTCAATGTATTGTACATTTCTGATAGATTGTTGTTTTAGAGAAGCAAACCAACTTTCTCAAACTGAACTGTAATAAATCTGAAATTCTCACATCCGTAACCTTGGTGCTATAGATTTTACTATTAAATAACTGAAACAAATGGCACCTTGCAGGCATTTAATGTTTTATTTTATTTATGTCCACAAAGTGGCGCTGTTTGACTTTGTGAAATACATACCACTCATACATACATTTCACCCATCTGTGCATCTCTTTCATTTCTATCAACATATTGACCTCTGCTACCTTTGTTACTTTTATATTACTATGTAGTGTATTCTTCATCTATGTTTAGTATTTTAATGCAGACCACAGAGAAGTAATATTCTGTCTGCAAAAGATAAATTGATGAAAGAATGAATAAACAGATTAATAAATGGTTTAAGTAAAGTTGACTCTTAGTTTCTTAGTCAGCAATTCAGTTTGTCTCTTCTGATTGAAGCCCATACCTGGAACGGTATAGCGCTTAGTAAAACAACATGTCCTTTAGTGTGTCATTTCTAAATCTGGTTCTCAATATACACTTATTCCTTTTAGGATTAATGGACCACATTATGTGACACTTTTTATATGAAGCTTTCATTATAAAATGCTGTCTCTCTGTTTTTGTAAAATTCATTACTAAATATTTCAGACCCACAGATGATTCTCTCCACTGAAACATTAAGACTAATTTGTCAGCAAATGTCTTAATATGATTCTTAAATTAAATAACAAGCTATAAAGTGTTTTAGAGATTTTCCATGAACACAATTATTTTGTCAGAATAGGTTTCAGTATTTTTCAAATGGTGACAGGCAGAATCTGCCTTTTTCTTGCATGTTTTAAAAGTTGCCCTGCAGAGATAAAATATATTGAATTGAACATTAAAGGAATAATATTTCCTGTGCATGATCTAAAACCTCAACGGTAAACATCAGGTTTTGGTTTCAGTCCCTCACAATCAAAGAGCAAGGCCTTCTTTCTAGACTGACGTTCAACAATCACACAGGGAGAAATCCATCGAGGAGACACCAATTTCTCCACCGCCAGTAGCCTCGATGGACCATGATGCAATGCATCTGTGTGGATCTTAGTAATTCTGGAAAATGTGTGAAATCAGCAACTGAAGTAGGCAAGGCAGGTTCCAGGAAGTACGGCCAGTTTCATTTCATCTTCTTTATTGAGGAATTTTTACTGAGAGTTTTTGGTCAGAATGGGTGGAAATGCTTTTAAAGTGATGCTGATTTTGCTGGTTGATGTTTGCAGCACTGAAGGTAAGACGTGTCTGTCATCCTAACAAATACCTGTACTGCAAAAGGCCTACCGACATGTGGCACGAGGAAACACTAAATGTATTTTTAGAGAAAATGTTGTGTTTTGGTTAAAGGTCTCATTCCTCCTAGCAGGGGGCAATATGTTTGATCTGCAAGCTTACCCACAATGATACCACTGATATCTTTTCATTCATTTTCTCCCTCCATTTCTTTACTTTATCTTTTACATACGGTGCAGTCACAGGTGTGGATGCGCTGCCAGCGAGGATACAATATTTTAGATCATACAGTTTTATTGCCAGATTTGTTCTAGTGCAATTAGAAACGTATATATTTCTAAATACAGCAAACACTAACTCACTGAAATACTTTATTTCCTATTGATTGCAGAGCGTCTGCTGAAACGTATTGGGAAAGGACCACATGTGATTCCACTATGCACCAATACAACAGTGAATATGATCACGTTTGTAGTATGTGAGATCACCACAGAGAGATACAGGGGAGAAGAGTGTCGTGTGATGTTTCAGCATGGCCAGGAGATCGAGCAGCTTTGTGACTCCAGGATCTTACTTCTAATACAGAATCAGAGTTGGTTTCTCCACCTGACCAGTTTAACACCAGTGGATAGTGGGAGCTACACCTGTGTGTGTTTATATAAGGGAGGAGCAGATATTGTCGATCTTGGTATTACTGTGGAAGGTAAATGTTTGATTTATTTATATGTATTTATAGCAATGACATGACAACACTGGCATGTACAGTAGTCTAATCCTATTAGGATTGCCTGATTGCAGATTTTATGAGATTTTGAGATTGGACATATTGAAGATATTTGTTAAATGTGTGTTGTGCACTTCTGGTTGTTAATGCCCATAAGTTGTCAACACCATCTCCTCAAAATTGAGAAAATTAATTTGGTTGCTCAGGTCTGTTTTTATTAAAACTGCTTCATGCACTGTCATCATTTCTTCTAGCCCAAGTAGAGCAAGACCCAGCACACAGCTCCACCAATACAGGGTTGGTTCTAGGACTATCAACAGCTCTACCATTATTATTCCTTGCTGGCATTATCTTGTGGAAAATTTGTCAAAGGTACCAAAGTCTTTCTAGTTTGCTTCTTTTTTAAATTCTGATACCCATTCAATTAAGATGATCAAAATGATCAAAATGTGATTGTTTTTCTGTGTTTGGTACTCTCATACTAACTGGCATTCCTTCTTATTTACAGAAAAAACACAAGAACAAGGTCAGGAGTATCTGAATTGCCCGATTCTGCAATTCCCCAATTTTCGGTGAAATATATATATATTTTTTTGTTTTTGTTTTTTTTAATACTTTTCAACAATTTAGAAAGTACCTAAGCTACTGTATTCACATGTGTATTTCTTATTCAGAACTCTCTTAGCTCTTATCCATAACAACTTACAATGGACTGTGCAACATAAGAAGAAGCTTCAATTCCTGATCAGTGACAAAATTCTGGTGACCAGATAGATAGATAGATAGATAGATAGATAGATAGATAGATAGATAGATAGATAGATAGATAGATAGATAGATAGATACTTTATTGATTCTGGGGTTGCAGCACCATAACCGTATCAAAGAATGCACAAAATACAAAGGCAAGGTGCAAATGACTGTTAAGTGTTACGAGCTAAGGAGAAAGACCAAAGTAATTTTCTGAGAACCTTTAGAGTGAAAAGAGGATCTGGCTTTGTGGGGAGAGGATGATGTAAACAGAAAATGGGAAGTGACTCAGTGACCACATCTGGGAGGCTTTTGATTCAGTGTCGGACAGTATAAAGAGGTTAGTTAAAGCTTTTTACCTTAACTTAAAGCTAGTTTAAGTTTTACCACAGCAGAGTACACTACAGTTTGGCAGCAGCTGGAGATAGGCATTATGGCAGGATGTACAATTCCCTGTTAGTTTTCACCATGGCAATGGAGGTCATCATTAGAGCTTCAAAATGGGTAGTGGGTGGGGAAAGGCTGCAGGGAGGGCTGCACCTCCCACCAATTAGGGCTTACATGGACGATATGATGATGTCAACAGCTCCATGTACTAGCGGGTTACTGGATAAGCTAAATAGTAATTTACAGTGGGCTGGGATGAAAGTGAACCCAAGTAAGTCTAGGAGTATTTATATTGTTACAGGGAAGGTAGTAGACAAGACGTTTTTCATAGATGACCAAGTGTTACCAACAGTGATAGAGAAACCGGTCAAAAGCTTAGGAAGATGGTACGATGCAAGCCTCAGTGATGAGGGTCAGTTTCAGGAGTTGAGGCAGGAAATGATTGGTATAGACAAGTCAGGGCTCCAAGGAAAGTTGAAATTGTGGTGTCTGCAGTTTGGATTGTTGCGTCAGCTGATGTGGCCGCTGACAGTGTAAGAGGTTCCCCTATCCAGGGTAGAAAAACTAGAAAGGTTGATCAACTCATTTATTAGAAAATGGCTTGGAGCCAGGGGTGATTTTAGGACATGAGGTTTGGGGGGGCTAAGCCCCCTATGAGAAGGGTGATTCTGTTGCCAAATCTTTAAATTCATGAATTACATTTTATTTAATGTGTGCTGCATTGATTCACTGAATTTACTCAAATAGAGTGAAACTAGAAGGTCAACAGCTAGTGACCAGAACATCTGTAGACCTGCATAGAGCCTTTTAGGAGGTATGGATACAACGGATTCAAGAAGGTGACCAGAAATCCTCTCCATGACACTCAGGTTTCACTGAAACTACTGAGGAGCAGGTACTTATCCTGCAACCGATTTTAGAAGGATACTAGGTATACAAATATTATAGAAAAACTATAAGACCCTATAGTAATATTATAAGAATACCATAGCAGATTAGAAAATACCATCAAGTAGGATTAGCTCACTATAAACTCACTGCCAATATAGGAATATAATAGGAATATTACAATGGTTTTTCCTCATGAATTACTACAGAAATGCTACAAATTTCAACAATAATATTTCCTTATATTATAGTTATTTTAGTATTCAAGAAAGGGACAAGAAATCTGTGACAGATTTGGCCCAGAGAAACAGACTGGTATACCATGGAGAGGACCTGGTTCCTTTCACTGATTTGGTTTAGTGTGTTAGGTTTAAATTAAAGCATCCATTGCCTTTGCATGGATACCAGTATCCAGCGAAAGGTCCAGTTGTAGCAGTATTTCTGATCTATCGGGGGTACATTTTAGAGCTGTTGGTCCTGCTGCTTTTCATCAAGTACTTTCTCCTATCCATCTATGGAGAAACAGGTTTATTTGTAGGCTATCTATGTTATATGTACTTTTATGGCTATCATGAGAGAAGCTGACATTTCAACATTATACCTGGCAAGTTACAAAGCTAGCTAGCTCATGTTAGCTAACTATAACAAAGGAGACTAACATGCCTTTTCATTTCTATTACAGTAATAGACTATTGAGTGTGTAATTTGCAAGCTTACTACCTCTGTCCCACTCACTTACTCTCTGGGATTAGATCTGACCTGAGTTCAGTTGTGTCGTGGGGGCTTAGGGCTGTGTGCTAGGGTAGGTAACTGGGGAATGATGACAGCTGGTGTGACTGGAGTAAAAAAACAAAACATTTTAATCAGACTTTTTGAAAATATGGCACACTAAGAGTTTGATATGTTTTTTATAGGACCAAGAAGACCAAACCTACACTACCCTTCAGCGCCCAGACAGTGACGTCTACCAAACTGTCTCAATGCGCCCTCGTGATGCTGCGGCGTGTCCAGCCGACAACAGTTCAGCGGATGCCGACTTGGACAACCAGGAAGTAGACGGAACAGAGGCCGATCTCCATCCACACTGCTGGACAAGCTCCGTAATCTATGAAAATATTGAACCCAACGCCTCATAATACATGTCAATATTTGGACAATGATCGATCTCATTTAAGGTAAATTCATTAAAGAGGTGCACATCAGTTGGCATACATGTGGACAGCACTTTTTCATTTCGTGTAATTGTTTTTAATGGTATTTCGGTATTTTTCAATGTATTGAAGCAAACCAACTTTCTCAAACTGAACTGTAATAAATCTGAAATTCTCATCATTGGCCCTAAATCACTCACCACATCCACTCACAATTTCTCCCTCAGCATTGATGGCTGCACTGTAGTCCCATCCCCTCACATCCATAACCTTGGTGCTATAGATTTTACTATTAAATAACTGAAACAAACGGCACCTTGAGGCATTTAATGTTTTATTTTAGCTCATGTCCACAAAGTGGCACTGTTTGACTTTGTAAAAAGGCCTTCTTTTTAGACCGACGTTCAACAATCACACAGGGAGAAATCCATCGAGGAGACACCAATTTCTCCACCGCCAGTAGCCTCGATGGACCATGATGCAATGCAGCCGCAGTTTGCATCTTTGTGGATCTTAGTCATTCTGCAAAACGTGTGAAATCAGCAACTGAAGTAGACCAGGCAGGTTCAGGGAAAGTGGTTGCATGAAAAAAAGTGAATTACAACATCAGTGAGGCCCAAGACCCAATCCTCCAACTGTTTGCATCTTCAGTGTTTAAATAAAGACCAGGCGTGTACAGGAAGTGGTGGTGGGCAGTGAGACGACTACTGTTCTCAGAGCCACTACAAAGCATTATCATCACAGTCAGGAAGTACGGCCAGTTCCATTTCATCTTCTTTATTGATCAACTGAGAGAAATTGTTACTGTGACTTGTTGGTCAGAATGGGTGGAAATGCTTTTAAAGTGATGCTGATTTTGCTGGTTGATGTTTGCAACACTGAAGGTAAGACGTGTCTGTCATCCTAAAAAATACCTGTACTGCAAAAGGTCTACCGACATGTGGCACAAGGAAACACTAAATGTATTTTTAGAGAAAATGTTGTGTTTTGGTTAAAGGTCTCATTCCTCCTAGCAGGGGGCAATATGTTTGATCTGCAAGCTTACCCACAATGATACCGCTGATATCTTTTCATTCATTTTCTCCCTCCATTTCTTTACTTTATCTTTTACATACGGTGCAGTCACAGGTGTGGATGCACTGCCAGCAAGGATACAATATTTTAGATCATACAGTTTTATTGCCATATTTGTTCTTGTGCAATTAGAAACGTATATATTTCTAAATACAGCAAACACTAAGTCACTGAAATACTTTATTTCATATTGATTGCAGAGTATCTGTTGAAACATATTTGTAAAGGACCACATGTGATTCCAATATGCGCCAATGAAACAGTGGATATGATCACGTCTGTAGTATGTGAGATCACCACAGAAAGAAAGAGGGAGAAGAGTGTCGTGTGATGTTTCAGCATGGCCAGGAGATCGAGCAGCTTTGTGACTCCAGGATCTTACCTCTAAAACAGAATCAGAGTTTGTTTCTCCACCTGACCAGTTTAACACCAGTGGATAGTGGGAACTACACCTGTGAGTGTACACATCCTGGAGGAACAGATATTATCCATCTTGGTATTATTGTGGAAGGTAAATTTTTTATTTATTTGATAGTTTTTGTAACTAGTATTTCACTAACATTGTGGCTCAGTTTGCAGTGGTTATTTTCCATAGTGTGAAGCTGCCTTGTCTCGGTGTGCAAGGTGAATTTCACCATTGAGTAATTAGACCAACAAAACCAAGGCTACAGTAATGACATGATGACACTGACATGTACAGTAGTCTAACAATGTCTTTTTATTTGGATATTAACTCAAGTAATGTTACTACAAACTGTATTCAGAAACAAATACTGTCTGATCAGACATTCAGATTAGATATTTATTTTTTAGCTTTTTTCCCAAATAGAGTAAATACTGTTGCCATGTTCTCTGACAGAGTTGTTTGTGTCCTTCACTATGTTTTAGGGGATGAAGAGACCAGCACGTCTCCATTAATGCCGGTTGCTACAATTGTGATCGGTGTTACTGTGTTTGCGTTCATCACTGTAACTGGAGTCCTCGTGGGATTTATCCTGAGAAAAAAATCATGCTGGGTGAGAAATTCTTATGAGGAATAAACGTTGTAAAAACTATACAAGTTTATATATTGAATAAAGTTTTATAATTTGGAATTCTAAAATGACTTAAAAGCAGTAATCTATATCAGCACTGCAGTGTTTGCATTTTGTAGTGTGTTAAAATATTAACAAATATATAACAATAAAAATAATATAAAAATAGTAATATAATAATATATCAAAGCAGTGTTAAAATATTAATATATATATGAATATACTGTTCTTATATACTGTATAAGAACAGTAATATAATAATATATTAAAGCAGTGTTCAAATATTCTCTGTACAAATGAAGAGTTAACTAAACTGCATAGGTTGTTCCCATTTTTGGAAAGTTCTTTAAAACACAGAGGATGTTATTATTTTGTAAGTAAGTTATCACCTATCTTGTCAAAAGTACCTTAAGTTGTTTTCATTTTATGCTATCTATCATTTTGTAACCGTCGGTGTCCCTCAAATTGTTGGTCTGTCATTCTGAAATGAAACTTTTATCAAACACAACGAACGTGGTCTTTCATTTCCTCTCCTGAAAATAGATTAGACAAGCTAGGTTTACAGCGCAGGGTGCAGGCATAGTAACTAAGTTTCTAATTCATTGTTGTTTGTCCTTTCATGCAGCAGAAACAAACCTCAGCCGTTGAGCAGGCTTCCAAGAGCGGTACTGTAAGTACAAAATATATATACCTCCTTTTGAAGGATATTGAGCCATATAGCATCTTCACACAGAGAGAAATTAGACTTTATTCAACTGCCAAAGTGAACTGCTGCCAGATGTGACACAATGTTAAGGGTTAAGGTTTTTGTAGAATCAAGGCTTCAAAACAATGGTCATCACTAGAGCTTCAAAATGAGCAATGGGTGGGGAAAGGCTGCAGGGAGGGCTGCACCTCCCACCAATTAGGGCTTACATGGACGATATGACGACGTCAACAGCTCCATGTACTAGCAGGTTACTGGATGAGCTAAATAGTAATCTACAGTGGGCTGGGATGAAAGTGAACCCAAGTTGAGGAGTATTTAGATTGTTACAGGGAAGGTAGTAGACAAGACGTTTTTCATAGATGACTAAGTGTTGCCAACAGTGATAGAGAAACCGGTCAAAAGCTTAGGAAGATGGTACGATGCAAGCCTCAGTGATGAGAGTCAATTTCAGAGTTGAGGCAGGAAATGATTGGTATAGACAAGTCAGGAAGCCTCCCAAAAAGGGTCTGAAATCGCCCCTGCTTGGAGCCCCACGCTGTCTAAGCAGTGTGGCTTTGTACGGCAAAGGCATGTTAGAGCTGCCGATATCTAGCCTGACAGAGGAGTACAAGTGTGCTACGGTTAGATTGGAAATGACTCTGACCCAGTCAAAGGATCCAATGGTAGCTCCCACAGTTAAAACAGGGAGGAAGAGGGAGGAAGAGGAACTCAAAAGAGGCAGTGCAGCAAGCACAGGCAGCCCGTGGACATAGGGACATCGTAGGCCAGGTGCAGCATGGGCGTGGGGGCTTAGGGCTGTGTGCAGGGAAACCTGTGTGGAATAAGGCGACAGCAGTAGAAGAAAGGAAGACGGTAGTTGAAGAAGTACATCGTCAGGAGGAGGCAGTGTCGCAGGCAAAACAAGGGCAGTGGGTGAATTGGGAGAGTGTAGAGAAGAGAAGTTTGAAGTGGAGAGAGTTGTGGAGCATGGAGGCAAGCAGAACTAGATTCATTATAGGGGCTACTTAGGATGTGCTTTTAGCTGTTAGTAAGGAAGATAAACAGATTGGCTTTGAACGTGAGGGAGAAAAGGTCAGATCAAGGGAGCGTGCCGCATACCGCTGTTGGCTAGGGTAGGTAACTGGGGATGACAGCTGGTGTGACTGGAGTAAAAAAACAAAACATTTTAATCAGACTTTTTGAAAATATGGCACACTAAGAGTTTGATATGTTTTTTATAGGACCAAGAAGACCAAACCTACACTACCCTTCAGCGCCCAGACAGTGACGTCTACCAAACTGTCTCAATGCGCCCCTCGTGATGCTGCGGCGTGTCCAGCCGACAACAGTAGACGGAACAGAGGCCGATCTCCATCCACACTGCAGGACAAGCTCCGTAATCTATGAAAATATTGAACCCAACGCCTCATATCCATACCTAAAACAGACAATACTTTATTTAACCTATGAAGTGTGCGCTGCAAACACAAGCATTTGTTGATGATCGCCTCAGTCTAATCCTTTCGTTCTATCGCATTTAACCATAGTTGTCTTCGATTTTTTTTACTGGCAGTGGCAGCTGGTATACGATAAAATTTCAAGTTGGAGCCTCGCCTTCGATTCTGGCATCCAACAACACAGCAAGATGACATTTTGGGTGAACGGTAGCCTCTTACTCTGCTGCTCTGAGGTGAGGTGATGCCTCCAATTTAGCTTTGTTTTGCCTCCAGCTAACCGTGACGTAATCGTGACATAGGCGCTAAAAGGGTCTAGGGCCATAAAAAGATTGTCTCTAGCTTCGTCAAACGATAATATTGACTATTTTGCTTTAGATGATTTCACTTTTATGCATTTCTTTGTTTGTTGAGGTGGATTCTGGTGGGTTTTGAAGTAGCAATGGAAAAGAAGCTAGCAATACCTAGCTTAGCATGGCCTTGATGTCACGGTATCTGTGCGTGCATGACACAAGTGCCCTGGCCTTCACTGCGTGACATAAGTGAATCCTTCATTGCTGTCGTAGTTGTGTAGTCAGTGTACTATGGCAGTATCATTTATTGACATTACACTCTTGAGCAGCATTGAAGGGGTAAAAGTCATTGTATCAGGGTGCTTTGGTGGTCTATATTGATTACTGGTTTACATTGTGTACCAACGGGTCAGATTTCACAGGAAAGCTACTGGATAGCTTTTTAACCCACAAAGGGAGATTGCGTTATGGCAAAAACATGAAGGCACTCACACACTGGCACTCACCTGTTGTTGAACATTTCCTCCTTGATGATACAAGGACGTTATTCTTCCTCCTTCTCCAAGTCAAAGTGAATCATGTCAGAATTGGCTTTGACTACTGGCTCCCACTCATCAAGGCAGCCCAGAGTACGGCAATGTGGTGGGAAGCAGTCAGCCATAAATCCAGATACTGTATGTCACAGGAGGGAGCATAGAGGTACCTCTTTTCGGCTACCTCCATGTGGTAGTCATCATCAAAACCGGTGTCGGATTGCTGGAGCAGTCTCAGTCTTGCAATGATTTCTGGTTTATCAATGATTGGAATGTTGTTGGAATGGTTTATCTTATTTACAGTGTGCTCCCTAGTACAGTGTAGAACTGGAGGGCTGCATTTTGTTTGTGTTAGTGAGATCATGTTTCATTTTAAAACAGAACCTTTTGGCAATGATATCAAAGCCCATTAGCGGTCTTTATTCAAAGCCAGACCCCAATCTATCAGATGAATTATGCATTGGTCTGGATAAGGAGTGCACTAATTGACTTCAACCATCCATCATATGTTTTAAATACCTCACTGTTTTTAGCCTCAGCAGGTACAGTTTTATATCATACTCTGCTGTAATAAGAATTCTTATAATGAATTCTGTTCTTTGACTCTGTTCCTGTATTCTGAAGAAAGATCTCCGTAATAACTTTTGAGTTAATATGGTAACATCTCTGCCCTGTTACTGAATTAATGCTAAGTCGTGCATCTGTTAACATCAGGGTTGTCTCTGAACAAAGACCTACAGTACAGTCATAGTATCAGCTAACTGCCTAGTCTAACAAATCTGCAATATTTCTTTCCATATTATTGTCCTGCAAACAAATACTATCATGCAAAGTTCAGAATTGATGTTTATTCGATAAAAATACATACTTGCCAGTATTTTTGTGATCCCATAGATGTGCTAAGATGTGCACAAATAAAATAATTCAAAACAATTTGACTACTTGACCAAAATAAAATTAACCAATTCAGACTATCATGATAAATTATTGTTACTGTTGTTGCAGAAGGGCCACACAGTTTTGGAAATTGACAAAAAGGAAATAATTTCTTACTGTGTTGATTTCTGATGTCAAAACATATTTAATTTGTGATAATATTGCATGATCCATCTCACCCTTTTCACACAGTCCAGGTTTTTGTGGCCAACAAATAAACTGTAACTGCTTATTACTTTGTATCTCATGTTTAAGTCCATATCATTGGGTTTACCTTATTTGGAGCAAATACCATAAGGCTGCTTGTGTAACATGCTCAGACAAACAGCTGCTCTCCACTAAGTGTTCCACTTGAGCCCTGTTCTGGCAGGCCATGCCACGGCTGAAGGTCAGTTTGTTCCTTGACCCTAAATGTTTTATTCCTCCTCATGGGTTAGTTCCTTGACCTCAGCTGTAGTCTCACTCACTGGTTTTGATCCATCATCATCCTCCTCATCATCTGAGCTGTCCGCCCAGCGCCCAACCCTTCTGACTCCCTCGCCCACCACCGGTGCATTAACACAGGGGTTATGGTCATAGATGACAAGTTTCAAACCGTGCAGGTGGGACAAACCTGGAAAGTGACGTATTTTGTTCCGGTCCACATCAATGACAGCTAGAAAGTGCATTTCCAGCAACACTGGTGGGAAATCTGCCAGTTGATTCCCAGCAAGCCAGATACTCCGTAGCTCTTCCAGCCCACCAAGTTCCCTAGGTAAACTACGGATCTGGTTATAACCAAGGTGCAGGGTCTTGAGATTGGGGAGCTCACAAACCACCTTGGGAAACTTAGTGAAGCAGTTAGTCTCCAACCACAGAGTATTAAGCGCCTTAAGCTCTCTCAATTCTCTGGGGAGGCTGTAAAGCCGGTTGTTACCCAGGTAAAGGATATTGAGTTGGGGTAGTCTGCAGACAGCTGCAGGTAGTTCCTCAAAGCAGTTGAAGTCTAGGGCCAGGAGCTGTAGTTTCCTCAGTCCCTGTACTTCAGCTGGTAAACTGCTGAGATTGTTGTCACTCAGGTAGAGCTTCACCAGCTCATCAAAGACACAGGCAGCAATAGGCAGTCGACGCAGCTGTCGGCTACTCAGGTCTAGGGTCCGATCAAGGGGCATTTCCTTCAGGTCCCCCACTAGGAAGCGCTGACAGCGGTCTGAGGGGATGAAGGCAATGACACCTCGCATGGCGTTGCCCATTCTGCTCACTCACTCGCTGATGGCCCACTGGTCAACTCCTCATCAATTTAGTACCAGACAAGATTTGCACTGGGGAAGACTGTTGCCGCCACGAAATAATTTTCATGGCATCTCATAAACCCCCTTCACCGCGCCTCTGAAGTTATCGATCTTAATGCAAATGCAAAAAAAAAATGTATCAATGTAATCCAGCAACAGTATGTACAGCATTTACATGGTTATGATACTGAATTATAACTGCAGTGAGAGGCTTAGTATTTAAGCATCAACAATGGTCAACTAGAAAATATGAAATATAACTAGTATAATTAAGTAGTATTTTCAGTATTACAATTTAAAAACACCTACTTTTCACTGCCTTCCTATGTTGTCCATGGTTTTCAGCATCTTCCGTAGTAAGCCATTTGTTTATCTGACTTAATGAGGAGAATACGTATTGTATTCCCTTGTTAGATATTCCCTTGTGCAGTCCTCTCACTATCCCTCAGTGGCTCTGAGCTTTGCCCCTGACTCTCAAGCGATAGCAACCACCGCTCTCTCCTCCCCATTTGTGCCTAATGACTTTCCCCCTTCTTCTCAAACATGACAGAGGTGGGAGAGAGAGACAGGGAGGGGTTGGGTGTGGGTTTCAGAGTGCCTTGGATAAGCATAAGAGGTGTTTTGTGATGAAAGAGCAGGGAAGGTCATTTACATTCCGTTGAATCAGTCCGGACACAGCTCTTAGTCTGTGCCTTCAAGCAAAACAGTGGACCCCCGCTATTGAATAATCTTCAGAATTTGTCGTTGTTTGCAGGGGGGCTCAAGCCATGCTTTGGGTCTGTAGGTGTTTTGGTTTTACTGAGATAGTAGTAAATCATTGGGTGGTTTGAAATGTTTGCTGCAGGGAGTGGAAAATGAATTAACAGGCTCCTAAAAAAAAGTAAAGAGGCGTATCGGGGGGGTTGTGCATGGCAGGGTAGGTCTGTGTTTTGTCAGCATCACATTGTAGAGGCCTGTTTGAGTTGCTGACATGTAGAGCTGGTGTGCACTGAGGATCCAAGACTTAAACTTATACTTGTTACAGCTCAAGCCATTCTTGATGTAGAAAGTTCCACAAATCCAAAAGCGATATCTTGTATTGGAATGCTTTATTCCAGAGCTGTGAGAATTGGCATATCACTCCTGTCTCGTGAGTTCAGTCTGAGGTGTGATTTGCACATGCTATCTCATGTACCTTCATTAGGGCTATTTTCTAACCAGATAAAACTGGGAAGGAATTTCATTTTCCTTATCGGAGGGGGCACTGGTTCTCCCTATTCTTTTTCTGTTTCTCCTCATCCACTTACTGCTGTGGGGCCTCTGACAGGCAACAATAGAGCTCACATTGGGCAGAGAAAAAGTTCCATATGATTGCCACAATAAATGTCACTACCACTGCTTCTTGGAACATCTGTAATTACAGTCGGTAGTGAGTCATTTGTTCAAATTTAGGGAGATAATGAAGAGAAAAATCTCTCGAGCCCCAATACAATAAAAAGGGTATGCATTTTGTTTATGCTAATAATTAAGAGAGCTATGTAATTTGTGGGGAGCAACTCTTCTGTGAGACTAACAAATTTAGTCTAGTCTATTTTTTCAGCTCAGACATCAGACCATGACACTGAATTTGCAAATATATGCCAATTCAATAGTCTTAAAAAAAAAAGAGTTAAACAAACAGGTGTCTTTTGAATTCTGACATGATTAAGTAGGGCTCTTCTGTAGTAGTTGAGCTACATATTGGACTAGCAGAATTTTTCCATGCTATAAGACACAGTTATGATCAAAGGAGGGAGGGAGTGGCTTAACAGTAGTACTTGTTTACATTTGTTGGCTTCGCTAACATATTTTTTCAATCGATTTTAGCTAGAGCTGCACCGCCTATATTTTCTTGGCAATTGTTCCAACACCCTTTAGAAATTATCTGGGATATACTTTCAAACATGTTTACTTTGTGTACGGAAATGGTTAGCAGGTTCTAAGGTCAGAGGGTAAAGGCTATTCTTCTTTCGATTGAGAATACACACAGCCATCTTGGATCTAAAGAAGAGAAGGGAAATTGATGCGGTGAGGCTTTTCTGTTATTTTCCGTCGGTTTAAAACAGTTCGGTCCAAATTTAACCCTAAAGCGTTAAATATGTGTGTTTATGGATCTCGCCGTTTGCTTCCGTTTCGATATGGACTGATTCGTAGATTTGGAATTCCAACTGTTTCTTGCCTCCGGTGTAGCTGGTGCTGGCTGCAAGCGGAGCGTAAATTGAGACGAGAAAACGGACAGCTGACTGTGGATAGATGGAGGCAAACAGGGCCCAAATTACAGGCTACAGTTGATAGTGGCTGATACTCGTTAGCTAGTGTCTTGTTGTAGTTGAAAGGACGAATGAAGCTGGTATGCCATGCTTGTAGTAAACGTTGGGCAAGCAACGGCAGGCTAGCTTTTGGGTTAACCCGCTTGCAAACTGCCATTAGCTATGCTAACGCAGAATGATCACAAATAACAACCTGCTAACGTTAGCTAGACTTTGGCTAACTAACGTTAGTGTGTTAGCGTTGCCATTGTTGTTCTTCTAAACAGTGTGTTAATGATATAGATATCTAGCCAGTGTTTTAGCTTCAGTTCAGACCTATTAATACCATACAAGCCGATGAAGAAACAAGTTAATTCTCGTGCCAGTTGATGTATTGTGGACATAAATTGACAACACATGGCTGCGTTAAGGTATTTTCTGCGAGCAGTAAAGATCAGTACTTTTTTTGGCATGGAAGGTTAAGATGAAGAATGAGCGTGTCAAAATTAGAAATTTGATGGCTAAGAAGATTATAAATTTGTATTTTCCCAAATCCAATTAATTGTCCCATGACTGACTTTTTTTTCCTGTCTGCCTCCACAATATAATGTGCAACAACACTGCTTTAACAGCAACTCTGTTCTCTTTTTTTGCAGGTGACGAAAGGCATGTTCGGTTCTAGAAAGAAATTTGTAGAGTTTGTAGAGGTAGTCGACAACGACTTTCCTGATGAAAGCATGTACTACAGCCAGCCGTCGATGTTCCCACATCGGTCGGACAAGGATGTGAGTTTTGTTATCCCTATACCTTTCTTCCTTACTACAGAAGAGAATCCAGTTCTATTCACACTGTTTCATCTGTTTCCCTTCAGATGCTGTCGTCTCCTTCACCATCATCGTCAGGTCAACTGTCGCAGCTTGGTGCAAGTTTGTACGGTCCACAAAGTAAGCCTGCAAAGTAAAACATTTTCCAGCAGTCACTCACATTAACAGTTTTTCCATGTAACTTTGAGTGGGAAGAAATCGCATGATCAAACAGTGTGAGCAGAAGTGCAGTTTAGTTAGGCAGTACTGTACATCATAGATGACAAGCTCCTCTTACCAACTCAATACATTTTGTTTGATTTAAAGAAGTTTGAGATGTGTGGTGTAATGCTCGCTGTATGACTAGTAGCTGGTCTAACTCTCAGTAAACATGGGCAAAAGGGCTTTTGGACTGAAAGCAGAAGAATCCTCTCTGGTTTGCCTAACAGTGTTTCTTTTTCTTACTCTTTTCCTCTTTCTCTCTCTGCAGGTGCACTCGGCTTCTCGATAAGGGGCATGGGCAACAACACGCCTCAGTTAAATCGAAATTTAACACAAGGCACCCAGCTACCGAGTCATATCACCCCCACAACAGGGGTGCCCACCATGTCCCTCCATACCCCTCCATCACCAAGCAGGTGTGTGTATGTAGGTGTTTGGTAGTTGCTAATTGTCTTCACATGAGCAATGACTTAAATCCACTAAATCAGATTTGACCATGTCTCAATAGGGGGACCTTGCCGATGAACTCGAGGAACATGCTGAATCACTCCCAGGTTGGCCAAGGCATCGGAATGAGTGGCAGGACCAATAGCATGGGCAGTTCTGGGCTGGGCAGCCCCAACCGCAGCTCCCCCAGCATCATCTGTATGCCCAAACAGCAGCCAGCACGCCAGCCCTTCACCATAAACAGGTAGGTAGACTTACCAACTGGAACTACTACACACGTCCACTCCTGCCAACAGCTTTGATATCCTTTCATAGATCTATCGGCCCTTTGTAGCCTTACAACTTATAGAATTCAAAAGCCTTAATTTTTCACTTTCACATAAAATTTGTTTTTAATCTAATGGTGGACTGGTTCACAAAAGCCTTGGTTCAGCGTGTTTTTACTTATGAAATCATATACTTTCTAATATGGAAACAATGATTTGAAACTAGTCCCCCTGCTGGTTGTGTTAATTCCTGAGATTATCAATTCATTTTCCAATTGTCAAATACCGAGCAGGGTGAAAACATGCACATATGTATCTTAACCAGACGACAGACAGCGTACAAAGCAAAGAACAAAAGTAGAATCCCTACACTGTTAGTTCCCAAAGTGCATGATTTTATTAACACTTATACGTGTGACGTTTTGAGTGCCATGGTCCTCAACAAAAAACAGCCAAAATGTTTGTCTGCCCAAAACGCCATGCCAAATTTGACATAACTGTTGAAGTGCATATTCAATTACATGTGGGACTTTGAATGATCAAGCTAGTAAAGAAGGCTTGTAGTTTAGCCATTCGCCCATTCGCCATTCGCTTTTTTGATTCAGCTTACCTGTTGTGACAAAGTAGCACACAGCTTGCAGAATTCCAACTTTACATGAAATGCAAATGACAACACAAAGTCTGCAAGTGATTTAGCCATGAGGCTAGGGTGGTTTAAATCGCAAGCCATGCTGGAACAGTAATTCATTCCTGGGTTGGTTTGTCTTTACAATATTGTTATAACCTGACTTTACACAACCATACAATGTATTGGGGTTTTCTTATTTGGTCACTTGTGAGTAATGGAAAGCATGTGTTTCTGTGTACTGCACTATGCTGCTTTAGCTCCCTTTTTTATTGGAGGTTTCCTCTATCTTGGCAGCATGTCAGGATTTGGAATGAACCGTAATCAGGCTTTTGGGATGAACAACTCGATATCAAGCAACATCTTCAATGGCACAGGTTAGTATGTCTCACCAAAATCCTCATTCCTGTATAATAGCACTGTAACAACTGCAAGGTTAATGCAGTCGTTATTTTACATTTGACTGATGTGAAATTGATAGTAACAACTGTGCAACAAGTTAGATGCTTTGTTTCGTTCACAATTATTATGTAGGTGATGGCAATTGCTTTGTTCTTTCACAATGTGGTCACTTTTTAAGCTTACCGTTATGTTTTATTTTAATCAGTAATTGCCAAATTATTACGCAGATGAACATAATTTCTGCTGGTATCATGTTTTACAAGGCTTTACCCTATTGTCACAGATGGGAGTGAAAATGTAACGGGACTGGATCTGTCAGACTTCCCTGCGTTAGCGGACAGGAGTCGGAGAGAAGGGACTGGAAACCCAACACCGCTGCTCAACCCACTGGCTGGAAGGGCTCCCTACGGTAGGGCGTTAGGCTGGACAAAAGATGTCATTTTTACAGACCAAGCTATGTGCAATAGGTGCCCCGAGGAACTGGCTATCAACGTTTGGATAGGGTTCATAATACTTCACAAGGCCATGTAAATACACATCTCAGTCTATAGGAGAAGTAAATACAGACGTTTCCATTTTGTTGAATCTCATCTATACTTCACCGTCTTCACCACGCTTCTACATAAGTTGGCATGGTGACGAAGCCATCAACTGAACAGACGCAGGATTTCTCCATCCATAATGAAGACTTCCCTGCACTACCTGGCCCCAACTACAAGGACCCCACGTTGAGCAATGACGACAGCAAAACTGTGAGTGTGAGGCATCGTTAACTCTACAGCACAATCCAGCGCAATGTCTTCTTGTGGCATGTTAATATGTCTTAAGACAGTGATTCATGGTTCATTTTACATTTCTTTATTTTTCTGTCTTTAAATCAGTTGTTTTGTCTCTTTTGTTCAGAACTTGAACTCCACAGGCAAGAGCACATCCAACGCAGATGGGCCCAAGTTCCCTGGAGACAAGACGGCCTCAGCACAGAACAACAACCAGAAGAAAGGCATCCAGGTGTTGCCTGATGGTGAGACCTCTCTGCCAGTCACATCGCTCCAATTCCACTGAAACATCACTTCTTAATTGCACAACTTGGGCAGGACAACCATACTCTATGAACATTTATATACATTATGGGCAATAAGGGTTATAATTATTAGTTAGGTTACAGTGAGGTCACTAAAACGACATGTTATATATGATATATGGTCTATAATTTATATGCAGTAGAAGTGCATGCATCACATTGTCGAACGTAAAGACATCCTCATGATTCTGTTTTGTAACTTTGTGACCATCACTTGTTGAAAATCTGATTGCTTTCACTTCAGTGCTATGTGGTTTAGAAACATGTATTGGCAATAAGTATTTAGAGCCCAATTTCAGTGGTTCTTTTTGTTATTTTGTGACTTTCTGCTAAACTCGAAATTATCTCACCCCTGTAGGTCGGGTGACAAACATTCCCTCGGGAATGGTGACAGACCAATTTGGGATGATCGGACTGCTGACGTTTATCCGGGCGGCGGAGACGGATCCTGGGATGGTCCATCTAGCGCTGGGAAGTGACCTCACAACACTGGGACTCAACCTAAACTCGCCAGAGTAAGAAAGCTGCTCTACCCTGATTGTAGGCTTTGAGGATAAATAATGGTCAACGTAGTGAATGGTAGTGAAACATTTTTTTTATTGATTTCTTTGAACTTGCTGATTATGCTAATAGCTAATATATATATATATATATATATATATAGGGACACTTTAATGTAGCTCTCTTTCCTGACAGAAACTTGTACCCCAAGTTTGCTTCTCCTTGGGCATCAGCACCGTGTCGACCTCAAGACATTGGTAAGACATTCACTTGAAGCGTGTGTGTTAACCTGATTTTACACTGATTTAGCAATGCTGAACAACTTTTAAGATTCATCTATCTGCACACTTGACAGGCAAATTGTGTGGCATTCTAGCCTACGCAGCCTACTACTTTCTGATTGTCAGCATTCCTGCACCAACAAGTTGATTGCTAAGCAGTTTGGTGTTGGCAGAAATATAACTTGTAATCAGATTTGAGCTTCATTCTGAGAAGGCTCTCTTTGACTATTACAAACTAGAGTTTATTGGGTCACCAGCTGCTCATTTTTTGACTCTTGTGAAAACAGAATTATAAGTTTTGGGGCCTTTTCGGGATCTTCATGGTGGTGTAAGAGTATTAGTGGTACAATTCTTGTAATCTAAGGCTATGATAATGGAGGTCAAATTCCATTTGGTGTGTATATCCTCAGAATAAATGCAATTGTAATTGTACCCAATTACAAGCAAGGTTTTGGTAACCTTTTTAATTTTGGCAGTCAGTGAGTGGAATCCAGTCCCTGTAACTTTAGCTTAACATAAGGGACTTGTTTGTGCTCTTTGCTGTAATATACCATTTCGGGTCTTCATACCAGATAAGAACACATGAATAAATAGCTGAATATGAGCATCAGTCCAGACTAGATGCTGGCAATCAGATATCAACATTTGTCTACCCATAAGTTCATATGGAACAACGGTTGAAAATGAACAATATACCTGTAGAATTGTATGTGTTGCGGTCGCTTCCTGTAGTTGGGATTGAGTTCTCACTTCGGCGTGGAAGTGGACTGCGACCGTCATTTTCAGGCATCTCAGTGTGGTTATTTGGTGTGCACCTGAGTTCGAATGGCTTTGTTCTCACCTATGCAAACAAACTGAAGTAATAAAGGAAACACTCCAGAGTTCAATTAAACCTCTCCAAACATGCTTGGTGTGAACACACCCTTACACACAACTATTTTGAGACCTCATAACTTAATTCTTCTTCTTCTTCCCTTTCAGACTTCCATGTTCCTTCGGAGTACTTAACCAATATCCACATAAGGGACAAGGTAAGTTGGTCCTCTGAACTATACCACAATTAATGGTTGTAGTATTAAAGTAGTACACTTTGAGGTTGTTAATTGATACATATAAGATCACAACACTAATTTTCTACGTTCTCTCCTTCCCTGTCCTGCCGTAAGTTGGCCGCAATTAAACTGGCTCGATATGGTGAAGACCTGTTGTTCTACCTGTACTACATGAATGGCGGAGACCTGCTACAGCTTCTGGCAGCAGTAGAGCTGTGAGTAGCACTAAATCATTTTTGTGTATTTTGTGCAAGAGGGCTGAAAATGTACTCTTAAGACATGGCACAACATTTGCAACTCAGATTTGTAGTGTTAAAAACCTCGCCTGTCTCTGCCCTGCCGCTCTCCTCTTCCTGTCTCGCCTTATTGTCACCGCCTCTCTACTAGCTGTGCAGCAGCTGTGCTGGTTGAGGGCTGAAAGCAAAATAAACAGCTTGATTCTGTCATGGCTTAAACATTTTATTCCAATGCATTCCCTTTCCATTACATTAACGAATATAGTTGTAACTACTCCTGAAATTAATTAATTCCAACTGGTGGGGTTCAGGGCTTTTCCTGTTTGGTCTCATCTGCATGTTTTGCATCTACCTCAGGTTCGGACTCTCTGCTTTCTTCCTTCTCTTTGCTTGTAAAATACTTTTCAACGCTCATCTGAGGGAACAAACAAAGCATGTGCTGGTTCAAAGCTGGTGATGCCTGTCTCTCACAAGTGGATGAGGAAAAAGTCTGAGTGAGATTAGTCTCTGGTGTGACAGAGAACATAACATGAAGTGCACATCTTAGGCGCAGCCTTAGAGATCAATTTTAGATCAGTTTCTATACATCAAGTTTTTATTTTGTGGAGGCCGTGCTGATATTGTGGTGTTGCTCCACAGATGAGCCTATGTATAGGAAACACTGGGCATGAACCTTCCCCTTTTTACAGTGAATCTTGTTCTCTGTGGTAAAGTCATGAAGTTTCTTTGGGGGAAAAGTTTCACATTGGTAACGATTTAGTCACTGGGTCTCTTTTTTTTTTCTCTTCCTCTTTTCCTCATCCTTCCCTTTGCTTTCCAGCTTTAACCGGGACTGGCGGTACCACAAGGAAGAGCGGGTTTGGATCACAAGAGCACCCGGCATGGAGCCCACACTGAAGACCAATACCTACGAGAGGGGAACCTACTACTTTTTTGATTGTCTTAACTGGAGGAAGGTAGCCAAGGTAAGCATTTTGTACTCTAGACAGTGGCTAACCCTCTGAATATTCTTTACTTTTTCATTTTATCCTGCTAGTATGTCTGTGTGTTTGCGGCTTACAGCTTTTCCTGTGTTGTTAAAATTGTGTCTTGCTTCTCTAAGGAATTTCACCTGGAGTATGACAAGCTGGAGGAGAGGCCTCACGTGCCGACAACATTCAACTACAACCCAGCCCAGCAGGCCTTCTAAGGCCCAGACCAGTCCGAGTGCTGCAGCTGTTCCTACACACCACCCTATCATCCAGGGAGGGCGCTGTGGTCTAGACATCTTGTTTTTTATTCCTTGAGGATTTGGCTATTTGACTGTGGGGGGTTGCCACCATACACGGCGGAGCAAAACTGCCCTGCCTTTCCAAATTACATGCTGCCCAAAACACCAACACTTGTTCTGTTTTTATTCCTTATGTTCCTCCTTTTTTTGTTTTTTGTTTTGAGCAGGGTCTGTGTTATGTTTACGTCTCTGAATCTGAAGCCTATTTTGTCCAAGGCAGGAGGACTGACAATGTGGCACACTTGACAGTGACAGAACAAGGGTTTTGCCTCATATTTCCAGCAAGTGTTAAGAACAGAAAACTGTGGGGAAGGCAAAGTTAACAAAGTACCATCCTCAGAAGCAAGTGAAAGGGTGAAAGAAATGCAATGTTTATTGTTGCACTATATTTAGTAATAAAAGAACACAAAATTTGTTTGTGCTTTTTCATGTGAAAACACTCCCTTTATATATTTTTTGGAATTACAACAAACCTATCCACACGCATCCCTTTTCATCTCCTCACCATTTTTTTTCTTTCTCCCACTTACATTAATTCCTCTGAACCTGCATCACCAACCTCATTGTTTTCTTACTCTTTCTTTCCCATGCTCTCTTTCTCCCTGTCTCTGCCTCTCTGTGATGTCTGTGTGATTTAAACATGGACACGAATCAGACGATTTTAGTTTCCACAATAAGTGGGCAAGTCCTCACAGAGGTTAACTGCTAAGCGTCATTGCTCCAGAGCAAGCAAAACACTTTCCAGTCTTTGTTACAATTTTGTAATAAATGTGTACATTTTTTTAGTTTCTTGGCATCACATGAATTGGTATATGTATGTACGAATGTGTATATATGATTGCTATATATATATATATGTATGTATATATATATATATGACATCTATTTTGGAAGAATTTTGCCCTGCCATGTACCTCGTTTTTATGAGGTGAGCATGGATGCAATATGTGGATGTAACAGGACATTTCTGGATCTGCTGGACAGGGTGTCTCACAGCGCTGCGGGCACTTAGATCAAAATAATACAAAATTAAAATCAAACAAGGAAAGGCCTGATTCTCAGCAAAAAAAAAAACATGGAGGTCATCCCTAAACAAACGTCTCGAGTTCAAAACAAAAGGATGGACACATTTCAATCCAAACTGTTTTAACAGCAGCATTTCATAGGAAAAGGAAAACTGACAATAATTTGAGGAAGACAAAAAAAGATTCAGACCAATCTTGTATTTTCTGAAGTTAAAAGCTTCTTTTCTTTGTATTAAAGCAGAAAAGGCTTTCCTGAATCACTGTGTCTGATTTCTTGTTTAAGGTGGAAACCCCTTATGAAGTTATCCCCTTTCCCTCATTGATTACAAAGTACATTTATATTACACATGAACATTTTAGAAATGTTTAATATGAAGTTTGTGCATCATTGGTAATGTACACAAATACCATGGATTTATAAATTGTCAGACATATAGATGTCATGTGGATAGAATCTTTATCCTTCATTGTCAGTATCATTTTAGCCTTCCCTGTGGAGGCTTTCAGTAAAAAGGCATTAGAGAGTAAATACAATTTGAGAGCCAGTTCATTCTATTTTGAAAGTGCATGTTTTATTGGACTTTTCATATACTTTACAAAACTCTTGTTTCAGGCAACAATTTATTCACAATGGAATTCAAGACGAAATTATGCTTCTATTACCACATGTACATTTTGGTTAGATACAATGATGAGGAAAATGTAATAGTACACCTCTAATATCCATGTTACACCTTTGAAGCACTGTAAAACACTCATTCAGAGGATCAAGAAGCTGTGTTGAGTTATTTTCTTAGGTTATTCATTAGGTTGATTACCTAAACACCACACAAAGATCAACAGTTGAAAAAAGGCACATATGTTAAGATGAATTCACAGAAGGTATACAATGGCAATGGACAAAACAATAAAAAAAATCCTGAACTTTAAGTACACAAACATGGCACTCAAGCATAAAATGATTATACACATTGAAAACATTCAAGTCATATCAAAAGTCCGCTATCCTCTACAGAGGCATTACTATTAGAGCAGAGCTGCCTTAAAGAGGTCAAACAATCACATTGTTATGATGAATACACTGGACCCTGGCAAAGTATTGCAAAAACAGCCAGCATTAAAATCAGCACAATGGCAAGCACAGATGCAAATTAATCAATGCCATTGATTTTCCAGATCAATGAATATACACATAGCCGAGGGTTACACTGTAGAAAAATAATCCTCAGGTTTGCTATGGCTACTGAGTGTAAAATGTTTATTTCAAAAGCCTATATCACTAAAAGCCTATATATCTATGTGGAAAAATAACAGGTTCAATTTTGCCTTACAACCGTATTGTACCTCTTGACTTTGAAATGGAACGCTGTGGAGTTCATCTGAATGCTACAGATTCAAACAGCGAGTTAACTTTATTAGAACCTGATGGACATTAGACAGTCATGGGATGTTACATTGATGTTTCTCTAGAATGGGAGCAGAGATGATGGCTCTGTTATGGGACATAAGAGGAAGAGCCTTAAAATGAACAACATCCTTCCTTAGACTGTATTGTCATTGTCCACATTCGTCTGTCCAAAGATCCAGATTCCAGTCTTTCATCACCGGACAAGACACGCGTTTCAGTGCAAACTGGTGTTTGAACCCCTCCTCCCTCCTTCACTCTTCTGTCATCCACAGTAGTCTTTCCAGGTACATTCCCCTGTCCTTTACTCTGTCTCATGTGAACACGGATCCAATGATCACAATGAGGGTCACTTTGAGGCAGGTTCAGTAGGCGTGGAGCCGTCTGAAGTACCTCCTGCTTTGGCAGCCTCTTCTGGTGGACAAGGAAGGTATAAATGTCATTTGTGGAACAAGAAAATCACCTACTAACAGCCTTGGATGGATCCGTGGTTTTGCATATAGGACGACCTCCGTGATGATCAGAAAACTGTGGCGTTACCTTTACCTTTCTTCTCCTGAGTTTCCTCGGCTGCCGTCTTGTCCGCTCTGAAGAAGATCCGGGCGCTGCTTAAAGAGAAGTGTAGTAGCTCAAACTCCTGCAGGGAAAGGAAGACAGGCTGTTCAGACTCAAATATAGTACTTCCACCACAACGCACATATGCTAGGAGACGCTCTACATGACGGCACCAGTTGCCAGGTGGATGGATGGATGTACCAAAAGGCTCCTTGAGGTCCCCTTTTATATTACTGTACCTGGAGGTAGATATCCAGTCTCTTCTGAGTGAGGTTCATCGTTTGCAACAGCTTCTCATCCTGGCTGGTGGACTGGACTTTCTGCTCCTTCACCACGGCATTCATCTCTTTCATGTACTTATCTCTGACGGCCTGGAACCAGTGCAGGGAATCAAACTCCAGATACTGGTCCAGCAGCTTCAGAATATATGCCACACCTGAGAGAGAGGTTAGGAAGAGATACAACGATGTTAGAAGTAAAGAAGGAGGAAAGTTTAACTACAAGTGCGGAGGACTGCATGGATGGTGTGCATACTATACTTAAAAAAGTCACCTATTCCCACTCACCCATAGCGAAGCCATCATCTGTGAATGCAGCTCCACCTTTGTTCTTCTTGTTGATTTTCTCTTTACAGCTGATGGAATGCTCCACAAAATTCACCGTCTAAGGGGAGAGGTTTGTAGTGTATTAAGTACTGAAAGTGGTGTAGAGTCTTATGAAGGAGAAGAGAAAGAATAAAACACTGCAGGCGATGTAGGTAAAGACAAACACACATAAAGAGAGAAGAACTTAGCAAATGGCAGAGCATGGGACTGACCAGTGGGGGGACAATCATATAGAAGTTCCTCAAGTGCATGTTCTTGACACTGCGAAACTCGGGCGCGAACACTCCCACCAGCTTCTTGAAGTATTCGGTCCCCTCAGCAGAGTTGCTGGTCAGATCCCCCAATACTGAGTCTAGGACACTGGGAAAGACACAGGGGCATTCACACACAACGGGCAGTGTGTGTGCAGTGTGCAGATACACTGAAAATGCATCATCTGACGTTACCGCTGAGCCCACAAAAAAAAATAAAAATAAAAAATACTGCAATTGCACCACAATCATTCCTGAATTGCAACACCTACTGGAACTGAAACATCTACAATCTACAGGAAACATCAAGACAGGACATGGCAGTCTGAGAAAGTCTGGCAGGTGGGTGATACTTTGGAAATGTTCAAATGTAGGGTTTACATGTTTGGCAGTGTAACACAGCCCTACCTAGCAGCTTTCTGGGTCTCCTCTGCCAGCCCCTCCTCCTTCACCAGCTCCTCAAAGTTGACTATGTCCTCCAGGTCAGGGACGAACCTGGAGACAACACAGGGCAACACATACTGGTTAGATATTCTTCATTAACCAATACACCCAACATTTGGGCTAGATTGGAATTGTGGTGAAAATCTCATGTTTCAGAGGCGTTCTCAGATCACACTGATACTGTCATACAAATGGTTAGTGTCATTTTCGACCAGGAACACAACTGTTTACTTTACCTGATAGCACTGCTGCAGCAGTGTAGGCCTCCAGAGCGGATCATACGCACATAGCCCATGGCATTACCTGGGAGGAAAACAGGATAAGAGATAAATGACATGGCGGAGAAATGTTGTGAAACGAAAAAAGACTATGTACACTTGATAACACAAAACGCTTTTGCAAAAGTTATTAAATCACACAATCAAAGTATAGAACTTAGTACGTGGGCTCCACATTTCCTGGTGTGGACTCTATTTCCACTGCATTTCCACATGCTGCATGTTTTTGAAATGTCGGTTGTGTGTTTTATCCTTCCAACTTTGGTTGAATGAACTATACTCTCAACAAAACCATGTGTCCTTATGTGCATGCCTCACCAATCTGGCTGATGAGCTGTCTGAACTGGTCCAGGTAGCTCTGTCCATCAGGTGTGACGCCCAGCTTCCTAATGCCACGGTTAAACTTCTCCGCTCGCTCAAAGGGGTACTACACCATAGACATGGACAACTACAGCTTAATATCAGGAGGCAGAGAGATAAACAGTTGTGTCTGGTGGCATGATAAAACAACATTTTCATAACGGAAAGTAAGATGACTGTATGATACCTCAACCACTGAGGTATCGTGTAACGAAGTTCTTAGCTCTTCTAACATCACTGCAAGCCACAGCATCAAGTGAATTTATAATGTTACTCAGCCAAATCATAACTGAGGATCATAACTATACATTTTATAATGCTGTTATTCCCAGACTGTCCATTACGCTTTGTATTATTGATTAGTGATAAAACGACTGAATGTGGAGACACAGACAGCCTGTTCTCACCTTCTGATCTGACTGGTCTTTTGTCTCTCTGAAGAAGCGGATGTCCTTGATGAGTCTGGACTTGATGTGTTCGTCATACATAAACTGACTGAAGATGTAGAACTTCTTACGCAGGAACTGGTAGGTGAAGTTCACCTGAAGGGAGAGAGGGGAGAGAGAGAGACGAGGTGAGAAAGACAAAGAGGAGTTCTGATACGCCCTGAACTAAGGGAGCTGGTACACACAGAGACACACCGAGACACATACCAGCATTCCTGCCAACTCACCGTGGTGTTCATGATGCCTGTGCCGTGGGTGCGGATGGAGTTGGCAATGTGACGGATGTTTATGGTGTTCAAGTGCTTGTTGTTACTTGCCTTCTCTATAAAGATCTGTGGCAAAGCAATTATTTTAGTGGAACTTGCATACAGTGCACATGCATACAATATGGAAACAATACTGCTTGGTAGGAGAGGAGAGAAGGTGAGTAAGGTGAGGTAAGTCTCACCTGGTTGTTGAGATTGTAGAGGTAGCGTGAGACAAAGACGTGGATGTTCCTCATGATCTCTAAGACGTCCAAACCCTGATGAGAATACACATGGTATACAGTTAATATACACTTCACCATTTCAACCGATATGCAAGGTGCCACCAAACACACCTGCTCCAGGGTCTGGCTAGGTAGGTATGCCTCCGTCATCATAAGTCCATAGCGCTGTGTGGCTAGGTTTCTCATCTCGCTGTAGGTGGCCCAGTCATGCAGAGCCACGGTGGTGAGGTTGTAGAACGTCTTATCGAGGTAGTGGGTCACGTAGGCTGCCAGGAGACAAAATGTAAAACACAAAGATGATGTTAGTGACGTCCTCCACAGCATCTCACTCAGTGTTTTCTAGCAGGGTAAGTGCCATTTAGTGTATGAATTTATCAATAAAAATGCTTAATAAAAATAAAGTGAAATTAGATCAAATGGTCTCATATTTCATAACGAAGCACACGCTACAGTTACACAGCAACCAGCAACGGCAATAATGCTTGCACACACACACACACACACTCATAAGAAACTATGAAAACATTAAGTACCTTTGATGTGTATGAAGCGATTGAAGAATCGGACGGGTTTGAGGGAGAAGAAGTGGGCCAGGTCCTTCATGCCAACCTTGAAGGGGTTCCTGTCGTCCAGCTTCAGGTGTTTGTGTACAGAGAGGCGCAGGTCCTTCTCAATCTCCTTACACAGCTTATCCAGCAAGTGCTACATGAGTTAACAGTGTTAGCAAATGTAAACAAAGAGAAGAGGCTCTGCATGCATCCCCATTGATTCATTATAAAAAAGGAACCTCAAGGTGTCCTCATCCTTCTATACCATATTTTTCATTTTACTGCTCCCTTACTCCACTATATTTCACCCGTTCCTCACCTCGTTGAAAACATCCATGATCTCTTTGTCGTAGGTCTTCAGTAGCTGGTCACATGACTCCATGTGTTTGGCGTGCAACATGGTGGGCACACTGTCCCTCAACGCACTAAACATGTACTGCTCCAGCCAATCACAGGCATCATCCAGGATTGGCCCACCACCGGAAGGGCCAATCAACACATGCAGACAAAGAACAGGAACCAGTGAGAATGAAGTGAAATGAAGAGATGACAAATTATCAGCAACTATCAAACAAATGTCAGTTATTGTTTCTAAAAGATATGAGTTGTGCGGCCAATTCCTTCTCCTTCAAGTTGTGAGTTGTGTCTTTGTGCTGTCTCAAGGAAAGTGTGCGATGTATACAACAGGAGCCAGTCTGCTTACGTGTATTCGTGCTGCGTCTACGGCGTGGTCATACACATCATCAAGGTAGATGGGAAACACAGCTCTGTGCCAGTACAGGAAACTACAGTCACACTGAAGCCTGGCCCTGAGGAGGAAATGATGTTCAAGATTCTCAAATCAAAGTATCTAAAAGAACCCATGGACTTACAAGAGACTTTTTCTGTCAGGCATATATCCTGTCATTGTATAATGGAGTGAATAGAATATGCCAAAAAGAAAATAACCCCCCTCACCTCTCCCTGAGCTCACTTATCAGATCCAGCTTCTTCAGCACAAGTTGTAGTGGAAGCAGTTCCTCATCTTTGAATGTTTTCTAGAAGGTAGCAAGAGATTGCAATGTCAAGTCAAGGCAAGTGGCAACCAATAGTTTCATGTCTTATTCCAACTTTTCCGCAAATACCATCTGAGTGCCAACGCTCAAAGCCAGAGACACCACTAGGCGTCGCTCCTTTGTGCTGGGTCCGTTGAGGGCATTTTCTGCCAGCACCAAAGACGACAGCACGTCCAGCCGCTGCTCACTGTACTTCTTGTCAGAGATCACCCTTTTCTACAGGAAAAAACAATAACATAAAACAAGTCAGATATGATCATCTCAAAACTATGAGCATATCACTTATATAGTATTCTCCCCCTCCAAATGCTCCTATCAATACTAATGCACTCATCACATGGTGATTCATTAGTCCCTCTTATCTGGCTATGTGCTTTATGTGTGTTTATGTTTACCTTGGCAGTGCCAATGGTAGTGAGGGCCTGGGACTGGAGCTGCTGTGTGATGTGAGAAACAGAGTCGGCTACAACCATAGACCGCCTGTGGAAGGTGTGCTCCACCGCCTGAGGAGAGAGAGGCATCACATGTCACAGATTGTTTGAGCTTGAGTTGCTCACAATGACTCCACAACCACAAGGACAAGGATGAACAAATAGTTAGCATGGACACACACACACACCTTGAGCAATTCAACCAGTCGACAGAGGGCCTTGACAGAGGTCTTGGTCATGGGCCGCTGCATTGACATGTACATGTTCATGGTGGTCTTGATGATGGTGCTGATGCTGTAGGCATATAGGATGCCCTACAAGGGACAGAAAACACAGAGGGTGCTGTAAGTATTGATCAAAGTCACAATAGGACTCTTCAACTCTTATCATGTTACCTGGTCAGTTTATCTTCAACTGAAGATATATAAAAACAGCAAAGGCAGCACTTGATATCTTTTTTGTAGGGTTAGGGTTTAATGTACAAGTTAACTCAGTCTAACTATGGGGTAACTGTATCAGTCTTTACCTGCACAAAGACATTACACCTGCTGCTGAGGTCTTCTGCCAACTTCTCACTTCTCTGCTCCTTGGACAAGATGGCCTCCATCTTCATCATCCAGGAAGTCACAAACACGTAGTAGGACTGGACATCCCTGAAGACACAGACAACACAGAAATTAAGCATATCATTTATGGATTTGTGGTAAAACCGTTTCTGGTTTTGTGAATGCTTTGTTACATATCCAAAAAAATTATTGTGATTTGTTGACCAACTGACTTGGTTAGCGTCTGTGCTCTTTGCTGCAGGTAGGTATCTCTCTGTGCTTTGATGCCCTGTAGATTCTTCTTATCCATCAGTTTGGCTGCAGCTGGAACCTTAGCGGCAAGGAACGCGTCAGGGAACCAGATGATGTTAGCAGTCAGAGTCACAGCTGGAACCTGGAGGAAAGTACACACACACACACACACACAAACACACATGGGCAAGGAGCTTCCACTTCCTGGAGATCAATTCCACATAAAGATTGAGTGTGTGTGTGGGGGGTATCACAGAAAGAGAAAGGAGGCAGGCAAAGAACACAAAACTACCTTTTTACAGACATCTAGTAGGGCTTTGTAGAGCTTCTTGTCGACAGTTCTGAAGATGTGAAAGTGAAGCACGAAGAGACCACAGACACCGGCATACTTATCTCTCTGGTCGATCTCTGAGGGCTCACCTGAAACGCATTCAGAAGCACTGATTGAAAAGATTCTGTTGCAGAAAAACAGCGACCACATGTAAAATTAATCTATATAAGAGAAACTGACCAATCTTGGACTCGACATTAGTGAATATGGTACGTATGTTGAAGGCAAACTCCTCTGCGAATGCACTGTTTTTGGAAACAGCTACTCCCTCCCCAGGATCATCAAATCTCTGCTCCACACATGCCTGTCATAGACATCAAGAAGATGATAAACACAAAGTATTCAGTCTTAAAATAACATATTTTACAACTGTGGAAAATTCTCTGGTGGTGTATTGCCTCAATACTAAAAACTTTGAAATACATCAACCTGTGAACCTGAAATCTTCAAAGCATGTCCTGTTAAATTAACTACAACACTATGAAGTCATGAAGAAGAAATGGAGTCACCTGCAATATCATGCCATCCAGCAGCTGTCCCTCCAGCTTGAGCAGGAGCTTCTCAAATGGTTTCAGCTTCTCTTCGGCAATGGCAAATTTCCCAGGGTTATGGTGGACAGATTTCAGTAACCTATGGCAGGAGGATAGATTTATAGAAAACTATTGACGATTAAGGGCTAAATTAAATGTTAAGTGTTTGACATTAGTTTGACATTTTGAATAGATGTGCGTATGGGGGAAAGTTACATCAGTGTACCAAAGAAAATTTAGAATTTCCACCAAGGACAAATATGCTTTATTTTCACTGGCTGCAGCATTTATGTGTGTATTTGTGTGTGTGTTTACCTTTTGTACATCTTCCAGTGGTCTTTTAGTGTGCCATGATTTTCCATAATCTCATCCAGTGTGAGCAGCACCACTAACAATTCCCCAAGGTGTTCGTACACTGTCTGCAGAGGGAAAGCAAAATAAACACGACAAGAAACATGTATATAACAGAGCCTCAACACAAAGAAATCATCTTGTGATCAAACTAATTTACCTGAAAATGGACTCCTGATGACTCAATGATTTTTGTTGCACCCCTAAGACATGAGAGAAGAAGTGCTGTTTCACCTTTATTTCCTTGCAACTGAGCAGTCAGTCAAAAATGCCTCAGTAACAGCTGAGGTCGGATGTTCACCGTGTTTTTGTCTGCATGTAAGGTGCATACAGCCTCTTTCCACAATATGGATGTAGGCTAGAAAATGAATGTACGTTCACCATGCCATATTACAGACGTCTGTTTATGGAGCTTACTTGTTGTAGAGGGCAGCCAACTGATGCACAATGTTGACCACCACCTCAAAACACCTCGACACAAAGCAGGACAGTTCCTATCAAGGCACAAAGAGACAAGTTATAAAAGGAGAGTCCGAGTTGTGTGAAACATTCGTAGACTTCAATAAACAGAAATATGACAGCTTACCTGAAGGAAGGAGATAAATCTGCCCATCTGAATCTGGGACTCTCCTTCAACAACGCTGGTGTCAGACACTGATATGTAACACACACACACACACACACACACACACATACACATACACATACACATACACATACACATACACATACACATACACACACACACACACACACACACACACACACACACACACACACACACACACACACACACACACAAACACCACACACACACACACACACACACACACACACTTAATTTCAATCAATTCATCAAGGAGCTATATGTATCACTAAAAGCAAACCCAGGATAAAAGCCATCTACTACTACTGATGTTTAATATTGATTACTGTAATATTACCTCCCTCTCCATAGTACAATAAGCCATTGTAGAACTTGGTTTCTGCCTACGTGGGGAAAAAAAATATTCAACATCAATTCAAGTCTCCTCAGAGGTTTTGGCACAACAGAAGCAGAACTTGGCACACTGCCCGGGGGTAACATCTCTACAGGAGGATATTGATTAAGCAAGAATACACAGATATGATGTAAAACGATGGACACAAAGAAACCTCTTGGCAAGTATTCACCATGTTTGCCCCAGCTTACCTCATACTTTAGCTTCTTCACTTCACTGCAGAGAGCAGCATAGACGGTGATGACTTTGTTCAGAACCTGCAATGACTTTGTTCAGAACCTGCAGACACCATAAAAATGACTGTCAGACAGATTCAACCTGAAAGCAACACACACACTTTGATCACAGACACATCACTGGCACATGCATAGTCAACACAGTGTAAAAATAAATATGACAAAAAATTTCCTTTGGCTTAACTTACCTTGTTTTCGGTTTTAATTAACTCCAATAAGGACGACTGCTCATATGGGAGGAGCTGAAAGAGAAAGTATTGGGAAGGAAATTGCACAAGGCTGAACTGTGAAGAATTTGTTTTTTTTGTTGTCTGAGGTGAAGAAACAACAGTAACCTTTCTGAAAATGTTGACATTGTTTAGCTCCTTCTATTGTATCGCCACTGCTTTGTGGCTGCTTACCTTCAGGGCAATAGGGTCTAGGGTGAAATCCCAGACGTCTCCTATCGAATCATCCAGAGCATCCTCGATACCCTTCAGCTGAGAGGTGTACTCTTCCAGAAACTTCCCATAGTTCTTCAGCTGAACCTCTGTGTGTATTTCTGAAGGGTGTAAAGTTAATTTTGTTTTAGATGATGCTTTTCAAGATCCTGCGTTTGTACAGGTCTAGATAGCTGCAGTAGATCAGTGTTTACGACTAATCGCCATAGGGAAATCCTCCTTTCACTTTGTGCCCCCCCTGGAGCTGGCAGGGGTTCAGTATCTTGCTCAAGGATGCTTAGGCAGGGTGGGTGCTTGCTTACCCAGGGGCTTGAACTCAAGGTCCGGGGACAGCCCCTACTCACCACGGTGCCCTGCTGCCCTAGATTCATCATCTTTAGCTGTTCTTGTAAAATCCAACAAGGTCTTGGGGTTACTATTATAATGTAACCTACAGTAGTTACGTTAGCTAGCTTAATAGCCAACGAACCATCAGCCCAGCATTAATGATGAACATAAATAGTCATGGTTACGTTATCTGGTTTACTTTATCTCTTTAATGACTATTTTAATGCTAGTTGTCAGGGAATGGGAGCAGGGAATGTCAGATACAAGATCAGGCTGCTTACTGCAAATAGCTGAAACTACTATGTGTTTGGAGACCAACAAACTATGGTTGTGTTTGCTCTCTTCCTTCATCACTAAAAGGAGGCACAGACCGCTTCATGCTGTCTTTTCCCTGGACATCTGTTATCTTGGGCAGGCTAGCCTGTCAGATGGCTGTCAGATCGATCAGCTGGGTGGCGATGACTATTGCTGGGAGTGTTTCCGCCACTTAATGTCACGCTTATTAAATATTAAAACGTACATGGTCATCCTGCATGTTCAATTCAACTGGATACTAAGTGAAATAATGGTGTTCGTAACGGAAATGTCACCAGCGAGTGTTTCCAAATAGTAAAGACAGTAGTATTTGATCCACTCCAGCAAATAGACTGAGCCCAGAGGTAAAGCATCTTGCTAGTCTAGCAAGTTAGCACGGGAAACAGGGAACTTTGCTTAGCATCTGGCTAACTTTAACTTTTGGCAAGAGTTTGAAGGCAATACTTACTCTGTGACCCATCGTCAAATCGATCAAATTCCCAGTCAGGCACAATGGTTTCTACCGCCATACTGTCAGATAGATGACCCCAACACTGTTAGCAAGCGGAGCGGAGCGATCGCATGATTTGTCTCATGACTTCGTAAATAGACGCAGGTGGTCATGGGAAATAGAGTTCAGAGGGGTATGTGGTGTGTGTGTGTGTGTGTGTGTGAGTGAGAGAGAGAGAGAGAGAGGGAGAGAGAGAGAGAGAGAGAGAGAGAGTGGTGGAGGAGAAGCGAGGGGGCGAGGTTGAGGGTAATGCCAATGAGGAGGAAGGCAGAGTTATGGACAGGAGAGGACTGGGACAATAAATGTGGAGTATCTTAATCTTTTTCTTTTCTCTTGTGGTTTCACATTAAGGGTAAGGCACTTTCACACTACTGTTCTACTCCTCTACCACTCTCTGCTGACTGTCTCTGCATACCTGATACAGACACATGAAAAAATAATCACTTATTTATGTGTGTATACATATAATATCAAGAATGACTTGTCATCGTGTTTTAACACATTATGTTGCCGGCTGTTATTGCTGTGTCATTTTCCTGTTTAGAAGTAACTGTTTTCAGTTACAATACAATGCAATAACAACTCCCAAAAGCAACTACTTTTCCAACTTGGTAACCTCAGCTATTTAGTAACTAAATGAAGTGCATTGTCTCTGTCAGACAAAGTATCCTCAGAATTGCTCATGGGAACTGCAGGCATCCAGAATGATAATGCTAGCAATTAGTGCCATCGGATGACTGTGACACAACCTTGTCATGCAACAGCCGCGCTTTAGCCGTGTCTGTATTAAAGATTAAAAATCTCAGTGTTGTATCTCATGTAGTGCTCATCTGTATGCTCAGTATCTCATCCAAAGAAATCATTCCCGATGTTGCTGATTTTCTTTTAGTCCAGCTGTTTCAGTCTAGGCAGGGACACTATTTATCTGCAGCTGTAGGAGTGAAAAGATTCCCCCACTTCACACCATGGCTGTCACCGGGTCACAAGATGAGCAAATAACCCCAAGTGGCTCTTTGGGAAAAGGCAATAGTCACCTGTATGGATCCAACCACTCCACATCTCAACACCCTGGAGTTCCACAACACCATACCCCTAACGGGAATATTGCACCTGCAAAGACCAGTCTCACTTATGAGCTGTGCCCGTACACTGAGACAGACTCTCTGCTCCCCAATGGACACTACGAGGGGTCAAAGGTCAATGGAACCATGGCTCCAGATGGCCACGGTGCCCAGGACATGCCTAGTGAGTCCACCTGTTCCATGGTGTTGCAAATCCTGGTGCCCTTTCTGCTGGCTGGGCTCGGGACGGTGTCTGCTGGGTTGCTGCTTGATGTGGTTCAGGTGAGAAGGCGAAAAAAAAGGGAATATAGGAATATATCTGATAATATATCTGATTTAAATTTTTCTCCCAGGGGGTGTCTCCATTTCTACTCTTTTCAAGTACCTGGTGACTTAAATCAAGTAAATCTGACATTTAAAATAAATGTTTTTCACCCAGGGGTAAAGATATGATGAGAGGGGATCACTGAAATGGGGTGCAGAGGGAAAAGGGTTGAAAAAAGAGAGAGGGACTAGGGTGGGGTGAAAAAATGAGGGTCAGGAGACAAAGGAGTAGAAGACATATTGAAATGGAGAATGTATATAGGAAAGGTTTGGAAACTTGGGGTAGAGGTGCAGAGAAAGAAACATAGCAGGGCGGTTGGATTGTGGCATATTGTTATTGTAAACTAGGATTCTGCCGTACCGAGTTCAGGGTAGGAAAAGGGGAAGTTGACACAAGTTTATAAATAGCTGCATGTTCTACACTCCAGAAAACTGATAATTTATTATGTGTTTAAAGTACTGATGCTGACTATAATCTATAATCTATAATCTATAATCTGTGAGGGTGTTTTGCGTTGTGTGTGTTTTCGTGGCAGTACTGGGAGGTGTTTCAGGAGATCACAGAAATCTTCATTCTGGTGCCTGCTATATTAGGCCTGAAGGGGAACCTGGAAATGACCCTGGCCTCTAGACTCTCAACTGCTGTGAGTACACACACACACACACACACACACACACACGCACACACACGCACACGCACACACACACACACACACACACACACACACACACCAATACAATGGATTGACAGGATTGCTATGTCCTCATGTGGGCTCATGTGACAGTCCTCACCGACCTGTGAAGACCACAGCAGTGGCTCCACTTGCAGTTTAATATCCTGCAGGACAAATATATAATATAATACACATAATATATATGAAAAGTATCAGTGGAATTACAAAACATGGGAGGGGAAACACTCAAAACAAAAAGGCAAAACGTAATCTCAATCAGACTGTATTTTTACTGATAGTCAGGCTCGCTAACATGTTTCATCATAAGCCTTCATCAGAGCATTATACAAATGATACCTGGCCAAGATTTTATGACTTGAAATGCTGATCCGATGTTGCCAGGTGAATGCAGGAAAAATGGAGTCTGCAAAAGAAAAGTGGAGTTTGGTCATTGGGAACTTGGCTCTCAAGCAGGTACATTAATTTAAATTGTGGCAAGATAGTTTATTTTATTCTAATCTACCAAAAATGTGATTTCCCTAGTGATATTGTTTTAATGCAACTCTCCATTTACAGCTGCAAGCCACCGTGCTGGGACTGTTGGCTGCCCTGATGGCAACTGTATTAGGCTGGATGATAGAGGGAAGGATGCTCTTTCATCATGCAGTGCTCCTGTGTTCAGCCAGTGTTGCTACTGCCTTCATGGCCTCGTTGCTGCAAGGTAAAGATACAAAGACAGACAACTGTCCTCACCTCAATCTGCTAATTTTTTTTTTTATATTTACTTGAGGGTAAAAAGTACAGACATGTGCAAACACACACCCACACGCATCCCCATTACACCTCCTTGCTGCATGGACTATATCCTCAGGAATCCTTCGATAGTTGCATTGGCAATAACACATACATTACACATTGACTGGCACTAAGCCCTGTGTGTCTGTCAACCCAACTATTCATTTCTCTCTCCAGCCGAATACACCCACACAGTTCTTCACTAGTTTCTCCATCTGTGGCCACTAATTCATCTTTTTCAGATGTTGTTGATGTTGTCTTTTTCACAGTTGTTTTTCTTTGACCTTTTTTGACTCCTACTATATATACCTGGAAAATAATGGTCACATCGGTCTTTCATTTAAAAGAAATCTCCAATTGTTTACTTTGGTCAGCTTTTCTCTGTGGTAGAGATTTATTTGTTAATGCCAGAAAAAGAGTATGAACCGTGGGAGTGTGGCTCTGAGGCAGCCATTGTGATCTAGGACATTCACATCAATTATACATGTGGTCATTTTTGCATGATGCAGAGTATCTCTTGATCAACCCAGAAACAAGAATTTCCTCATGGAAAGAATCTCAGAACCTTTTACTATTTGGCTCAGAGTGAACGACAATACCAACAATAGCTCAAGTCCCCTGTAGGGGCACGGAGTTTCACATACCAGGACTACCTCACGAAAGTAACTCATCTTTTCTCCCACTACGTCCTCCTTTGCTCTGTGTCCTGAAAGTGTGTCTTCTCCAGGGAATAAATGACATGATCGTTTAACATGTACTCAGTACAGCGCTTCAATGTGAGGTGATAGTACCTATTGCATGAGAAGACTGAACCACTAATGAGGACAAAGCTCAACTTTTATACTGACAAACAAATTATTAACCTATCACTTGAAAGTTGATAACAATTATGTCCTAATACATACTGCATTAACAGGTCTTTCCCTTCTCTCATTTCCTCTCTTCTCTCTACCTTCTACAGGTTAGCTATGTGGTAGTGTAAGAGGGGAGGGAAGAGGGGGGTGACATGTTTTGGGACACATCTTGGATTTCTTCCCCACAGAATGAACCCCTGCAGGACCGATGCCATTTCACTTCATAGGTCAAGATCTTGGACTTCTACCCTCTCTAGGTGTCATCACGGTGGGGGTGATCATTGGCTCCAAGAAGCTGGGAATCAACCCTGACAATGTGGCCACACCCCTGGCAGCCAGCTTTGGGGACCTCATCACTCTTGCCTTCTTGGCCTGCCTCAGTCAGTGGTTCTACACATTCATAGGTAAAGAAAAGAACAAAGAGAGAGTGTTGATCATTGTGTGAAGATGGGGTGTGTGGTCGGGTCAGAGGACAAAGGTGTAGCACAAGTACTTGGCTTTTATTGTAGTCAACCCACAAACAGCAACCAGCAGAACACTGAGCTTTTCATTCTATGACTACTTAGTTTTATACCAAATTACACAGGCAAAAAAACAACCCCAATTCATACTGAGTACAAGGTTCTGCCTTGTAGCTTGTAGCTCCATTACCTTTCCAGTGCCTGAATAAGAGAGAGAGAGAGCCCTCTTCATAAGGAGAGGAGACCAATGCGGAATTGTTTTTTTCAAAGGATGGAGAAGTCATGTCATTTTCACTTTTGGCCAACAGATGGCACTTGCGAGTTTTCAAAAAGATCAGACCTACTATACTCGTGACGATTGGAGACCTAACACATATTCATAGAGATTCCTGGTAAAAAAAAAAAAAAAAGTTGATTATCTTCTTTTCTCTTCACAGAGCTGTATCCCTATGTGTTGTACCTGGTGGATATCTTATTTTTGTCCCTTATCCCTCTCTGGGTGGCCGTCTCCTCCAAACACCCAGCCAGTAGCATCCTCCTCCGCACAGGATGGGAACCAATCATAACAGCAATGGCCATCAGCAGGTACACAACTTAACTTCATATACTTAACTTGATATATTGTGATTTCTGTAGGTATATAGCTAGCAATTTCTTTTTAGTCATTATCACAATGACTCTATTTTACTTTCTGTTTTCCTTCAGGCCTTCTTTATGTTCTCTTGCAGTGTGGCATCAAATTCCTTTAAACATCTTGTGACAGAGTGATCCAACATTATTTTATAATCCATAGTGCTATAAAATGAAGATATACAGGTCTTAAAAACATGTTTTGATTGTCTTTCTTTTTAGTATTGGAGGACTTATTCTTGACAAAACTGTGTCAGATCCAAACTTGGCAGGAATCATAGTCTATGCTCCAGTCATTAATGGTGAGTTTCATCTTTGGAACAAGTCAATGATATATTTTCTTTTTCTTTTTGAATGTACATTTTGTTGAGGAAAAACTTCCACTCTAAAGGCAAACGCACACATTTTATAGTGAAGATTACATAAAGATTTCTAGTCTTGTCATTGGTCCAAAATCACCTCAGCCCAGCAACAGCCAATAATATTTGAACACATGTAAAACTATCGGTTTTGTTTCTTTTCTAACAAAGATCCATTATTCTGGACAACCTCAAGGTACACAGTATCACAGTATCTTCGTTATGTACAAGATAAGCCAGTACCAGGGGTGTAAAGTACTTGAGTAATTGTACTTTGTTACTATACTTAAGTACGATTTCGGGGGATTTGTACTTCACTCGAGTATTATTCAATTTGTATACTTGTACTCTTACTCAATTACATTTTTGAGAAAAAAAAAGATACTTTTTACTCCTTACATTTAAAATTCAGACCAAGTACGAGTAAGTCTTGCAGGTCCGACAAACTTTAGAAACTTTAAATTAGTATTATTTTTTTCATTGGCTGAACTAATAACCCCACGGTCGTACTTTATTTAAAACCAATAAGATCCCTATTAATGGAAAATAACCCGCCCATACCCATGCTTATTGGTCCTTGTGCAAGACCAGAAAGCGAGGCTCTTTGATGAAACCTGCTATCAGAATATGACAGTCAGCGAAGCTACAGAAGATGGCCTCGATGGGGTTAGCTAGCCAGTGTCTGGTTTGGTAAATACTGGCTAGCTTAACCCATTTGTTTCCACTTGCATTGATTCAAAATGCTGTAGCGAGTTGAGCTTCGTTATGAACGATGAGACTATATAGTCAATTCTAACAATTGACAACTATTGAAGTTATTCTTCGTAATTAATATCTTATCAATTAACACTCTTGGGGCACCACCAGTTTACACTGGAATAGTCTCTTTATAAGGATATCAGTCTAATAATCAAAAGAAGTGAGCTCTAGATTACAGTGATTTTCTACCTTCATGTCCAGGATATATCAATGACACACAAAAACCAGTTCTTTATAAATGCAAAGATTTTATTAATTATGTAAATAAAACACCAATAAAATGAATAAATGTATACTAAACTAAAACAGATAATGGCAGTAAAACGGACAAATAAAGTAGGAAGTAAAACAGTGGCAGAGGATATATCAAATAAGAATGGCACATGATATTGGGATCACAGATGGCAAAGCAGTTGGCACAGACAAGACGACCTGAGCTGTAATGCGTCTACTAGTAATATCGTGGCAACAGCGAAAGATGGCTTGGAGGACAGCTGACCGTTTCCGAGAGACTTGGGACCAAAGGAAAGTGAACAGCGAAGAGTGGAGAAAGAGAGAGAGAAAGTGTATTCTAACCTCACTTTCACAGTTCAACACTGCCTTGGCATCACCCGTGCATCAACAAGAAAGTTGGTTACCGTCTGGTTTGCAGGGTGTCAGCGGCGTCCTCGTCTCCGTGGTAACCGTTGCGCAGTCGCAGTAGCCAGGTAAACACACGCACGTGTTAGGCTGGGCCGGTCGATTTCAGGAGGGCCGATGTGGAGAGCGGTCCGGGGCCGTGGTTCGTCAGGTTAGTCGTGCCAACAGTGAAGATAGAGGGAAGGGTCGATGTGTTTGGCACACGTCGTTCAGGTAGCAGAGTAGCGGAGGGGCTGGCTTCTGATTTGGTTGCGTAGTCTTCTGGATCAGGTTGTGTGAATTCGAGCGGGCGCCACGTCGATATTCACCGTAGAGCTGATCTGGTAGTTGAGCTTGGAGAAGAGCTTGGAGCCAGGTTCATATTTAATCACCTTACCACAAATGTGTCAGTATGATACCAAACATGACCGTCTTACCACAAAACACTGGCACGTACAACAAACATCTTAATAACGCATGCTGTGTGCTTTGACTAAGCAAGATAATACATTGGGAAGTAGGGTACATCATCTGCCACAGGATGTGTTATTCAAATCTAATAAGACATATAAAGAAAGTCCATTTTTGCTGCGCATTCCAGAGTTTCTTTGTTCTCTTAGTGTGATTCACTTGATGATAAGGTTGAGTGCAACTTACTCGGCACTTATCAGTGACCCCCGGTGCCACGTGGTTTAACCGGCCCTGGAAAGTGTTACTTTTAGCGGTTTTATGGAGAGAGCCCCCTTGGATGAGAGGGGGGGGGTTCCTTGGGGCTGTCACGAGTTCGGCAGGGGTCCTGACCTGATCACGAGGCCTTGGGAGGGGAATGTGTTAGTCTTTGTCTTGTCGTTGTGCATCCTGTCTCGTGAGAGAGGAAGAGTGAAGAAGACGATGTTTCCTGCATACACTACAATGCTAACAAGCTTCAATGAACATGCATTTAACAACCCACATCAAAGGAATGATACGCCGCATTGGAGCAAATTTCACAGTATTGACAAAGGCAGAGTCCCACCAATGCTCATTAAGAATGGCAGTAGCAATATTATTGCTTCTGCATTTTGTTTGTTGAATAAATTCAGGTCTAGACAGAAGTCCTTTCAATCAATCATGAATCACATGAGCACATTTATTAGCACACAGAATACAATGCAATACAATACAATACTGAGCGCTCAGGAGAGATACACAAACATGGGTATGGTATGCGGATCTCTACCAGAGAACTGTCTGAACAGTGATTATAAAGGGAAAGAAAGACAGGCGGGGGGGTCGTTTCTAAAACATCTACAAGGTTATTTACAACCTAGACAAAACAATATGTATGGTATTGAAGGTTTCTTGAATCTCTCATGGGGTCGGCCTTCAGTATGGGCTCACAGTAATGTAACAGTTAGGATTACCTCATACTTGCACTAGAGATGGGTACAACACAATCATTAACAGAAAGATTGGGATAAAGTGATTAAGACATAAGACACGACATATAGACATAAATTCTACCACAGAGTTTTGAGGCAATTTAAGTCACTTGCACTTTGTCTAGTTGGTGAGAGCAGCTCAATAAAGCTATAACACAATATTTGTCAGAGACCCCCGTCTCTAAGGCCTTTAATGCTTGAAAGCAGAGCTGAAACTACACACTACACAGGTGTATGCAGAATGAGCTCAGGAATTCAGATACATTTATACACGTGACTGATGTAATGGGATGTTGCTAATCTCCTTCATTCATGGGGTCTTTCTAGGACAATCAGGAGACTGCTGATGATACAGGTACAAACTCCATGTTATATAGACATGT
The DNA here is from genome assembly GCA_034670385.1 of Hoplostethus mediterraneus. Lineage (NCBI taxonomy): Eukaryota > Metazoa > Chordata > Actinopteri > Trachichthyiformes > Trachichthyidae > Hoplostethus > Hoplostethus mediterraneus. The sequence goes on along the minus strand of JAXDDW010000003.1, from coordinate 4,312,324 downwards.
CACTATGTTAATATGATGAAGTCAGTATGATAGCTCTAATGTATACATGTGTTTTCCCCTCCTATCTGATTGAAGGTTAGTTAAACAATCATGTGCACTCCGTATGACACCAAGACCTGCTCATCCTTGAGATTTCCTAGGTCAAGGAGTAAAGAACACACACACATTCCTCTTATCTCAGTAGTTTTCCAGTGACTGTGAACAATGAATGGTAAAATGGTAAATGGACTGTACTTATATAGCGCTTTTCTAGTCTTTTCCGACCACTCAAAGTGCTTTACACTACATTCACCCCATTCACACACTGATGGCAGGGTGCTACCATGTAAGGTGCCAACCTGCACATCAGGGGAATCTAACCATTCATACACATTCACACACTGAAGGCGTAGCTGCAGGAGCAATTTGGGGTTCAGTGTCTTGCCCAAGGACACTTCGACATGCGGACTAGGAGCCTGGGATCGAACCACCGATCTTCCGATTAGCGGACTTACAATTACATCCTTACAATTATGGTTTATGCACAATCTGAACTCTGGTCCACACACCGGGCCCAATGGCTCCCTCCCTACAATATGGTTTATGCCTACTCTGACCTTTGGCCAACAGTATGTTTCTTTTACCTTGGTAACAGTGTCTCTATCACGACATCTTGGCGCCACACCAAATGTGCAGCTAATGAAAGACACACCAGCAGGAATGTACAGAATCATAAAAGACAGACAGGGTGTACATAAATTCTTCCACAGAGGTATTATGTGCTTACAATGATGCAATTGTATGAGTATTGTTGTTTTCGAAAAAATAAGATCCTCTGTTAGAGAGATTTCTATAGGGACCATATTGACCTGCAGGATGATTTCCAGGAGTAAAAGCAGGAGAATTACAACCATGTTTTATAGAGTAGGAAAAATTATTCTGAAAGTCTTATTTCTAGCTCCAGCCATACGGACTATTCTGACATTGCAATGGTTTTGATGAACCAACAAGGATGCATATCTTTGTTGGTAGCACAAGGGTGTGAACAATTGAGTGTATTGGTAGCGAGGTGCTAGCGAGGTGCTAGTGTCAGCTCACTCACTGCTGTTGACTCCTCACGTCCTGTGCTCAGAGAAAACAATAAGGTTTTGTGGAGTGAATGGAGGGTAAATGAGCAATGAATGGAGCGAATCTACAGCTGCTCCTGTGGGAGAAAAACCTTCTGCTCGGCCAGATGTCTTCAGGTTCCCTACCACACTGTTCAGTTGATCATCTAATCGTTAAGTAAATGATTCAGACAAATTCAGTAGAGTTCAATATGATTTTAATTTTAATCAATTATGATTTTTACTGTAGAAATTACAAATAAACCGAGCTGGTCCATGGAGCAACTCCGGCAGAATCACAAAACCTTCACATTTATGCAATTCAATAACTCCTCCTTTTGTTGAGCTAATTCTAAGCTCCCCCTACTGCTCTTATCTTTGAACTTTACTCTCTTTCTTATGCACCATTGATTTCCTGTGATGTGATTTACTTTCACCTGGTAATCTCCTGGGATTTCCCATCTCACGACACCATTATTTAGGGTTGAGTTGTCTATGGTAACAAAAATATATACCTCTTTAATAAAATTAATACAAAGTATATGAGTTTTAGTAAAAGGAATATATGTTCCTCTATCACTGTCCAGAAAATGAGGAAGTCCCGACCTAGGAGCTGTTTTTTAGCTAGAATCCTAGCAACAGTGATAGCATCCGTTTTTCTTGTGGGAAATGCTTCAACCCAGAGAAAGAGTCCACAATCAGCAGTACATTTGTTTGTTACATTTATTTATTATTATTTCTCCACCCGGCATCTTTATACAATTTACAATCAGAAGGAGAAAAGGGTAGGGGCATCAATCAAAAAGGAGGGACACTGAATGTTATCCAAAGGTTGCAGCGTGTCTGCTTTGGCTGCTGCATCAGCACAAGCATTGCCACAAGACACAAGAGTCAGAGGGTTTGAGGTGGACCTGGCATTTTATAATGCCGAGTTTTGAGAGTAGAAGAATAGCAGAGAGCAAAGCAGATATAGTTGGGCCATGGTCTATGGGGGAGCCTGAGCCAAAATCATGGGCCTGCTTCATAATCACAACAAACAGCATTGCCAGCCACTGTGGAATGATCATGAGAATAAGCTGAAACATAAGTTGTTCTTATACAATTGCAGTCCTTTTTAGACATGCATGGCATTCTAGAGGTGTTCCAGTCTGGTTTTAAAGCCTTTCATAGCACAGAGTCTGCACTTTAAAAAGTTTTTAACAATCTTTTATTAGCTATTGACTCCGGGGACTCCGTCCTTCTTATGCTTTTAGATCTCACAGCTGCATTCGACACAGTAGACCATAGTATCCTGATCTCTCGCCTGGAGCACTGTGTTGGCATTAAAGGCACTGCTCTGGAGTGGTTCAGGTCGTACTTGTCTGAAAGAAGTTTTTCTGTCAGCCTTGGTGGTGACTACACTGTCTGGTTTTAAATCTTGCCTCAAAACACATTTGTACTCCTTGGCTTTTAAGTCAGTATGAGAGTTGCATTTTCCTTTTTGTTTGTTTGTTTGGTCTTGTTGCTTTTATATTATTGTCATTCTGTCTCTTAAACTGGTCCTTGTGTTTTATTGTGTTTTTAAGTTTGATTGATTGTACAGCAGTAGTAATAAGAGTCACCTTCTGTCAAATTAAATTTGATGGATGACCTTTGACCCCTTTTTGATTGATTGACAGCTTGTCAAAATTGACAGTTCATAGACAGGTTGTCAAAAATTGATCGATGATGAGCTAATGCCCTCCTTTTGATTGACAGCTTGTCATTATTTGGCAGTTTGAATGTTCATCTGTATGGTGCGGAATGTGGTGTCCTTTGAGTGTGTGGGGGAGGTGCCATTCATTGTTCTTTGGATCCTGATCAGGTGAATTGACCAAGAGGGGTGCATTAGGGGGGTTATGGGAACATCCAGTGTGTTTTAGGATGCTCCATTAAATGGCCATTCAATTCTCAAAGCATGTCATTAGTGTGCTGTGTGTCACAGGGGGTACTAGGGTTATCTATAGTTTATGTTTCCTGATTGGGGTGTACTGTCCAATTAGGGGGCATGGGAGGTTGTGGGAGTGCCTGGGGGCTATGAGACTGTATTCCTCGTTATAACCTTAAGGAAGTCTATTGACCAGGCGTGGAGCATATGTGGTGGGAATGGTGGGTTCACCAGGTGGGGGATCCTGAAGGAAGTCTCTCGATCATGCATGGTGTATAGCTGGTGGGTGGCATCATTCATTTGTCCTTTTGTTCCTGAACAGCAGTATTGACCAACCGATGGGTATTGGGGCTTGTGGGTACGCCTGGAGGGTCTATGAGGCTGTTTTATATGTTTTATATTTTAAAGAAGTCAATTGATCTGTGGTATATATGAGTGTGTTTGAGTGTGTTGTTCTATAATTTCGCTGTTGATATGCGTATATGGTATAGGAAGGCTATTTGTAATAATAATTAGAACACAATAATTTAGGGAGGGAGAGCAACAGCCTGTTGCTCTCCCTCCTAACAATGCATGTTAGTTATGCTGCACACTTTTATAACTAATCTTTTCATAGAGCTAGACTATTACAACTGACCTCCCAGAACAGGCTCAATGTTTAGTCTTTAGAGGCTAAATCACATCCAAGCCTCCTATCACCATTATGATAAAATAAAGATAATGTACCATGTGTTCAAACCTGTAATTGAGGGACACTTAGTGCTCATAGCTGTTTTCTCCTATTTACTCAGTTGAAAACTATGTATTATGGAGGATTTAAAGATTCAAAATAAAGGCAATCACTATGATATGATTTGATATGATAAATGCTTCAGCATTATGAATGACAAAAATGCTTCATCATTATGAATGACAAAAATGCTTTTGGGTTTTACAGGAATGCTTTAACTAATCACTGTTCCAGTATTTACACTCAACTCAAGTGAGCGCTCAAAATCTCATGTCAGTGTCATTTTAATGACCAATTTCTACTGTCACATTGCTCATTGCTTGCCATTTACAATTTCAAGCTGTGTGTAAACAAGAAGGTGTGGTCCACCATCTTAAGATACGATAAGAGGAAACTTTAATGATCATTGTGGGGAAATGGGGCCTGGGGTTGTACTTGGAAGAGCCTGTCATCAAGGTCAAAGGACACATAGTGTACCGGTGTGGTTAGGATTCCTGGAGTCCAGCCAGGCGGCCTGGGTTCAATTCCTGGTATGGGAATGACCTCTTTTTGTTGTTTGTCGGATGTGTCTAACTGAAAAAATAGTAGGCGTACCCACAACCCCTATGTTCCACGCATAATCAACGGCATTCCTTAAGATTTTTTAATGCTAAAACAGAGTCATAACCCCCATGTGACCCCACAACCAACTATACACCATGCATGATCAATAGATTTCCTTCAGGATGTCCCACCAGGGTAATTCCAACACCCCCCAACTATACACCATGCATGATCAAGAGACTTCCTTCAGGATGTCCCACCAGGGTAATTCCAACACCCCCCAACTATACACCATGCATGATAAAGAGACTTCCTTCAGAATCCCCCACCTGGTGATTTCACCATCCCGCGCAAGAGACTTCCTTAAGGATTATAAAACAATAACCAGTCTCATAGCACCCAGGCACTTCCACACTGAAAGTTCCCATAAGCCCCACACCCATGCACACCATATGGTCAATTCCCTTTGATCAGGATCAAAAGAACAATGAATGACGCCTCCCCCACACATTCAAAGGACACCACATCCCACACCTGACAGCTGAGCAATCAAACTGTCAGGTCTGACAAGCTGTCAATCAACTGTCAGGTCTGACAAGTCTGACAGGTTGGATTGGATTGGATCTGTATAGGAAATAAAATCAGTTTCCACAATTTCTGCAAAATCGTTGGGCATCAGCAGTAGGAAGTAGCAGGGCTGAAAATAGAGCATCTAACAATATGCACTCCTGGAGCAAGTAAGACCAATTCCCATAAAATGACTCTGTCTGTTGTAATGTGTTGAGTTTTATCTGAAGCAGCAGTGTTTCAACAGCATGAACACAGTTAAAGGGGAACCTAAGGCTAATGCTGAGGCTGTTTCAACAGCATTGCAGGAAGCAGTACAGTCACAGGATCTCATTCAGTTCCATAATAAGCAACAGGGCCGTGTTGCTGTTGAGCTGTTGAGCACATCTTCTTTTCAACAGTGCATAAAGATTTAGTCTGGTAACACAGAAGTAGAGCAGGTGCAGCAACAGCTTGTTTAAGATCACTAAAACATTTCAGTCAGGCTCATTAAGGAAGTCATTAATCTGATCTTTACCAGACCACTACTATGTGGAGAGAGCCTACAGGATGAACCATGTTAACCATGTTATCTTAGTATAGAGAACCAATCATGAGAGGCTTCTTTGTTTAGCTATATAGATTGTAGTGAGCTGATTTTAGGGAGAGAGCATAGAGAGATTTTGACTTTCTGTGGGATCTGTGACAAGGTATTTATCTCCAATATATCTGTATACAATATATTTGTGTGCTTCAACCTGTCAATGTTTTGTGTGTTATTTCAAGATTAATGAGTGCTTCCAGGCAAATTTTCCATGACAGCACATCAGAATAGGACAGCGGCTTGGATGTTGTCGGGGGAGGAAGAGTCCAGGTCAGGGCCAGTGATAAAGACTGGACCTCTTCGCCAACACTTAATCTTCTTCACAATTCAGTCGTTACTGGAGTCTCACAACAGGTTCAAAGAATTCACTGGAGATGATCAGAGTTCGATGCATAGAGTTTTATTCTTCAACAGAGACAAAACCCGAGTTGGTTCCGGAACCAGACTGAAGTACAACTGTCTGTGCATGATCTTATATAGCCCAAGAACTGGGTGGAGAATACTGACTTCTACGCCCTGTTTTCCCCAAATTTAGCTTTGTTTTGCCCAGAAATGATGGTGTCCCAACGCCCGAATTTGGTCATATGGGCGGTCTTTGCGGGCATGTAGGCGGTCTCGTTTTACTCCATTACGTAACCATTACATAAGAAACCCCGGGGTTTTAGGGATTTTCCCATTCACCATTACGTAATGGCCATCTGGGCCTCTCCGGTCTGCGCATGCCCAGCCTGTCCTTTATCTAGGTACTGTCCCGCCATTGCAGGTGCTTTTCATCACGGGGCCTGTCCAGCTCGTCCTTGGACACCCTTATTGTGAGGAAGCTTTAGACTGTATTTTTTAAAACTTTGTGATTACTGTGGGGAAGCTTTAGACTGTATTTTGACTGTATTTTTTTTTTTTAACTTTATGATTACTTTATGATCTTCAGGTTACATACACAATCTTTATATTTATGCAGACTTGACATGCGATTCGGGGGATCCGCGGGTACACAATGTGTGAGGTGGTGCCAAATTGCTCCTGCTTTACCTTTTACTTGGACGGCATGTGAGGTGCGTTCAGTTACCTCCCATGGTCCCGTCCACCTGGGCTCCGACCACTTTCGCTTGTGGACCTTCACCCGTACCCAATCCCCAACACTTATCTGTGCAGGAAGTGGTGTTTCATCTGCCTCGGGTCTCTGCTCGACCTGCTGGACCTGTGTAGACAAAACTCGGGTAAGGTCAGTTAATACCTTCATATAGTCATCACAGTCTATTTGCCACACGTCCAGCTGGGGCATGTGTCCGACCTCTCTTGGAGGTCCGGGCATAGGCCGACCTGTCGGCAGTTCATGAGGGCTGAGGTGCGTCTTGCCACCAGGGGAACTTCTCATGGACATGAGCGCCAAAGGCAGAGCATCTAACCACGTCAGCTTAGTGCCGTGGCAAGCCTTGGCTGTTTTTCGCTTTATTGTCTGGTTTGCTCTCTCTACTAGTCCCTGGGACGAAGGGTGATAGACTGAACCAAATCTGTGTGTGATGCCTAGAAATGCTTCTACCTTTGCTAATTCTTTGTTGTTAAAGTGTGAGCCATTATCTGACTGGATGCGTCGTGGAACTCCATACCGGGGTATGAGTTCATTTCTGAGCCATTTTGTCACTGTTTGGGCGGCTTCATTTTTACAGGGGATCGCTTCTACCCACTTGTCCACCTGTCCACCATGACCAACAGGTACCTGTATCCTCGCACTCTGTTCTCAGCTCCCATGTCAGTGAAATCGATCACTATGTCCTTGAACGGTGCGTCTGGCACTGGAAATTTCCCCATCGGGCATTTGTATGGTCTTTTGGGGTTGTGCGCATTGCAAGTGTCGCATTCATGGACATAGTTTTCCACAATGGCTGTCATGTATGGATGCCACCAGAGGTGCTCGATGTTTCTTTGAGTCTGCTTTTTGCTAACGTGGGCTGGGCCGTGTGCCTGCTTCAGTAACAAGTGGTAGAGTTCTGGCAGAGTCGCCCCTCGTGTGATCTCCAGAGTCCCTCCTTTTGATGGGCCCCTTGTTTCTGTAGTATATGCTTATTCCTAACTTTGCGAGTAGGTCTCGACCCATGAGATTGACTGGGCACTTTGGGGCAAACAGGAACTGGTGATATATCTTCTGCTGTCCTAATTGTAACGCCAATGGTTTTGTGAAGAACTGTTTCTGTGGTTCTCCCGAATATCCGACCGCTCTCTCATCTGAGAGCTGGAAAGTAGACCGGGTGTTGATACAAGACGCAGAGGCGCCAGTGTCGGCCATGAGTGTGAAGTCCTGTCCCTCTATTGTGCAGGTCACCATTGGCTCAATTTCCGGTGATGTGGGCAGACCTGCAATGGAAATCGGGCAGCTTCAGTACTCCTCTCCCTCGCCGGTCCACTGGTCGGCGGGGTTCCAGGCCGAGGAAGGCATCTGATGAGCCTGTGAGGGCATTCCTCTTCCTCTTCCTCTCCACTGGCCTCCTCGTGGGGGGCCTGATCTTCCTCTTGGTGGGCCCTGTTGATTGGACGGGCAATCCCTTACCCAGTGGTTGGGATCTCCACAGATGAAGCAGCCCTGTTGTTGGCCGCTAGCACCGTAATTTCCTCTCCCCCTCCTTGGTGGCCGCTGGGTGTAGGGCTGGGCTTGCCACTGTTGTGGGACCGGTGCCACGGGTGCCGGCTGTTGGGTGGCGTTGGCCGCGGTTTGATCCTGCAGCGCCTTTTGAACCGCCTCCTGGATTTCCACTTTCATTTCGCTCATGACGGCCATCTGTTTGACCTTTCCTTTTCTTTTTCCTTGTCACACCAACGTCTTCTTTTAATTTTTTTTCCTTAGAATCCCAACCCCGTCCACAGAGTAAAACTCAAGATTCCGTTTGCTTTCGACTTATTCACCAACTAAGCAGCCAAGCTTCTACTCACCGAGGTGAGCGGACAGTCATAGCCAGTGAATGTCTATTTCAAACGGTTTCTTCTGTTAAGTTTTGTCAGTTTAAACCGCCCCACATTCCCCAGTCACTACTTGTGGCCAATCAGTTTCCTGATCTTTATGTTGAGACTCGTTTGCGTTGTGCACCGTTAGGTTTCCACTCTTGTTTTCTCAACAGAGACACCACAAGTTTAAAACACACTGCACAATACCACAACCTATTTTCTTATTTTATCTTTAACACTAAGCGCACACAGTCCAACTGTTGTGCCTCTGACACTATCAGTCAGGCCTCCAAGGTCTTTGATTAATCTAGTTAATTCCGGACTATTCCGGGCCTCCCAGAGGTCTTCTAAATCACGATCCTATCGTGGCCTTCCAAAGGTCTTCTATTCACGGTCCAACCGTGGCCTCCCTGAGGTCTTCTAAATCACAATCCTATCGTGGCCTTCCAAAGGTCTTTTTCCTTTTTTTTCCTTTTTTTTTTTTTCTAACGCAATGTGTTTTTTTTCTGTCTTTTTACCCCTTTGGAACTGCTCAATACAACTACGGCAGTCGGAGGGACTATTGAGGGACTATTGAGTACTCGTCAGTCTCTCAACGTACACCACGACGTATACCACTTTGCGCCGTACTGACCCTGTCAGGCCCAATGACTGGCCCGCAGGCTCTCCACTGGGGCTTCTTGTATTGACGCAGTCTAATTTCGAACTACAATTCTAAATTCAAGTCTCACGTAAGGTCGTCACGGTCCCGGCTAAAGGCGCTGCCCTTAGTGATACTTCACACACAATTTCACCACATTGTCCCTTTGCTACCCTGTAGCAATTATTCTTTTTCCTCAGCTGGCATTTTTCCTCAGCTGGCACTCTTTTCCTCAGCTGGCATTTCCCTTTATTGTGGTTATCTTATAACAACACCATCAATATTATAAATTTATTTTAGTTCTCCGTTCTTACCACCAAACAGTCACAACTAATTTCCTATGCAGAATTTGGTTTGTTAACAACAGATTTCTGCTTACCTTTTTAGTTGGCGCCTTGTGACTGTCTGGAGAGTTGTCAGGAGACGTGGTGGGCCTCGTTGTCGAGTCCCTTCCTTTCTGCCAATCCGTCTTTTCTCGATATCACATCGGGGTCACCAAATTTGTCGTGCGAATTCTTTTTACCGAGATAAAAGACAAACTACTTCTCTCAATTATGATGGTTTATTAAAGATGATCACAATTACATGGCCATGGCCATTTCTGAAAACCACAGTCAGCAAGCTGTTATTCTGTAGCCAACATCCATGGAGTGAGCCCCGTTCTTTGATCACAGATACAATTTCATAACATTGGAGTAAGCTATCATAATTATGATTGGACAGCTAGGTGGAGAGGAGCCATGGTTTAGACTTGGCTCTCCCTTGTTGGTGCACAGGCATAGTCCAGCCGCTTGGCAACACGATTCTCCAATCCGGTGGGGCCGCACCTGTAAAGGAACCCTCCCTGCTCTGTGATCTATGTGTTCCTACTGTCAGATTGTGCTCTTCTTCAAAGCAGGCAGCTTCTGTGTGCTTGTGTGTGTGTGTGTGTGTGTGTGTGTGTGTGTGTGTGTGTGTGTGTGTGTGTGTGTGTGTGTGTGTGATCGTGGGTGCAGGCTACTTGCATCAGCTTATCTATCTTCCTAACATTCTTACCTCATTAGCCTTGAAATATTTCCAGTCTCTGTAACAGAAAACTGGCCTTCTCTTACTCAGTGCACTGTGTGTCTATTAATATACTAGTGCATGATATGTTGTGCAATACTCTAGCTTCAACTTCTGGTAAAGGTAAATATAAAATCCCCACAAATAATTCCAATTTCGTCCCCATGACATTTTAAAAAAACACTTTTTCACAGTTTTTTCACTGGGTTTTTACACTGGGTTTTATTCACACCTAGCAGGTGTGAAAGGAGGGATTTGCGGTAGTAGTTTGTCTTTTATCTCGGTAAAAAGAATTTGCACGACAGGCAGAGATTATAAAGTGTAAGGAAAACAAAAAGAGGGGGCTAACTTTCTACCACACTAGCAAAGTATTTCCTAATATAAGGGATAGTAGCAGGTGATGGGGTATGTTGAATAAATTCAGGTAGTAAGTGACACATGTGTCTGGTCGACACACCGGGGCTCAGTTGCCAGCCTTCCGACATGGTTTATACCTATTCTGATCTTTGGCCTACAGAATGTGCCTTCACCCTGGGAACAGTGTCACTACCACGACATCTTGATGCCACACCAAGGGTGCAGCGTCAGCACAAAGACACAACATCAGCATGAATATACAGAATCAACATAAGATACATAAGGGTGTACATTAATTCTTCCACAATATTAATGATATTGCTTAATACAAGGCATAATATACCTGAACTATGATTATTTACAACAATGTACCTTTCTTTGCCTCTTTGAAAGCATGTGACCAAGGTACAAGACCGCAAATTTAGTTGCAACGAACGTAGCTTTGTGACCCTTTGCAGGTAAAGCATGCAGCGAGACTTTAACATTAGTAGAGAAGAGATTCTCTATTTGGGTCACAAAACCAAATTGTTCAGGAAAAACTCAGACGAGATGAAGCAGGTAGATTATCGGAACGAATGGGAGTACAGCAGAGAGCAACTACCACTCAGCAAATGCACACAATTTTATAGTGAAGATAAAGATACATAAAGATGTTTCAATTTATTTTTCATTGGTCCAAAATTACCTCAGTCTAACAACAGCCAATAATAGTTGAACACACATAAATCTATGAGTTGTGTTCCTTTTTCTAACAGAGATCTTATTATTTTGGACAACTTCAAGGTCAAACACACGTCAGAGTATCTTATTTATGTACCAGATAAGATGTTTCCCTACTCCCTAAAATCCCCTCCTTACAATATTTCTCATTCCACACTATGCTGAGCGTGTATGGGAACACACCAATCTGTCTCGACAACAGCATCACACACATCCTGGCTTCACTGCACTGGCTCCCTGTCTCCTCCAGGATTGAATCCAAAACCCTTCTGCTGGAGTCTAAACATGTTGCTGCCTCCATGACCTAATTTTCGCACGGGGATCATTAAAGTTTGATCTTATGTCATCTTTATTGTCTTTTTTCTGTGGGATTTTGAAATTTGTTTTTAATGAAAAGTGTAAGTTTATTCATTCAATACAATACCAGAGAGAAATTTTTCACACTCTCCTACACATAGGTGTTGGAGGAAACCTCGTCTCCATCCAGTCTAGCCGCATTGCCACTGATTTGCATTTGAATTGCTTACCTGGGGAGGTTCCTGAGGATCGTGGAAGCTGCTACAGCCCCTGCCGTACTTTCTGTGGCTCAGGTAAAGACAATAGTGTAGTGGATCAGGATTTTTGTATGTTCCTGCCCCTCAAACCCCCCACCCTCCCAATACACACACATGCACACACACACACACACACACACACAGTCTGATGTTCAGCTTTATTCATGGCAGGAGCAAACCATCGATCTGCCCAGGTTCTGCTCCTCTTGGTCATCCCTGGTCAGCTCGTCTTTTTACACGCCGTTCACCTGATGAAAGGAGGTCACACTTTGCCTTCTCCTGTTTTCATTGTCATCTTCTTGTCTGCTGCCCTGATTCAAGTAAGGCAGGGGTATAGTCATTTCTTTCATCTTCAGTGTTCATCACACGTTCTTGAATCTTGAATCTTGTTTTACAACTGGCATCTCTCTCTCTCTCTCTCTCTCTCTCTCTCTCTCTCTCTCTCTCTGATCACCCCACCAGGTCTTTTCCTTGCTCTGTGTAGCTGACTGGATGGTTCACTGCCTGTGGCGGAGGGGCAAAGACCCAGACAGTTACTCTATCCCCTACCTCACAGCCCTGGGAGACCTACTAGGGACTGCTCTCCTATCTCTATCCTTTCTCCTGCTCTGGTGCATTGGGGACAAAGGCAGCACTTAAGTTTCAATGCGTGACTGTTACATACACATAAAACATTGTCAAGAAAAGTCCAGCCCTTGCACTTATTTTGAATGTGCTTTGTCACGGTTTGCCTCGTTATTATTATTACACTTCAAGTTGATCACATTTGTTCCAACTTAACTGATGTAACTGATGTAAAAGCTAATTTATCGATTTGTTTTGCCACTGGTATGCACTAACCTGTATATTTTTTATATTCTTGATATTTTGTAGTTTGTATATTGCTGTGTGCTTCTTTCTTGTTACTTTGTACATCCTCTGCTGCATAACTGCAATTTCCTCTCGGGGACAATAAAGAGCCATCTTACCTTATCTTATCTTATCTTATCTTATCTTATCTTGTTATGGGGTCTAAAATGATTCAATTGTAGTTAATAATGATAGAGCATGAACTATTTACTCACCCTAGCAAAATGAGAACCAATAGTCTATACAGTGTTGTTTTTACTACTTCTATCAACCTATCCTGGTCATTTGGGAACTACGGGAGGTGGACTACGTTCAGCATGCATGCCAATTTTAGCAACACAAGATTCTGACTCCTTAGGTCGAAGGCGAAGCCTTCCCTAGTGTCACCATAAGTGTATCATCATCCTAAGGTATCATCAGGCACTCGCTCTGATGGCCGGCCTTATTGACGGACTGTGTGTATGTGTGCGTGTGTGTTTGTGTGCGTGCGCACATATGTGACAAAATCATTATTATAAAATCACCAAAACCTTGTTTAATGTAGCTATCTTTTCACATTAGACCCTTATGTTGTGTCTAGCTGAAATATAGCCCTGCTCTATATATTAGTCTAATTTAGATGTCCTAATATATTTGGCCATATTATGACATGGCCAAATAGCCTTCCTATACCCAATATGTATATCAACAGCGATGTAAAGGTTGATAGTCATAGGGACAATTTCATTATTTAGTAAAGAACAAATCAGGGTTAAACACCCAAAGAACCGCATTTGCCATAGATCAATAGACTTCCTTAAGGATTATAAAACAAATACAGCTCCCCAATGACACATGTTTGACACTGATTTGTTAATGACCCTTGTAACACACATATCCCCATTGTCCATTGTTTGACAATGGTCAGTTAATGAGTATAAAACCAAAACACATTCCCATAGCCCTCCAGATGTTCCCACAACCCCCAATGCCCCACGGTTGGTCAATACCCCCGTTCAGGATCAAAAGAACAAATGAATGACAGGCTGTCCAAAAGGAGGTCAATAGGTCATCAATCAAAACTGTCGATATTGACAAAATGTCAATCAATCAAATAGGGGTCAATACACACACATGCACACACAGGCACGCACACACACACACACACACAGTCTGATGTTCAGCTTTATTCATGGCAGGAGCAAACCATCGATCTGCCCAGGTTCTGCTCCTCTTGGTCATCCCTGGTCAGCTCGTCTTTTTACACGCCGTTCACCTAATGAAAGGAGGTCACTAGCGGTGCATCTCTCCCTTCTGGGCTTCGCCATCAATTGGGAGAAAAACACTCCGTCAACTGGTGTATCTAGGTGTCTCCCTAGAGTCAACATCTATGATAGCAAAACTCTCGCCCCAGAGACAAGTAGCCATTTTATCGGCACTAACTGCAATCCATGCCCACAGAGTCGTGACAGCCCTGTCGGTTATGCGTCCCCTAGGACATATAGCATCAGCTCACCTAGTGGTTCTCCTGGGTCTGCTCTTCATGCGCAAACTGCAAAGATGGTTTGCGCGCCAGAAATTAGACACCAGGCGTCACAAACGCAGAATGTTGTCCATTCTGCTCTCAGTGACATCAGACCTAAACCATTGGAGGAGACTCCATTACCATGTCCACAGTGGTTCCTCTGGACAGAGTAGCATGTCACGTTGTCGCGTTCACAGATGCTTCTCTCACGGGGTGGGGGGGCACATTCTCTCAAGAGATTCTTATGCGTAAGGCCAAAAGGCTGTTAGCACCATGCTAGGACCTCCCTACTGTTCTACAAGGGCTAACAAAGAGTCCTTGTTCCAGGAGACCTCTTGACACTCTGTTGTCAATTGTTGCTCAAACAACATCTGCTGCTGAGTTCAGGACTAAAAAGAAATAGAATTGACGTCCATGGCGTGCTGCTCCTCGATGCTCTCCCTGCATATCTGCATGAAGCTGTGGTAAGTCAGAAGAAGAAGAAGAAGAAGAAGGACTTTATTTGCAACATTGAACACATGCAGGGGGGAAGTGGCCGCACAACACACACACACATGCATTTTAGAGTGTCCAAGTTGAATGAAATTCTGCTCTTATCCCATCCCCACCGATCTTCCTCCAAACCGGCCAGGGAGCAGAGGGCGCAGACGATAGCCGCGCCCGGGGACCAATTCCAGGTGTTTGTCGCCATCCTCGTCAGAGACAGTCGACTGGATATTGCATGTTTTTAGACGGGGTTCTTTCCAGGAGGAGACCCAAGTGAACACGGGGAGAACATGCAAACTCCATGCATATCATTTGTTTAGAATTTATAGTTGATTTACACCTGATCATGGAATATATGTTTTTTTGTCAGAGTTGCATTGTTTCAGAGAAAGAAAATTGTCTTTACTTTTATCATTAAAAATGTAAATAAATGAAAATTTGTTTTTGTAGCTCGAATGACACCCAAGTGCCTGAGAGTGTTCTCTCTTCACTACTGTGCCAACATTCAGATGTCTGGTCAAGCTCATGTCTGACATAGCGGGAACATCAATTTCCCATGACATCTGAGATGTTATCGGCAAACTCTCTTTTCAAGTGACCAAATTCGATCCAAGTGACAGGATTTTTATGATTGCAGCCGTGAAAAAAACAGCCTGCAAATTCGTAGGTCATATGCGTGTTTGGGTCATACCCATCTGTAAAGAAAGGGCCAAACTGTTTTTCTGATTCAAGATTCAGATTCAAGATTCAAGACGTTTATTTGTCACATACACACACGGGGTGTGCAGTGAAATAAAAAAGTGGCAGTGCTCAACAGAAATGTGCAAAGGGCAACAGTACACACTATTTAAAATAAAAAAACAACAATACAATATATACAGTGTTACAGTAAGAGCTCTACATAAAAAACAACACAATATTTATAGTAAGAGCACTTAAAAATAGAATAGAAATATGAGAAATTGTATGTATGTATATAATAATTTATGTGTAGTCGTTACTGTGGTGGAAAATCTTGTCTGCAATAAAGAGTCAGCCAGCAACAGAGTGTCTTTCCTTGGGTCTTTATTGTCACGCCTGCGCAAGCGGGCCCCAGCTCAACCTTCAACGATATCGGGATGAGTGAGCGCCGAGGCGCCATCTCAGTCCCCTTTTTATGCAATATTCCAAACTACACAAGCATTACTAATCATCATCATCATCATCATCCTCACAGCTGCATCTCATTACTCTCCCAAAGAGGGGATTTCTACGTCCCTGATGCACAATGCCCCAAACATCGATCTATAATATAGATACAGCCTTCTTTGTTAGATTCACGCCTGAGGGACGGTCAGTGAACGGTCATACATAGATTGTTTAAACAACCGCCAAAGCTCCTTCTCTCTTGATGGTACTGACTTGACAAGTGCCAAGAGCTCCTTCTCCCCTGAGGGTTAAAGAGGGGGTATGTCTGTCGTTGGGACACATACAGTCGATTGTTACCAGAATCTGTCGCTACAATATAGTTCCTTGTAAGGGATTGCCTAGACAGTGAATCTCTAAATAGAGCATTGTATCATCATGCAGCTGAAGGTGCAGGCCGTAGATGCCATATTTTCCATTACAGTTACCTTAGAGTGTGTGTGTGTGTGTGTGTGTGTGTGTGTGCGCGCGTGCATAAGAGGGGCAGTGTGTGGGTCTTGGTGGGGCCCTGGTGAGGTCAGAGTTCACAGTCCTGATGGCCTGAGGAAAGAAACTCTGTCTCAGTCTCTCTGTTTTTGCAGCGTGACTATGGAAGCGCTTGCCTGACTGCAGCAACTGAAACAGTCCGTTGTTGGGATCCTTCATGATCCTGCAGGCTCTGGTTCTGCACCTCCTGGTGTATAAGTCCTGCAGGGTGGGGAGTGTAGTTCCAATAGTGCGTTCAGCCGAACTCTCTGCAGAGCCTTCCTGTCCCGAGTGGAACTGTTGCCAAACCAGGAAGTGATGCTTCCTGTCAGGATGCTCTCTACAGCTCCAGAGTAGAAGGACTGAAGGATCCTCTGGGAGACTTTAAATTTCCTTACCTGCCTGAGGTGGTAAAGGCGCTGCCTTGCCTTTCTCACCAGAGTGTCTGTGTGTGTGGACCATGTGAGATCTTCGGTGATGTGGACTCCCAGGTATTTATACCTGCTCACCCTCTCCACAGTAGTCCCATTAATCCACAGTGGTGAGTACGTCCTCCACACAACAAGACTGAGATGTTGTCTTTTCTGGGAATGACCTGACGTGGAAGAATCAGTGAGAGACCAGACCAAGGCTGTCTTTGTGGTATTTTATTGAAGCTTTTGCAAAAGGATCTACACAGTCAGTGGGTTTCACCAAAGTGCAGATGAAGCCCACCCTCAACATGAAGCTTTTATATCTTATCTGGGTAAGGGGTGGTTATGTTATTTCAGGCCCCCTCCGACCGTGCTTGGTTTCCTTGTACTCAGCAATGACGTGATTGAATGCATAGATCTTCCTGTTTTCTTAGAAGACTCTGAGCGAGTCTCGCTCCCCTCTCATCCTGGGGGCAAAGGCTGTCTCGCTTTGGTTGTCAGGTCAAAGATCAGGTAAAACACACACAGGAAACCTGCACAGAACAGCATCTTCTCCACACACAGGAAACCTGCACAGAACAGCATCTTTTCCACACAGGTGACTACAACAGCATACGAGGTTACATGATATAGCAGCATAGGTTACGAGGTTACATGATATAGCAGCATATGAGATAATAAACGTAAATGTAAATTTCCACTACAGACCAACTATTGCAGACATTGGATCTATGACTACAGATCAATGGACGCTGTCCTACGCGCTTCGACCATGGCAGATGCCCCCAAAGACATTGTGTGGTCTCCTGAAATGCATGATGAATTCACACGGCTCAAACAGGCTCTGATGTCAGCACCTACGCTTGGGTTACCAGACTGACCGCAGCAGACCAGAGGGTTTGTCAACGCTATCCTTGTCCAAAAACATGGTTCTCATTACAGGCCGGTTGCCTATTACTCTTCAAAGCTCTCTCCGGTAGTCTCAGATCTATTGCTGCTATCGCTGAAATGATTGAAAAGTCAGCCCCCATTGTTCTGGCTCATGACTGTGTTGTCTTTGCCCCACACTCGGTGGTACACTTGTTGCAATCTGCAGCCACTCAGCATTTCACTGCCTCCAGACGTTCTGGGTACGAAGCCATCATTCTTTCTGCACCTCACATAACTGTAAAAAGAGCGCCTCCCATTAACCCAGCCACACTTCTTCCCATCAACTCTGACGAGTCTCCAGATGCTGACATGCATGACTGTGAAATGGTGATAGATGTAACTACATCACCTCGCCCTGATCTCAAACAAACACCGATCTCAAATTCTGACTTTGTTCTGTACACAGATGGTTCCTCTTTTCGTCTTTCCGACAGCGATTACCGTTCCGGTTATGCTATAGTTTCAGATTCTGAGGTGATTGAGGCTCATGCCCTTCCACGTGGCACGTCTGCTCAAGCGGCAGAATTGTATGCGTTAACCAGAGCCTGCATCCTCGCTAAAGGTAAAACTGCCACGATCTTTACAGATTCCAGATATGCTTTCGGTGTCAAACATGATTTTGGTATGTTGTGGAAGCTCTGTGGTTTTATCACGTCATCCGGTAAACCCATACAACATAACATGCTCATAAACAATCTTCTTGAAGCTATTCTGCTCCCCTCAGAATTAGCCATTGTTAAATGTGCTGCTCACACTGGTGCTACTGATCCCGTGTCAAAAGGTAATGGCAGATGCTGCTGCCAAACAAGCTGCACTTACCTCTTCCTCTATGGTCCTCCAAGGCCTTGTGAAACAACCTCATTCCGCACAGCCACACCCTTCTCTTAATGATGTCGCAGTCCTGCAAGATTGCGCTGAGCCCAATGAGAAGGCTTTATGGTCACGCAAAGGTTGTTTACAATCGGAGTCAGGCTTGTGGCTCCACCCTGATGGAGTGAGACCGGTTTGTCCTAAATCTCTCCTCCATGTGTTGGCACGTGCCGTGCACGGTCCTGCACATGTAGGAAAAGGGGGGATAACCCATATGATAAGAACACGATGGTTTGCCCCTGGAATCACAGTCGCAGCAGAGTCGCTTACAAGCGACTCTGCTGCAGACTCAAAACGTCTTTTGCTGTGCGCAAAACAACAAAGGACGAACAGGTATCCAACATGACCATTTACCCGCTCCATCAGGTCCCTTTGTAATTATGCAGATTGATTTTGTACATATGCCACCTTGCCAGGGGTTCAAACACCTTCTGGTAATTGTAGATATGTTCTCCAAGTGGGTTGAAGCATTCCCCACACGCAAAGAAGACGCTATCACAGTGGTGAAGTGCCTTCTAAAAGAAGTGATGCCAAGGTTTGGAATCCCACAGGGGATCAACAGTGACAGAGGCACACCTTTCACCTCAAACGTCACTCAGAGTATGTGTAAAGTCTTAGGCTTAGACTGGAAACTACACGTGCCCTATCATCCCCAAAGCTCAGGTCAGGTTGAAAGAATGAATGGAACGATCAAAGAAAAATTGACCAAAACTGTCCAACAGACAGGACTGAAATGGCCAGAGGCTCTTCCTCTGGTGCTCTATGCCATCAGATTGTCCCCAAACCGAACAACAGGTCTCAGCCCACACAAGGTGTTAATGGGCAGACCAATGTCCACAGGAGCCAGCCCGCCATTGCCACCACAGAGAGCTACTCTAATCTGGACTAGTGAACACCTAACAGACTTTGTAATGGGTTTAGGCCGTACTATAAGAGAACACCATCTCAGAGTAACCAGTAGCCTACCAGTTCCTAGTTCTGACCCCACCCATGAGTTTAAACCTGGAGATTTTGTGTTGATAAAATCACTAGAAAAGGTTTCTCTCTCTCCTAGGTGGAAAGGCCCATTCCAGGTGTTGCTGACAACCAGAACTGCAGTAAAGGTCGATGGCAGACCCGAATGGATCCACGCCACCACGCGACTCGGATGCCCAGACAGCATCCTCGAAGGAATCGTCAACAGCCACATCTACGAGCACACACGCTCACTTACTGTCTCTGCACACACCTACACTGATAATCTCATACACACCGATGTCAGTGCCCAGCCAACGGCACCACCGAGGGACGAGATCGACGCCCCTGACGCGAACTCATCGCGGCATGTTCGACGCCGCCAACAAAGATACACCACACATGTACACATTTCTATGTTTTTTCCTATTGTCAGGTGTAAAGCTAATGATTGTGGAGTTGTAAGCAATCCTAGATGGGTTTATGATCCCATAGAACCAGCAGGTATATGGTTGTGGTCATCATTGCTTAACCAGAAACATGCAGAGGTTCTGACTTACTGTAGGGCCTGGTTCAAGGTATTTCTCTCCAATATATCTGTATACAATATATTTAATACTTCAACCTATCAGTGTTTTGTGTATTATTCTGTTTTAGTTCTGAGTGCTTCCAGACAATTTCCACGACAAAGGCATCAAGCAGCTGCACGAGGTGCATGGGTTTGATCCCTTTGCCGGTTTGTCTGGCATATTTGGCACCTGGGGAGCGTCCTTTGCGAAGTTCATGTTTGGATTAATCACTGTGGTAATGGTATCCCTCCTAGTTTCCGTGTGCACAACAGCGTTGATTAAATCTTGCGTTACTAAATCGACCGACAATCTTGCTTTGTACCAAGCGCATGCCCCTGACTCCGCCAAAGTGCAGGTCTCAGTAGACTGGAACCAACTAGGCGTGTGTTACGACTGGGAATGTGATTCCAAATCTAACACATCTTAATCATTAGAATGAAACTTAGGAGAGTGCGCTTACTGATTTCAGCGTCCCTTGATCACAACCTATCATCTAGAGTATTAAGAGTATGAATCACCTACCTCTTTGAGACTATACTCTTTTGTATGATTCATTTTGAGTGTTGAAAACATTTTCATCAGGATTAATCACATGGAGATGTGCATAACCATTTTTGATTTGCAGGTTGCTTTAATTTTTACATTTTTATCTTTAATCATTGTAATCATTGTATGCTGTAATGCCTTCATCATAGAATGTAATCATTGTATGCTGTAATGTCTTAATCATAGAACGAGTTCCCAACCCTGGTTAATGGTGTTAGGAATTATTTATTGGTCATGGTCATCACCATGACCAATAAATAATTCCTAACACCATGTAAGAAGAAAGCAGCAACAAACTACGTCCGAGGATTGAATGAGTATTTAATACAGTTCAGCGCTGAAAGGGAGAAATATCCGACAGCATCTCTGCCTGTGAAGATATTCTGGAGAACACCCAAAAGATACAGTTCATTTATACAGATGTCCATGTGATAATTTGCATTGATCCTTTCATCCCCCTTCGACCTTTTGTCTGTCGTCTCTATGTTAATTGGGAAGAGCGGGTGTAGCTCTGTCCCCTCCTTCCTCTAGACCTGGGACCACCGGCAGCAGTGAGTGAGCTAGCACCTCGCTAGCACCTCGCTACCAATACACTCAATTGTTCACACCCTTGTGCTACCAACAAAGATATGCATCCTTGTTGGGATCATCAAAACCATTGCAATGTCAGAATAGTCCGTATGGCTGGAGCTAGAAATAAGACTTTCAGAATAATTTTTCCTACTTCTATAAAACATGATTTTAATTCTCCTGCTTTTACTCCTGGAAATCATCCTGCAGGTCAATATGGTCCCTATAGAAATCTCTCTAACAGAGGATCTTATTTTTACAAAAACAACAATACTCTATTGCATCATTGTAAGCACATAATACCTCTGTGGAAGAATTTATGTACACTCTGTCTGTCTTTTATGATTCTGTACATTCCTGCTGGTGTGTCTTTCATTAGCTGCACATTTGGTGTGGCGCCAAGATGTCGTGATAGAGACACTGTTACCAAGGTAAAAGAAACATACTGTTGGCCAAAGGTCAGAGTAGGCATAAACCATATTGTAGGGAGGGAGCCATTGGGCCCGGTGTGTGGGCCAGAGTTCAGATTGTGTATAAACCATATTGTAAGGATGGAGCCACTAGGGCCCCATCCTGCCTTTACCCAGAATGTTCCCAAATAAGTACGCCTTGTTCAATAATAACCTCGTGGCCTTGCAGGATGTGTAGAAGCTACCCCAGCACCTGTTCCTCCCCCTATTAGGAAATACTTTGCTAGTGTGTTAGAAAGCTACCCCCCTCTTTTGTTTTCCTTACGCTTTATAAACTCTGTCCTGAGACTCCTCTGGCAGAGATCCGCATACCATACCCATGTGTGTGTATCTCTCCTGAGCTCAGTGTTGTATTGTATTGCATTGTATTCTGTGTGCTGATAAATGTGCTCATGTGATTCATGATTGATTGAAAGGACTTCTGTCTAGACCTGAATTTATTCAACAGTTGTTGTGTCCTCCTAAAGTCCACAATCAGCTCCTTAGTTTTGGTGACATTCAAGAGGAGGCTGTTGTCCTGGCACCAGAGTGACAGATCAGCAACTTCCTCCAGGTAGGCCTTCTCATCGTTATCGGAGATCAGGCCCACCACCACCGTGTCATCCGCAAACTTAATGGAGTTTGAGCTGAACCTGGCCACACAGTCATGTGTGTACAGGGAGTACAGTAGGGGGCTGAGGACGCAACCCTGGGGGGGATCCTGTGTTCAGGGTGAAGGGGTTGGAGGTGTGTCTATCCACCCTGACCACCTGGGGCCTGGTGGTCAGGAAGTCCAGGATCCAGGCACACAGGGGGGTGTTCAGTCCCAGCTCAATCAACTTGCTGGCCAGTCTGGTGGGGACTATGGTGTTGAAAGCTGAACTATAGTCAATGAACAGCAGTCTCACATAGCCCCCCTTCCAGCTGTCAAGATGAGAGAGTGTGGTGTGCAGTACCTGGGAGACAGCATCATCCGTGGATCTGTTTGGACGATAAGGTGGCACACAATACTGACAATGTCAGGAATTGAGGTTAAATCTGGACCCAAGATGCAGACCATGACTAGGGAGTATGAGAAAGAGGATTTATTGAGGAAGCAGGTGATGGGAAGGTGGGGGGTGCAGTGGCTGGGCTGGATGGAGCTGGGGCAAGCAGGTGAGGCAGGAACGAGGGAGACCGGCAAGCTGGTGGGTTTCGGTGGTCAGACACGAGGAAGGAGGCACATAAGGGATCACTGAAGACAAGAACAAACAATTAGGACAACCCGAAGGCACACAAGGAAGATAACTCTGATAATGATAAAGTGGAGTGTGACTACCACTGTAGTTGGTGGAAGAATCTGGCAAAGAGTGGTTGAAGAGCCGGGGTTTAAGTACTGCAGGGCTGATGGCTTGATAGAAGGCAGGTATGGAGGTGAGGCAGGGCCGGGAGAGGAAGCCACACCCACGCCCCACACACACACACACACACACACACACACACACACACAAAGACAGACATAGAGACAGACATAGAGACAGACAGGGGAGGTAAAAACATAGGGGAACCCTGGGGTCGGGGCTGGAGCCGTGACAGACAGGTCATAAAACTGTCAAATACTGACAGGTCATCAATCAAAAGGAGGTCATCAATCAAATTTTGACAGGAGGTGGTCATTACTTGAGTACATTTATTCACACAAAATACTGAGCTCAGGAGAGATACACACACATGGTATGGTATGCAGATCTCTGCCAGAGAAGCCTCTGAACAGAGATTATGAAGCTAAGAAAAACAAGGGGGGTAGTGTGGAAGAATTTATGTATCATGTGTTGATTCTGTATCCTTAGTGTAACGTCTAGGAGCTTTTAGGTGTAGAGTGATTTAGGTGTGCATGTGTGAGAGCATTCTGGTCCAGAACCTGTGGGCCCTAAGTCAGGATTTGTATAAACCATACTAGCCCTGTAACGCCAAGTGAATCATATTTGATACATGAGTTTTTGAGACCTCTACATCATCAGTGTGATATTTTTTTTCCGGAAAAACCTGATGTATACAATCAGATACATGCAGTGCACGGATAATCCACTAGGGACAGTAATTCATGCACCAGAGAGCCTTCACTTGAGACATTCAAAATGGCATCTGTCAATTAGTGACCCACAAGTGGATTTTCAGGGATATTTTTGCCAATTTTGAAAAAGTTAAGGTAAGAAAAACTTTCAAATTGTTACTGAAACTTCAATAGGAATATTTACTGGATTGATGCAATGTAAAACTACTTCCTATTTCATAACAGCAAGAAGGTCCTGGGTTTGATTCCCGCCTGGGGCGCTGGTGAGTCTGGGGTGCCCAGGTGGGTTATCTCCCGGGCCTTTCTGTGTGGAGTTTGCATGTTCTCCCCGTGTTCACTTGGGTCTCCTCCTGGAAAGAACCCGTCTAAAACATGCAATATCCAGTCGACTGTCCCTGATGAGGACAGCGACAGACCACCTGGAATTGGTCCCCGGGCGTGGCTATCGTCTGCGCCCTCTGCTCCCTGGCCGGTTTGGAGGAAGATCGGCGGGGATGGGATAAAGGCAGATCATCATTCAACTTGGACACTCTAAAATGCATGTGTGTGTGTGTGTTGTGCGGCCACTTCCCCCCTGCATGTATAGTGTGTGCAATGTTGCTAATAAAAGTCCTTCTTCTAACTTATTTTATAGTAAAACCATGTTGAAAATGTGTGTATCAAAATAGATACAGCAGGTATATAAGGTAATTTATTTGCAAATCTATCAATCGTCATTTTATTGCATTTCATACATTATGCATTCCATAAAGCAACAAACAGTCTTTTTATTATTTAAGTAAACTAATTAAAGGTTTAAATGACATAATTAGGTGTATTTAGAGTAGAAATTGAGATATTTATAACCTATATTGTATTTTTAGGGTTAGGGTTAACCCTAACCCTGCAAATTGCTATTTAATTTCTTTTTTTTGTATTCATCAGAAGGTCCAATAAACACTCCATTTTCAAAGAATTAGAATATTCTGGCAATTATTTGATGGTTCAGGCTTCACAGGGCTAGAAGGCCTGTCCCATGAGGGGCGCCGGAGAGCCCTTGCCCAGGACACTTTCACAAAGCACACATTGTTCAGACTAAACTGTTAGAATGACCTTGCAGATGTGTAGAAGCTACCCCCTTTGTTTAGACGATAGCCCCCTTGTTTTCCTTTGTTTAGCTTTATAATCTCTGTTCAGAGGCTTCTCTGGCAGAGATCTGCATACCACTCAAACTCTCAAAGACTTTTTTATCTAGATCTGAATGTATTCAACAGGTAGCTTCTACACATCTGCAAGGTCGTTCTAATAGGTCACGCGGGAGACAGATGAGAAGTGGACGGGCCAGACTCTCTGAGTCTGTTTTGTTTTGAGACAGAGTGCTCGGTGGATGTGGAAGAATGTATAGCATCCTATGACCTAATGACTCTCTTTCAGCCTTAGCTTGTTTCCTGTTTTCCAATGTACCCATAGTTTCTAATTAGTGCTGCCTAAAGGAACTGTTTGGATACCTTGTGTGACTTAGGCCATGTGTGATCATGTGTATAGGTTTTATTGTTTCATATATGTCCTGTATTAATATGTGGATTGTGTTTTAGACCCATCTCATGTCCTTCTCTTTGCCCCCTTAGAAGTCCTTTCACACAGTGCACATTGTTCAGACTAAACTATTAGAATAACCCTTCAGATGTTTAGAAACTACCACCCTTGTTTTTCTTAGCTTTCAAGATTCAAGAACTTCACATACACACACAGGGGTGTGCAGTGAAATGAAAAAGTGGCAATGCTCAACAGGAATGTGCAAAGGGCAACAGTACACAGTATTTACAAGAAAAAAAACAACACAATATTTACAGTAAGAGCACTATAAACATTATAGTAATAAGATAAATATGAGGAATGTATGTATGTAATATAATATAAATTATGTGTAGTCATTATCTAAGTGTGTGTGTGTGTGTGTGTGCATGTGCATAAGAGGGGCAGTGTGTGGGTCTTAGTGGGGGGCCCTGGTGAGGTCAGAGTTCACAATCCTGATGGCCTGAGGAAAGAAACTCCGTCTCAGTCTCTCTGTTTTGGCATCTATAATCCAGGCATTTATAATCTCTGTTCAGAGGTCTCTCTGGCAGAGATCTGCATACCATACCTTGTGTGTACATCTCAGCATATGGAAGAGATTCCTTTCTCTGGCCCTACTTCACTGTCGGTTTTTCTTTTTTTGTTTACTTAACACGTAACTCTTCCATTTTCTGTGATACCATTAAGCCTGCTGCAGATTTATTTATTCGGGAACGAGTGCCAGTCTATCTTTTCTTTCCTGCCTTTCTTTCCCTTCTTTTTCTTTTCCTGCTCTCTTTCTTCTAACATCATCCTACTTCGTTCTAAACAATCCTTACTAGGGAATATACCTTGTGTAACATGGTGCTAAAGTGGAACATCCTCAACTACACCCCTTCCCCATTTGTCTGCCATTATGTATTATTCAGAGGATTGGGCAATTTTTCCAATTTCCCTATTTTATTACCCATTTTCACTGGTTTGCCATGACCTCAACTCAAATAGATTATTTTTAAGAACATGCGGTGACACAGATCTAGTATATCCCAGTTAGAACAATTGACTATACATTTCTCATTCTCCACATTTTTTTTCTTTCATATAATTACTTCTTTCATGTACACTTTCTTCTAGAAGTCCTACTAATGTAACCCTAAGATGGACTGTTTTTTTCTCCTTTTATTAGTATTTCACCCACAGTTTGTACTGATACTGCTTTTTCCCTTCCTACTATTTTTTTCACTTAACCATGGAGTCTGAAACTACACATATAATTACACAGACTCAATAGTTTCATACCACGAAGGATTTACATAAACTATGTTCTCAATACCACGAAGGATATGAAAACTTTGATATTCACTACCACACAGGAATTACATAAATATCTATTCCACACAGGATTTACGTGAATAGAACCTAGGTTTCAGCTACTTAGAATTTTATGAAGAATGATTCATAACATCTTACTTAATGAAATCATTGGAGCGTCCACTGTCCGCCGCCCGTGCCCGACCTCAGGCGGGATCCGGTCCCCCGTTTGTCGGAGCGGGTTTTCGGTCCCAGAGACTCCTTAACAGCAGCTTAACCCTCAGTCTAGGCTCAGGCGTCGATCAATGAAGCGTCCACCCCATCCTCGTCGCCAAAAATGTTGGGGGAAATTATTCTATCTGAAAGAGAGTCGCTGAGTCTCAGAAGAATTACTCAGTATAGATGCACATGAATCAGTTCTTTATTTCATGCAGCATGGGAGAAGTTCACTTCAGTGATGAAGCGCTCTGCAAAAATGCAGAGTCTCTTATACAGTGAAACAAACAATTCCAAGGCGTGTGTGGGTGGTTACAAGATAACCTTTCCCATGGAGCCCAAGTCCATATGGATACGTAACAGTAAGTATGTTAACATACAGATGCTAACATACGAAGTCACATATCGTCATCATTACAAAAGATCAAAAGGACAGTTTCCTTCTAAATGTTTATCATAATGCAAAGAATCAATATTTTTCCCACAAGTGTTTCCTTCATTGTGTCGAGAGGATGAAAACATTAATGTGCACTGCTGACCAGTATAAGGTCTTAGAGAGAGGTAAAGCATGTGCTGTCTATGCCAACATTACTTCACACACAGATCCCCCCTTTTATTAGTCTTTAGTCTTTGTTTTTTGTTGTCCACACCCCGGAGCTGTAGGGGGCGGTAATGCACTTAAAAGTTGGATGCCAGTCGGCTTTAAAATCCCACGAAGAAGAAGAAGTAGCTGTCTGGTGTTGGCACGTTAATACAAAGCAGCTGTACTTCTACGTTTATGTCGAGGGCAGCGAAAGGAAGTGAAAGCATCTTCAAGACATGGCGCAAGGATAACATGTATGGATATTTCTACACTTTTTCACTACGTTTCCTCGCCTTGAGAAACTGTAAGTATCTTTATTTTGTTTATTGTTGTTATGAGTATATTTTTAACGCTAACTTTAAACGTTAGCTAGCGAGGCTTTGTGCCGATCCCTTTTTCCATTTTTGTTTGGAGTCAAGATTTGGTCATTGGTGTCTTGAGATATGACTGTTGACAGCACACACACGTGAATACACATAATTTCTGGAAGCATTGGGTAACATACATGTAAATGATTAGCCCAAACTACTGCATCATCTGTGGGCGACGACACGATTATAGTTGTTATTATCTTCTGTGCGTTTACCGACTTCTCGAGTCCGGATGCAACTGTTGAAAACCAGGCTGAAGTTTCTGATTTATGAGTTCCTTCCACCAGCATTTTCACTCCAGAATTCTATGGGTTAAACTATTCTGGGACACTCCATTGCTCCCCCCAATGCCAATACAATTTCCAGATGTTTTTAGTGAGTCACAAATGTGAAGATTGGTGCACAGTAAAGCACAACTCGGGTGTTTTTTCTGAGTCACAATTGTAAAAATTGTGCCCAGCAAAAAAGTGCACGTATCGCACAAGTACAAATCCTGTCTTGTGAGTCTTGAATATGCATTTGTCAACATGTATGCACGTGTGGATGGGGTTTTGTGGGGACACAAAACTTAAAATGGTTTTGGCACTATATCTTCATGTATGATGAGGAAAATAATCCACACGTGTATGCTGCTTGTTAACCCCGGGTCGTCGATTTGAAGGCAACTTCATCCCTCTAAGTGCAGACGGGAAACTCTCTAGCGTGGGTGTGTCGTCTGTTGGTTAGTATGTGCTGAAATTCAGCGGGTTGTCTGATCTGATGTTGCGTAATATTTCAATAGTTTTCCTGTCCTGCTCCATTGGCTTTCCCCCCTACGGAAGTTGAGGAGCTCTATAACGAAAAAACTACGTCGAATTCGCTTGCCCAAAACCGTCCGTAATCCTTCACTTGTCTACTTTCACCGCGGTGGCACGCGCTACATCTCCAGTGCACAAATACATTTTTAGAGTTTGTTAAAGACAGGTATACTCCAAATTTCCAATGTAGTAAAATCAAAGATGGCTGACAGTCAAATTCTTCATCGATGCTCTGCTGCCACCGCGGTGAAAGTAGACATTACATGAAAACAAGTGAAATTCGAAGCAGGACAGGACCCTTTTGGGAGAAGTAAAACAACGTAAGATATGTGACAGTAATCTGCCTATTCGTCTGCCAGGGAACGCACAATCACCTGTTTTTGATTTTCATTCCTGTTTTGTTTCATTCCGTTTGTCTTAATCTGGAGGCAAGCTGCTACAGGGAGCGTAGCGTAGTGGGAGTACTTGGGATCTGTAGGATCTGTTGGAGAAGCTCCATAAGCAGAAAAATAGCATTTTCTCTGTCAATATTGGGTGTATTTGAATGATTTTTGCTACATCCACTAAACTTAAACATTCCTTTGATGTAACATCCACATGAATGCTGCATTTAAGTTAGTACTCTGTGACTGAACAGTTTCCAGTTTCACACTGGATTCACATGAGGACACATAGGGGGAGGAAGAGTGGGTAAGGAAGCTGCTTGTAGCACATGAGTGCTACAAGCAGCTTCCTCACCCACTCTTCCCGTGTCCTCTTTTAACCCAAACATACCACACCACTTTAGCAGACAGATTGGTGTGTTCTCACATATGTTCAGCCTAGGACCAGTGGGACAGACAGTCACACACTAATCATCGTGGGGAAACAAGGCATGTGTAATGAAAAATACGACTTGCAGCTGCATGATTACAATATGCTCTTACAATATATTCTTAGGACAAGTTGACCTTATCATGAACCAGTGAAATGTATTGCGCATCTGTCCATGTGACAATGAACTGTATATCCTGGTGACTAGTCTGTCACCAAGATCCTCTCTTTTGCCAAGAGAGAGAAAACTCTTGGCAGCTGTTTAAACAATCTATGTATGACCATTTCTCGACTAGGGAGGGTTAAATGTGACAATATTAAATAAATAAATCATTAAATAATGTCTAGATGGTTACATTGGCTGCCTCCCGCAAAAGTTCTGGACAGCTTTTCGACATTCTGTTAAATGAGTTGTAACATTAAGTCGAAGGTCATAACTATTTCCTCAAGTAACTGATGAAGTTCTTGGTGTTCTTTTTGGTCGTTGAGAAATGGTTGGCAATCCAACTCATTGGCGCCTTACCGCCACCAACTGGATGAGAATGTGAAGGCACATGGCTGACGCCCACACATGGAGTAGCCTGCTATCGATTGCTCTTGACTTACTGTACGGTCAAACCAATCAGATGTTAGATTCTTCCCACAGGCTTTGATGGAAAGGTTGACAGATTTACATTTCACAATGTACCATGAAATAAATGAATTATTAAATGTGGAAATAATTAAATACATGTGGAAATGAACAATTAAATATATTATATTTCCCATTTTAATTAATTAATTGTTCATATATTTCCTCTTTTATTTAATGATTCATTTAATATTGTCACATTTAACCTCCCTTCATGTGTGAATCTAATAAGGGAGGCTCTATCTCTGTCATTGATTGATGTCTGGGGCATTGGGCACTCCAGATAGAAGGGCTCTCTCCCACATTGCATATGTGCTATGTCAGTATCTGGAACATGCAGACACCATTAGGTTTGGTGAGAGAGGGAAATTTTGGGAGGTTACCAGGTGAAAAATGGTAAATAGCTGCATTTATATAGCGCTTTTATACAAAGCTTTACAATCTATGCCTCTCATTCACCTATTCACACACTAGCTCCACAAAAGTTATTGAATTGCATAAATGTGATGGTTTTGTGATTCTGTTTCAGTTGCTCCATGGACCAGCTCGGTTTATTTGTTTTTATTCTGCAGTAAACTGTGGGAGAAAACCCAGAAGGGCCAGAAGTCATCAGGTCCCCTACCACAATGCTTACTTGAACACTCAGAAATAATTAAACAAAGACTGACGAGTTCAAGATGATTATAGGTTTCATGTAAAATCAGAGTACAAATAACCGAGCTGGTCCATGGAGCAGCTGAAGCAGAATCACAAAACCCTCTCGTATATGCAGTTCAGCAACTCCTTGTGGAGCTAACTCTGGGCTCCCTCCCCTGCTCTTGTCCTTGATCTTTTACTATCTTTTTAGACACCAAGATGTTGTTGTCTTCTGGCCTTTCTTCCAAGATCCCCCAAAGTTGTTGGCCATGCATATCTGCAATGTGGGAGAGAGACCTTCTGCTTTTGACACCTTTTTAATTACTACAGTTGCCTGTGTTGACAAAAAATATACTTATTTAATAAAATGAATAATATAATGAATACACGTGAGTTAACACAAGAAATATATGTAACCATCTTAGTTATGTTCTCACTAATACGTCAAGGTAACTTAATATCCCATAAAACCTATAATCGTATTGAACTCCTTGTTTATCTTTTTCTTTTTCTTATGGCACTCTATTGTTTGCACACTTGTTTTTTTTTTTGCACTATATTGTCTATTCTATTCTGTTTTCTATTGTTGTGAGCTGCCATAACGTGTGAATTTCCCCACGGCGGGATCAATAAAGTCTATCTTATCTTATCTTATCTTAACTCTATTGGACTTATTTGAATTATTTACTTGAGAATTGGATGATCAACTGAACAGTGTGGTAGGGAACCTGAAGACATCTGGCCCAGCTGAAGGTTTATCTCCCACACACGACTATAAATTGTGTGCTCATGCTTCTGTTCTGTCTTTTGTAGGCTGACACAGTCACTTTTATACATAACCTCTTGCAGCGTGTGGCGTTTGTTAACTTGTTTTACTTTATTGACCCCCAACACCACCGTCCCAAGATCTCAGTACTTTTCCATTTCTACAGGTCACATTGTGATGAAGTAATGATGTAGGTGGAGATAATAAGGATAATAAGCCTAATTCCATTTCCTTGGAGTAGACATTCCTTTGGACACAAAAGAGACAAAAGAGAGTTTTTTTCTTCTCACTTTGCGAGATAGATTCAGTGTTGCTGTGATTTGAGAATAATTGTATTAGTAGATTTAATACGTATACGGAGAGAAAGAACTACAACATAACTACAGTAAAACAAAGATTAAAGCAATAAAAGATTAAAGCAATAAAACAAAAAGATTTAAAGCAATAAAGTAGTCAAATGTCAGAGAGGACATCTGTTTGACCAAAGACTGACCCAGGAGCAGAACATAATAAAACAAAAGGGACAAATGGTCACCTCTCAGAGAACCAATCCTATCTACAAATGTCCCATGGAAGCATGTGGTTTTTAGCATAATATACTCTGGTGAGGGGGAAGCAACACCTGAGTGAGTGAGCAATTGAGTCTCGAGAGATTAGTCTCTGGTGTGGCAGAGACCATAACGTGATGCGCAGTGTTGGAGATTGATTTAGTATTTCTTAGTATAAGAATGGGCTGTTCCTTGCCCAAGGTTCAGAGAAAGGTTGAGATAGATGTTGGCACACTCATTTGTTGTTCTTTATCTCTCCTTGCATGTGTAGTGGAAATTTACATTTACGTTTATTATCTCATATGCTGCTATATCATGTAACCTCATAACCTATGCTGCTATATTATGTAACCTTGTATGCTATTGTAGTCACCCGTGTTGAAAAGATGCAAAGATGCTGTTTTGTGCAGGTTTTCTTTGTGTGGAGAAGATGCTGTGCAGGTTTCCTGTGTGTGTTTAACCTTATCTTTGACCTGACACCTTAACCAAAGCGAGACAGCCCGTGCCTCCAGGATGAGAGGGGAGCGAGACTCGCTCAGGGTCTTCCAAGAAAACAGGAAGATCTAAGCATGCAATCACGTCATTGCTGAGTACAGAGGTACTAAGCACGGTCGA
The DNA here is from genome assembly GCA_034670385.1 of Hoplostethus mediterraneus. Lineage (NCBI taxonomy): Eukaryota > Metazoa > Chordata > Actinopteri > Trachichthyiformes > Trachichthyidae > Hoplostethus > Hoplostethus mediterraneus. The sequence goes on along the minus strand of JAXDDW010000003.1, from coordinate 4,279,995 downwards.
GGAGGCCTGAAATAACCCAACCCCCCCCTTACCTAGATACCCCCGCACCTAGATAAGATATAAAAGCTTCATGTTGAGGGTGGGCTTCATCTGCACTTTGGTGAAACCCACTGACTGTGTAGATCCTTTTGCAGAAGCTTCAATAAAATACCACAAAGACAGCCTTGGTCTGGTCTCTCCTTGATTCTTCCACGACAGCATGCACTCATGAAATAAATCAAACATCACACTTAACTCTTTGTTAAAGTTGTTTAATTCACAAGATTCATTTCGCGTTGGATGATAAAACGATGAGCAGGTTCTTTTTCCTAAAATAAAAAATATTTTCTATGTACTAAATAATTATAGCATTAACACTTTTTGCCTGTCCATAAAGCTCCAAATGTGAATTGACCCAAAATTGAGTGTTAATATTGTTGTATTTTTCTTTCAGGAATGATTCTTCTTCAACCTACTACAAGGCTAAAGGGGAGACAGACTCAAAATGCATTCCTCTCAGTGGATAAATGGACAGTACCACTCCCAGGTTGGACATCCCTCACAAATGGACACATTCAGAAATCAGAACATTGGGAGTCCAAGTAACTCTCAATATAGGCTGGCGAGAGCCGGTGTCTCACAGCCACAAAGTGCTCATTTCACCCCTCACAATGGAGCGTACTCTAATGGAAAGACAAGACATTGGCAGGGCTCAACAGTTCCTGAGCAGGCAGTCTCTCCTCAGCAGGCATCCACTGGAGGGAGGTATCATAAAAATCAAAGGAATATTATACCAGGGAATACAGCCATGCAAACATATTCTAATACACAAAGTGGAAACCCTACCCTGCCTACAACGTCAACTGAACCTCAAATTTCCACTCAGCAATTTTTTCATCAAAACCCGCTTCAGAACTCGTCAAACCAGACTGCACCTAACCTAATACAAGCAAATACTAGATACCGTCTGAAGGAGATTTTATCAGATGGCAATCAACAACGTCCAATGTATGGGAAACAACCAATAGTGAGACAAGATAATAACTTTGTTCACAGCGCTTCAACAGCTACCTCAATTCAACATGCACAGATGCCTTGCACTGGTACATCAGTGTCTGCCACCACACACAGCAAACAGACTCATAACCAGAATCGCAGCAGTGGGTACAGAGTAAATGGTACTCAAGATGGATTCTGTCCGCCCCCCGTTCTGCCAACTCAGATGCCTATCTCTCAACCTTTCAGGAAAAGCAGCCACATGCGCAACTTTGACATGCACCAGAAAACACAAAACTATGGAAGAGAAGCCACGCCCTCTAGCCACTATCAGGCAAATCCAATGGGCTCCCAGACAAATGCAGACAATCTGCGTCAGTCTCTCACTGCAGGCTCAGATTGTCTTCTAGCCAACAATAATGCTGTCCGTGTATTGCCTGTGTCATCAACACAGTACAACTTGAATCCTCCACCTCCATATTGCTCGGTACCAAATAAGTTCTACGTCAAAGGAAGTGAAGATGGACATGGGACTGGAATCAAGGCAAACAAACAATTTTTTCTTAGACATAAATTGGATAATGCAGTCCTGAGTAAGACTCTGATTGGGGCTTTGTCAAATGGTGCATTACAACTACAGCAATTGTCTGAGAAAATTTCACCACAGAGAAATAAGACCCAATCAGCTGTAACAAGCAATAAGATGCTAGTCTCCCCAGTCAGGCCACATGACTGCATTGATCTCACATCTCACAGTCATGAAGGCCAGAAAGCTGTTGCCGTTGTACAACCACTGTCACAGGAAAGCCATCAAGTAGCCAGCAAGCAAGTTTGTTCTGAAATGATCAACCATCAATGTAACGATGCGGCAACAACAGATACATTTATTAGTAAGCTTGAACAATTCCTTATTTCATCAGCATTTGCAAAAGACACTAAGTCTATACACGTGACAGATGGATCTAACTCTTTAAAAGACAAAATCTCTAATCAAACAAGAGCCAAAGCATCTCTGAATATGGATTCAGAACCATCCATTGGTGGAACTGTCATGGCATCTTCAGATTCAGCTGAGCCTGAAGACTTGTCACCAAATCCTTTACATGCAGACGATACAGAATATAAGATATCCAAAAAAACACCCACACCCACTCCTCAACAATCACTAACCACCGAAGTACCTGTGAGCCAAAATAGTGAAATGAACAAAAGGGAGAAGCCAACAGATGCAAATGACAATGATTGCAAGTTGTCCTCAGTTCCGATAATCCCGTGGAAAATGGACAAATTGACTATGTTAATAGAGGAGGCCAGCAAAGTCCAGATGCAGTCTGCAGATTCTCCAGCGATTCATTCTACAAGTAAAATATTAAGCACTTGTTGGGAAAATGACTATAAAAAAATGTTGAATACGCTCAATACGGGCTGTTACTATAAAATAATGTTTGAGGTTAAAGACTTCTGTGCCAAACATGTAACATCAGACTCTGTTGTACTCTCTCAAGTTTTGCAAACATCCTGGTCTCAACTCAAAAAAAGCTGCCATGTCCTCAAACATGATTATGTTCACCCTGAAGTGCCGTACACGTCATCATGGTTGAATATTGATGAGCAGCTAGATGACATTGATAAAGAGTTTGGCTTCCCTTGGTCTTTAAAGTATTGTTCAGACACTCTTGAGAGTGACAACCAGCCACAACTGTCTGAGACAGTTAGTGGCATTCCTGCACAGATTGAGATGCAAAATGAAGCGTTGCCTCCAACAAAGCTTGAAACCGATGGTGAAAAAGTAGCCTCAAGTGTTGAAGACCCCTTTACACAAACCCCCTCTCCCAATAACACAACAAATCCTGATTCCAGTGACCCTTATTACTCATTTGAGATCCAGGTTTTGCCTCCAGATGAGGCCAAAATCATCTTTGATCAAGTGCAAAGTGAAATGTTGAAAATTAAAAAGACTGACAATCAGTCAGAGAACTTCATGAATGGCTCTATGAAGGATGAGTTTCCTGAGGTGACAGATGTTAAATCAAATGAGGCGCAATTTGAGAACTGGGCAAAGTCGCCCATACAAGAGTTTTGCTGCATCGTAAAATGGATGGAAATGTTTTTCGGGTCCAACAAACGTGTCTGCCAGTGCAAGCAAGACCCAAGTCCTAAAGATGGTACTGAGGAGAAGGAAAAACCATGTATGATTGGTTTACATGGCAAACTGGACACTACCATGGAAGACAATAAGGCAAATGCTGATAAAACCACGGACAATGAACCCTTTATACTTGATATTGACCAATGCACTGAAATCAGCAAAATCATTGACTTAACTGAAGATGATCATGATATACCTCACTCATATACCAACATGGAAGCAAAGAACGTTTTCCTACCAACTACAAGAAGTAGTCAGTCAAGCAGTTCATTCATGGAACTGGTGGAACTGGTTGAAAAACAAATTGAAAATCTCTCCAGCACTGAAAGTGAAATTGCCATAAAGACATCAGTCCATGATTGCGGACTAACTCAAAACCTGAAACCTACAGACCCAGAGACATTGACAGTTAACCAGGGACAAACTCATATCAGTCTGAGGGATGAGTCAAAACACACTGCAGCTGATGAAGAGGATAAAGTCAGTATTTCCTCTTCCTTGGATCACGTCAATCTTCACAGTCCTACCCTTAAAACGACTCTCAGCCTCGATGGAAAACGCATACATGTTGGAAGAAAGTGGAAGAGACTGAAAGCTCCTGATAGAATTTATCCATTGTTGAAAAAGGCTAAAATATCTAAAGACCCTGTAAGTCCTGATTCGCAGCTCGCTCTTGAGGGGATCCCAATTGTTGATGCTAATGACTCGGAACGTATTGACACAAATGTTAGGATTGTAAAATTGGCCCTTTTTGGATCATCACAGAGAGAATGTGTTTTAATGGAATGCGGTAAGAGCCATGCGTCATCTCCAGAGAATCTCTCACGTCAAGCACCAATGCCTCCAGATATTCTCTCTGTGAACGTCGGCCCCCTGCAGAGAAGTCCCCCAGAAACTGTCCCTGTGGTGGGATGTTCAGTCAAACAACGGCTTCATGAAGACTGGAAGAAAAGTTATCTGCCACCAAAAAAACGGAGAAAGAAACTTTTTGCACAGAACTTTCCCTTTTCTTGTTTATCTGAAGCTAGCCTCAAGAAAACTAAAACTATTGGCCCCATTGACACAGAGAAGTTTCCTGTTTCCTCTAAAAGAACATTGAGCGGAGCTTTGAGAACCACAGTGTTGAGCTTTAATAGGAGGAAGTGCATTTTAAATGCTCTCAGACTTCGGATGGAGAAGTCAAAGAACCGGGTTATCTCACCTGAGCCTGTGGATCATATGAGAAGTAAATATGAAACTGGGAGCCATGCCATCACGCCTCTTCAGGAGAACAACGTCTTGAGGTTCAGTGTACTACCCAATACCTTCAACTTCAAAGATGGATCCACTGGCAGAAATGAAAACACAGATTCTCTATTATGTAAGTCGTACCATAATGTAACATATTGTGCCATAATCGGTCAGTGTCCATGACATATTGAAATGAAGCATTATCAGACCAACTAAAAAAATGTATGATTTGTTATAACCACTCAAAAACTGATAGGAAACATAGCAGTGTTGAGGAAGAGTACATGAGTTACATAAGGATGTTTCAATTTTCTCATTGGTCTTAAACCACCTCACCCCAACAACAGCCAATCATTTCTGAACACCCGGAAGTTAGAAATTGTTTTTCTTTTCTATAACAAGGAACTCTGGACAGTTGCAGCACATCAAGTATCTTATTTATTACCAGAGAAGGGACCTCCCTACTCCCTAAAGTTGCATACCAGAGCTTATTGCATGACCTTTCAGGTTACCTACATGGTGAATTACAACATGGCATGACCTCTTAGGACATTTTATGTAGTAAACTTGAATAGGTGTCATTCTCATGTTTTCAAAGGGTCAGGGTCTCACGGGTGGCTGATAGGGATTCTTTCATCCTTACAATATTTCTAATTCCATAGTTGATATAGTAGTTGTGTTTATCCAAATCCCAGACTTCTTTATGGATCAGTAACCAAACTAGATGCAATAGTTTGGAAAATGGCTTTGCTCTGAAATTTGAGTGTTATTTATCTATGATTTTAACATATGATTGCCTTAGGAATTCATTGCCAGACAAATGAAATATTGATGAAATATACATGACCTTTTTTTCAGCTATGCCTGACCTTGGTACAAAGGACAAAAGTTCAAAGATGACTGTCAAGCAACCAAGAGGTAACCAATAACTCTCTAACTCTAGTACAATTCCATCAATGTCCACTGTTGCTACATTCAACTTCCCACAGTTTGTTGGCACCATGAGAAACTCTGGAATTCATGTTGAGTTGCATTGTTCAGTCTGCAAGACAAACGTAAAGCAGAAACTTATCTCTCCAATATATCTGTATACAATATATTTGTGTGCTTCAACCTGTCAGTGTTTTGTGTGATATTTCAAGATTAATGAGTGCTTACAGGCAATTTTCCACAACACCACTACTCTCCTCTGCAGATCTTTGTAGAGGAAATTCAATTCTTACAGCTCTACTGGTTCTTTGACCTCAATGTTATTAGCAAGAAACTTAAGTCTCAAACACTTACTACTCAAACGTTTATTACATGCAGCATGAAGAGAAATACAATCAGCAAAGAGTTACTGCAGTTCTCTGACTTAGCAAAGTACCGTCTTTTTTCGTCTATGTAGGTTAGATGTGCACCCATTTCTACTGTGACTCTTCAAGCGTGTGCCTTTTTTTATTCACTTAGAATACACTGTGATAATAGTTTATTTATCCCAAACAAACCCTGTGGCTGAAATCATATATAAAACTGTATTTACTCTAGCCTATTTTGTCTGTGTGTGTGTACATTCAAATTTTTGTATTTATTTGGTGGACAGGCCATAGTTGATATAGTGTTTATCCAAATCCCAGACTTCTTTATGGATCAGTAATCAAACTAGATGCAATAGTGAAATGGTTCAGTGTGTTATTTATCTATGATTGTAAAATATGATTGCCTTAGGAATTCATTGCCAGACAAATTAAATATTGATGAAAAATATGACTTTTTTTTCCAGCTATACCTGACCTTGGTACAAAGGACAAAAGTTCAAAGATGACTGTCAAGCGACCAAGAGGTAACCAATAACTCCCTAACTCTAGTACAATTCCATCAATGCCCATTGTTGCTACATTCAACTTCCCACAGCTTGTTGGGGCAGCTTGGAGGGGCGATAGCCGGTTCTTGCTAATTATTATTATCAACACTGTAGGTGCTTGGACCCCAAATCCTGAAAAGAAATATTCTCCTGTACCTTGGTCAGTCCCTCCAGTCCCCAAGACCGCCACCATCTTCCACGAGTTCCAGAAGAAATATAAACAGAAGAAACAGCCATCCAAGGAAAAATAAAGACTGACAGAGATTTTGTTGGCGAGAGAAACACCAAGTCTAAGGATCTTGTCTTTACTTGTTTCCCATGGAAATGATGTATTGCTAGCCTATGCTTTATTTGAAATATTTTGCTGCTAAGACCTTTTTTTTTTTATGGTTCTAATCTTGCCATAAGACATTTTTGGGAGTTTATTAAAGTTAAACGTGGCAATTGTCTTTACATTAGCTGTATAAGGTGTAGCAAAAAAGCTACTACTAGGTACATCTTTTTGGTGCAGTATATGTATTGTTCATTGTTTGTTGTTTGCTCATATGAATATATTTGGTTTACCTGACTGTAGCTGTTTTCTTGGCTTTGAGTAGAATTCATCAAATCTCTCAATGCAATGCACAATTGAATAAACCTTCTATTCGAAGCCAAAACTTGTTATATTATGTGAATGTAGCTGTGAAGGAAACAAACTGCACCATAATGTCATTTGCAAATATTTATAACTTCATGTTGTCTTTTTATACTGTTTTTCTACTTTTAAAAATATTTTTAATTACAAGAATTGTGGTCCAGTTTGTCTATTTTGAAGACTTTCACCTCGCTGCTAAGCACATGATCAAATTGAGTAGGTTGGAGCCGCTTCATGGCAGCATAAAACATATGAAAAGCTAAAAAAAAACTCTGCTCTTGACCAAAAGGATATTCATTAGTAGTATTTCAATGTCAATTTCAATATAATGTACGCGCGATCCACATACCAGTCGTGCATGGGAGCATTGTCTCTTTCTATGCAGACATGTCCATTTCTATTTTATTGTTCTATCTTGTGTATTATTCCTGTCCTTCCTCTCGTGCTCCCTCCCTCCCTGTTCCCAGTTTCTCATAGTTTTTGATCTTTCCTGGTCACACGACAATGCAGGAAACGCTGAGACACGTTTAGCACATTGATGGAGCTTCTGTTGTAGTGGTGTTAAATAGGGGCTTTTTGTGAATTGGAGAAAATGGAACAAATGGACCGGAGCCTGCACTTCCAGGACGGGCCAAATTGTTGACTTGAAAGATACCCTAAAAGGAGGGGTGTCAAAAAGGAGGGGGATCAAACATACTGTGACAACACCATCTCTGGAGCAGTCTGAGTAATGGACATTAATAGAAGCAATGAATTACTTTAAACTGGCCCCATGTATTTCACACACACTCACTTCACCCAACTTCTAATGTGTGATTATAGAATTAATCCAGATTTTCAACTTCATATAAAGGTTTGTGAAAAAGAATCATTTGTATGATGTAGAAAATCTCCATTATTATTACTACATTATTAGTAGCAGGGCCTATAGTTTAAAGTAATCTAGTTTATATCAGACAAAATGCCTTATGGTGACTAAACTAACTCCAATTGAACTATTTAGTGTTTATTTAGACAACCTAATGTTAAAAACAAATAATGTTTAAGATGTTTAATAACTACTTAATTTATATTATATAGATGCTTGAATTAATCCCTTGGATAAATGAAGTAAACTGCTTTATAATGCTTACAACTCCAATACTGATCCGTTGAGTTAAAGTGTTATAGACGGAGGAACATTTTTAACCCGCTTGGATACAAAAATATATATTTATTACCAGAGAAGGGACCTCCTTACTCCCTGAAGTTGCATACCAGAGCTTTTTGCATGACCTTTCAGGGCACCTACACGGTGAATTACAACATGTATGTGCCATACTCATGTTTACATTAATTTAAAAAGAAAGTGAAAGCACAGAGTGAAGTTGAAGCCAAATCTGTTATTTAGAAAGTGATGATTTTGAGAAATGGCAGGATAGATGGGAGAGTGAGGAGAAGGATATAATAATAATAATGCATTGGATTTATATAGCGCTTTTCTAAGTAACCAAAGACGCTTATATACATCTCTTTCACATCCAAAGAAGCTGGAGTTGGGAGATTCACAGGAGTAGACGGGAAGAGGTCATGTATACCAGATTACCAATAGGGCATAGTGGACAAGACACTTTTCATTATAGGTAATGACACAGGGAGGTGTGGTGGAGACGACAGAGCATGTGGTAATGCAATATGAGCGAGAGAGGGAGAGATTAAAAGAGGATTTGAGGGAAAGGGGGAGTGTTAAAGTGCAAAGTGTTAAAACTGCATTACAAGAAACGTAATCGCAAGGAATTTCAGCTGCTGTTTTTAGTGTCGGGGCTAGATCATAGGATTTGGGTTTCAGGAGCTCTGGTTCACACTCCAGTTCCCTAGGTGGCGCTAATGCACTTTTAACGTTGTTTGCTAACCGCCGATAAAACCCAAGAAGAAGAAGAGACGAAGAAAAAGACTAAATAAAAACAAAAACAGCACTATTAAAACGATATAACGATCCAACAACACGATGCCGAGGACGGTGGATTCGCTTGTCGATCTGTAAGTATCGTCAGAGGGCTTAGTTAAGCAACAAGCCACGACAGGCCGTGTTGTGCAGTGATTTTATTGCTGCAAGTTAAGATGCGTTGGTAGTAGGAACGATGCGAAGTGGAGTGGCTTGTTGCTGCTATATAACGGCGGTAACACACCGTTGGCATTAAAAAAAGAGAATGCAAATGTTCAACAAATGTTTTAATTGTTAATAAGTAAATGCTATCATTCTGCCATGCTAGTTCTTGAACAGTAGCTAAACAAAGTGGCTGCTAAGTGACACAGACGTTAACACAGCGGTGGATTTCGGTTTATGCCTTCATATTAAAATGAAATGTTTTGCGGTATTTATTTTTAAATATAGTAAAAGTAAAAATCTCGACTGATCTGGAAGAGTAAACAATCTGAAGCATAGGACCTGTGAGAGCTGATTGGTTGATATCCCTGAGTCTTTCTGTCAAATATCAAAAATAAGTATCACTCAGCACCCCCAGTAGTCATTCCTTTAACATAGGCATATAATAAGCAATTGCTACTAATTTAGCGACTTCAGCTTTGTGTCAGTGTATGTATTTTAGTGTGTATGTGGATAGATCTTTATCACACTATTCTTTGCAGAATGGAAGTATAACCTAATATATGAAATATAAACATTAATGACCCACACACACTGAAAAGTTTTCAATTGTATCTTCACTTGCTGCCACTCTGTGCAGTTGTGCAGATTTTGTGGCTAACTCTGCAGACAGCTACCTCAGTGACATAAGGACCTTACCTGGGAGCATAAAAGACAAGCTGCTGCTAAAAATGACTGCAAGAGGGAAAGTCACCGACGAGAACATCAGTCAGGTAGGCCCTGCTGCTGAGAACAATCTAAGTTGAGGGTTAGACAGGGTGTACGCTCCAAAACCTTTCACCCACACTTTTTTCCTCTCCTTCCTCACCACCGCTTGTCCTCTACCAGGGAGTACCTTGGAGGAGACAAAGAAAGGAACAGGAAGAGAGGAGAGGGCAGTATCTGAGCTCCAGTATCAAAGATAAGATAGTTAATCACCCACCGTGAGCGTGACCTGGATGCAGCTCAGATCTGTCCTTTTATTAACTTCCCAACCATGTTTGAGAAGGACCCAGTATGATTTGAGGGTACTGGGTACAATCAGGCAGTTTACTTCCTGGAGAGGACGGTCCATCGTGCTGTGTTTTGGGGGATATTTGCAGCAGCTTCTCTTGTTTCCATCATTATTGGAACAGCAGGCAACATGGCACCAACATGTTGACTAATTTTAATTCATACCACCAAGTTACATATCTATTTAAGAAAATATTCTGAAATGATACAGAGACAGACGTTACGCTGTATGGGCTACACACCCACCTGAGGAATTGCAAGCTGCTTTATAAGGAGGAAGGAGGAAACAAGGCATACTTTCACACGTTAAACACAGACAGACACAGATAGAAAGGTATGATAACTAACCTTGAGCATGGGAAAAACATCTTATCGATGCAAGGCAGCTAGAGCAACACGTACATTCACAAGAATTCATGTAACACAATAACAAAGTTCAGAGGCTAATCGATTAGTTTTGCTTATCATCTTCATGTCTTAGTCTGACATGCAAAGCCCGATAAGACCTGAAGGACATGCTCTTTATGACTTAAGGCCACAAAGCACATAAGAGAGGATTTCCCTGGACCAGAGAGGTTTTGGGTGGCAAACAGATGAGGTGGCATAACCACATCAGCTTGCACTGAGGTCACTAATCTTTTCAGCTTTGCTTAGTGTATATGGTGGTTATTTAATTATGATTTACTGCAAAAAATCCCTTACACCAATAAAATGTCAAACTCAATTACGAGTTAAAAAGCTGTAATTCCATTCCTGGATGATATTTAAAGCCGTTTTTAAGGGTTTTAAGCAGTCTTTTTCCATTTTCCTCAAGAAAATCATTCAATAGAACATTGTTAGAATGCCTTTCAATTTTCATTTTCTTGTACATGGCTGGGATGTGTAATGGAAATTTACTGAAAGCAATGTGTTTTGTTAGCACGACACGTACACAATATCTTATCGAGAAGTGTCGACTTCTATATTTTTGCAAACAGCTTGCATGCCCACCCACAGGAAACCACAGCTTCGTTCCTTAGACATATGTCAAATGTCTGGAGCAAAGGTTTCATGTCTCGCATTCTAAATCTGTCTGACCTCTGTCTGAACCGAGTTTGAACTTTTGACCCCCCTTCTTGATGCTGTTTACTATAAAAACCTGTCATGCTCGACTGTCTGCATCAAACTCTGACAGACCACTCTGTGCTCTGTATTGTTTGATCCTTGTTGCAACAAGCTTATTAAATGATCATAAAGACAACTCTGATCTCTTGAAAGTATCTTCATTCTCAGATTTCCACCACAGATGACATAGGGAGATTATAGAAAGTAAAATAACCATTCAACTCTTCATCCTTTATTTATGAAAATGCACATAAACCTTTGTCAACACATCATTGTTGTCCAGATTGATTTTTCAAAGCTCTTAAATTTCGTTGCACTATGAGTAGAGCCGTATATACTATAGTGCAGTCAGAAGAGTGCACCCAGTCCTTGAGAGAACTGCAACATTGGACTCGTTTCATGAGAAAACACAGAATGACTGTACAAGGACCCCTCTCCCCAGCTACAGAAAGCAGGCGTAGGTGGAGACATATGAAAGCCACTTTAAACCGTTTCAGAGATTCAAGTTCATGTTAACATAGAAACTTTTAGATCTCATTCCTTCAGCATACTTTAGAGACCAACTTAAAGAAGACAGGAGGAACCACCTCATATTAACCCATGAGCTGTTAAGCATTTCAAGAAAATGTTTCATCTTTGTCTTCATGTGAACGGCTTTGGGGAACATCTCAAGGTTATCTACATTGTTTCCTCTTGTGTTACTGATGAAAGATAATGGTAAAAGGTATTACTTTTCATCTTGTTCTCAGCTATTGCATCCAGAGATACAGAAACTGAATCTAAAGCGCTGTCAAGTGTCAGACTTAGCCCTACAACAGATCCGCTGCCCCCATCTCAAGACCATACTACTGTCCGGCTGTCGGAGAATCACCTCAGAAGGTAGCATAAATGTTATTCCTATAGTCATTACACAGTCCAATCCATATGGGAACATGAATAACTTCCTCTGTAAGTCAGAAACCAAAGAACTAAGACTTGACTGATGAATCTGACGCTGCTCCATAGAGAATGAATTGGGAACGGTGGTAAAGGTGACTGAGGGCATCGAGGGAGGGATTGTCTTGTTTTTCCTGGTTCAGAACTCATCGCGCTCTCATAAAATAAAGTTCATGGAATAAATTTGGTTCTAAAAACTCAAAACATTATGTGGCCACAGAAAAAAAATTATTTGCGTCATTTATTGGCTGTGGAGCCAGACTTGACATTTTGTTGCCATGACATGCAAGTCTCAGCTCTTTCTTTCTGGTTTTGGGAGAGAGATGTTTGGAAAAAGGACCAACTGTCCTAGACCCTAGTGATAACTTAAGTATGAAGTTTAAAATTGAGTGCTATTTATTTTATTTTATTTTATTTTATTTATACATTATTTATACATTTTTATATTGCATTCTATATTGCCATTTTGATATGTCTAGGTTGTTCTCTTTTTTTAAATTTTTTATTCATTGTGTTGTTGTTATTGTCTCTGTGTGTAATGCTGCTGCTGCACTGCAATTTCCCAGCTTGGGATTAATAAAGTACATCTATCTATCTATCTATCTATCTATCCTCTTTGTTTGTCACGTTGACAGACACCAGCTCATTTATGCTGCACTAAAGATGCAACAAAACACACTAACCATAAACACCCATCAAGCCAATTGTCCCATAAATATTGCCCCCTGGAAATGGGGAGACAATATTTATACAAATGCCCTTTTATAAAAGCTGACAATCTGTATTTTAACCTCATGTTATCTGATCTAAGGAACACGCTGTGCTCACTGTATGTTACTTAAATGTAACCAGATGAGTAATTATTTTGTTACAATAAAATGTAGTATGCTGTTGTTACTATATTTCATAATAAACCAGCAGTATTTGTTATCTTAATGTTCTCTACTGCCTGTCTTATCAATTACATGCAACACTTAGCTCTGCTCCCCTGATGGTAGTTGTAACTAAGTGCTTCACACAAATCTCCCTGTCACTAAAACCCAACTGTACCTAATTGTAATGTGTCTCTTACAAACGGCAACACCCACACAGACACACAGGCACACATTGTTCTCACAAGCACTCACAAACACACACAATTCATTATCTGACAAGGCTTTCTCTTTCTGCCCACATTTGCAGTTTACAATCTACAATATATCTGGTCTTGTTCCGGGCACAAGCTCATGACCTTGCCAAATTTACTCATTTGTTAAACCCTGATACTTTACCATACCTGTGTGTGCGCTATCCTGTTCCCTTATTTTTATGAGGTTTTGTCAATGGCACTAGCTGTGTTCAGTCCCTGTGAGCTTAGCAGTAGGATTAATAAACTAATTTGATTTGTTATACAATATATGCATATAGAAAAGTAGGTATTCAACCACCAACATTTATATATTCATGCTGACACATTCATGCTGACATGCTGCAAAAATGTGACAGATCATGTTGCAAAACATAATCCTCCTGAGAGCCAGGTGCAGTAATAAGAGTCTCCAGATATATTTGGACCGGCGAGGGTGCAGAGGATTTAAAAGTGGAAAGATGGATGTGACTGGGGTCAATGAACACGTAAACCTAGCAGTTATTCTAACAGTGTTCTGTTTTATTATAAGAGTAAAACATGGTAATATATAAGTGCATCCTATTAGCTGCCCCCTGAACATGCAGCTCTTGTTGACTGTGGCCATTGATCCAGTCAGGCCCTTAGAGTATTTTTTTATTACTGCTTCCATTAATATGTGCAGGGTCGTACAGGGTTCTACAAGTCTGAAGTATCTAGACATGTTTTGTTTTGGTTTAGATAGCTTAAACACATAATCTTTCTATCTTGTGCCTGGTACAAATTCCTCTTTGGCTCAGTGATTGCTTGCTAGCAGGCTGGGGTCAATTGTTAAAGGCAGGATTTGAATTTTGTATGTGATATATTTTAAAATATGCATTGCTTCATCTGGTGATTAGTTACAACCGTGTAATAGTTACTCATTTTTCTCTCTCTCTTTCTCCCTCCTCTGTAGGTGTGATAGCTCTCGCCTCTTCATGCCCCAGGCTACAGGTTGTGGAGCTGGCAGACTGTGAAGGGGTAACAGACGAGGCAATCAGGGCTCTAGCTCACACTTGCAGAGGCCTGGAGGTCCTTTGCCTTAGGGGCTGCTCCACCATAGGAGATGCTGCCCTGCTGGCACTGGCAGAGAACTGCAAGCTGCTCTGCGCGCTCTCCCTCTCTGGAACGCAGGTACGCTTAGCCCTGAAGGATTAACAACTAAGGTGTAGCTTATTTTTTTAGCAGTTTTATGTTCCTTGCAGTCTCACACACGTTACCTGGTTGGTGTTGAATCATACTATTGTCAGCTATCGTTAGCATGTCGCATACAAGTTGTACTGATGCGGTCAGGGATAGAAAGAAGGCAGCATCTGCTGGGCTGTAAATTGTTTTATTGTCTTAAGTTTGACCATAATCCTGTCTAGAAAGCAGCGCTTGTCAGAAATCCTCTGTATAAACTCTAGATTTGATTTGCCGAAGGGGTCCACTCTTCTTGCGAGCCCATGTGCACGTGTGCACATGGGCTGACTAACTAAATCATTGAATCCAGGTTTTCTACCCTTCAGGGCCTAACAGTTGTCTCCCATTCTTTAAACTAGCCGTGGAAGAAATACTACGTAACCAATATTGGAAATATTATATAGCATGTTGAAAATATCGATCGTTGATGAAATACTGTGTTGCTCCATTGCTTTGCTCTTTAATCATTACATCTTAAGGTCCATCACAAAAGGTTACCCCTGCTTCTCCCGGATCTCTATCATGCAGCTGTGTAGCCATGAATTGTCTGGTTTGTCTGAGGACCAGTTGTAAGAGTTGTAGCAGACTATACCATGGCAGATTACCAAACTGGGACTTGGGAAGTTACACCTCCCCCCACACACACACACACACACACACGCACAGACACCCTCCCCCTGTTATGGAAAATAATGATGTAAGTGTTCTTTTGATATGCTTAAAGTATAAATTGCAATAATATGTATGCATAGTATAGTATAGTCACAGCCAGTCGCAAACTACTGAGTTAAGAAGAATGGTTGAAAGCTTGAAAGTCTTGGGGTCAAGGAAGGCCAAGTCGTAGAGCAAGAGTTGGGGCAGAACTTTAATTGCATGGGAGATAACCCCTTTACGGCCAGGTGATTGTGACTGATCTTCACTTATTAGCCTTTTACTATGTGTGTCTGTAGAACTAGTCAGTCATGTGTAGAAATGTATCTGAGGAACTGAATTCCTCAGCTCAGTGAGATCAACTCAATTAAGCTATAATTGAGCTGATCTCACCACCTAGACAAAGTGCAAATGACTTGAATTGCCACGACACCCCTCTCTTCGCATCACACAAAATACCCAGCAACACCCAAAGACACATTCCTCTCCCAGGGCCTTCCTATGAGGTCAAGACCCCTGCTGTGCTCCCAGGAACCCAAGGAACCCCCCTTTGCAGCAAAAGGTGGATTTCCCCCATAAAGCTGCCAAAAGTAACATTTTGCAGGTTCGACCAGCCCGCTCTGGTGCCATTAGGAGATGGAACCGATTCCAAGGGGGGCACAGAATAAGAGAAGAAAGGAACTCTGCAATAGGGAGTGGTCAGGGGGCTTTGTTTGTGAGCCCCACTGCCTTGGGGAAGAAGCTGGTGTCCACGGCTGGTGGTCACAGCAAGAAGGTCCTGGGTTCGATTCCCGCCTGGGGCGCTATTGACTCTGGGGTACCCAGGTGGGTTATCTCCCGGGCCTTTCTGTGTGGAGTTTGCATGTTGTCCCCGTGCTCACATGGGTCTCCTCCTGTATAACAAAAAGGACCCCATCTAAAAACATGCAGAAAAAAACACTCTCCTGTCCTGTCCCTGACCACGACAAGAATGTACATCTGGAATTGGTCCCCGGGCGCAACAAAACGCATAGTCCAATATTCAGACGAGCACACACTGGCAACCACTGACAGGATGACCCCAATTGCTGCAAGGAAGGGAAGCATCACACACAGGCAATGGATTTCCTGAAAATATAATTTGATTTATATAATTGAGCTAATTGATCAATGGACACCTCACTGAAAAATAAGAAAAAATAAGAGTTTTGGTAAGATCAGAAAGCAACAATTTCAAGGGTGTGGTGTATGACAAAAATACCCAGTAACATACTAATTACTGTGTTTCTGTTTTTTGTAGGTTACAGATGTGGGCATTATTGGACTCGTCACAGGGCTTTGCTCCAGTAATCTCAATGTAAGAAAAGAGACTTTAAACATTGAGTTAATGTATAGTGATAGCATTAAGACCTTCTAAACATTAAATTAATGTAATTGGATGTATTATAGGAACTACACGTGGCAGGATGTCCAAACTTGACGGCTGAGTCGGTGACAGCCGTTTTCACAAACTGCCCCAAACTCAGAACGTTTGCCTTCGATGGTTGTCCTCACATTAAAGGTAAACTTTATGTCATCTTTAACTGTTTGTAAAGGTAGCAGCCTTTTTATTGTAAAGGTAATTCTTGCATAGAAACAATCTGTCATATAGATATTCACATTTTCAAGGCAGGTCTGTCACATGAATTTCAAAAGCTCAAGAAGTTTGATAGTTTTCACAGGTTTAGTGTTTAGTTTTTGTATGTCTGATAAGGTTTCTACACTGTTACAGAATAATATATGGTTGGCTTTTTATGGGCAAATATTTTTTTATACCGGATGACACAAATTATAACATATAACAAAATATAATATAATTTGGTCAGTCTTATTTCTTTACCATATCTTTTCACGTCCAATTTAAAATGTAGCCAGTAGGAGGCAGTGTAGGGGCAAGAAAACAGATGTCCTTCATCATTAGTTATAGAAAGTACATTCATCATAAACATTTGGTATGTACCTATTACTTGTTGTTGTAATCAGTCAAAATACCATGCAAGCCAAATCCATGACCATGTTTAAAATGTACCTTGTATCACCTACAGTAGCTCTCCCCCCACTCTTCTCACAGATCAGGCTTGGGTACCTCTGGAAGGCTTTGTTAATCAAGGCAACTGTCTATGTGTGTCATGGACAGTGGATTGGAGCACCACTGGAGAGGACCTGCAGTCTGCAGACTGATGAAACTAATAAAGGCTACTGGGCTGAGCACTACATTAAATGCCCCAAAGGTGAAAGAAAAACTAATTGTGTTAAAATAACAAGAACATGTCTAATTGTAAGAATATTCTTCCATTAGTACTCACAGTAATTGAAGTAGCATTGCATTGTATGGAGTCTGTGTGTGTATGTAGCATGTATCCTGTTTTATTTTGATACTTGGCCTTCATGTTAGTGCAATTAGGCAAACTGTAGCTCTATTCCATTGTAGTTTACAGAGACAATCTGCCACAAGAAGCTTCATCTGCCTTCCCAAGGTCTCAGAGGTCATTATATCCTTGATAATGTGTGAAGACTGTCTCATTGTTGATCTGTTTTATCCTTTCTGTTCTGCACCCAGGCCAAATGAAAGCATTCCATCCAAGTTGTAAACGAACCAGTTTAAGCCAATTAGTGCATATAAACAAACCCTTATTTCTTCATAGACTTCATGGCTGTGACATGATTTAGGGAATAGATCACACAAAGAAGAAATAGAGATTGAGGGACGTGTGAAAGTGTGTGTGTGTGTGGGGGGGGGTTCAACAAACATTCTCTCTGAGAATAATGTAATGTTTACAAAAATAAAGATAATTTTGTTCTGTTGTTTTGCTGCAGTATTTGTATGTTCCCAATGTGTTGTTATGGCTCTTAATTGTATCTCAGTAATGCAGACTGTTCATGCTATATAATAAATATTTATTGCTATTTAACATCCACATCTATAACAAGATATTTTCTTCATGCAAAGTCATTTACAGTGATTCAGTCTAGAAAGGGTAACCCAAATGTATGACACCTCACACTGTCCTGGTGAGCTCAGGGTGGTAGCACCAAACTGTACTACAGGTCAGGCC
Organism: Hoplostethus mediterraneus; assembly: GCA_034670385.1. Taxonomy (NCBI): domain Eukaryota; kingdom Metazoa; phylum Chordata; class Actinopteri; order Trachichthyiformes; family Trachichthyidae; genus Hoplostethus; species Hoplostethus mediterraneus. Next base: position 4,261,934 of record JAXDDW010000003.1, on the reverse strand, counting down.
GTAGTTCTCTTCTCTGACTGACTGAGGAAGGTCAAACTGGGCCAGTTGATGCAGGAGCGTTTTGATGCCATGTCCCTCAAACTGAGCTCTCCCGGGATCTCCAATCAGGACTTTGGTGCCGTGGGTTTTGATGCAGCGGTCCAACCAGCTATGAAGGCTATCTGCGAGGGCCTCCTCATAGAACATGTCTCCCAGGAGAATGAGGTCATAGCCCTCAGGCTCTAAACCAATCAAATTGTGAGTCACACAAACAAGAGGTTCAAGGCCATTCAGCTCACAGTTGATGTGGGTGGCGATGGCTGCAACTGTAAATAATAGGAATATTGAGTATGGTACCTTTTTGGACACCAATTGACCAAGCAATGCCCATAGCCAGAGTAATCCATTACTGATTGAAAAGTTTTTGTCACACAAATATATGTGGGTGTCTTACCAGTGTCAATATCATTAGCAACAACATGAGCAGCACCGCACAGTTTTGCAGCGATGGCTGAGGCTCCACAGCCACTTCCCAGATCCAGCACTGTCTTACCCCGAGAGACTACAGGGTTATTCAAGAGATATCTGGAGAGAGGGGGCATATGATGAGACTTAGGAAAGATTTGCAGCATTAAGATGACGCCAAAGCTCTTATTCAATGGTCCTCAAATCTGGAGTACGGTTGGTTTTCTATGCTGCCAGGTAGTTTACCATTTACAGCTGTGTAATCGGGGACTGTTTTAGAGTCTGGAGAGGACTGGATTTGGGGACCACTGCTCTAACTTGTGAGACAGAATTGATCAGAAGTTAAGTCCTGTTGTGGGCCCACAAGCCTGAGGGACTTTTGTTTCCTCAGTATGATCTGTCAGGCAAGCCTGCTACTTGCCGGCACACCTTTTTCTGCAATGCGCTAGTGCGGACTGCATGTGACAATAGTCCTGAGGCAATGAAAAAGCTGCAATCCACACACTTTGCTTGTAAAATTTAAAACATAATAAGATGTATACAATTTTAAGAAGACATCATATATAAATACTTAATATGTTGCCTTGTAGACTGCTTACCAATGGCAGATGCCTGACAGGAAGCGAATCAATATGGAAGCAGTCTGGTTATCTATTATTATATTATTAGACTATTAGAAGACTAAGACTAAAGGCATATCTAGCTGCCTGACACGCCTCCTGTCAGGCTGACAAAGTATCTATCTTTCTATTATGTCACATTTTTAGGCTGCTTGCTTGGCATCCTGGGAGGCTTAAGGTGCCCAGCCAAGGCTTATGTAGGCTTGTATCCAAAACCTGAACTACTAGGCTATGGAGCTAGCCCAAGGCCTTAATGAGGGAACCAAAGTCCCTCGGGCGCACTAGACGTGTGCCTACTTCTCTTCTTAGAAACAATTAGCAATACTACAGCAGTATGAATCGTATATGAGGCTAAAGTCATACCTTGTGAGTGCTTGTCCCCCTGGCCAGTATATTGCCCAGAACGGGTCAGCAAAAGGCCACAGCTCTGGTCTTGCGTGCCAAAATCTACAGTTAGGGGTGAACAATCTCAACTTGATCTCTGGTGTCAGGTTTTGCTCTCCAACTATCTCTGTGTTCTCTACAATAAACCTCCTTATGTAATTATCAGACTCAAAGCTCTTTGGCAAGAATCTATTTCTGTTTGTGCTAAATGCTTTGGAGAGTGTTTTAACATAACGCGGTAAGCTTAGCGGCATTAAAACTCCGAACATTGTCGTCACTTTGCAAAATACTGCTGTAGCCATCTAGCTAGCATTAATGCTAGCCAGGTTAGCACAATGATTTAACAACAGTTACGTTGCTAAAAATGCCAGCTAGATAGTAGAGTTGCATCACGTCTACCTATAACCATGCTGGGGGACCATGATATTAGACTATTCAGAAATTACACAGTTGCAACTATATGGTACCAAACATCTCGGTAGCTGTCAAAAAGGTTTTCCACACGGATGCAAAACAGTGTGGAACACAATGCACAGCGGACTCCTGAAAACGCAGCACAAACTTGGTTCCACGTGAAAAAGTTCCTGCCATGATCAAAACAAATCGGCAATTGGATGTCAATTTTTTTTTTGTCTTTTGTATCTTCTCAACAAGGGGGGTAGCTTCTACACATCTACAAGGTCGTTCTAACAGTTTAGTCTGAACAATTTTGGGCTGTGTTAATCTAATAGTTGTGTGTTGTGTCAAAGTGTCCTGGGCAAGGGCTCTCCGGTGGTTTATACAAATCCTGATTTAGGGCCCACAGGTTCTGGACCAGAACGCTCTCACACTTGCACACCTAAATCACTCTACACCTAAAAGCTCCTAGACGCTACACTAAGGATACAGAATCCACACATGATACATAAATTCTTCCACAGTGCCCAAATTTCAGTATCATATAGTGCAATCGGTTCAGTTACTGTTTTGAAAAGTCCGAATTGATAAATTTAGATTTTCCTCTGGTTATGTATCTATTGGTTTGTTGTGAGGTGTTTTAAAATGACTGCTCCATAATCCGTCTTGGATCACTAGTTCAGGTTCACTTTTAGAGAGCGAAGTCCTGTGATCCCAAAAATAGTGTGTTTTGATTTCTTCGTTCTTATTGTAGGGTTATATTGTTTGAGTGTCTTAACAGTGTTGAAGACAACAGGCTTCAACAGCAAGTCACAGGTCCCTCCTGTTATTATTGACCACAGAGACGTAGTTGGTACTGTGAGTGTTGAATAAACTTAGATCGAGACAGGAGTCCTTTTAAATCAATCATGAATTACATGAGCACATTTATTAGCACACAGAGTACAAAACAATACAAAACAATACTGAGCTCAGGAGAGATACACACACATGGGTATGGTATGCGGATCTCTGCCAGAGGAGCTTCAGGACAGACAGTCTGACCTATGGCCTGCACTCCGAGGCGCCAGCCACTATCCTAAAAAGATGGTTTATGCGTTTATAATAACGTGACAGATAGTTTATGCTTAACGTGACCTTTTAGCCGATGATATGCTGCGGTTGACAATGTCAGTACCACGACGTCTCGACGCCACACCATGTGTGTATTGTAAGTCTACAGAAGAGCAGCGTAAGCAGGAATACAGGGGATAAGATACATAAAGTACAAAATACCTAAGGTTACATATGTAAATTCTTCCACAGTGAGGGAGAGTAAAGTTACTGGTTAGGGTTTAGTGAACTGCCTTATGTCTCGCCCCAATGTCCTGTTTCAACAGGAAAGATGCAAGATGCTGTCAAAATGCTGTTTCGTAGACTTTACTGCCACAATTGATTTAATAGTTGATTCCATTTTTTAATAATAATCTGTCATTGATGTGTGAGTGTCTCTCTCCTCATCTTCCTGCAGTTGTCTTTGACTCTAGCAGGCACAGCTATCTGACAACAAGATGCTATCCAAATGGACAACATATCTATTTTCTGTTCTAGAGAAGGCCAGTTATGAGGCGCTGGTGTAGTCAATTTATTTATTGATCTATATTTTTTCCATACAGTGCATACAGTGTGAGTGAAGACCACAGAGTGGTGAGTGTAAGTAGAGTGAAGATTGCTTCACAACAGTCTGACTATACTGAATGGCATAAATACATAAATAAATCAATTGAGTTAAATTTTCAAAGTCTATAAATTACTTACATTTTTACTTTAAAGTACATTTAAATTGCTTGCTCTGTGTAATATGATCAATGTTTTATCATAACCCCGTTCAAGTGTGTGTGTTTAATAGAAAGAAAACATGGTTGTCACTTGTTTTGGGCTTCATTTGGTTTCCTTGTTTCTCACCCAAGATCTGGCAACCCTGGTTTTCAGTTTGCATTAATTTGCAAACATAGAGATTAATGTGGGCTAAACTGCAAAAATGGGGCTAGCTTGTTTGTTTATTGGGAACCCCATTAGCTATCACCAAGGCAGCATTAACAGCTATTCTTCCCGGGGTCAAACAGAATTAAGACTTACAGATATACAGAGCACACATTAGAATAGGAACTTAACAATGTACATTTCATATTACATCAAAATAATATAATATATAATATAAAAACACAATCTAATATTAATGCTCTTATATCAAATGTAATATTTTTTATTTGCGCTCTAGCTTGGCGAGTGCAATATGTCACAAATTAGTAATTTTGAGATGATCAAGTAATAGTCTCTAGTGGAGAAATATCTTGGGGAATAAACATATTGCACAATCATAAAATCAAGAGTGAACCCTACACTTCAAACTGAGTAAATGTGGATTACTGTGAATAGCTGAAACTAGGTGTGTGAACAGATGGTTCATAGACTCATAGCCTTCATAATGTTTAACCAGCAGCAGTGGGCATTAGAGCCTAAGGCTGCAATTACTGGATCCCTTATGTTCTCATCCTGTATAAAGATATTGCTTTTTGATGGAGGAGGAGGAGGTATAAGAAATAGTTTTCTGCCCCTGTCTGTCTGCTTGGGGGCTGTTATTAGAGATGGCTGCTGTCTATCAGGACCAGAGGTATATTGGTGGGATTTCACACAGGGATTGTAACCTTGAGCCCCCTGTCCATGAGTTAGTGTGGCAATGTTTTCACACTCTGCCGATGAAGGAGATGAAATACGCAGACCTTTTCCTCCATTATCAAGGTTGTGATTCAGGTAGCCTTTCAGAGAATCAATTAGGTTTGCTCTTGTCATGTCCAGGGGCCTGAGGTTATGAGCACATTTTTGAACATTCCAAAAAATAAGTGATAATATAAGTGATAATGTCACACCCAGACACATAGGCAGATAAGATAAATGACAATGTTTGCATTTCTGCCCTTTTTTCAATTTCAATTTTAAAAGTATTCAGCTACTGTTTTCCCCAGGGATTTGTACCTGTCTCCACTCCTCTGTTCTGTAGCGTGATGGACTCTGGTGTGACCAGACACCCGCAATTGTCAATTTTACCAGGAAATAAAGGTGCCACTCCTATATGATGAACTACTCTGCTAAAAGGGTTATCTCCCAAACAGTATTAACAAACCTTTCATGTCAGTTGGGTGAAACAGTACAGACTCCATGCCCGGAGTCTAAAAGTCTGTAGCCCTTGTGAGACTAATTCACACGGTTTTATGACAGCAACCCCTTTCTCTGTCTCTCCCTCTGCCAAACCCCAAGAATGTAAGTTGGAGCAACAAAGGACTTGTACATAAAAACGTACAGAACTGCATTTAATTGTATGTGTGTGTGTGTAATACACTCAAGACTATATCCTCCATACAGGGGAAGGGACCCTCTCATAAGAAAGAACTTGGCAAGGTTGTACATTCTCTGAGAAATTAAGTCCATAGGTGTTCCAAATTTCCGAGTTGTCCTGAACGCAGCATAAATGTGGTGGAACTACCCCCTGGCTGCTCCCATGTGGTGCATTAATATGCTAATTCTGGGATTTAGGGTGTGATCGCACCTACATTTGATGTCTTTTCTCTCTAAAGGAATAAATGCTCCAAACTTTGGAGCCCAAAGCTGCTTTTATTGATAGGATTCATTAACAGGTTTATGCCTTTGAGATCCCCTCAATAGCATCAAGCTTTTACTGCTGTGTGTGCGCGTGCATGTGCTTGTGTGTGTCTTGTTTGTATAGAACCAAGTATTTCACTTAGATTCAGGCTTTATGCCTTAATAAAGAACACCATTTTAGTTTCATACAGTTCAGTAGAGTGGGGTGAAAGGAAAATGCATCATCAGAGCAGGATCAATGTCATGAAAATGTGTTGCAGGTACATTCACTTCAGTATGACCAGCTAACAGTTTTCTATTCTCTTTTCACCAAACATTACCTTTCCACAATGCATTCAAACAATCTTGACGACACCATCATTTTGTGAAAATGATACACAAATACATAAAGTACTACACACACCACTTATTAAGCCACCCAAGTAATACAAAAATATATGTTAAGTTACAGTTCCCAAGGTTTCAGATAAGAGATTTCAGTTTGTCTCCTTGCGTTTGGCCTCATTGACAAATTTGCACAGCGGGGTGCAAGCAAGAATACTTGCTAGGAAAGTGGGAGAGCATGATTTATTTAGAGAGCTTTCTCTTTGATTAATACAGCCCAAAACAATGAGCTGTTCTGAATTGATTTGAATCCTTTTTAATTATTTCTACATTTGATCGAGGGAACAGTACGATAATCAAATGATATGCTTGAGTTTGATCTTACTAAGGCAAATCACAAGCACTGCCATGGGATTGATCAAGTTAACAGAATGATATGGTTCATTGTCAAAGGAAACTGATCAAAAAAATGTATAGTCAAAGCCGTACTTGTATTACTAACAACTCAGTTCACCACAGTGTTATTTTCTTTATAAGATTTATGCAAATACTCCAATTAAAATACTTCTGAGGAAGAAAGCTCAATAATATCCTCTGAAGATAGAGTAGTACTTCTGTTTTCATATAAGAGAGAACAAGGGGAAGGAGAATCCTCAATGCACAGTGTTATCTTTTGCCTGCGATTAAGTTGAAAAAGATTACAAGAAAGTTACAGAAACAAAGTAACAAGAAACAAATACATATAATGTTGATTCATTTTACAGGTTTTTTCCTCTTCCTTGTGAAATGACTTTTCACATTTGTTTAGTGATTTTACCAAAATGTGTTTTGGTAGGTTGGACTGAAATGTCAGCAACAAAGGTGTGGCTTGGGAGCAACTTTATGAAAGACAGAGGATGTCCGTCTGTGTTGAAATACATGTGTGGATGGCACTTCTCCTATACAGCGCAAAAAAAACCCAACTTTTTTTAAATGCATGTAGCTGCAGTATGTAAGCTGACTGACACATGGTGTGTTTTTAGATTTCAACAGTGATGAAAAACTACCGCAAATATTGTGAAATATTATTGTGAAACATACAATAGGGGAACCTATGGAAAGAAACACAGGAAACCACATCAAGGGTCAACGGTTCTCTGAATGACGAGATTATGTCTTTGTAGGGTGGGGAACCATAGGAACCGCACGAGAAGTTTGATGTTCTCAGTTAATTGTGTGGGTGTACATGTGTGGCTGCATGTGCAGTACCTTACTGCCTATGTGTCTGGGTGTGTACAGTGTGTGCAGATTTTTGTACACAGTTATTAAGTCGTATTAAATCAAGTGAAATATTGATTGACAATAGAGCTTTCATACAGGAATCCTTCTGCAGATCGACAGTAGTCCTCCTCATCCATGTCTATGTTCAGCTGAAAGAAGACAGCATTGCTGACAAAACCCTTTATCTGTATCATTGGGTTTCTTGGCATTGCTTGCACAAAGTTGCAAAGAGGTTAGTTACTAAATATGTCCCAGTTTTTGTACATTATCATCAATACAAGTTTGACAGAGGTGCATTTTTAAATGGTTGCATTCAGACCTGTCGGCTTGAAAACATTTACAGATGGTGATTAGACGTGGTTTCAGCTGTCAGATGGTGGCAGACTCCCAGTGGAGCAGTGTGTGGTGTACACTTTGTAATGCCAGCCATGGTGACACACAGCGTGGAGGGATATGGAGAGATAGGGAACCAAAGACGCTGGGGAGAGAAGGAGTGTCGGGTTAAGAGATATACATAGACAGCTAGAGAGAGAGAGCGAGAGAGAGACAAAGAAAGAAAGCAATCCAACAAGGCAGGGAGGGCACAGCAATATTCTCTCTTTAGTTCCCATCTGTGATATGAAAACCCCACCTCTGTATTAGAAAGTTTTGGCACAATACGCTTAGTTTAAGCTGCTACTCCCCCGAGAGTTGCAAACTCATAAAAATGTCACCACAAAATAGAACGAAATAGGCTGTTTCCCCTGAAATGACTTCTGTTACAAAGGCAGCTGTGAGGTGCAAAGCAGGAGGAGGCAGCGGGACTCCCGGGTGGATAACACTTACAGAGGGTATGAGGGTAGAAGATGGAGTGCACAGACAGGCAGCAGACTCACCGCTCTAAATACCCCCCCACCCAACCCCACCTGTCAACTACTTTGAATCACCAGCACGCGACCGTGTTTAACGTCCCAGGGGAGCTGTTGGAGAGCAGGTCACTGCTTGGCGCCCTGCTTGATCTAGAAGGATTGTTTATATTGAAATAGAAAAGAGACGGTGGAGATGATTCCCAGGTAGTTCGAGGCTAAAGCAGAACTCTCAGCAGCGCGGCTCATGTGGAGATAAAGTGCAGAGAAACGACTACGAAGGCCGTGGGTCATTGTTGTGTTATGACGAGCAAAAACAATAGAAGTAATGAGAACTAAGAAAGTTGAGATCATGTTGACATCGTAATTAGGAAGTCACGAGGGAAATGCCTTCAAGTGATTTTGCTTTCGTGATTTTAATAAGCTTTTCTATTGGCAAAGGAAGCTGACACGTCCCAGTGATACCCTTAAACACGTCATTCATCTGAATAATACACTTGGGCCTTTATTAAACTTTTAGACACAAATTGAAAATAGGTTTTCACTCCCTGTGGAATGATAACGGGTGATTACTGCCATGTAACAGTGATGGAGGCAGCATCAAGCAGGTATATCAAAGTGTAACTCATTTTCCAACACATGGACATCTAAAGAATGGCTCCCAGGTAGCTTTCCCTTCTCTCTTGTGAGGCATTATTTTTATCTCCATCTTCTGTGGCACAAGATTTTGAAACCCATGTGCTGTTGAGTTTCTGGCAGGGGTTTGCTTTAGTTCAGTGAGAACTATGTCTTATTACTTCTGGCACAGTGTGACTCAGGGATTGTCTTAAAGATATATATATTTTTTTACCTAGGGCCTTCAAACTCTCAGTGGGATTACTTCATACCAGTAGTCAGTCTTGTCCAAAGCCGGTCAAAAACAACTCTGTCACGCAGGTTGAAGCTCTAACGATATGATTAATTAAATACTCAGTGTGTAATCTGTGTCCCTCCACACAGATTACAGTACACCCAGTGGCTGTAACATCAGCATTGACATGGATGTCCTTGGTAATGGTGATCCATCGGTTTGCCTCGCTGTAATCAATGTATACGTTTATGAAAACGCTGCGTAAGCTTTCTGGTATTGCTTTCCTTGGAGTTTCTGCGTAATCCTATCTTAATCTGTATGTCACGTGTAGGGTGTAAATGGTCCACACCCTGTTTGTTAACAGTAAATCAGAACATACACGACAACCTCTACGTGGAAAGCGGTCGGTGGAGGTGTCAAAGGATGAGGGACCCCAAGATAATTGGGTTTCTGAGCAGAAACTGAGGTGCCACTGAGACAACCGGCACGGTTGTCAACTGACACAATTGATACAATGTCGCTGAATGACCTCCTGTCCCCTTGACCATGTACAGTGTTTGTGCAGGAATATAAATTTTCTTATCATATTCCACATCCCCTCTGGCACAAGGGATGGAATGTCAACCCTTACCGGCTAAGCAGATACGGGTTGCATCCTTTTTTTGCGTTAGATAGACCCAGTATAGATTACTCTCTGATTGAGACCTGGTATTTGTACCAATCTTTCGTTTTCCTTGTCGGCATTATTGCAATGAAGGTGGAGCGCTGTAAACATTTTTCAGACGATGCTGATCGAGTAAACATGCTTATAACCCTAATGATTGCAGGTTGTCCCGTGTTATTTACAGTGACCGACTCGTGTATTTGTAGTGATCCCCTCTGGCATTGTCGATTTTGTCCTTATTCGGACTACTGCGTTCACAAATTTTGCCGTCCAACTCGCCTAACTTCAACACACCCAGTCACCCATCTCTCTCAGAGTATAATCTTTAAGTATGTTTAATTTTGAGTGTTGCAAACATTTTCATAAGACTTGATCACGTGGAAATGTATATAACCATTTTTGATTTACAGGTTGCCCTTTGCCTTAACTTTTTAGCATTTTCTACATTTTATTTTACATTAATCATTGTAATCATTGTATAATGTGATTTCTTAATCATAGAAAGAGTTTCAAGCCCTGGGTAATGGTAATTAGCTCCAGCTAGGTTGGCAACAGCTTAGCTGAACAGATGTATGTGACACCGATGGTATCAAAGGGGGGAACTGTGGAAGAATTTATGTATCGTGTTGATTTTGTATCCTTAGTGTAGCTTTTAGGAGCTTTTTGCCATGGGCATTTTAGAAGTGTTTTGTGTTCTGGTTCAGAAATTCATACATGACACTAGGCACTGACTAAGAGCCCGGTGGGTCATAAGTCAGGATTCGTATAAACCATACTAGAAGGCCTGTCCCATGAGGGGCACTGGAGAGCCCTTGCCCAGGACACTTTCACACAGCACACATTGTTCAGACTAAACTATTAGAACGACCTTGCAGATGTGTAGAAGCTACCCCTCTTGTTCTTCTTAGCTTTATAATCTCTGTTCAGAGGCTTCTCTGGCAGAGATCTGCATACCATACCATGTGTGTGTATCTCTCCTGAGCTCAGTATTTTGTGTGAATAAATGTACTCAAGTAATTCATGACTCAAAGACTTTTTGTCAAGATCTGAATTTATTTAACATATCTGTAAACTGGTATAAGAAAGGGCCGACCGAGATAGATGGAGATAGATGGAGATAGATGGTGGCACACTGCATGCATTCATGAATTAAATTAAACATCTGACTTGACTCGTCTGTTACAGTTGTTTACTTCACAACTGCATACAGCGCAGTGAGAAGAAAACACCAAACATTTAGCGGTGGTTTATGGTGGTTGTATTTTACATTAGCTTTAGACCAATATATCAGGTCAATATTGGCCTTTTGAAAAATTGGATACATTGTTGTCAATGGTGGCTCCCTGACCACAGCTATTTACAACCACATTTAAAGGTAGTAATATAGTCCAGAGTTTCCCATACCATTGAATAGGTGTGGTGGGTCACCCTGCCTTAAGGAGCTGCTAACTCACCTAAAAGAGTTTTGTTTCAACAGAGAGTTAAATGCTGTTTCAAAGGCAACCTGTCCAGGGTGTTTCTCTGCCTTTGACGCAATGCATGCTGTGATAGGCTCCAATCCCTCATGGCCCTGAATAGGAATAAGCAGTTAGAGAAAATGAATGAATGAAGGAATGAATGAGCTCATATGTAAAAGATCTTCTTTCAAAAAAGGTGTCTGTCACTGAATAACCATGCTAATTAACATTGAAAAATCTTCTGTGTTCTATTCTTGTTCGCTTGGAGTCTGGGAGGTCTTGACTGATAAGACAACCATACAAACCATGAATGTGAGGAAGAGAGAGAAGGCACAACATGGTACCATAGCAACAGATCAGTACACTGATGGAAAATTTCTTTTGAGTTTCTTTTATTATTTGTTCCATGAGTGTATGAAAAAGAGGTCCTCAGAGAGAGGGCTTGGCCAGGACAGGTGCATAAAAGCAGTCTTTTGCCTCAGAGTACATTTAGAAGTGTAAATATAGAATACTTGGTAAGTGTTGGAGAAAGACCTACCATCCACCAGTCTGCTGTATCAGGCTTCACCATGCCAGCCTCAGGACATGCTGTCTGCCACAGTTCTCTGGTCCAAATTACAGCGATTCCGTCATCATTTGACTGGATTGGAGGCAGGCTGCTGCAAACATGATATTTCTCTCTGGACCAGCAGGTGGCCAGGCCAACTGGGTGGCTCTAATTGGGGGAGAGCAGCAGGGTTCCTCCTCCAGCCCACCAGCACGGTGGTCAATACAAGGAACAAGCCCTAAGCAGGAACAGAGGGTTCTGTGCTTGCTTGGCCACAGCTGATATACACAGCAAATATAATCAGAGGAAAAGAAAGAAAATAAGGGATGGTTGGAGAGCAACTGTGATGGCAACGAGGGTCAGGAGAGTCAATCAATCATATTGGGAGCCTTCACTTGAAAATGAAGAGCTCATTTAAAAACAAGACTGAAGAATTTTCCACGGCCCTGGTCTCAGCTGACTATGAGGGTCAGTACACTATCCTTAACTGCCTATGCTCTGGACTACTCTATTCAGCAACATTTGCACAGTTGATATACAGTGGCGGCTGGTGCTTTTTTCTCCAGGGGGGGGCTATACCAAAAATCAAGCAAACATGTACTAAGGTATCATCAGTGTATTTAAATAAATGAAAAGGCCTTTATTTGTATTTGCTGAGCTGAATGAACATTTGTTGTAATGAAACGTGCTTGAGGTAAGTTAAGGTACTTCAATTAGTGCAAATTCTTTATAATAATTATCTTTTATACTACAATATTTAATGGTGAAAGACTAAAGTAAGCGAAAAGTGCCTCGATAAGTGCAAAAGAAATCTGACAACACAAAACCCTGAGACAATGGCAGAAAATTATGAACACAGTAAGACCTAATAGAAAATGACATTTAAGAAAAAAATAAATGAATATGGTATTACATTTGAAATACCCAGTGGCATCAGAAAGCTGAGTGAACTGGTTCAAAGCCATATGACTTTGCCACCTGTGGCTTCAACTTTTTGTACATAAATTTTGCCCTTCTCTCCTTGAGAGATGCAAATTTCTCAATGACTCTGGCACCACAGAACTTGACACAGTTTATTATTTTAGACAGGATGTGCCTGTTTTTGTCAACCTCTTCATTAAGCTCACAGATCCCTGTCCTGTAGCCTTCATCAAGCTGAGCAGCTATGTTTACTTTCCCAAACATTTGCTTTTGATTTTTCTGATATGTGGTTTAAATCATTGAAACCTGTCTGAATCCATGCTGGGTCTGAGACCTGTCGTTTGAAAAAGCATGCAGGGAATGCAAAATAAAGCATCGGTGTCACTATGTATGCAGTTAGCCAAGCCTTCCTACTAAACCAGCTCCTTGAAAACGACCGAGTATATCGTCTCATTCTGGCGCATTTTATGTCAGATGTACCACGAGCCACTCGCTCTCTGCTGCCAACCAGTGGTTGGTGGTGTGTAAATCACCTGCGCTCCACCAAGCGCCTATCTCTTGTATTGAAGAGGAGTGAACTGTATAGAACTGCGCATGTACAATTTATAACGAGAGTCAATGGGCAAAGATTCTCGCCCCAGATAAGTGACCTAGCAGTAACTTTAGACAACGTAGAACAATTTTAATCTACATTTTATTGCGGAATATACATTTTACTCACTAACTATATAATATTTACCTCGCTCATTTAAAACATTTTAAAGTCTTATTCAATGACGTCTAGGATGTGGGGAGTGGTTTGGCGGCGCCCTAGCGCCCTCTATTGGCCAGCCGCCACTGTATATTTCAACTGTATATATCAATATCGTCAGTATATACTGTATGTACAGGATATAACAATTATGGTAATGAGATGTGCCTACTCACATTGTCACTTTTCCTGTACTGTACATAATCTTCCTCTGCCTCCATAGAGGCATAATATGTACAGATGTGCAGATTTGAGCACCAGATTTGCTTCTAGGCCTTCAGAAACAAGGGGCATATTTTCAGAAGTAGCTCATATGTAATATGTATATATTTTTTCAAAACACGTGTCTGCTGTTCTTACGTCAAGGAATTTATGCTCCCTGGTTGTAGATGCACTCTTGACTGACAAGAGAGAGGTTTTAGGATAGGCTTTCTGCCAAACATTGTCATTGATGACGTTTGCATTGCGTTGACCGGGTCTCTCCCGCCACGGCTTTACCCAAATGTTGGTGTTTTTTCTTTTTTTTGTCAATGCATATTAATATATGTTGCATTAATGTGAATATTAACACATCAATACATATCGATTCATGGTGGATAAGGTTGAGTCAGCAGGATAATCTCAAGTCAAGTTTATTTATGTAGCCCTGATGTTTCTTCCTCAGTATCCCTATAAATGATGCAAGGTTAATATGAATGAGTTAATATCCAATGATACAAGCAAACACAGCACACTAATCATATAATTATCATGTCTCGGTCTATAAATTCAATGTGTGTGATGCAATGCATTTTCAAAATTGGTCCAGAAAAAAAGTAGTCTAGTGTGTCCTAGTCGTCTAGTGTGTGACCTACTTTTCCCTCCAAAAAAGCAAGAGAACAAATGTAATGTCTGTGACGGATCTGTCTTTCAAGGGGTCCAGCATTAAATGAATGATATTGCTATGTGTGGGAAGTGGGTTAAGTAAACATCAACTAAAGTCCATGACTGTGACTGAAGTCTATTTTCTGTGGCCTTTGTGTTAGGGGTCTGAGGGTGCTCAGTGGAAAATCACATTAGTCTTCACTAACTTGTGCTTCCTAAACGGCAGATGTGTGTGTGTGTGTGTGTGTGTGTGTGTGTGTGTGTGTGTGTGTGTGTGTGTGTGTGTGTGTGTGTGTGTGTACGTGTGTTCATGCATGGAATGCATTATATCCTGTATCATATCATGTTTTTTCATTTTGTCATTTCAGTGCCTTCTCCATTTCAGGAAGACTTATCATAATACATTTTTTCTCTGTACTGGTTTATTTCTCCATCATTTCTACGGTTTTAGAAGTGGACTAGATCTATTCATGTGCAAGACATTGCACCTTAAGATGTCATATCATCGCTGCGTAACGTGAAGGCCTCTTCACTTCAGTCAATATCGACTTCCATTTCAATCCGTTTCTGGTGGATTTTCAGTGTTTATCAGAACAATGGAAACACTGGATGGCTGACAGAGTCGGTATTCATCTTTCATGGCCACTGAACGTGAGATTTGTTATGGTTCTATCCATCTCTCTAAAACCCTTTGACTACAACAGCTGCTTTCATGAAAATAGATGCTGTGCAAATGGTCAAAGCCTGGGTGACTATCCTAGGTTGATGTTTATCTGATGTCGGTAAAGTTAATAGAAAAAATGTTCCCTACTTTTTTATTGTCTAAAGACAATTGTAATATGTCTGTATGTGTGTAAAATGTGTCTTACTTGTGTTTTTTAAATTTTACTTTTTGGTAATTTATTTGTCTGTTTTTTGTTTTTTTAAATTAACTGGATTGCAAAAGATAAGGAGATTGAATGATAATCCATCTTTAACATAGTAAATTAAGACCTATTTGAGTAGTTTATGATTCCACATTGTATTGATGAATTGCCTCCCCCCCATCTTCTAATCTATAGTAGACTTGAAGACTTAAATGATCTGTTTGAAATAACTTGTCAGGTCTTTTTTGTGTCAGTGGGATCAGTCGATAATGATGGACCAAAGTGTGTTTTCTCCCAATCAATGTTCTTTTTGGCATTTCCTCAGATTGTTGGGGATTGATTTGATAACAAAAAAGTGTTGCAAAATAGACCGTGCTGTTGAATATAGCCCTTACTTTGACTTTCTAATTTGAATTCATGGACTGGTGTGATACATCGTGGAAACATTGGTGTGCCAGAGGGCAGTGCAAAATGAAATTGTTTTCTTCAACATCTCAATGTCTCGTTGCTATTCCATTTTGGGTACTCTGTGAAATCAACAGACAATTCAATTCACACCAAAACTCAAAAAGTGTTTTACTTGCTCGTGTTGGCTCATATCATAAGTCTCTACAACCACAAGCTGGCATTTTACACCACATGTATCCAAAGGTCTACTTTTCTCAGTTCCAAATTATATTTCACTACACATTGTACTGAGGGGACGGTTCATGCCTCTGACTTGTAAGTAAAGGGTTAACATTCAGTAAAGGACTTAACTTGCCAGCAGGCACAGGGCTCAATCATTTTAATCAAATTTTCACAAAAGCATGTGCAGGAGCCAGCGCTTCTTGGTATCTCTTTTGGAATATATTTCTCTATTGGCAAGGGCGGATCCACACACTCTCCCATTTGAGACAAGACCATTTTGTTTATCCCATTACAGACAGGAGCTCTCATTCTAAAAGCTTGCTCAAAAATCTGCTTTGTCCCGATAAGCCAATAAATGCTCCTTCATCAGTTTAGTGTTCAAATCCATTAACGGAGTGCTCTCTTTAGAAAAATGGAGGAAAAAAATGACTAAGAACAAATAGTGCCTTGAAAGACACTCGCTGATCTGGGATTTCTGAGAAATAAGCTTCTGCATCTCGACTGAATGCCAATGATTGAATCTCAAGAAGACAAATCAAATCTTGAGTTTGGTTTCTGCAAGTCAGGGAATATACACTACAAGTGCAACTTTCACATCTTTTAAATATTTTCCTTGCAGCTTTGGGAGATATTGTGGATTGGTGATTACGTGTCTGTCTGTGTCTGTCTGTGTGTGTGTGTGTGTGTGTGTGTGTGTGTGTGTGTGTGTGTGTGTGTGTGTGTGTGTGTATGTTAGGCTCAGGTGGCCAGCAAGCATGCTAATTAATTCAGCAAGGTGGACGCAACAAAGTGAATTGGTCTGGAAATGCCTGTGAATCCCAGACCTACAGGCGGTCTGTGATGGGCGTGGGGTGTACAAGGTCTAAAATGCCTATGGGGTGGCAGATGAGATGGTTTACACTAATCAAACATGCCATATGCTGGCACTCACTCTGGGTCCCAGGCCGCCTCTCCCAAAGCGCAGCAGATGTGAGAAACTATCAATTGTTCTGGAATTGAAATCTATCAGGGCTTCAGACATCAGAGAACATCTGAATCAGACAAGCACTGCTTCTGTCTGGTTATACGGCTTCACATACATGAGAGTCACACCACTGCACACCACGCTGGTTGTCAGGTTGAATACTTGCCAGAGGGAGTCAGTGACAGTGTGGCCATCTGTCTAGTTATGCTAGTTTGTTGCTTTGATCTGTATATTACAGCTGAGTACATAATTGGTCTGAATGAAAATATTCTGAACCAAAAGGTGTTTTGGGGATCGTTGTCCTAGTGGGTGCTAACCAAAACAAAGATATTTCATCATTCTATATAGATCATTACAGTTTTGTGTTTCGATGTGGAGTAATCTGACATAGCCCAAACGTAACAGAAGCTCTCCCTTACAGTCGCATCAAGAGACTCCTGATCTCTTCCTGCTTCTCTGCTCTCATCAACGTGGGGGAGAGATAATCTCTGTCAAGAGTGCCGTCGTCAAAGGAGTTTTCAAGGCTTTTATTGCCACTAATTAGATTGCAGTCTTTGAGAAACCCTGAAGCTCCGTCGATTGAATCATTATTCTGATAATCTCCACCCACTGAACAGGGATATGATATTTAAAAAAAAAAAAAAGCCTCTTAAATAAGTTTGGAGTTTGACTAAAAGGAAGCTCTGGGGTGCCGGGGTCGATAGCATTCTCATGGACCAAAGCTTGATGGGCCTCTGGATCAATGATTCCTCAAACAGCATCAACAGGGATTAACTACCCCTCTGAGGGAGTTTCTCAGGTCAAGGCTTGGCTCATTTAACAGCTAATTAGAGGCTTTCTATTGAGCATATGGTTCTTGAGAAGCATCTGTTTCAGCAGAACATGATGTTAAGACTGTAGCCTTTGAGGGCGTTTGAATTTGCACTCGCTGGGCAGTGGGAATACTGTGGCCCTGCTTTGGCAAATAATGAATGGGAACTATGGCTTGAAGTCAATTCCCATCAGTTGCTTTGAAGTTTTTTGTTTTGTTTTGACCAATAGATTTCCTGCAGTATATTTGTTCACTGCCAAATTGTCTATTGGAGCTTTTAAGCACTACACCTTCTCAAACCAGAGCACATCACTGTGGTTCCAGAGTGGGGCATCAACTGCCCTCCCATTACTCAATCAATCAAGCCTGCATGTCACTGGCAACTTCCACCTCCTATTAGATTTCAAGACAAATAGTTTGGCTGAATCACTTCTCTGTTCATTATTTGTCAGATGCCAAACTAATGTCTATCTGATTGATGAACATCACTTGCATGTGTTGTGCCATGCTTGTGCTCCCCCTTGTTAATCTGGTTGCAGACAGTATCTGTTGTGTGTGGAATAATACACCGCCATCACGCAGAGGAGACCAGAGTACAGGTCCCTTCATAACAGACCCTTCTGATTATATTTATGAAATTCAATTACTCTGACACAGACAGATGGACTTGCTGTCAGGAGGGACGCCCGTCATTTGTTAGCATCAGCGGACATGCCAGCCCTGAGGTACCGATGGGACCAAAGCTGTGTGACTGGAAACAAAAGGAGGGAGAGGGAGAAAGGGAGGGAGTGAAAGGAAAGGAGAGGAGGCACATAGATAGCGTCTTATCTCACAGGTTTGCCAGCAGGTCTATATACTGTAGCGCTGAAGAGCCAGTGGAAGATTATACCAAGACAATATTTCCTCAAGAGATCTCTTCAGATCTATAGACCATTTAAAATGAATTCGTTTGCATTGAAATGTGACATCTGTACAGCAGACAAAAGCGTCAAGAAAAATGGACAATATCTGGAAAGGTGCCCAAGAAGACAACTTGTATGCATGTAAAACACCAAGAGCCTCGGGGGAAACTCGAAGACAGTCACAGATCAGCCATCCCAGCTGCTGTTCTTTGTTGTTAGCTCCTTTTCACACTTCCCCCCCGTTTTTCTTTTCTTTTTTCACATATTGAAATGAGGTGTCTCAGATGCCCATTCAAAGAATATGGTATCCATTTAAATGAAACCAAAAGGAGAAGATAGTTAGGGAGTAGGTGCAGCTCTGTTCGCTGCCCTTTGTTGGTGAATTATGTATGAGTCTGAAAATAAGGGGTCGTTGGGAATTCACTGAAACTGCTGACAGCTCTGGTATACCTTTATCCAGAGGGGAGGAAAAAAAACGGAAAGAAGAAAAAGTGTTCAATATAAAGTAAACCCAGTAGAAATATTAGCTAAGAGAGAAAGAGTATGTGTGTGTGTATGCGTGTAAAACCTTGAGGTGTGAGTTGGTCCACACTACAGGCCAGGTGTGAATGTTATGATGTGCGATCTGTGTGCTGAGACCCTGGGCTTGTGATCACACCCTCCCCCCTCCTCCCACCCTCCTCCCACTGTAATGGCTGTGGCCCACTCCTCATGCCACTCTTTAGCCCTCCTTATGTAAAAGCCTTCCATAAGAGAGGAGATAAATAAAAGATCCCACAGACACTTTTACGCCTACTGTCTTCTGAAAGTAAAGCTGGAAATAAAAGCAAGTGAGAGATGCCAAGCAGGGAGGGAGGAGGGGGAGGGGTGGTGGGGAGTAGGGCAGACCAAACATCCACATCTAAAGCATCTAAGTGCAGCTCACACAAAGATTTTGAGGTTGGGTTTCTCCAAAAGGATCCGGAAGAAAGATTCTCCTAGGGGTACGATTCTTTAAAGAAGCCCAGCTCGGCGTAGGGAGACGGATGTCAGAAGGATGTTGTGATTGAACACCAATATTCTACTGAGATAGATTGTTCTACTATACTCGACTGAGATGGACCTCAAGGGGTCAGGGGAGACAAGTCTGGGATACAAAACTAGTCCCAGTGCTTCGTTCCAAGCTACAGTACTGTAAATGCATTCAAAGGGCTGCACCACTCTATTGTGTAGAGGCTCACAGTTTTTTTTTAATCCATTTATTGGAATCCTAAATCTTTTTACCCAAATCTGTGCAGCTGTGAATGTCATTCTTAATACGGTTCAAGCTGAGACAAACTGTACATTAAAGAAGGAGTTGTTTTCCTCTTGGATGTAGCCTGTCTTTGCCTGTCTTGATGCTTGATGATATTATTTCTCATTTCACTATCTAGATAAATCCTTTCTTGCCAGAGCTGCCGCGACTGCTTCATTGTGTATCATGAAAGGTTCAAAATAGTCCCTGCCTTTCATGAAATATTGACGCTTTTCAAAATTAAATTTTATGATGCCTATTACCTTAAATTGTAATATGCCTAATTACCCATAGCAATATCACAGCAATTTAGCAATCAACAAATGCCCTCATGGAGTGTGTTTTCCACTCAATAGACCAATAAAGGACAAGATCAACTAAGCATTTTATTATGCTGAAGATGTAAACCCATGATTTAGATTCTGCTGACGGTTAAGGGAGAACTCCAACCCCAATAATGCATGCATGCAGTATTTTATATAGATTGCTATTGTTGACCTGCAGAAGAAGAAAGCTTTTAGTCTATTCACTGCTATATGAAATACTTTAGTACATTGTTGAGATTCACTACTGTCTTTTTAAACTGCACTGTGTGATATTGCTGACGGTGCTAAGTTTGACAAGGCCTGCTCGCGTTTACCTTGAGGAACTGTATTCAAGATGCAGCTTTGCCAGCTGGCCTTTTGATGTTCGCTATGAAAAGCCCCTTATTAGGATCAGCGGAAAACAATAAATGATATGCGAGTGAACTCACACTGGAACTGAACATCGAGAAAGACATCATAAAAATCTAACTTCGGGCGCAAAAGATACCAGAGCATCTTTGTGTGAAAAGAGGCACATTTTTCATACAGAGAGGTGAGAGAAAGAGAGAGGCAGTGAGAGGAGAGCAAGAGACAGAGCAATAGATAGGTATAGATGACCGATGAACAAGGAATACGGTATAGCAGGAGGGCATGTGGGGGGCTGAGGGTGTGTGTGTGTGTCTACTCCGTGCATCGGGGAAAATAACAGTATATGAGTGATGAGTGTGACAGAGGCTGATGTCTGCTCAGGGCCCATGTGGCTTCAGTAATAGAGATACTGTAGCTCAGAGTGGCTTCATTCTGTCTTAAATGCTCCTTAATCTCTCCATAAATGGCATATTTGGCTCCCAGTAAAGGGAGTGAAAAATGTAAACCTCACATCATATTTTCTCATCGATTTTCTTCTCTTATATCAGACATTTTGATATTATACACTGAATGTGCCTAGTTTGTGTAAATTACAGCCTACAGTAGCCTTCAGCACTGAAACGTCGTGAGAAATGATAAGCACAGCACGCCGTGGGTACAAATCTTTACGTGCTGATATATGTCAGATACAAAATAGGAATACCCATTTCCTCCTGGTGTTCCACCACTCATCAGCAACATATTTCACAAGTCATTTTAACTGGATTGTCAATATGTATTCCTTTCACCAGCCTCTGACCTTTCTTAAATCAATGATTTCCTAGAAGGGGGCAATTTGTGGTGTTCCCCAAAGAGTGGAAATTGTTCTTTCCCTCTTGGCTGCTGTGTGTCGAGCCACATAACACGAGTGTGCATGTGATATATAGGTGCTGTATACTGGTACACACATGCTCATTGTACAGCAAGCAAAGCATAACATTTGGTTAATGTATGCTCTAATGTCAGTGCGTCCTGTTTAAGAACAAGAACATGTGTGTGTGTGTGTGTGTGTGTGTGTGTGTGTGTGTGAGAGCTCATAATTTGCCAATTTTCTGGCCATCTGCCCAGATACGGACCATAAAGAATTGACCATGGGATAATGAACCTGGATGACACACCTGCAGCTGGAGGAGGAACTCCAAGGACGACTTGCAGCCTCCTTCGCTCCCATGTCGTATTATGAAGCTATTTCCCTGCCAAAACAATTTTCCGAAGTGTATCATGATTTGCAAGAGTGAAAAAAACAATTTGAGCAAGAAAATCTGATTTGTATTCACAAAACTCTCTTTCAGTTACGCTTTTACACTTGCAAACGTCAATTTTGCGGATGTAAATAAAGCGGCCCGTGATCTCTCTACTCCTGCCTGTGTCTTTCTCTGCTCCGGGGGTAGCGAGTCTGCTACACTGATATTATTTGAAGCTCCAGTAATGTTCATAGTCTGAGTAATACAATCCTACCAACCGGGTATAGTTTCTTGTAACTAGAAAACTAGCTAGTTCTACTCAAGGCTATATACATTTAGTAAAATAAATCCACTATAGCTAACACAATGAAGCAGTTACGGTGGCAGTCAGAGTGACACATTCTGTATCCAATCAGTGCATATCAGAGCATAGTGATCAGTCTCTGTGCACCAATCAGATAGCTCTCTGTTCTAGCTCCCTTTGCCCTTTGCTTGCAAATCCTGGTCAAAACAGTGACAAAAGTTGGCCCGCGCAAAATTGACGCTTGCAAGTGTAAAAGCGTAACTGAAAAGAGAGTTTTGTGAATAAAAATCTGATTTCCTTGCTCAAATTGTTTTTGAGCTCTTGTAAATCACGAGTTACATTTCTGAAAATTGTTTTGGCAGGGAAATACCTTTATGAAAGTCAAAGTTTATGATCAAAGAATGGTAAAGCTTGTGATTACAGCCACGGGTGGGGCTGAGCATGGGGGGGACTTATATGGTAGAGCTGATCTTACTGACACAGACACAACAGTGATGCTGGGAGGCCAAGAATGCACTGTAGAGTAGATGCTCCTATGCTATATTGAAACATTGTTGATTGCTGTTTTGCCGTGTATCTATGCTCCTTGTTGCCTGTGACCTGGAATAGTTCTGAGCAATGAGGCTGTGATATTCAATCTCAATTTTTAATGATCAATTAAGTTTGATTCAAGGGAACTGTCTCTTTGGAGAAAATACTCTTTGATCATTGTCACTCGTTCAGCTATTTTGTGATTCTACTGATGTGCACCGTAAATGAGTGTGCCTGTTGTAATAAAGTAATAATAATAATTACTAGAAAAGGTTACATTTTCTGAAGAAAAAAAACAGAGAGAAAAGAGACAGATAAATAGAGAGAGAGAGAGAGAGAGAGACAGAGAGAGATTGCTAGTAGTTGAAGTATTAACAGAAATAGTGGTAGCATTTACAGCTGTCGTAATAGTATTGAAACATTTAATAGAAATCATACTATTAAACATGTTGAAAGTATTAAAAGTATCGTAATAATTATTTGTATGGATACTTCCATCAATGTGGACATTGTGGACAGCCAGGGTCACATTTGAGAGTGTCTGACTCTATCTAGTGGCTTGTACTAGACACAGACACACAGACACAGTCAAAGCATAATGCATTCCTATGGGCCCCAAAAATTGCAAATAAAATTCAATTGCAGAAAAAGTACAAATGTAATCAAAAATTTGAATAAGACTTCTTGATTCCAGACTATGCTGAATTTTTCAAAGTGTGAACGGTGTTGATAGCTTAAATGGTGTGAAAGTAGTTGAGTGCTGAAGTTTTGGGCGGAAGAAGGAGAATAAAGAAGTAAGTACGAGAACATAAGTGTTGCTTACTGAAGCAAACACACTAATTATAACATTGATCTTTTATTCATCTCTGTGGGGAAATTCTCGTTTACTTCACAGTGGCGATCAGAATGCAGACTGAGCTGAAAGGGATCCAGTGACTTCGTTAAAGACACTTCAGCAGAGCGGATGCTTGCCTACCTGGGCTTCACCTCTTAAACCGTTGAAGGACGGTCTCCCTCTTTCATTATGTCACCCTGCTGCCAAGTCTCCATATCTGGACAGAAATATTTGCTTTTTGTGTAAAACCCCCCATCTATGCTGGTATATATAAAATAATGAGAGATGGAAGCTAAATGGACTCTTAATATTCTAAGTCACTCTGTCGCTGTCTCTTACACACACACTCACACACACACACACACACACACACACACACACACACACACACACACACACACACACACACTCACAGTCCACCATCACCATTTGAAAACAGTGATGTTTTGCACTTTTTCTTTTATTGGTCAGATGCAGAACAAAAATGGTAAGTTTGCCTTTTAAAATGTCAAACAGTTTTTTCTTCCATTTGTGAATCCAAGCTCCTTTCATCTAGTCCTGGATTAAGGTTTACTTTTTGTTCTTTGCCCCTTTGTTTTTACATGTCCATCCGATACAACAGGCGCAGATTCAGCTTGTACTAGTTTGTACTTTGAAGTATCAGCATTCATCTCATAGCAGCATTTGTCGCCACCATCGATCAAAGCCCAAATTTATCAGCAGGGTTAAGGAGACATAAAGATGTTGCTGGTATCGAGTGGAAAGAGAGGGGTAATTAGCTGACGGCTGACTCAGGCCACTTGCAGCTTTGTGTGTCAGTGTTTGGATGGAAAAACCAATGAAGAACATCTCCCTGGGTGTCATAAACCCTTGCTTTATGGCCAGTTTGTGTAGCCTTGCAGATTAAGTTCAAAGAAAGACGGCCCTTCTTTTCTCCATGAATCTTAAATCCTGTTTCTATTCAGCTGGATCTGTAGATCTATT
This sequence comes from Hoplostethus mediterraneus, assembly GCA_034670385.1. Lineage (NCBI taxonomy): Eukaryota > Metazoa > Chordata > Actinopteri > Trachichthyiformes > Trachichthyidae > Hoplostethus > Hoplostethus mediterraneus. The sequence continues at coordinate 4,237,971 of JAXDDW010000003.1, read as the reverse complement.
CTTGGCCAGCGCAGAGATATCCCTGGTGTCAGCAGCTATAGGACAGCTATAGGAAGGATGGAGAGGGTGGGGCAGTCTAAAAATGCATTAGTAACCTCCTCCTATTTAATAGTCTTCACAGAGGAGCATGACTGTTCCACCCAAATGGCATACTTTAATTCATTCTGGAGTGATTTTCTACAGCTTATAGGCATTGATGCTCACATCTCCCGGGGTGCTACAATTGCAGCCTCCATGGGATGAGAAGATGCAATGCTCGCATTTGAAAGGCTAGAATATAACAGTCAATCAATGGCTCTGCGATGATTCATGCAATGAGTTCTTCCTCAGAAACTACTTCCAGCATTTATCTCAAGAGAGCAGCTCTAAGCGGGAAATAAATGGGCTGGTGTCTGGAGATGGCACGCTTCCTTTCTCTGTTTAGACACAAAGGCCAATTTCAAATGGTGTTACTGGCAGAGAACCGGCGGCTGTCTAAGCTCTGGGCTGTGAGGTGCACTCTACTGTAGAGGTGCAATAATGAAATATCTAGTGGTATGGCATTGTCTAACTGATAACATAAGCAATAAGCATAAGAAATATCTTGATTACACCATTTAGGTCCAATGTTATCGGCCATCCCTGAAATACAGGATGTGTAGCATGTGTTGTCTTGAGTCAATAACATATCTATGCTTTTTCCCACATCAACAAGATTCAAACGTAGTAGGGATAGATCAATCTATCTATATATAGAAGATAACAGAGAATGAAAGTATGAAAGTGCACTATTTTCAGTTTTCAGCACTAAAACTCAAGCAATCCATGTTCTTCTCATCTTCCCTCCCAGGATAAAAAAAAACGCTTCAAACAAGTATGACTGCAGAATAAAAATTTGGCCAAATGTTTTAGATATGTGTAATGTAGATATTAATAATTTATTTTAAAAAAAATCTAAAAAGTACAAACAGTATTGCAACATTGACAAAAATGTCAAAACATATTCAATACACAACATCTACACATTTTCAGCATGACAACACTGTTGTTAAGTATGTACAGTGAATAAAATGATATCCCCTTTATGTGATTCACATCGTAAACAGAGCTGCTATGCACTGCACAAGCAAAGGTTTTCTACCTACTACATGTAACGTTTTAATCCTTTTCCAAAATGCATTAGAGACACTTGGCAGGCAAACACTATAATATATTTTATAATTCCCTTCATCTTATGTGTCTCACCTTCAAGAACATTACTCTTGTATGAATAAAGATCAGATTTACTTTCCAATTGCACCTGAACCCTTTGAAAGTTGAAAAACTCTGAAATTAAGTAGAATTAAATAGTGAAAAAACAGCAATAAGATCCAGTAGGGGAACTAGATCATGTCAGTGTTCAGTGTTCAGTGTTCATCGTTTTGCTGTACAACTCAATACAGAATGTTATTTCAGCAGAGTAATACAATCAGCACATACAGCAATATAGCCTTTATTTTGGATCAATACTTTAAACTGTTACTTTCTCTACCATCACACACTCTTGAAATGTGGCACTTTTCATGTCCACAACAAAACCACAGAAATTGAACATAGAAGTGATAATAAATTAGTTTTCCAAGCATCTGAGGTTAGAGGCATTATTCAAAAACAAGATCACATTCATTATATCAGCATCATGACAGAGGGGCAAGTCAGAAATAAAAAATACCTAATATCTAGTAAACCTACCTCCCTCATGGCACTGGTTGAAAGGTCCTGGGTTCCACTAAACTGTGGGACATGTTTCTGAGCTCGGCCACAGAGTGGACCTGCTTGTAGCCCAGCAGGGCTAGCGTATCGTTGCACAGATTCTGTAAAGTCCTCACTATGTCAAAGCTCAGGCGAAGCCTCCAGCTCTCCGCTGTAGCTCTAGAGTCTCTGGTGGTCGAGTACCTGTAGTTCCACTCAGATGGAGAAGATACATTACTGTTGGTGTTCTGCGCAATCCACGACCGCACTCTGTCCTCCATCTCCAACCCCACGAATCTGTAGATCTCAGTGGCCTTGTCCTTAGGGTTGAAGGCCAGGTCCTCATATCGTACTAGCAAGTAACGGCCCCGCAGCCACAGGGGCCTTTGCAGGCCTGTTTCTGCTGAGGCTGCCATGTCCTTGCAGGTACTGGTGATCTGGGACAGGTCCACGTATCGTGGCTGCCGTCCTGTAGCGTTCCATATTTTCCAGGCACGGAACTGATCTGAAAATGCCATCATGCGTGAGGCAAGGATGGCTCTGGGGTCCCGCACCAGGTGGATGATCTTCAGGTCCAGACGAGGGTCCTCAGTCAGGGTGCGCAGATCCCCCACCTCAGGGACCCGTACTGTCTTTATGGCCACGTGTCCTCTAGACAGACATGACATAGAGGCCAGGGTGAGGTTCAACGCTCCACACTTTTTAGGACACCAGGTTTCATCAGGCGGGCCAGGTGCCACCACATCCCCACCTTCCAGGCACACAGGAGGGGAACAGAGGGCATGGCTAGAGCTTCGGCGGAAGAAGGAACCTGTGACGTGGTCCTGGGCCTCGGGTCGGATGTAATTCTCCATAAAGTGAAGGTCACAGGTATACAGGTTGAGGAGGAGGTCTCTGTACGCTCCCAGCAGGGCCCGACGGTCCAAGGTCCGACGTAGTCTGCTGCTGGAGTTAGTGAAGGCCTGCTGCACATGGTAGAGAGGCTCAAACACGTAGAAGATCCCTGGGTGCTGGTTAAGAAGCTGTCCGGTGAAGGAAGAGCCGCTGCGCGTGGTGGCAAACAGCAGGATGTGTTTCCGGGTGGACTCAACAGGCAACCAGTCATCGCACAAGACCTTCCACCTGGAGTCTTAAATGAAGAAAGCAAATAAGTCATATGCTTTATACGTAACATTTATATTATGTGAGACTTCAATTCAAGCATATTTTACACATAACAGCATAACAGTCTGTGCCAAGCCAAAACATCTCTATTCGCAAACTCAGTCTCTGTGCACTCAAAGTTAAATCGCAAACACTCCTTTTTTTTTTTTGAACATTTATTAAAACAAGATCCTTGACAAGAAGTCTCACACAACTTCACATATACAAATAATATTAGTGTAAGAAAAAATAAGTAACAATACAAAGACATAGGCTATGACATAGGATACACACTCATATTCACCTCAAATTATCCAATTAAATGTTTACATTATGTTCACTTTGCTAAGTAGAATATAACAGAAGACCATCTTTCTAAATAAATGTCCGCAAACACTCCTTTAGACCAAACTAAAACAAGTCTATGTTTTCTGTTAATCCTGAATAACAGCATTAAAAACATCACAAAAGGCAGAGTACATTCAAGCACAGGGAAGAGGTAATTAAAGGTCATAAAGGCGAAAGAGAGTCAGTTTTCATCACAACTTGAGGCCAGGAGAAAGTAAACTACAGAATCAAGTCAATAAAGCTTAAATAATTTAGAGGGTAAACATGCATGAGTAAGATGCTTGTCTGCTGGTGGTTACTGAGTGGAATTAAATGGCGGATCTCTAAATATAGTGCAAATAGCTAACATGTGGAATTACTGCTGATGAGGAGTTGATTGCAAAGGGGATGTTACTTTTGTGCACAGGCGCTCAACGCTGGCAAACTACAGCTGCCCTGTGAGAGCGGATTAATGGAGATAAATTGGAGGATAATTGTAAAATGAATCACAGATATTTCATTTCTCTAGCCTCCCCTCTTCTTGGGAATTCCCTTGCTTAATGATCTGTCATTTGAGATCCTCTTTTGAGATCCTCCTTTCCTTTCGTTGCTTTAGTCTTGATGTGGTGGCGCAGCCTCATTCCCCTCCTAACAAACTGGTTCCACTCCATCATTGTATGCATTTATTTGATGAATCTCCTTGAATGGGGCTTTTCTGCTAAAATATTACTAATCAGTCAGTTGAAGTGAGCCATATAGAAATGTCTATGTATGCCCTCTGCTGGTGATTATAAACCAAATTCTACAATAAATGTATTTATCTTTTTTTGCATTGGGTGTTTGGCTATATACATGCTGCTACCATAAAAAGGTCACTTGCTTTTTAAAAATCTTTTTGCTGTTGCTTTGAAGAGCGGCTGTACGTGTGACTAACTGATATCACGGCTGTGGAGGCATACCTCTGGGGTGTCTGGTCTGGCAGTGGTGGGCTCCCTGGCAGGGTCCAGACAGCGAGTCCCTGAGCGTACGGATGGCGGTGTACTGGACCCCCAGAGACGCGCAGACCAGCAGCAGCACCGTCTTCCAGGAGCACTCCATCCTGCGCCCTCCTCTAGCGCTACATCCTTCACGCTGACAGCAGGGAAGCATAGAGGGACACACTTTGACTTTAATTTTATTTTGACTGGGCACGTTTGCACTTTTTCAACTTCACACTGTTACATCCATTCACGCCTGCTGTCCGGGAGCAATTCGTTGTTAGGAGCCTTGCTCAGGGGCATCTCAGCAGTAGATGTTGAGGCAAGGGAGAGCATTTCTCATTAATTTTCTCCATCTAGATTTTCTCTGCCAGTCTGGGATGCAAACTTGCATTGCTTGCATTCACAAGCCTGCTAGTCTACCCCTCCTCATATTTTGCACCGAAGTAAAGGAAGCTTTTCTTCAGTGCATTTTGTCATTTGTCAATAAATTATGTAGAAGCATAGAATTTAAAGCATAGCTACAGTGTTTTATAAAAAAAAAAAAAAAAGACAGAACGCGAAGACAGAAGGTGAAGAGACATCACTTTGAAGTATTTGTACAATTTCGGTGATATTATGTCCTGGTGGATCTAACCACAAACAATATGTTGTGGGCGGTCTGATATCATTTGAATCTGTGTAACACTCATAGGATTAGGAATTTGATTCCCAGTGGGACCACTCATTTGTCTTTCTGCAAATTTCTCTGCGGAAAAACATGGTTCAAATGTCAGATCTTCCCTCTTTAATGGTAATAGTACTGTAATTTGCAACATACTATTAAAGGAAACAATACATATAGATACAGCACAGTGCAAGATACAGTACATATAGGACTATATAATTGCATTCTATTTCTGTTTTTCTTATCTTCTAGGTAGTTACATCTGTACGCCAAGCAGAAAGCTGTGCACTCAGATAAATATAGCTGTCTTCACCTTGATGAGAAGAGAAGTTTCCTCTGTGGACTCCTGGGTTCTTTGCCACTGGGCTTGAAAGAGCTACAGGAGATGTGATTTTCCAAATGGATTCAGAAAAAGCTGCTGCCATCTATTTGTCCCTATGCACCAGACTGATGGTAGGTAATCACACCAGATCCCTGGGCCAAAACTATCTCTCCATCACTCAAAATGGCTACATACAGAGGCCATCAGCATCAAAGAGATAGGTAAATATACATCATTTTAGTGACAAATATCGCTTTGCCCGTTGCTTCCCCACCCTCTTTCTGTCATTCTGCCTCTCTAGTCTGGCTCTTGTTCATTAATGATGTTTATGTGTTCCTGGCAGATTCATATTCTCAGGAATGTATCACACAGAGCAGAGATCGGCTTTTGATGTTCCATTAATCACAAACAGTGCAAAACAAACCAAAGACATTTACTCTGTGGGTGAAGGGAATGGGATGGAGCTGACATCATGATCCATTCTATTTGAAGACTACTAAAAACACCAATCAATGGAAAGGGTGGGGGAAAAGCCTTTCTTAGACTAGTAGTTATGGACAGAATGTCTGTTACTTCAGCACACAATGTTAGCGCTGCTCTGTCTGTATGTGCATGGGTGGAGGAATTTGGGGTGAGAGACAGACAAAAAAAGAAAAAGGAAATCTAAGCATGAATGACTAGAGATAATGAGAAACTTGGCCGAGCTTCTCGCCATCTTTGACACTTGGAGAAAGAATGAAAGAAAAAAATCAATCTATCAATTTGACAGTCCTGCCATCCCGTACATGCACACGTACTGAACAACTGACTGACCAAAGTAGATCATATGATTCCTCAGCGACAGGTTTTGTTTTCCTTTCCAGTCATGATCAGGGCTCAGAGCTCCTCCGTTGCACTCCCTGTCCTCTCGAGACTGAAGACAGATGCTTCTACGGATTGAAGCAATTTGATTCGCAAGTCCTCCTTTTCCCTCTCACATAACTTTTCCCACATTGGGACTCAGACCATGAATAACCCATATTCATCTGCAATTGGAGTGAGGCTTTTAGATTGTCTCACCTACTGTATGTTTCATACAATAACAGTACTTACAGGGGATAAAAGCCTTAGGGACTGGATCAACAAAGATTACGCTGTATGGTGCATGCTCCTGTGACAGGTTTGAAGAGTTGTAAATTCAGCGAGCAGGGCCTAGATAAACTAGCTAGCAGCAAAAGTGTTAGAGATAATGACATTTGTGCATGGCGCTGGAAAAGCAATTGCCTCTGTGGCAAATAAAACCAACAAATGGGTTTAGGAAGTAAGTGATGAGGGTGGGACTGAGGGATTTGGGACGCAGGCGATTCAGGGATGTGACAGCGCCAAAGATTTTTCTATTAAACCACCTCACTGTGTTCTCAAATCCTCTGAGCTGAGCTGTTTATTGGTAAAGCCAAGTCGGACGCTCAATCCTAAAAGGGGCGAGACACAGATAGTTGAGCAATAGTCAACATGATGCCCCCATGGCACAACACTGTGAGGAGTGACTTTCCAGTCACACTGGCGACATATTTCTTGTCTTTCTTACACTATTCTCTCCCTTTCTCTTGTGTATCCAGCTCTCTCTCAACCAACACACACACACACACACACACACACACACACACACACACACACACACACACACACACACACACACACAGCCACAGGCAGAGCAGCTGAGAGCAGAGCAGAGCTTTACAGCATCTGACCTCGGGCTATAGACGAACTCGTGATATGGGAGAATATGACTCCAACACACACACACACACACACACACACACACACACACACACACACACACAGTGAAAGAGAGTAAGCACAGTGGCACTACGGAGAAAAAGGTCAATGCTTGATCCTTGATCTTGTCCATGGTGAATATCTTTACCGGGTGTTTCTGGAAGTAAACGAGAAAGCTGTTGTTCTCACTCGCTTGAAACAGTGCAGTCTGCTTCATTCAAAAAAGCAGCACAAACAGCATCAGCATGCATAGTGCTAAATAAAACATAACATATTGGCGAATGATTGAACGGTGTAAAGAGAGAGAGAGAGAGAGAGAGAGAGAGAGAGATGTGTGTTGAGTTTGATGATGAACAAAATGGGGAATGAAAGTTAAGAAAATACACTTAAGTGGATGGGTTTGGAGCAAAGAGGCTGTCTGCAGCTCCTGAGCTAATACCTTCAATCACATCTGCACATGCTGTAGTAGTCTAGCAGTTAATGGAACACAGGTAGGAAGCACGCGTCTGCATTAACATTTGGATCTGAAAGCACTGAAAGTAAATTGCCTGTGATAGTGATAGAATATTAAGTCTATCTGAAATTACCATACACGAAAAAGAGCTAGTATAGTTGGTTTTACTATAATCATTTTTAGAAGGATACTGTAAACACATCACAGCGAAACTATAAGTCCGTATAGGAATATTATAGTGATACCATAGGAGATATACCATACCATAAAGTGCGATAAGGTCACTATAAACTCACCAGTGAGTATCGCAGACACACTTCAAGTCCCGAGAGAAATATCATAGGAATATTATAGGGATTTTTCGTGCGCGCGACATCAGATTCTAGCATCCTCTGTAGTAACAGTTCGCGGACGCCGCTCGGCGCGCGTAAAATGCACAACAGCCCACGAGCTACACCAAAATGTTGCCTTACCATCAACACACTCGATCAAACATCTCGTCATTTTGCACCGCGTCTCTTCTTGAAGAGTCTTTGCAGGCGCTCTCCGTGCTGTCTGCCGCCTGTCGTTGTCCAGAGCCGGAGCGGAGTCACAGAGCGACCCGGACCTCACGGAGCTGGAGATGCGCCATGGATGGAGCACAGCGAGAGGCTGAGTGAGGAGGCATGCCGTACCCCCCTGGATGTCTGCCTCCAGAGACCAGCTACTGGAATTGATCTCTCTAGATTGGCTGCGAGATTGCCTTGCCGTGCATTACGCTTTGATGCTGTGGGCAACGTTTCATTACCAGGGCTCGTGTCATGAAGTATGCTCGGACATGCATTTGATAACAATAGGCGTCTGCATAGTGGAACATCAATAAGAACAACAACAAAAAAAATGGATTCAGGCCTTTGTTGCATCCTGGAAGTTTACATCTGAGGTGAAACACAAGCTATATTTTATTGTGTGTGGATGTAACTGGAAGCTATTAAAGATTGGATGGATAGCACATTTTAGGCAGGTTTTATTGTCTCCACCATCCCAGCCCAGCATGGAGGATGGCATCAATAGCACACCAAGACCATCACAGTCTGATTCCAGCATCTCCATCACTGCCATGCTCCCCACAGGGATTTTCAGGACCCACTACTTACCCCTCTAATGGAACAGCAACAACAGGGAACACACACACACACACACACACACACACACACACACACACACACACACACACACACACACACACACACACACACACACACACACACACACACGGACAGACGTGTCCCCCATGAGATTACAGTGACACAATGACCCCTATTTTTCTTCATTCCAGTGAGGATGACTGCTATCATCGCTCGGGTTGCCCCGAATACTGGGCTCACTCTGCTGACTCCTTTGTGTGGGGGAAGGGTTCTATCTCATCGCCCCCAGGGGTTACTCTGGGGTCAGACTTAACCAGTGACAGCTCCATTACTCCTGGGGATAAGGTCGATTCCGTTAACTGTGTGTGAGATTTATCTCCTGGTGTGACAAAGTCACATTGGCCACAGTGTGTCTCCTCTAAGATTCCACTGAGAGATTTTTCTAAATATGGCAGCTGTCTTTGGATTTTCATATTTTCTCAGCTCCTCAGTTTTCAGTTTCAGGATTTCTACCATTTGGCACACCGGATTAGATGCCAAAGCATCCAAACCCTTCTACCCTCCTTCAACGGAGGATTAGTTGCTCCAACTTTCCTTTATCTGACCCTTATTTAATGATTGAAGCAGTACAAGTAAATAGATCAATGCAACGGGAGGCAAAAATTACATCAGAGATGAAAATTGGAGCATCTACCCACGCAGACATAACATTTTCTTTGGGCCGAAGCAGCAGATTACCAGCCAAAATATTTACCGTACAAGCGCTCACAAAAGCTTCCACGAGCACTCGGTGAGTGACGCAAGAGTGTCCTGCCCTCTCTTCCACTCTGTCGATACCTCGCTCTGCCTCCCTACAGCATCGATCCTCTGAGCAGCCCAACTCCCCCACAGCTTCTTGGTGAGATTTGAAAGAGGCAGTAAGTTTATATCGTTTATATCCGCCCTTGATCATGCACCCTCTCACCACGCACACACGCACACACGCAAACAACACAGAAACAGATGCACACAAACTGGAGATTTGCAGTTTGTTTCTTTTATCTGTGTTAGATCTACCCGGATCCAAACAAATGCCCCACCAATCTGTGCTCTCCTTTCATATCTGTGTGATCCACACCATATCTGATCTTTGACATGGCAGCAGGCTTTCATCATAATGTGGATGGGAGTGCTCTGCTGAAATCTCTCCATTGTTTGGGATAACCCTGTCTCCTAAGCTCATTGACGGCTTTTCTATATCTGGGCTTTCTTGGCAACTTCTGCACCTTCCCCTTTCTTTTTAGATGTGATCCGTCAGTCGGATTGTCTGTCAATCAGACCGTCAAGGGGAAGCGCATCTCACACAAGTTATCTGAAGGAGGAATTTTATCTGCGAGAGGAAAGTTAGTTTCTCTGTGCACTCCACCTCATTTGAGTGAGTGAAAAGCAGTCCTTCATGCAACCCTCCCTTGCTATGGTGCAATAAGCAGGTGAAAAGAAATCTCATTTCACCCACTAGTATGCCAACAGAGACAGCTAAATTTAATTCAGCAAACAACCAGCACAGGGCACACAGGCAAACTTCCCCTATTTCTCACTGGTGCTGCACTTGGAGCGTCTTAAGAATCTCTTCTCTCTCTTAAGTTATTGCTGCTTGGACTGTAATAACATCACGCACACAAAAATATACAAACAGACATTTTCTGTGCGTGATACATTTACTAATTAAAAGCACATAAATATGACTTAGCTAATATATTTATGAAGTAGAATCAGCATTTGTCTATCGGTGTGATTTCTCCTCGTATTTATCAAACTCTGAGAAGGCTTATACTTGTTATCAGGCTTGTTTTTCCTATAGCTTAATGCTAACATCTCTGGTCCATTAACAGGAGGTCACAAGTGAATGGAAGATACTGACCCCAATCAGATATCAGACTCTCAGATAGTTTTGAGTTTGTTTGATTGCCCGTTATCCTGATGCCCACCAAGAACCCCTGACCCAGCTCGTCCCATCTGTCTCTCTGTTGTCCCATTCAGTGAGCCTTTTAGGGAGAAGAGGATCATCTGGAATAAATTCGTCTGGCCCCCAGAATGATCCCATCACTGGCTGTTATCCATGAAATCCCAAATGATAATGGGAGAGGACAGTCTTTATAAACCAGAGCTATCAGCTAACCTGAGCCCAGCGGTGGCGTTCCCACGGTGGCGTTCCAAACGTCTGTTCATTTAGGCCGGACTGGTTGCAGCCGTGACGCCGCCCGACTGGCAGAGGGAACCAGAGTTGTTGAGCGATACGCGGGTTAAGAGGCAGCAGGGAAAGATGAGAGAGAAAGAAAGAGAATGTGGGACAGAGAAAGACATGAGGGAGGAGAGAGAGAGAAAGATGACACGAGGGAGAGAGACAGGAGGAGAAGGAAGTTTACGCACACATACGCCATCTGTGCATCAGAGGTGCGGCTGGTACTGTATTTGCTTGCATTCGCGATGCATGTCTCCGTGTGATTGTTTCTGAACGAGAGATCGTTTGAATATAGATGGTCTAATTTTCACTCCCCTGTCTACTCAAGATCTGTTTTTTTTTTCAATTTCAGCTTTAATCTAACAGTATCTTCACATGAATGAACAAGTCTGCCGTTGTGCTGTCGAACCCTGCTGTGTACAAAATTCTGCTTCAGAGCGCAGAGTTGTAATTATCTGCTGTGTGTATGCAGGTAGTGCAATGCCATTCAATGAGATTAAAACTTTTTTTTTTTTCCTTGCTTTAGCGATGTCTCCTGGCACTCATCAAGACTGTTATAGAAGATTCCCCCGCTTCTGACATGCCAGAGGAGGCAATTACATGACTAAGAATCTCCCAGTCTAACCGGTTGATAGCTCTTTTTCAATAGTCTTGCAAAAGTTTTCCGTGAAGACACGTCAGGTCAACCCTCAGGAAAGCAGACAAACTCATTTTGGCATAACAACAGATGTACTCATAAACATCAAGACAATGAGCACGAATGATTACGTGCGATGCTCCTTCTCCTCCCCCCCCTTTCATCACATCGGGGAGTTAAAGTTTTACAGTCTTGACAGAGAGGGACTCTCCCAGCGTCTCAGCCTCACACCATTTTCTAGGTTATAGACTTTATAAAATCAAAGCTACTGAAAGCCTTTGAGACCTCCAGAGGGAAGTCAGTTTATTGCGAGTGTTTGATTGGTCCTGGTCTCAGTTGGATTGCCCTTCTGAAAATTACACATAAATTCCTGTGTGGCTGTAATACCGGACACCTCCACGTGTCTGGATAGCGGGCAGACCTCTATTAGGAATGACAAAACACAGAACCAAGTGGCTCTTCTCTCTCCTCCCTGACATATTTTTGTGTTAGACCCCCCCAACTCCCTCCACCCCCCCTCCCCCCTCCCCCCTCCACACACACACACACACACACACACACACACACACTCCCGTTCCCAGCATCAGCAGTGCTCTCAGGTGCATAATTGGGGGCTATTAGCACAGCGCATCACACACTCTCCAGGCACTGAGGCTAGACAGCGGCTATAGCGAGATACCCTTCTCTCTCTCTCTCTCTCTCTCTCTCTCTCTCTCGCGCGCGCGCTCTCTCTCACCCTTTATCCCGCCAAGTGTTCACACTCATAGGGCTTGAAGCCATTACATTTGTGGGTGTAATGGGCCTGGCAAATTACAGCAGATCGCACCACAGCAGGCTCAGCCCAGCATCCACCAGGGACCACCGAGCAGACGTGCTGATTCCACAGTACATGGCTCCTGATCGGATGGAAAGAAGTGCCATGGGACGGAGGGAGCCAAGCAAGGATCCCACTAACATCTGTTGGCTGCGATTTTGATCATTGTTTTGGCGAGACATAGGGACCTGTGCTTGTGTGTGTGTGTGTGTGTGTGTGTGTGTGTGTGAGAGAGAGAGAGAGAGAGAGAGGGAGAATTTGAGGAGAACTTGCCACACAGCAAAGGTTCACATAGGTCCAAAAGAGGCTTTGAGTAAATACTTGGTTTGGCATAATTTCTGTTTTAGTACCTGCAGTTATGCTACAGATGCTTTTCTAATCACTGCCAGTGCCTTAGTGTCACTGTTGGGCTCGTTACCCACAAATGTAATATATTCCTCATTTCAAAAGTAATAATATCACTCTACTTATTACTCCCTGGGAGAAGTAATTCATTACACTACTGTTATATTACTTTTCCACTTTAACCGCCCAATAAAAAACAGATTGCTTCCTCTTATCTTCAAAATACCTCACCGCAGCTTAATGTTACCTTTTAGTACCTGCGCGTAGTTACAGTAACAATATTTTTTGTCGTCTTATAAAGTAATGGGAATACTTCCAGCCCCTGAATGTAATCTTTAATCCAAGCTAGCTAGCTAGCAGTGTGGCGCACAATGATAAATCCTTGGTTTATTGAATTTAAACTTGATATTCCTCTGACTGGTAACTGTAATATCAATGTATTATCACTGAACTTGAAATAGTAAATTGTTACCCTACTCGTTACTGACATACCCATCACTGCTTGGTGTGTTGCTGTGCTGTGGTGCTGAAATAGCTCCCATTGTAAACACACATAGCGATACGGACACACGTGCACGAAAACATGCACATATTTACTAGCTCATGCACCTCCACCCACATGCACAGATGGTCTGAAAGATGCCCTAACAAGTAAGCTGATCCATTTAAAGTCTCTCACTGTAACAACCCAAAGGAAGCCTGCTGTTGTATGGTACTATTCTCTGAGGCATGCTGATTCCTCTGCCGCTACCGTGCTCCGCCGGGCCCCGCGGGGCCTTTCTGTGTGACTGAGTCCTTTCTTAATTACGCATGAGGACAGTTGCTCCGCTCCCACATCTGTGCACCCATCAATCCAGCCAGTGATGGGATGTATGTAAAGCAAACAGTAAAGTGTGAAACATCATCTATCTCTCTCTCATCCTCATTCTCTCTCTAACACACACACACACGCGCGCACACACACACACACACACACACACACACACACACACACACACACACACACACACACACACACACACACACACACACACACACACTCCCCTCTCTCTCTGTCTATTTTTGCTTTGCTTTCCTCACCATGACCCTGTTTGTATGAATGTTTCTGACTAGCCTGTATCAAGCTGTCGATTATGCACAGTGACTGCCATTTGTTCTGCTAAAGAACATTGCACTTGTTGTTGTGGGAGTATTTATGAGACTTAGTGTCATAATAATGTCACCTTGTGGGTAAAAGGTCCACATTCCTCTTCTTATTATGTGACCATCTTACTCGTAGCTATCATAGTTAATTCATAGCACAGCTCTCCAAATAGTGAGCTTTAGACAAATTGGTTGATTTTAGCATGTTGTTTTTTTTTTGCATGTATTTTTAACATTTTTGATGCATTTTTAATAGATGTGTTTTATCTGACGATGGTGAAACTGGGGGCTGGGAGACAATGTTAGCTCTTAGTATAAAATGGGAAAATTGGGAATATGCAAGGGTTTTGCAGGAGACAGAAATCATATTTCTTTTCATCATAATACAAAAGGAAGAGCTGATATTGTAAGCATGTGAACAATTGGTATAGGATTTTTTTCTCTATCTCCCATAAATCCCACCTGTCCAACACTGTCACAGATTCTGGAAGGCCTGTATCAGATAAAGAATAATTCTGGCCCAACATCAAAATCAGAACAAAGACACAATTGAATTTTGCGTAACATATATATCAGCTGAACAAATATTTCCTAACAGGACCCATATCTTTACATGACAGATACAATCTATTGCCGATACTCTGGCTCAAGTGGAACATAAATATTTATCAAGGCTCAAAAAGGTTAAGTTTGTGGGAGTAATAGAATCATGCAGGTGAAAGTATTGCTGAAGCACTACTTTCTCCAGATTGTCTCCAGATTGTTTTGCAAGATGGAAAGTTTCAAGATAGGGGAGCCTTAATATCACCAAACAAAAATATTGTGGACAAATGTGCCATATCTGCTGAAAGCAAAATGTTAATATTTCCACAGAGGTTAGAGTTTTAGGATTTCAGAAATGTCTTGTTTTATAATGAACAAATTGATGGAGAGAGTTTAAGAAGCTGTTTATGGGCGGTCAGTAGCAACAATGAATACTTGAATACTACTGAAATAGTATTGAAATAGATCCTGGTGAAACATGAGCTAACATATAGGCAGACATAAAAAAAAGCAAACAAAGGAAAGGCCTGTGCAAACGAACTACAAAGCAGACCTATTTCAAAGGATTATGTTCTGTGTCAATGTTCCAGTCAACAGGTCTCAACTCAGCTAGAAATGCCACTAGAGTGTTTCCAGCACCAACAACAACACAGAATGGAGGAATTTCTTATGAATTTCTTTTGAATCACTATGAGACTATATGACTGTGTCTGTAGTATAAGGACAAGCAGGTCTCTTCATGTTCTCGCAGCCATCCTGCAGGTTGTTCCTGCCCCATTGGTGGCATTTTGGGTACGCAAGTGCCAGGAGCGGGTAGTCACTTCCACCAGTCAGAAGTAATGTAACACTACTGTAGTCAGCTCAACCAAGCAGAAGTAATGCATGAACAAGAAAATAAATTCTAGCTCAGCCATTTAAAACAGTTGTAATTCATTTTGGTCACCTGCTTGATTTTGCATTTGCTTATTTAATTAACTCTGCGAAACAATAAGCCCCGAATAAGATCCAATATTTTATATCCAATTTTACAATTCACAATCAAAGTAATGAATCCATTTATTTACACTTTGACCAGCATTAGATTTGCATTTGTGTGTTAGGCAGCTACTGTAACATTTCCCCACTCCATTTGAGATATTAAATTTCACACTTAAACATCCCCTACCAGGTAGTGCATGAGTAGCATTGGAATGATTACTGTGTCAACTATAGCAGGGCTTGATATAGCTTCTAGAAATGCTGAAGAAAGGTTTAGAATAAGGTTGTTTATAACACTGTTCATTGGGATTCCCTCATAAATCCTATAACAATATAATATAAAACATATAGAAAGGCTAGCTAGTTTGCATGTCTCACAATTAACAGCACTTTTTGGCTTTTAACAAGAGCAGACCTCTTTCAACACATAATCATGGGATGCTAAGTTAATGCTAATGCTAAGATGCTAAGCTGTGTTGGCGATGGCAGGTCAAACATCACGGCAACACTCGATACAATGCAACATTCTGCATGTAGCTTGTAGCCTTCTGGCAACTAGAGGCATTTTTGTGGTCAATTCTAAGAATAGCTCTGAGTAACCAGTACACAGATTTCAGGTGTAGTCATACAGTATGATTAAAAAGTGCTCTTGAGCTATTCAATTCTCATGATTTTATCTACTCTTTTGCACCCCTCTTTTTTTTTAAATGATGAAAACGAACAGTTCTTGGTAGTGGATTCCACTCCCTTTTGGACCCCACTGTGTCTCATCCAATGCTTCACAAACATGGTCTACAATATTGGATCAATATTAATGTTCACTCTCCAGCCTGTTGCTCAACTTGCGCTCAGAGGCTACAGGTACCGACCCAATATTGCGGTTTATGTTTGTAAAGCATTAGATGAGGTATGGTTTATTTTGATGAATGATAACAGCAGAACCACCACACCAAGATTAAATGTACTTATACATGTGCATGTGTACTGTCCTGTTTGCTCTTCAAACAATATATTCCAATCACTGGAAAGATCAAAGTATTGAATGATGTTTCAATTTTGTTCCTTTGAATCTCTGGTTTAGATTAAAGAAAAGCATGCAGACACTGCAAGAGGGCCTGGCTTGTTTGTTTATTTTGACCATTAGTGTATGTATGATGTATGTATGATGAGCAAACAATAATTTAAGCTTATATATATATATATTAAAAAGATCTACAAACAAACACAGAAAGGGCTGCTGTGGATACTCCAATATAGGGAATATATATTAGAAAATGAATTTAAGAAGAAGAAAACAGGGCAACTGTTCTTGAAATGAAAATGTTTCAAAAACCTTTATTAACTGGCTAGTTCATCTTTAAGCAATAAAAACTCCCAACATATTTTAGCAGGGTGTGCCTTCATCAGGGAGTGAAAGAAATGTCAGCAAAATAAATACTAGAGTCCTTGTCACCAGAGTCTATTTGCTCTGGATGGTTGGATTTCATTGTATTATCTTTGCTTCATTTCAAGAAGAAAGAATTTTTTACTTTTTTACTTTCTTCATAGATGCATGTAATAATTTAAGTGTATTATCATACCTCCAACAGAATGATTTAAACACAAGCTTGGTAGTAATGATGGCAGGAGTCCAATGTTTCTTTAAAACCAATAACAATTGTTATAGCGGTTTTCCCAATTGATCAACCTGTTGATCAACCTGTCATTGCTTGCATGGCCGTTTGGTTCACTGGTGTCACGCACTGTTGACAGGAGAGCAGCCTGGCTGGTTTTCAGTTTCATGTCACATTACAGCCATACCACATTTGAGTTGGCCAACTGTGCCAGAGATCTCAGACTATCTAATAGCTACAAAACATCAAGTCATCCTATAGATGTGTATCAACTGTTTCTGTGAGCCCTAACATTATAAACCCCTTGCCCTAGATATTTTTGAAGGGAATAGCCCGACCATCAATCAGGTGTTCATGCAGTGAAATCTATGAAAGCACATTTGTCATTTGAAACCGAGGAGAAAGATAGCAGCCGTGTTGCCATTTGTTTCTGTTTCAAACGGAGGATTTTCAGATTGTTCTCTTTCCCAAGCCAGAATGGGTTTTGAAAGAAGCAGTTACACTAAAACAGATTCCACAAGACAAAATTCAGTTATGTTCAAAAATCATTTTTACCAAGGACTCTAAAAACAACAACCCTGGCATATATATGAAATGGGTATAAGTATAAAAATGTTTAAGCTCATTCTCAGCGCAAATGGTGAAAATAGAGGGATAATATATAGGGATGATATATGTACAGCTTTCATTGTTCAGTTCAATATGAAATTCCTTACAGGCAAAACTTGTTAAGCATCACATTCATTCTGGGGATTTAACGTCTCAGTACAACTGGGATCCACATTCATGTCTGTGTCCTGCCTCGCATTTAGTCTAGACCCAGAGGCGACTGAGGCCTTTGCCCTCTTCTTTATTGCAATCACTACTGCAATCACAGCAGCAGCCACCAGCAGCACAGCCGCCCCGGCCCCCAGGGCGTACGCAGTAACGTTAGAGTCTGCAGATGGGTCAGGTGTAGGGTTGGTTGGAAGGTCACTGTGTACAAGGTCCAAGCCCCTGCCTTTATTCACGCTTGAGAACACATTCAAAATGGTCTCCTGCTTAGAGATGCACCTGTACGCATCGTCAAATCCATCGTCCTCGGCGTACTCCTCTTCCTCATCAGCCAGGTAATTATCCAGGAACTCAGGGCCTCCTAAGACAACACACCAGTATACCCCTATGTCTTTCACTGTCGGGCCAGAGAGTGTGAGAGAGTAGCCGTGCTCCGACAGATTCACTCGACCCCTCAGATCATCGGGGACGGGTATGGACTTGTCCTTGGAGTCCTGGATGAGGTGATCTTCTCCCAAGCTTCCTCGGCGATGCCACTGCACAATGTGGGACTCGTCTGGGGTCACCTCACATTCCAGTGAGACATTCTGAGCACCTTCAAAACATACTTTGTTACTGGGTTCCAGCTTGGGGCAAATAACTACATAGTACTGAGCCAAGAGTAAAGGGGAGAAGCATGAATATTCCCCACTGTGTTTGTCGGAGACGGCAGGAATTACCAGTGAATAGTTTTTAGATTCATCAACACCACCTGACATGTATATCTGATCGCTCTCCATGCTGCCCTCAGCTGATGTTAGAGACTTTGTGGTTGTATTGATCATGCCCAGTGGTGTCTCCCATTGCTGGTTTTTATGATCAGAAGGGCATTTTAGTGCCACTCTGTCCCCTTGTGAGGCGAAAATGTCCTTAATATCATTGTTGTAAGGCAGGTGTAGGTTTTCGACACTGAGGCAACTCTGACCCTTCATCACAAGACAATAAAAGGTGTGGATGCCCTGTAATACTCTGTTGGGTACATGGAGCAACGCACCACCGTCTCTTACCTCCACAACATCCTGTAGTTCCTGCAGCAGAGGGTCCAGTGACATATTGCTATCCAGGAAGAGGCTGGCCTCAACAGAGGTCACTGCTTCATAGTACCAGCGTATCGTGGTTCCCTCTAGGCCTATGGAACTGCTGTTGCACAGCAGCTCAGCCCCTCCATCGGTGGTGGTGATCACTAAATGGTTCTCCTCATTGCACACAGAGAGATGTTGTCTGTGACGGTTCACCAGTGTCTTGTTCTGCCAGCACTCCCACCTATAAATGCCTGAGTCGGAGTGCTTAAGGTGACTGATCTGCAGCCCAAGCACTTGGTTGATACTGATACGACCCTGGAGGTCTGCAGGGGGTGTTACATCAGCTGAAGAGTTGGCCAGCAGCTGGTCTCCCTCTGGATTAGATCTATAGACGACAATGTAATCCAGTCCAAAGCAAAACCCCATCTCAACGACATCTCCCTCTAGTCTGAATGTGGGATCTGGCTCGTCAGTGTAGACCTTGTGGAGTAGGAGGAAGAGCAGAAATGTTATTTCCCTGATGGAGGTCATATTGTCTCTGTCCTTGGCACAAACTGGGCTGTGTGCTGAAAGTGTGCCTGTTTTCAAAAACCTAGTCTGGGTTGTCGTTTGGTTCCGCCTCCAGTTAATATCTTAAGTTTCCTCCTCTTGCACATACTCACACAGACCAGCATAAACACACTGGCAGCCTCAGGCTGACAGACATTGACACACACACACACACACACACACACACACACACACACACACACACACACACAGTCACACACACACAGTCACACACACACAGACACTGGGTTAGACCATAAAGAGTGAGTCGTTAGAGTCATTTATTTAATTGATTTGATTTTGACAACCGTGAGACATCCAGTAAGGCAAAACAAAAGCTGAGCTATGGAGACAGAAAAGAAACATGAAAAGTGTTAGTACTGGTTGTCACCTAATAGTGTTGATGTGTAGTTGGACTGGTTTGACTCAGCTATGGCTGTAGTCTATCAGCATGCTAAGGGACTCTGGGAGATAGAGGGTGTGTACAGTATGAGTGTAGGCATGTTTTTATGTGTGTGTGTGGAATTGCGTGTGTGCAGGCATGATCGCCCCTCTGCAAATGCATGCAGTTACATATTACGTGCAGTCATGCCCCTTTTGGATTGTGCAGACTAATCTGAACTAAATCTAGAAGTGTAATCTTATCTGCCCATTTCTGTTGCTCAGCAATTGCAAACATTATTGTCATATAATTGTGCAACGTGAGATAGGACAAACCCTAGTCACAAACGTATCCTTGGGCAAAACTTAATAGAATAATTTCCGCTCATCAATACTTCCAGTGGCTATGGAATATTTCACTATTCAACAATACTATTATACTCTGTGTAGATATTGTTTGCATTGTGTTTATGTTCATATTGAGAATGTCTCTCTGATGGTTTGTAAACCTCTGCATAGTGTCTGTTGATGATGACATTTTTTAACTGACATATTTTGCTTGGCAGAAGAAGAAAACATTGACTTGGGGTTTATTATAAACAACCAGAATACAGATTGATTTAACGTAGGTTACACTATCGTGCAGCATGCCATATTACTCAAGTCTTGTGTTGCACCATATGAATCCTCAGGCAACAACTCGTTCAAACTGATAAATAGCATGAGATAATTGCACTACTTGAACAATCAATAGTTCTCTTACTGCTATTGCATTGAAAAGCACAAGGTAAGAGGAACAGGTTGAACAAGGTTGAATCTGTATTGCATACAATGTAAAGTAGAATCTCTCTATTAAACTGCAAGATATCAAGATACTGATACGGCTGGTTAGCCAAGGCCCCTTTATCTAGTATTCAGCATACAGACTCAATTTCTCATCATCTCGTCATCAATGCCTGGAACCTACTCTCTATTCTGAGGACTGAGTTCAAGGATAGTGGCATGGAAGAACTCTTGTTTTTCAACCTAATCATAGCCACCCAGCAGGGAGGCTTTGGCAAGTATGGTCTCTAAATTAGGTCACTTGCTAGTCTCTGGGCAAGGGAAGTGGAGGACGCCACTGGAGGTCTCAGCCCAAGATATACAATAACTTTGCATTCACACTGCCAGCAACTTGGTTGATGGGTTCCACCTATTCTGACCGATGGTGGGCGGTGGGAGAGACTCTGATTGCATCTTTGCAGTGGCCTCATGCAGCTACAGAGTTTTGAACAGTTGTGTATTTTATTTTTGCTGCTGTGGTATTTTTTTCCTGTAGTCTTTCAAATAAAAGTTGTAGGGAACTGAATGGCTGAAATCAACTTCTAATCCATTTTGCACTTGCCAGGTGGAACTACTGTTCGTGGAATCAAAGCATTAGGGAAACAAGGGAGGGCGTAAATCTGATTGGCTGTTGATGCCCGGTGACCATGAAAAGTTTAGCCGTGCACATCAGTCTTTTTTTTCTTCTTCTATTTTTTTAGTCATTGTTATTTTGTGTCTTTAGTTCCTTATTCCCAGGGGAACAAGAGGAAGAGCATTCTGGCACATTGGCCAAGCAAAACAACTCAGCAAGGAGGTTATATATAACCTCTATATAATGTCTCTTTTTCTCTCTCCTGTGCTGTGTGTGTGTGTGTGTGTGTGTGTGTGTGTGTGTGTGTGTGTGTGTGTGTGTGTGTGTGTGTGTGTGTAACTTCACATGTCACTAGGTTGTACACCTGACTGTGATGCGAGAACAGAAGCATCTTAAAAGAGAGAGAGAGAGAGAGGAAGAATATTTAGCATCTATTGTGCAATTAAAAACTGCACAGTACAAGGTCATTCCAGTAAAGGGGTACACAATCTGTCTGTCTGAGAAACATAAGCTGTTAATAATAAGACTATTGCTGTACCATACAGTGTACCCCAATGACCGAATCATTCCTGTCAACACATGAAAAGGAAAGAAACATAAATATATTTTCCTTTGAGGCCTATCATCTGTTTACAAGTATATAAACTATAATGAACCCAACCTCCCACTCACCAACAGTTCCATCGCTGCGGAGGGAACAGCTTGCAGAGCTGGTGATCAAGCATCATGATTAAGCACCAACTGCGAGAAACTAAGTGTGTTCAGTCCAATTCAGCCCAGTGCTGATTACACTCATCAGCATCCCGTATGCTGCAGGGTTCTGAGGCACACCAACTGCTGTTTGAGATACATATTTCTTTTGCCAGGAATTCCTTAATTACTGGACATATGGGCTGCAATGAAAGACCAGAGGTTTAAAAAAAATTGTAAGAGGAGAACGGAATGGAGGAGAGAAACGCATAAAGATAAATGAAGAAAAACTCCCACATACCCAACATTCAGCATGTCGTTTTAGACTTCCAAGGCATTTATTTGTGCTGATGTGCAGTACCCGTCACCTCCTCGCCGTGGCGCTGTTTTGAACACGACGACACACGCAGTCCGTTTCATGCGTTTCATAACAAAACGTCACATCCGTTGACCGCTGCTAAAGGTAACAAGTTTTCTACCTTCTAATATAGTGGTGTGTGTCGATATAGAAAATGTAATCGATACATATTTCTACACACCTCAGATACGATCGTGTTAAATCCCGCGATGACGGTGGTTTAGTAAGACCCATCTGACCTGCGGCAGGACGACGATGGCACCGTTGTGTCCATCATGTTTCAGTTTAAAGTAGTAAGTGCAAGGAAGACCTTTATTTTGAAACTTTCAAAGTAATTTTATTACCTGAACAACTTATTAATGTCCCATGTAGCCCTGATAAAGCTCTTGTTCAGGCTTTTGAGTGTGTGATAAATCATAGTCCATGTTTCACTTGACGTACAAAGTCCAGTATTTATCATCTAGGTTGGCATTGGCTCATTCTTTTCCACCGCCTAATGTTTCATTACCTGCATCATCCTCTTGAGACTGATCATGAACAGATGTAACGTTATCTCACGACACCAATCACATACTCTATCAGCATCGGATGAAATCAAATACTCTCAAGAGATATAATCAGTTCAGTACATCAACAGTACAGTTAGGCATCTGAAGGCTTGCTGTTTGGTGGCAAATTGAATTTGTATCAATTCAAAATCCAGAATGTAAGCATAATGTGAGCCACTCATTTTGTGTTTAAAGTCAGTACTTTCTTTAAAGCAGAAGTTATAAACGGTAGGTGTGTTTTATTGAGCAAATTTCTCTCTATGTGTATCAGTGAGAAGCCAGCAGGATGTTCCAGAAATATATTACTTAATATTAGACACACATTTGCTAAAGCCCCTTTGGTGTCTCGTTGTGGTCGTGACTTCCTATTTGGCATCTCGCCTTAATGCTATAATATGAATGGTGAAAAAAATAATCTGAATTAGAGTCAGTGATTGCCAACCCTCTGTCCTGCTAGCAGGCCAGGATGGGCACCGCTGGCATCACAGAATATCACGTACCTACCATGGTCGTATTAGATAGATATGTGAGACTGCTGTGGAGTCGGATGATTTACACAGTTTTAATTGCCTCTAGATACATTAAATAGGTGATGCTTATATTATTAGCTACTAGTTAGTCGGCTGTCATTCACTGCATCCATTCTCCTCTCCCTCCCTCAGGTGATCAACCTCAGGACTTTGGATCAATGTTGCGACTGATCGCAGCGTCCCTGTGCCTCCAGTGCCAGCGTGTCAGAGCTCTTCCTTTAAACTTGAGGCCATATGCAACACTGAGCTCAGCAGAGAACCGGCAGACGGTAGAGGCTCTCTATGATCTCTCTGTGGACATCCAGAAAATACGTAAACTTAAGGGCTGGGTCCTGCAGCAGAACCCAGCCTATGTTAAGGAGGTAGCTGACTTGCTGAAGGACATGGGGGCCTCAGGCCCCATCATTGCCCGGGTCCTAGCGCTCTATCCTGAGGCGTTCCTCTGCAGCCCGGAGCAGATGCAGGGTCAGAGGGAGCTGTGGATGTCAGTGTGCCCAAACCAGAGAGAGCTGATGGGTATTATTGAGAAATTCCCAGCTTCATTCTTCACCTCTTCCAGCCACCATGCCAACCAGCAGAACAACATTGCTTACTTCCAGAGCTTACACTTAAACAAGCGAATCATCACCAAGCTTATGGCCAGTGCTCCCCAGAGCTTCAGCCGACCAGTAGGGCAGAATAAGGTGATGGTCTGCACCCTCCAGCAGGCCTACCTGGAGCTCGGGGGAGAGGAGGCCAACATGAAGATTTGGCTTCAGAAGCTGCTGAGCCAGAACCCATTTGTTCTCCTCAAGCCCCCCGAGGTGCTGAGGCAGAACTTGTTGTTCCTGAAAGACAAGGGCTTCACCACCGCAGAGCTCCTCCACCTCCTCTCCAAGCTCAGGGGCTTTGTGACCGAGTTGAACCCAGACAGCATGTGTCAGACCATGGCTTACTCCCAGGACACCATGGGCTGCTCCGAGGCAGAGCTCCGGGACATCATCCTCACCTGCCCGGCTCTGCTTTACTACTCCGAGGCCATTCTGGCTGAGCGCTTCAAGGGCCTCCTCAGTGCTGGGGTCAGCATGTCTCAGATCATAGAGACACCAACCGTTCTGGAGTTGACCACACAGATAGTGAACTACCGCATCCAGAGCCTTCGGGCGCATGGATATGACATAAGGACAGGTAGTCTGGAGGCCCTAAATGGCACTAAGAAGGACTTTGAGAGGAGCTACGGGAAACTACAGCTACGGAGAGAGAGGCCGATCTTTAACCCCGTCGCCCCTTTAAAAGTGGATGACTGACATGGTGATATGGACTGATTGGATGCATGCTTTTTATTATTGCTATTTACAGTATGTCATTAACCTATTAAACTGGAGTTAAGGGTTTTTTGGAGCGGTTTATTCAAACTCTATACTGTTTACTCCTCTAGTTTGTTTTCTTTCAGCAGATGGCAACAACACCATTCAAACTCAGTTGGCACCAAACACCCACACAGAGACACCTGGAAATGCGGATCTTGGTCCACTTCCAGAAATTACTTTGTAATGGTTATAAGGAGACGCTCATTTTTGTGTATTTCCTCATGCATGAACACCAGAGATTGTACACTACAACAAAGAGCGCAGGCAGGTTTGTGTGCCTGGTTACAGGGAGATGGATTGGCTTTGAATCCCTCCACTCCCCGACTGCCAAAATCTCTAAGCTCACAGGATGTCAGGTTACCAAAACTCTGTCCAATATATGAGCGACTTGCTGCAACGAATGCTGGATCGTGCTGGATGACTTTTGTTTCCATGCCCTGGTTTGTTGTTTGTAATTGGGCAATGTGAACCTGAATGAAGCAAATACAAACATGCAACAAACTTCAGACCAAAGAAAACAAAGTGTCGGGACTGAGCTTCAAGGGTCTAAGGCTGGGGGATGTCGTGTACTAATCATTTATTATTTTCACATGTTGGGCACTGTGAAGCCCTTAGAGACTGTAACGGTGATTAAGGGCTATACAAATAAATGTGATTTGATTTGATTTGATCAAGTGAGCCTAATGGTGTTATACATGAACACAAGGGCAAACTTACATTTTGCAGCTGAAAATTGGAAGATGAGGATGGTGATGTACTGATTTACAACATTAAAATGTGGTACAATTAGACGCATCTTATGCTATTTGAGGAAGATGTAGGCTAGTGCGTTGACAATTTAACTATTTATTACAGCCTATTTACAAGTTACAAGTGACGTCATCATAACCTAATATAAAATGCCTATAATATAATATAACTGTTTGATGGTAGATGTGTTGACATATCTATCAAATGCATTACTGACTGAGGCGTAAACCTTCACAAACAAGGCTTTTCAAACCCTTTTATCAACAGCCTGTGCCAGTATCTCATATTCACACAATGTTCTTGGCAGCAACACTATTCCCCTCGGGGTTGAAATCTAACTGTGTCTCAGATTTTCATTGTTGCTTTACAGATGGAGACGCTTTATTAGAAAGCTATTTCACTACTCAAATGTCACTTTATTACCATTTCAAATAATGACTTCAAATGCACTCACACGATGAGATAGGAGAGGGAATGAAAGCAAAGTTCCTTTGATTTGGATTAAAAGTGGTTTATTCAAGCATACATTGCAATCTCTATACAAAGAGCAGTTGTTTTTCTGCTCATTTATACGGAATTGATTTTCCATTACCTTGGGCTTTGTTTGTGTTCATGTCATATGCCTTTATGCCTCATGTACAGGCACAGAAACATTTGTGAGTGCTTTTGGGTTAGTGCACACATGCTTATTTGAGCATAAGCCACAAAATCAATATGCTATCACATTGAGCATCATATCAACTAAGCCTGTACTGTATCTGTATTTTAAATGCCACTTAATGTTTTGAAGCCAGCAGAAGCCCTTCAAACAAGCTTAAAAGTGCTTTTTAATGGGGAGTGAGCTTGACAGCTAATGAAACCACGACTTTCTGCCTCAAGGTCCCCTTGCTCTGGTAATGTGGATGATGGGGGGTCACAATGAAGAGAGAAGGGACTTGTGTGTCCAGAGGGAGGGAGAAAGGCACGTTAACAACTTCCACTTCCCCATCTGCTGCCGTCCGCTTCGCTCTCAGCGTGGCTCCGTAGTCATGGCAATCGCCACTGGGCAGATGATGCGAAAGTGCATCTGGCAATGAATCTGAGATCAGCAGACGGATGCTTGAGTTCATTCTGAAACCATTTACAACGTGGGGCCCCCCGAGGAGCCACAAGAGTACCTCAAGTAAACCAAGACTGTATTTAAGGTCACGTATTTTTAGCTGGAGGTTGTGACCATTCCTGTAAATTCTCCATGTTGCAAGGTCATATTATTGATATATATATTGAGTGTCCATCAGTAACTTTCATGTTAAGCAAGGCAAGGCAGGGAGAGATCTTTCCCACGTGACTCAGTGAGGACAGACTCAGGTGTATAAATACAAATGTGGCTGTACCCTCTATTTCTCACCCAAATGTTCCCTTCTCATCCCTGCTCGGCTGTGTTCTTTTGACTTACACAGACCAGCAGGAGAGGTTAATAAGAAGAAGTATAAATTGTCCATTTCTATTTCAAACATGACACCGGGTGTTATTAGCCACGCTTACACAGTGCTTTTATGGATCATAACTCACAGGAAACAGATGACACCCGTAATTAAAATCTATGATTTCCAGCTGCAGCCGGAGAATGGACGGCTACTGCGGTGGTAAAAATATTCTGTGTTTGAGGTCAGCAGGATTTAAGCCCCTGTCTTCTTCAAAATTAAAGGTATTTAACTGGATATTCTTGAAGAGCAGTAAATGTTGATAAAACAAAAAGTTTTGGTCTTCTGGGGGTCGTATCATTGATCATATTGCCTCACGTTTGAGCACCTTTACACTTTTTTTATCAGATTTAGAAGTGATTTTCAGATTTCACTGATGATTTAAAGGCACAGACGCGTCTGGCAACAAGCGATATCACATGATATGACATCATATGAGGAAGCCTGAGGTCCTCGTCTGTTTTCAAGTCCAGATTGAAACAACAGGTGACCGGGTCTTTTCCATCAGGAGTCCTAATGGAAACCTGTATCATCTTTAAAATTGCTTCTTAAAACTCACTGATATAGACTCACTTAACTTCGGCTCACTTCATTGTTCTAATCTTTAATTGTTCCTGACCTTTTTCATTTTCTTGCTGTGCCTGTTTCTTGCTTTACTTACATTGCTCTTTTTACTGTTGATTTTGTATTTTTTGTTTGCATGTACAGTCGTTTTGAAAAGTAATATACAAATAAAGAATATTATTACATTATCATCGTCAGGGCATGCAAACAACTTTAGTAGCCAGTGGCTCCAGAGCTTTCTAGGACAATTAGCAGCAAATGTAATTAAAATATTATTATATTTGTATTTGGCTGGTGGTAAAAATCAAACCCAACATCTTTCCCTCAGTAACTAGCAGCATAGATGCAGCCCCACTATACCTCTTACTGTATGTCTCCATCTAGTGCTTCACGGCATCACATAGAGCACAATGCAAGAGAATATAACTGACTTTATATGTGATGATGATTCTTTTCACAATGAAAAATAAATTCACACAAATGTCTCCCAAATAAATCTCTACTCAGAATATAAAACTTAAGTAATCTTTATTTATTTTCATGAAATGTCTTTTTGACAAACAATCTTAAAACTACAGTAAAATCTTCCACTAATGACAATGTGTTGACAGCATTTTTAATCAAGATTTTTTTAACTCACCCATCAATTTTTTTAAGGCCTAACCTGGCAACCAGGCTTAAAAAAGGAACAGATCCCCAGTAATACCCACAACAATGATGAATCCACCACATGCTGCCTCTGAGTGACTCTGAGTGACTGACTCACTGAGAGGCATATTGGG
Organism: Hoplostethus mediterraneus; assembly: GCA_034670385.1. Classification (NCBI taxonomy): domain Eukaryota; kingdom Metazoa; phylum Chordata; class Actinopteri; order Trachichthyiformes; family Trachichthyidae; genus Hoplostethus; species Hoplostethus mediterraneus. Next base: position 4,209,997 of record JAXDDW010000003.1, on the reverse strand, counting down.
TTTTGGTCCAGGCACAATATTGCTGAAGAGGAGGCCAAAGAGGCCAAATAAACACCTGAATCAAAAGGCAGATGACTAACACCTACTGCTATGTTCACTCTGTTGGTTTGTTATGTAATTGTGCAAAAAACACTCAAAGCAACCATCTCTGAGGAACTACGGCTGCCAGATTTGGGAATCTTTCTGCTAGAAGGTCATAATGTCAAACCAAATGGCAGTAAAATGCTGAACTCACTTCATATGAAAAAGTAATTATACATCGATGACCTTCGGGTAGAAAGGTAAAATGTTCACAGTGTTGTAAGGTTATGTAAGGTTATTTACATTAGCTGAAATACCGTATGACCCCATTACCATGTTAACAAGTTCAAACTTCTTTTGATTTAAAACATAAAGTAGCCATGGCATTCATTCAGTCAAAGCATGTTTTGGATTTGGGTTAAAGCAGCATGTCGCTACAGTCCATCCTGGAGTCGACGTAGTAAAAGTTGAATGCTGACAGAAGGATGGAAAAGGCACCAGCGTGACACGACCAGAGTGTCGTTGATAATCTTTTGATTCCTTCAGTTTTTCATCTCCTCTGCATCACAAATTTCTTTCTTGAATACTTGGAATTTGAATTTTATGCCGTTCTCCTCTTGAATCTCGCTCGGTACACCGGGAAATCTTATTTGGAAACAAAAAAAGACTTGTGAGGTCATCAGATGAGAGATCACATGAGACGATTACAAGACTGAAAAGCAGCTGTGGGTGGATACAGCAAGTAGAGGCAAAAGTACACATTTGAAAACATGGAATGGGATATAAAAGATAATTTAGTACACATGTTCAGGCACAAAACCATTAAAAAGAATGTGAGGTTCAGACAGGCTACTTTCAGTGTAAGTAATGTTTGTAAAAGTTAGTTGTTTCAAATTAACTATCCGATCTAGCAAAGTGATTTGATTAAGAATTGTTTTTTCTTCATATCGGGGGGTTCAGACATAGGGCCATAGCCCTTAGTGTTAGGAAGGCCTGTACTAATGGCTGGGAATGAGATAAAAAAACATACCTGTCTTGCATTTTAAAGACAGCTCTGTCAAACAGAGGGAAGAAAACGTTGCAGTCGAAGTCAGCCATGACGTCTGTCAGGTAAACCAAGTCGCACCATGGGTGCATCAGTGCGTCCTGATCGTACAGAGGAGGCAACAGATGTACACTGCACTGTGCCTAGACAACTTCCTGTATGCTTTGTTGTGTAGATCTAACCAGAACATTAAAACAGAGGGGTTAAAGCTGCACCAGGTTTACCTTGTAGACCTGAGTCCCGCCAACAACCCAGATGGTCTCTATCAGGTCAGCCAGCGGAGGCTGCGTGGCCAGGCGGACACCACTCTCAAAGTCCTGACTTAGGAAGTGGGCGTGATCTGGAACTGTGCTATTGGAGAGAGAGATGTCACTGACCACCAAACAACTACCCTCAGGAATCCAGCCCATGAGCCCCACCCACCCCCACAACACACACACACACACACCTGGAATGTAGATTATCCACTCTTACGCTTGATTAATTTTGCATAGTGACAGTGATGTGTTGTGTCATCTGTTGGTGTTTGAACATTTTCTAGATTCCTCTTGTTGCTTGTTCCTAATCATGCCAGGCAGAGAGAGAGAGAGAGAGGGAGAGAGAGAGAGAGAGAGAGGGAGAGAGAGCTCTCACCTCAGTGTGTTACTCAGAACCATATGCATAACATTAGCCATTCGGAATAAACAGTCTGGGTTGGAGAACCAGGACAGTCTGCCCCACACCAGCAGGTTCATCTTTCCTGTAGTAGATGGTTTGAAACAAAATCCCACATCAGTTACTGCAGTTCCCACCGTTGCCCTCATTACTGCAATGAAAGAAAGCCCTCCACAAGCTGTACTTCCTATACAGATAAACTTTAATGTTCATAATCACCTGGCTGCGACACTCTTGTGACATTGCTCAGAAAGAACTGCAATTCAGACCTGTGAAAGCAACATTTTCAATAGCGAAAGGACAACAAATACATAACAAATAATTAAATAAATAATAAAGTCACTAACTCTAACTACTTCCCTATCACAGGCTGTTTCTCTTGGACTAGGTTCCATATCGGAGTGTCCTAAATAAATATAGTAGGCCTAATACTATTATACAATTTTAGAAGGACACTATACAAATATCAAATATCAAATACAAAGGGAATATTATACTGATGCCATAGGAAATAGAAAAATACAGTACTGATTGAGAACCACTATGAGTCGCTACAGGAATATTATAGGACACATATCTCGAGGAAACGACTGGCATTTCTGATACAACCTTCCACCTGAATTGAATTAAGACGAGACCTTACGCAACGGTATCAATCTATTATTGCACTCTTACGGCAAATGCCAGGGCAGATGTCCATCCTTTCCGATCCCCATGCCATTGCAAGCCGCTGCGATGAGGCGGATAGGTTTCCTCGGCACTTGGTCCCGGTTCATCTCCATCAGCTAAAACCAACTAAACCAGCGACGGTGCGGGACCAGGATCCGGGACCAGGATCCGGGACCAGGATCCGGGACCAGGATCCAAGTGCGGAAACGCTACAGTTTACAACACCCACCGACCCGCAGGACGGTAATTCCAGTGCGTCATTGGCTATAATAACCGAACTGTCCAAATGTTGGGCACGCGCACAGGCGTCAGTTGCTTTCCCAACCCTTGATACTCCCAACACATCTGGATGTGATCTGTGGCCGGAAGTCAGAACGTCACTGGCTGTCAGGCTGTTACAAAATACCAAATATTTACGGTGGTAGAGGTCGGTCCTCCTAGTACGCGTCAACTGTGATGTTTGGACACGTTGCCACTACCTGGTTCACTGTCATGTTCATGCAGTATTCCCATGGCGCCTCACTGCGTGTCTGTGGTGTGCTATAGTTTTTATAGTGACCCGATAGTACTTTTCATGGTATTATTTATCTCCTATGGTGTTACTGTATGGTTCTTTTGTTTGACATAGTAGATGGGGGTTTAAAGGCCTATGTACCGTTTTCACGCCAAAGCTTCCAACAGAATTTGTTTCGATGAGCCTCTGAAACAGCATTTAGACTGAAACATTGCAACCCAGGCTGGTGAATATTTTTTAGGTGGGTTAGCAGCTCCTCGGGGCAGGGTGACCCGAAACACCTGGCTACGGGTACATTTGCTTTTAAATGAAGAATTCAGTTCCCCAAAAAACATTACTGCACATTTTATTCACTCATTTAGTTGTTCAAAGAAAATAAAATGTCACTGCAGGCTTTAGAGACTGCTTTTAATGCACCTGTGGTCAGGGAGGAACAATATCAGAGTGGTATGATAGTTTGGCCGGTATCTGATGTTTAAACAAGGCCAATATCAGCCAGATATATTGAAAAACCCACAAGGGCAATCTAACCCTAATCAGTACTCTTTCTAAACTGTATCATATGATTACATTACAGTCATTTAGCAGGCGCTTTTATCCAAAGCGACTTACAAAGGTGATAGGTGGCTCTATGGGGGGGATCGAACCCACAACCCTGAGACTCTCAGTCGGAAATGTAATTTAATGTCATTTTTTGTAAGGGGATAGATGAGGAGTTGAAATCTGTTGGCAGTCTACTGTAGTGGAAATATAACAATTTAAAACAATAGGATACAACAAGGTTTTTGTCCTTTATTAGCAATTCATAACAGTTACAATTTGGTCATCCTTTATACAAAAATAACAGACTTACGTTCACATGGGAGAGAAAAGCACATGCATTCACATGCAGTACAACTCTTGAGTTTTGGTGACTCGCATTATTCTTTTTACAAAGGGGATAGCGAAAGCCCCATGACAAAATATACAAAAGTTGGAAATTAAAAAGAAATGTTTACAAAATGTATAACAGCTTTTATAAAGACTGCTCTATCACCAAACCTGACCGTCTCACCAGTTCTCGATTTTCTCGTTACTACTATATATTAGTCATTTGTGTCCTCTGTCATCCAGTTCATGTTCTTGACTCAGTGACAGGCTTGTTTATGAGGAATGGGGTCCAACTCCCCACCACTGTGCACACAGCTGAGGAATTGGGACATCAAAGCATTCAGGTTAATAGAAAAATATTCAGCTCTCTGCTCTGACCTGAGGCTAACGTAAAGACCCAGCGGACTGAATGGTTAGTGGATAGGCCAGTTAGAGAGACAGCTGAGTAGCAGGTTGCCTGTGTGCATCCCTATCCCCTCATTTCCCTCTCTTCTACGGGTGTTAAGTGACGGTGTGTCAAGGCAGGACATCGTAGGGCAGGGCTGCTATCTGGATGGAAAGGACAGAGTGGGGGACCGAGAGGCCCTTTTCAATCTGCTTTTCAGACAGAACTGCTCTGCCGCCGGGCTTTAGAGCTGTTCACCGGTGTGGGCTCTTCACGACGCCGCTTCTGAGTGGACTGTCCTCTGCCTGTATTAAAACAGAACAAAAATAGATATTATTCTTCATTTTTTTGCTGGTTTTCCCAAGGAGAGTACCTCATATTACTTTATAACAACTTGCATTTTGCTTCCTAAATGCACCCAAGAGGGTCAAGTTGACATCTGGGAACCTACGATTTCCGTTTGTAATGTAGCACCTTTTGATATCCCTGGCCTACACAATGACTGTGTTGGAACAAAATTGGTTAATTTATGTTGTATGTTGTATATTAGAGCCCATTATCCAAAGACTTTGAAATGCCTACACCCATTATGTAGGCCAGGGATGCTACATCTGATACCACATAGGTTGTTGCATTGCCTTTTGAAAAAGGTTAAAACCTTATCCTTGAGTGTGTTGATTTTAGATATACTGAAAATGTCACTTCTTAATGCAGTAAAAATAAACTGATTTTCATCCAATACAGCCTTGATGTGGGCCAAGGGTGATGAGATGCAGAATTCCTTGCAACATTTCAATATTAATGCCATTCAATATTTTATCATTTCTTCAGTTGCTCAACCTGCAGCCTCAATGTACTGAAAATGCTTGTTTCTTCTCCATTGTGCACAATCTACCTGTTTGAGAGGTTCCCTCTTGCATGAAGGAGTGTTGAGTGGACACTCCCGGATGTGTGTTGAGTCCTCCAACGTGACTTGCATTTGTGCCATTGTTGGGATTGGCAGGTACTGTTGCCAACAGCCCTGTAAAGTAACCAAAGAGTTGTAATTTCCCTCCAAGACCATACTTGTTTGTTACAAGTTAAGTTGAATTTCTTCTACCTACTTGTGTGTTTTAATACCTACAAGTATTAAAACACACAAGTAACATCTAGCTGTCCATTAAGATCATTGCGTGACCTTGAGAAGTTAACATGGATTTACACAATCCCTACCAAGTCCTCTGTAGCAGGAGAGCTGCTGGTAAATCTGCTTCATCCGCTCTATGTTGAGGCGGCTGGCCTCGGCATGGTGCACCATGGGTTTGGGGTAGTGGACTCCTATGATACACTTGGCTGCTTTCTGCACTTCCTCCGGGGCATTCCAAGGATCGTAGATGTATTTGGCAGGGAAGCCCCTCAATATGGGCAGATAACGCCTGGGAGCATAGAAAGAAAAGGATGAAGAGGAATGAAAAAGATATGAGAAATACAAATGCAATAAGAAGGATGGCTATGAGAATTTGGTCACTGAATGTGATCATGTAGTAGTGTTGCAGTTTGGGCTACACACTACACTACACATTTCAAACAATTTGTTGATATGGTTGTTGTCTTGATGGCAAATTGTCACCCCATTTGAAATGGCTGCAGGGGGACAAAAGTTCATGAGCAGTGTACTAAAGTGTAGTGCACTGTGACCTCCATGTTATCTGGATGAACGCTCTGACCCCTCACCGTATGTAGTCTCCGTTGGGGTCTGTGCGTCGTCCGAAGCCCACGGGGCAGTAGCAGTGGAAGAACTGCTGGAAGAAGGAGCTGCAGGAGAGCCACATCCAGCTGCCAGCATTTACACTCCAGTCCGCATCCAACAACAACTCCTCAAACACCTGAAGATACCGCAGACACAGGGGATAGTAAGATATACTGCACGGTAGTACTGTTGAGCATAGCAAGGACCATGCAAACTTTTCTATTAGTACCCTTTCAAATAGTGGTGATACTGAAGTTCTTGATTCTGTAGGTTTCAAAACACTGATATTTGTGTTTCAATGCTAGAGCTTGCTTGGCTTTTGCCTCATTCCTCCTACTGTCACTCCATTCTCCCCTCCTCACCTTTATGCCCTCCTCTGAACTGATCCTCTGTCTCCTTGTGAGGAAAGCAAGCTGCAACTCTCTTTGCTTCCTTTCATTCCTCACCTTTCCCCTCACATCCCACTGCACTATTCCCATCCCTCCCATCCTCACCTTCATGCCTTCCTCCCAACTGATCCACAGGTCTCCCCTGGTGAGGAAGCAGGCCACAGCGTGCCTCGCCAAATGATGTATCCACCCCTCCTGCCTCAGCTGGGCCATGATGGCGTCTATCCAGGGGAAGCCCGTGCGTCCCTCCGCCCACTTGGCCAGCGCTTCAGGGTTCCTGTCCCAGGGGATCTGGACACACACAGGGTTGCCCTCCATCTTGTCAAAGCGGGGGTTGTTGGTGGCGGTTGTGTAGAAGAACTCCCTCCACAGCAGCTGGCCGTACAAGGAGAGGGGCGGGGAACTGTTCTTCTTGACCTGGTTAGAGAAGAATCATAGTAGGGTTGCATGTGAGGTTTATCCTGTGCACTTTGGACTGTGTTATGCCACACGATTCATTAATCACACCACAAAAACTGCAATGTATCCCATTTCAAAAACTCAAAAAACATATGCAGAGAAAGCGTATATTTCTAGAATTGTAAACTTTTCATTTAAGGTGTGTCTTTTTAGGCATTAACTCACAAAAAAAAAACTGAGTAAATGATCCAAAAAGTGAGTATTTTATTCATTGCATTGTATTTTGTCAAGGGAAATTGGAATGAATATACTTGAGGTCAACAAAAAGTAAATATATTCATGTCTTCATACCTTCTTGTACAGGTCAGTGAGTTTCAAGTAGAAGAGCCGACAGGAGAGACATCCAAAGCGAAGATGGGGGCTGAGGCCGGCGGGACTGGCCAGCAGGGAGTTAGCGTTCATACGGGGACGCTCAAAAGCTGGCCACCCATGCCTGTAAAAAGAGGACCAACCAGCTATCGTGAACATATCACCATCCAGGTCAGATTTTCATGTGGGTGCCGTGCAGCAGTGCTTAAGTGTTTTTTTTTTTACACGCATGACCCACTCCGCCAATTTCAACCCTGGAGTGATGCATTATGTAACACTGAAATTCATTCATCTTTCATTGAATGCTTAGACTGTACACACTTGATTGTCGGCTGACATTTGAAAAGGATCACCCATAGAGTCTGCACTACCAGGGCACATGGAGGGTCACCTAAAACAAATCACCTAAATGTGCTCAGTTTAACAGGCACCCTATACATCCTTCTTGACAATACATCGGGTCAGTGATGTGATTATCCAGATTATTGCAGGAATGTAGTAAGTTGATGCAGTTGATGCTATGCACCTAGCTAGGTGGTGTGGGACTGTACATCATCTGTACTTGTATAACGTTTCCTTACCTTCCTCTCCAGATGCCTCTCCAGCCTTGTGAGGGCTTCGGCTTCTCCACCCGGCCACACTGCTGTGGACAGGCCGTCTGTCTCGAAACCTGGAAAAGCAAAAACACACAAGTATAGAATCAACACACATTCACTGTAGTACTGAGATAGCTGGATAGCATGTGTGCATATACAGTAAGCAAAGACAGATGTGTCAGTGCCCCCACACACACACAAGCAAAAAAAACTCACCAAGCTCTTCCAGAGAGGGCGCCCCGAACTTGTCGTCATGGTCTTCACCGATGGGCATGGCACATCTCCTCATGACCTCAGACGTGATGGTCTCTGCGGGCATTTCCACAGCGTCCATATGGCTGATGAGGGCTTGGAAACGCTTGTACGTAAGTGGAGGCTGACCACCATTTAGTTCTATGATCCTTTATGGATGAAAAGGGAGCACACACACAGAAAGATGGTGGTTCAGAGCCGGTCGGTGATACAGGTACATTGTTTCAAACAGAGATTCAGTAGTGTGGGACATTTGTGTAAACTCATACTCACTTGTCCAGATCATAGAGGGTGTGTGAGATCCGCACCATGACTTCTACCCCTGCCTCACTGGCTAGTTTCTGGATGGCAGCATCGCGTTCCTTGCCGAATGGCTCGGAGTCATACTCATAAGACAAACGGTTGATCTGCCACTCCTGGGGAGCAAAGGAACACACAGACACACGATGGTAAATATGTTTTTCTGTATAGAAGGACTTTATTTTGCCATGTAAATACATACAGGAACTCAATGTCACTCATTGTAAATTTTACTTCCTTTCCTAAATACCATAGATGAATTAGAAAAGAGTAATCTGGCCGTTAGTCATATTTCGATTGTATTTAGTCAAACAAAAGTCAACCATAAAGGAACGCAGTTGCAGTAGTTTTGCTGTTTATCATCACAACTCGAGTATGAGAAGATTATCTCCTCTACTCTGTTACCTTAAAAAGTCGAGGGAAGACATCTGTGGGCTGCCCTCTGACGACAAACAAACGTGAGTTGAGCTTGCGCAGGCTGGCATCCAAGTCCTCCAAACACTGCAACAAAAACCTGGAACCCAACAGAGAGCATGGTTGATCAGTTGCTTTTCTAGCTAAGAGAATAATTACAAATCAGGCTACAGACACTGTGCACAAGAAGACTACTGAGGTAACATGGTAAATGGATGGTAAATGGACTGCATTTATATAGCGCTTTTATCCAAAGCGCTTTACAATGTATGCCTCTCATTCACCCATTCACACACACACACACACACACACACACACACACACACACACACACACACCGATGACAGCTACCATGCAAGGTGCTTCCTGACCATCGGGAGCAATTTGGGGATCAAACCTACGATCTTTTGATTGGAGGCCAACCCGCTCTACCTCCTGAGCCATAGCCGCCCACAACAGATTGTCAATGCTTCTTCCTCTGGTCCACTGAGAACTGCTGCCCAGTGTAAGAAAAGGTTAAATGATGTAGGGCAAAGAGCTAAAGAGAAGCTGGCCCGATGCCCAATGCCTCAGACCGTTTGCCACCACAGGCACATATCCAAATTCCAAAACAATTTCCACCTAAAAGAAAATGATTTGTATGTCTGCTGCAACCATTTTTCTAAATGAATTAATTACATTACAGAAAACACATCAAAGCATGAAAGCCACAACACTTAGATGTAAAGATAATGAAACAAAATAGAATTCCATCTGTATCATCTTTATAATAATTTTGTAATTTGTATCTTTACGGTAAGCACCTTGTCAATCTATGCATTCTTTTTTCTAACTTATTAACAATTAAGATGATGGAATTATTAAAGAAATTAAATGTAGATCACATACTATTCAACTAACCAGAGTTGACTAAAAAAATCCCAGAGACTAACAGACTAAAAACCAGGCTGACAGAACAGGATATATAGATTGGAGTGATCAGTCCTTGGGGTGGAGCCTATCCCAGCATGCACTGCATTTTCTGACCAGTGCTCTGTTTTGGAACAAAAAATGAAATTTCTCATAGTCTTCATATTTCTCAGAAACTGTTTTTATTGTTCCAATTTGGTGAGGTGACATCTTATTTTCAAAGCAGTTGGATGAAAGCTAATGGCATGCAAAGAGGTATTCATATCAGTTTGGTGTGCAAATCAAACTGCACGATTTGACCATGATATGCAGAAGGTTGACACTCTCCTTGCCAAATGCTTAGTGCTAAGGGAGGAGCATGGGTAGTTGACATATGCTACTGCAGTACATGATGGAGAAAAGGGTTGTTCAGTGCATCATATTAACACCAATTCCTCAGGTCTATTCCTCCATCTATTATAGCCTCAGGTCCATGTTATTTTATGTAGAGAACTGTAAAAAAAAAAATTGTATCAAAGTAATCAAATAGTATGCTCCCATATCATTTTACAGAAGAGGAATGATTTCAGTATCATCAACTTGCACTGCAGTATTGTATTTAGCATCTGTGATAATCACTCACTAGTATCAGCACCAGAAAGCCAAGAGGAACTGGGAGTTAAGCCCATCATGTGATTACCATGTGGTACAGATAATACTCACAGCATGTGGTTTCAACATGAAAAAACATTTTGACTGCAAGGCAAATTATATTTAATCAAAGGGACTTTTAATATGGAGAGGATATAGAAAGATGAACAAACCTGCACTTTGAACAGGCAGCCCTCTTCTGGTGAAGCTTTTAGACTCATAGGCCACCATGTACTGTACTTGTAAAGTGTGGCATAACTAGTTATATAGTAAAACAGAGTCTGTGGATTATGCATGCCTGGATTAAGCTCAAACCTACAAAATCTGGCTGAGACTGGTAAATTCCTACCTCTTCTTGCCCTGATAGGCTCTTATAAAAACACATAAAATGTAATGGTCAACTCTAAAAACCCTGCTTGCTTTTTGCTCATTTCAAAAGAAAAGTCACCTGGAGGTAAAATGTTCAGGTTGTATTTATATTCATATATGAGAAACATGCATGACTGTGTAGAGCTTACTTAGAGCTTTATATTAGAGCTTTCCTTTAATATTACGCAAATAACCAAATTCAAGGGATAAAGGACTGCACCGAATTTGTGGGAATGTTCGGCCAGCTTATCCTTTATCTGACGAGGATTGGCAGAAAAAAAACAGTCTGGATATTACCAAAAGTTTCATCTTCTTACGTTAGATAATGCTAGTAGCCTACGGCCACTTAACGTACTGTATGCTAACATGTTAGCATATGCACAGGACAGAGATATCTACCAGAGACACAAGTGATGATTTCGAGGGTACTCCTATCATAACATGTAAAAGGAAAGTTGACCATTGACCAAGTTCAGGTGTTAGTTTTATAGGAGGCAGTTTCTAAAAAAAGGTTACCTGGATAGAGGTTATACAACTGTGTGAGAAGGACCAAAGCTGATTAATCAAAATTGAGCAGGCTGCAATCACTGCTGCCAGCTCAATTCTAGCATTGAGCTAGCAGACCATAGAAGCTTCCATCTTCAAATAACATCTATTATTATATTATTATCCAAGTGAATAATAATAGCTAAGATTCTTCCTGTATTCAATGCAGAACCTACAGACTTATTTGTCACAAAACCATAAAGGTCTAGCATTATTGAAGAAAATCCTTTCTGATGATACAACACAACAACATATTTCTCAGCCGAGATGCCTGAAGGGTGTCTCTCTAATGTACAAAGAAATGTGGTTCCTTTATCCATTCTCCAGTCATGCAGCAGACTGACAAGGTACATTCAGGTACATGTTCAAATCAGTTTGAGTTAGAGATGTGTCTCTGCAGCTGGATCAGGTTTTCTCTTCAGCACAATTCGGTCAGGGGAACAAGTAAAGGTGGCCGAACTCCAAAAAAAAGCTGAAAGCCGAACCATAAACTAGGCTAACCAAGAATAGCAGTAACAAAATCTCAGAACAACAACAACCACTGCAATGAAAGAGTGACAAAGGTGGCTGAGGGAATATGATTTAGAAGCCAATTGATCAGTCATAAAAGGTGCAGATATCCTCCAACAAGCTCAGCAAGCCTATCCTCAAAACTATTCCTTTTCAAACAAAGGAAATGGAGACACTTTTCCACGAGGCAACATAACCAATCATGTGATATTTTAGAGTACAGACAGTTTCTAGTACGCACTGCGGGCTGGTGTGTGAAGAATTCAACTAATTGGCCCAGCAAGCCTGTGTACACTGTGGAGTCCAAGACCAATATGTTGTTTTCTGCATAAGTATAATGCAGTAAGTATACTTTAGCCTTAAGTCTATTGCAGCATCTGGCCAGCTGATGCAGAAAACATGGAGGTATTTAGCCAACACCTGAGGCTTGTTATACGCACATACGCTAGCTTGTCGCACTATTTTTCACTCACACTTTGTATGCCTTTAAAAACAGCACAATAGCAGCAATAACCCCATAGCACTTATGTGGTGTGTTCTAAGGCACTACAAACTACAGGATGATGGGGATGACGAGGAGCACTGCTATAGTCTGGCTGGTTCATTTACAGTGCTGCAGTGGACAATGAAAGAGGCCCTACCATACACAGCCAGGGAGCCACTTATACTGACTACAGACAAAGCTTGGAAAGCTGTCAGACGCCCAAGTGGAATAGTGACGGTGATTTCAAACAGTACAATGGGGACCTACGTGATAGTAAATAAAGGGCAAAAACAAAACAGCGTGTGTGTGCGTATGTGTGTGAAAGGGGGGGGGGGGTCAGTCACAAGTGCAGTCCAGGTGACAGGCACGAGCGAAGTCCACTTATCAGCCTCCAAAGGAGTGACACCAGTTCAGCCACAACAAAGTCTAGGCATGGAGCAACAAATGTTAGAGGAAGTGCCACAGGACAAACCTCCTCTTCTTCAAGTCCATAGTCTTAAGTGTTTAAAATCAACATGGCTTGATATCTCAGTCTGTTCTATGACAGTTTTCACCTTCGTTTTCCACAAATACACATTCGATACACACACAATTAGCCAGGGTTGGCAGTTTCTGCCGCTTGCCGGTTTCTGCCATGGCAGAAATAGGTTTCTGCCGGCAGGGCAGAAATATGTTTCAGCCATCATTTTGGCAGAAATGGCAGAAATAGTCCTGTAGACCATGTATTTCAGTCAAAATTGGCAGTTACTTGCTTATTTCATTGGCTGTTCTGCAAAGTTGATTCTCTGTTACAGGATGCTCAGAGGACATACAGACGTGGACTATTGAATTCAACATTGTAGTGCACCTAATCACAATGGATTAATGATTGACTGACTATACTGGGTTCCTTCATTTCCTTGTCAAAAGTTGACATGCTTAAATGGCAGTTGAGTCTATAAATTAATGCAGCAGTATAAACTCAGTTTTGATGTTATGATGTTATGTTATGCTGTATCCTATTTCTGCCGCACGGCAGGCAGTGGCAGAAAAGACTTTCTGCCGGCAGAAAGCAATTCCGGAAATATTGAAAATGGTGCAGCCACTGGCTCAGCAATTGAACCAGCAACCTAAATTTATAGTAAGATTGTGGGATGCTTCTTAAGGATTGCTAGTTGAGAATTTATTAGGGTTTCAAGAACAGAGAAATTGGCAGAAACAACTGATTTGAAAAACACAATCAAGTTTATTTAGTTGATATTCATACAGCATCATAATATCAAAACTGAGTTTATACTGCTGCATTAATTTATAGATTCAACTGCCATTTAAGCATGTCAACTTTTGGCAAGGAAAAGGCAAGCGGCAGAAACTGCCAACCCTGGCTGTATGAATATCAACTAAATAAACTTGATTGTGTTTTTCAAATCAGTTGTTTCTGCCAATTTCTCTGTTCTTGAAACCCTAATAAATTCTCAACTAGCAATCCTTAAGAAGCATTTACTTCAATTGCTGAGCCAGTGGCTGCACAATTTTCAATATTTCCGGAATTGCTAGTTTCTGCCACTTTCTGCCGGCAGAAAGTGGTTTCTGCCACTTTCTGCCTGCCGTGCGGCAGAAATAGGTTTCTGCCGGCAGAAACCCAACCCTGCAATTAGCCAACAGTTTTTTCATCTTGCCAGGCATATTCTCTTCAAAGAGACCATATAACACAGACTTAATACTGATATGTACCGTGAAACCCACTCTTGCCATATACTCCCTGACCTCTTTAGTACGGTAACAGGAGGAGGTGCTTGAGTGTCTCATCTTTGTAAACTGTGCATAAGAATAACAGTTTGGATATAATGTTGGTTTTAACTATATTTATTCTATTTTATAACTCCCATTTTTCTATTTCATGTTTAACCTCTAGTTCTTTTTGTTCCAATTTAATTCACGTCAGTCTTTTCTATCAATCCATATTCCAAGTACTTTGAACTGCATTTTCACCTGAATGTTAATCTTTTTGGTTTTGCTCCGAGCCAATCCAAACTCCTCATACCAGATGAGATGGTTAGTCAGAGAATCCATTTCATCCTTCCATTCAGGGCGGATCAGAAAGAGTTAGAACGCGGGAAAAGCGACTTACATCATCACAGCACGCTCACTGCCGACAACCTTTACAGTAGACGTGCTTGTGTAGAAGTGAAAACATGCCCACGCCTCTTCCGCAAACAGTCGCGTAACACAACACGTATGGCCAACAATAGATCGTGCTATCTAATAAATATATCACTGAGGGGAAATCTCCCTGGAGCAATCGGGTTCAGGGGAAGTTTTCAGACTCTTCACTTTTTTACCCTCCTACACATTTTCTCTGCAGATATAAACCATCTTACATCCTTGTCCAGGACCATATGCATTTTTTCCTAGTGCTAATGGAAGGCTTATGGATCCGGTTGTGACAAAGATATAATCTGAATGCTTCTCGCTGCCACACACACACACAAACGCATACACACATAAATGAAGAAGCTATGCTCAACAAACCCTGTGGCTCCTCCAAGCCCAGTAAGATGTCAGGAGTCTAAACCCGCAGAACAACTGCAGTACTATTTATAGCGGGACAGTAGGGAAATATGTTTCCATACTTATCAAACTTTTTAGTGCAATTTCTGAACGTGTCAAGACCTGGAAATTACCAAATTCTTCTTCCATACAATGAAAAGGCTACCATCAATGAAAGGTTAAATACGGACCAGGTTGGGGTTTGAAGTCCAATTGTTACAGCATTGTTATCCCCCACCACCACCACAACACACACACACACACACACACACACACACACGCACACACACCTCTCTCAATCTCTCCCACATGATCTGCAGTGTAAACAAATCCGTGGCTGGCTCTTTGCCATCTGACATCCAGTCCCAGTCCTTACCTCCACCTGCTGATGCCAACATTGGATGAGCCTGCGAACCAGGGGTCCAGGATGTATACGCAGCGCAGGGTGTCAGCTCCGCGGATGGAGTCCCTCAGAGACGGGTTGTCATGGAGCCGCAGCCCCTTCCTGAACCAGTGGATGGTATTGACCACCATGTCGCCTGTCGTCCTTGTGTCCCGCTTACAGCAGCGGACGACTCTCTGACCTTGTTCTGACAACAAAATAATCAGTGTCCTCGGACTTCTGAAGCTGGTGTTGTGCTCGGTCACCAGGTTACTGAATTCGCACAGCAACTGTCGGTGCAACCTTAACCTTGCTCTATGAATTTGTCCATTGAGTTGATTCTCTTGATAAGTAGCCGCCGCATGTGTGACGATAGAAGGTGACAACGGGATGCGGGAAAAACTACACGACTCTTGCCTTAATAGCAACGATATAACGTATACGTACGTGATAAGGCAAAGCGACGTTCAAAGCCGGATTTTACAAGCAAGTAACGTTAGCCGAGATGTGGATGAAGCCTGTACGCGTGTTTCTAGGTAAAAAAATAAACACACCAAAGCTAGCTCTCAAAAAGTAAACACGCGTTGGTTTGTCTGGGTTTGTTTCCAAGAAAAAGAAGGAGCACGAATCACGAACGCTCCGCAGCACATACAAGACTGACTGTAAATTGTTGTCCCTGGTAGGATTTGGTCAGCCACGCAAGATGTCCTTCCTTCATCAACATCCTCACCCACAGGATACCCACAAGGCTTGGAGCACTGTGGTTGGCCAGAGTCACTCCTTATGCAACCCTCGGTCTGTCACGTTTCTGTAATGTGCTTGCTTTACACGTTCTCTTTACATGTATCAACGCGCCCATACAGCGATGTAGGCTACTCAGGTTGTAGGACTACTCTCTTCCAAGTGTTGTGTCGTGATTCCCTTTTGGGTACCAGATTTAAAGATGACCTCGTTTTGCCGTTAATGACAGAAACAGTTACACGAGGCATCAAAATAGTGTTATGTAGTATGGCCAGTAGAACCCGGATGAGCACAAGTCTCGCGGCAAGGCAGGTCTGGAATAAGGCGTGCTCGGTTCTTGACACAGAATGCCCCGCCCACTCGTTGGGTAAGGTGTTTCAACCGTGGTCCATGTGAGCCACGCAAAATACGTATACACTTGTAATATGATAATGATAATGATAAATAAATAACCCATAAACACTGTAGTCCTCTTATAATCTATAGTTATAGCGTATAGTTGTTACGTTTACATGTTTTTACTTCTTAATTGATGGGACATTAGGGCCTTCTAATAGTAAAATAGGTCTGCCAGAATTTAGGAAAAGTTATTAAAATAAGTTTTACATTTTTAATATTTTTATTCATTAAAAAAGAGAAAAGAAAATTCTAGGCATTATGCTGTCTCTCTTTCAGAGCAATTTACAATGACTGAAACTACCTGGTGTCGTTTATCAAATACTCACTACTTCACAGTGAAAGAAGTTTAATTGTAATTATACTGCAGTTTGTCATATTAACAGTGCTTACGAAAAAGACAGTTCAACCTTTTACTGCTTTTCTGTGAAAAATTATCAGATCTGCATCCTCCTATTTCTATATATATCCAGGCCTGGAATCCAAACTTTCACTGCTAAAGGCGTAGGTGAACATACAGAAATCCACCTAATGATGAGGGTTGCATAAACATGTTATACCAACTATGAAATAAGCATAGTTGTAGCAATTCAGTCATAGTAGGTCTACCCTTGCAATAAAATGAATTGCCTCAGCTATTTAACCAACTTCATCATTAATGACTGCAATTTCCCAGCTTGGGATTAATAAAGTACATCTATCTATCTATCTATCTATCTATCATACACTTACACTCATGCTTAGCTGCCAGATACAGTATGGGTCATTTCCTCTAAGAAAGTTTTTTAAGGAAAATACAGTTTGTATTTTATCAAATACCAAATATCAAAAAAATGTCTCGTAAACAACTCACTAACATTTGAATTTAGCTGAATTACCACTTAAATACTGTGGGTCTGTCATTGGGTCATCAGATGTTTAATTGGGCCCACAACACCTCCAGAAGGCTCATCAGTCAGCTCTGCCTTCCCAGAACCGCACCCCTATATTCATTCACTGCCATGTACTGTATGTACACTTAGACTTATGCCCATTTCACAACATTACACCAGATAATATTTTTATTGCTGTCATCAACAATAGGATAATGGGAGAAGCTGATCCTCCTGGCTTGAAACAGCCTGCTCAGCAGTTCACTGACTAAATTCTATCAAAAAACACTAAGCTTATTTATGTAAGACAATTATACTAAGAGCTGAGCTACCTAATGCGGCTACCCAATTCTGCTGTGCCTCAATATTGTATAACTCCAGCTGTAGTCATGAGATAGATTTCCATACTTTTGCTTCCTAATTGGTATCCTTTGTTTTCAGAAAGAGCCACTGCTGCTTTCTTCAGATGGTGCCTTTGTGGGCAGCTGTAATCCCTGACCACAAAGCCCTTACTTACTGAGTAAAAGTAGAGGATGTAATCGAACATTGGGCGAACCCTTACTGTTCAGCCTCAGCTGCTACCTTGGGGTATCTAAGCTTCTTCCTTTCGTGTGCTTCATCTATCCTGTCCTCCCACGGCACAGTGACGTCTACTGTCCGCTGAGTGATGGACCACAACACTAAATCAGGTCTTGGGCTGGTACTGACCATCTCTGGTTGGACTGTAAATTGCTTGGCCTATGTCTGCTTGCATTTCCCAATCCCTGGCTTCCCCTAACTCTTCTAACTCTCACTGATTAAGATTCCATGACCAATTTGATGCACAAGTCTCTCTGTCCCATCAGTTAAATAATTACTTTTTATTAGTTTATACTCTTGACTTGCTGCTGTCAGGGACTTGGGTACACTTGGTTATGCTGTAAACTAGTAATTGAATTAGGCTACCTGTAGTCCAGTACTCTCCATCACTGTCGATAGGTTGAGAACATATAGCTGCCCTCATAAACCTCATCTAGGAAATAGGCCATTGCATGTGGTCTGTAATAGGCCACTAGGTGGCGTTGTAAAACAAGGATTACTACTGTGATAACTGTGACACCACATCACCTTTTATTTTTACAATTCTGTTCCTCATTCAATAATTTAATCTTCAAGTTAAATTTCTTCTTTCTCACCATCATTTGATTAATTTAAAAATGACTAATTAAGTAACCAAAGGTCTTCTGTGCCCAACATCAGAACCATGTACCTTCCTACATGAATTTTACAGGGGTCAAGTGTATACAGTTGTACCATTGCCTGCGAATGGCCTTTTGTCTCTCTCTCTCTCTCTCTCTCTCTCTCTCTCTCTCTCTCTCTCTCTCTCTCTCTCTCTCTCTCTCTCTCTCTCTCTCTATCTCTCTGCCTGCAGTCAGACAATGACTTGGACAATAGTACCCGTATCTCATATAAAGAAACCCCAGTGAGGTGAGTTTGTGTGTGTGTGTGTGTGTGTGTGTGTGTGTGTGTGTGTGTGTGTGTGTGTGTGTGTGTTGTGTGATCTGGTGATCTTTTTATGTTTCATTATTCTGAAGCAGCAAATGGCATCAAAAATTCCATTAGCTTCAGGTTATCGAGTCTATCAACACCGGTAACTCTGTGTGTTTACAATACTCTCTCTTGCTTCCCGCCCTCCTTTCTCACCCCTCTCACTCTCTCTCTTTCTCGCTCTCTCATTCTCACTCTCTCTCTTTCTCTTTTTCTCTCTGAAAAGGAATATCCAACATGTCTGCTGGGTGTTCTGGAGGGTGGAGGCTGACCTCCTTGTTGCCCCAACCTACTATCTGACACCTGTTGCTACCCTCAAGGCGAAGGTATGATGCACGACTTTGGCCTTTTTATATTCAGGTAAAAGCAACAAAAAAAACAACCCATTCAAATAGAATGTACCTTTAAGCCTATCTGCCTTCCTGTATTTTTTTCTCTAGCATATTTTCCTCTTGGTTTCTTTCACACTTGCCTCAGAGAATGCTATTTGCTATCTATCTCCCATAATTTGTGTTGAAAACTGTGTTGAACTGTGTTGAAACTTTCTCTCACTCCATCTCTGTATGTCAGTTCCAAACCAATCTAACCCATCGTCCTTTCATGTAGATGGCACAGAGACTCAGGGATGATTTAAAGGATATCAACGAGAGAGTGGAAAGGTGAGTTTGTCCGATCTGTTTGTGCATATTGGTATTTCTGCATGAAACAGGCCTCCATCCTTGTGACATGAAAGATTCCTTTAGAGTTGATGTAGCAATTTTCACTGCAGAGTTGTATATAGTAGGTAGAATAAAGCATGTAATCACTGTATTGTGATGCTGTGTTTTGGGTATGTTGTTTACGTGGAGAGTCATTTGCATTTGGATCGAACGCTTGCTGACCTCATTGCTGACATTAAAAGCGACCTTGGAAAGTCAAAGCCTAGGAGGATTGCACTGCCAAGGTAATGGTTTCATCACACACCCATAAAGTTTGCTAAAAGAATGGCTGAAGTCAGTGATCTATGGTGCTTTTTTCATTTATTTTACCAGATACAGGTAGATGATTATTGGATTTGGTCTATGTGGTCTATGCAAGTCAAATGAATCTGTGTGTGTGTATGTGTCTGTGTGGTTTTGAACACAGGAACAGGAAACAACAGGAAATTAGTGAGAATGGTCTTCAAACAGACTGTAAAACATACTTTGCTTTGAAATCCCAAGGTTAGTGAGAACATCACTGCCTTTCATGTTGGAAAGTTCAAATATTTCTTCTTCCTTTACTTCACTGCATGTTCTCCAACTGTGTGTGTGTGTGTGTGTGTGTGTGTGTATGTGTGTGTGTTATGTGGTTCGAGCTTCAGGAATGTACATACATGTGAAAATACACCCACATAGTATATGATGGCTGCCAGGGTGGCATAGCTGACCCGGCAGCTATGGAGCTACCATTGCTATGGAGCCCAATCCGAAGCATCTCTTCCCTCTCCAGGCCGTTCTGTGATGATACTAGATCATCAAAGGAAATCAGGGTTCCTTGGCAGCCCTGTCCAGGTCAGCCGTGTTTCATTTGACCACCTGCCTCGTCTATGTGAGCCCCTCTCCCACCCCTCCCACCTGTGGCGTCTATATCTGTCTCTTGCTGAATATCGGGGCGTGTCCACCATGGATGAAGACGGTACTCTGCTGGGGTCTTTCACATTCAACGCAGAGGGAGAACCTACTCAAACATTTGAGATCTCTGTGAGTCACTTTTGGGGAAACCTCCCTTTCTTTCACACATCCCATACTGACCATTTTCCTCCTTCTCTCATACCCCCCTCTTACTTTTTCAGAATCCCAACAGTGCGGTATTTTGTTTCGTGGAACTATGTGTGTTAAGCAGCTGTGCTTATACCTTAACCTTTTATATGGACTATTGTTAGTGTGATATAACATGTCTACCATTACAGAAACAAAGGTTTAGGTTGTTACTGTGCAAAACAAAGCAACCTCATTTCTGTTTCATAGCATTTTATCATTAAATTAACTGCTGCTGAAGAAAATATAATTATGAAGTTAATTATCATTGGATGCTCCATTAGTTATTGTTTCATATCTATCTATTGTCTTTCCTGTTTATGTAATTTAATTTGTTTCATTAATTTCAATTTCACTTTTGGTCATTGCAATTTAGGCTATTTGCACTGGCATGGAGAAGCATTGGTTTGAATGTGTAATAAACTGAAGTTTGATTACAGTACACCAGGGTTCACTGTTGCTCCAGGAAGAAATCCTAACTGCTGTAGATTCAGAAACTAGTCTCATGTCAACTCAGCCTCAGTCCCACAGACCAGTGAGCATCAATCGTTTATGGAACAGTTTTACCAAGAGTCAATCTCTGATCACTTTATACTGGATCGGGAAATTCGGGTATGAACAGTTATTAACTTGCACTGAACTGTTAAGGCGTTGTCAGTATTATGTCTGATCTCTTGTTGCACCGTCAATACCACTCTTAAACCACATACTTCAATGCTGTTGTTTGGCAATAAAGAATACCCCCACTAATCAACCCTGTCTTTGTCCTGTTACCTAACGCACTTACTCATTTGCAGGCCTAACCATCGCTTTCAGTACAATACACTTTCAGTTAAGTAGTGTAATGGTGGAACGGCATCGATTGTGGCAGATTGCACAAAGCCAGAGCATGGGTGTCAACAAATATCCCAATAGGCTAGTTCAGGTTAGACCCTGTGAGCAAATGACCTTGAAAGTCATTCAGATCTTTTCAATGAGCAACAGAGAAGGATACATTATGCATGCAATCTATTATTAATGCACTTGAGTCATGTTACTATCAGACATGGGCAGAACCCTCAGAAAATATCTAAAAAGCCTGATCCTCCTGAGGAACTGTAAACATAGGTTGACTGCTATGTGATAGTATGACGATTATTATTTGCAGTAGTTTCTGTCTTTCACATTTGGTCATTGGATATGATAATGTGTCTGCAGTTTGGTATTTCAAAACTTTGAACAATTTGAAACGACAAAACAAGCGTCGTGCTCACTGTTCACATCATATCCTCCGCTCCTCATTAATACGCCTTATTATTTAACTATTAGGGCTCCATCAATGGCTTTCTATTGAGTCTCTGCAGCGGTCCAATTAAAACTCTTTGCTGCTTCATCCCAAGAGTCCATTGGCTGACAGCTGTTCTCGGTTCTCCACGGCCCCGCCTCCATCTGTCAGGGACTCCAGTGGGAAAAACGCTGAGTGACTGTTGATGCGCTGTGTGCTGAGATACTACTCCAAGTTTACACTTCAGCCTTTGAATTGACCCAAACTCCACTGTCTTCAACATTTTATGCCACTTATTCCAAGCCCTCTTTTACAGCATGAAGTGCAGTTATGGCAAGGAGTAGCAAGTCAGTAGCGAGGACCCTGGAGGATTTGACGCTAGACTCGGGTTATGGTGGAGCCGCCGACTCCTTCAGGTCTTCCAGCGCGTCGTTGTGCTGCTCAGATGCACATGGGGGGAATTACTGGCATTTAACCGACTCGATGCACAGTCGACACAACAGTCTGGACACTGTCAACACCGTCCTGGTCGAAGACGCCGAGAACCTGGAGTGTTCCGGGCAGTGCGCTAAACTACCCGAGCTAGAGGATGTGCCATGGAGCCTCGGGGAAGTGGCGAGCGCACTGAGCAGGGACGAGGAGCTGAGACTGGCGACCCCGCCGCAAGACGTCCAGCTCCGGCTGTCGGAGCTGGTGAGCCGCGCGCTGGTGAGGGTCGCCAAAGAGGCGCAGCGGCTGAGCCTGCGCTACGCCAAATGCACCAAATACGAGATCCAAAGTGCCATAAAGATCGTCCTGTCGTGGACCGTCTCGGCGAACTGCATCACCGCCGCGCTCAGTGCCTTGTCCCTGTACAACATGAGCACGGAGGATAAGTTCAGCCGCGGTAAGTCGGCGCGGTGCGGACTCGTCTTCAACGTGGGGAAGTTCTTCAGGTGGATGGTCGACAGCAGGGTTGCGGTCAGGATCCACGAGCACGCAGCCATCTACCTGTCCGCGTGCATGGAGAGCCTCTTCCGAGAGGTGTACGCGCGGGTGCTGAGCAGTGCGTCGGTGGAGAAAGATAACGGGATTCCCAAGTTCACTGTTGAGTCCCTCGAGCAGGCCATCAACAACGATTCAGAGATATGGGGGTCTCTTCAACTCTGTCAACACCTCGTCTGCGGCAAGAATGCAAGCGGTGAGTTGTTGATTGCTGTGAGTCAACCAAAGAGGGTCTCTTTACACTTGTGGCATGTCCAAACGCACACAATTTATATCACTTTTTATTATACGCCATTTATCCCAAGTTCTTATGCGTCCTCCCTCTTTCATCTCACAGCAGAGTGTTTCATTATGAGAACAAGGGAAATACATCTGCATCTGAGCTACCACAAATAGCCTTATAATGATCCACATGGGTTTATAAAAGTCCCTGTTGTCCAGTTGCATTCAGTCCTCTGATATATTGAAGGAAAATACTGCAGTTTCTCCCTTTCTATAATTGTTTGTTTCTGATTAGTAACAGACATCACTGAAATTGAGCGTGAGTAGTAGCAATTATGCTTATCCTTCTCAGGGTGCAGTAGAGACTGCAGACAGGTGATGACTAGTTCAGGGTTGGAGAGAATGATGCTCATAAGGCCTCCTCTACCTTCTGGAGCAGGACTTATTATTCCCAGGCTGTCTTAATGCCTTACTATGAGGGTATTAGTAAAAGGGCAACTCCCAGCCAATTTCCTATACTGATGTTTTGGGATCATTTTTTCAGACTTTATTCAGACTTCACCATTTCTTGACATGAACTTACCCACATACATACTTGCCACTCTTTTTCATGGATGCAGTAAAAGTGCTGCTGTGGCTTCTATTGCAACAGGTTTACGTAATAAAAGGCCCCGGGGGACCTACGTGTGCAGGGTGAGATGAATAAAACTGAGTTACAGAATGAGACAGAAAAAGAGAGACAGGCAGACAGAGAGGGAGGAAGTAAGAGAGACACTATGACTGTATTGACGGCATCAGAGGCAACAGCTCTGCTATGCCAGCCTGCAGGGTCAAGAGGGAATAGCTCCAGTGGGAGAGGCAGTCAAGCTTATTATAAACTCTTTACCTTTTTGATTGACGTTGTTATTACAGTGAGTGCATTAATTACATTATTTGTTTACCCTTTCCACACTATGTTTACCATCGTACATGATTGTAAGTATAGGCAGTATCAGACTCAGTATAGTAACGTATTATAATACATTTACAGAATTGGTGCATTGACACTAAATTTCTTAGTGATACAAAACATACTGGCACATAGTACGTGACTATGACTACATATATATGGCTATTATATAGGCATATATCAAAATCCAATCACTGTGTGCATTCGGGCCACCTGGCACACAGTATGGCTCCAGCTATAGAAGAGGTGTGGAGAGGTGCTCAGTGGTGCATTGACCCAGAGGATAGGATGAAATGCAAGAAAACAAGACCAGGAGTCCCGAGCGTTGGCCGGGCCGTTCTGGCTACGCCTCCAGGCATGCACACATGAAAATGTTAAACTGGCAGTATGTTTAACTCCAGGGCAATACGGTATATGGTGCTGCGCCTACAGCTTAGCCCAAACGTCATGAGCAGTGTAGAATATAGACAAAATGCCCCGAGGCTGGAAAGTGGCATATAGCGTACAAAGTCTACTGTGTGCGGTGCAAGATTGTGTAGCTAATACGCAGGTACAAATAAATAGCATGGTAATAAACAGTATCAGGTTTACAGACAGTGTTTGGGTGTGTGTGTGTGTGTGTGTGTGTGTGTTGAAGGAACGCCATATCATGGAAGATTTCCTGATGTGACGATAGGACCTGAGAATACACTGTGTGGCTGCGGTGACAGATAAGGCCAGCGCAGTGACATCATTTGTTGTCTTCCCAGTAAAACCAAACAGCCAATCCGTCTGAGTGTGGTTTGACCTTATAACCGAATCACTGGCAGCCAAAATGATCCTTTATATCGCTCCATCCATTCTCCCTCTCTGCCAAGTGGGAGTAATTGAGGTGATTTTTCCATATTATGGTAGCGGTGGTGGTGACCCAGCTTCATGAAGAGGCCTTTATGCATATCTTTATTGCATCTCTTCAGCCACAGCTAGTTTCCTTTTTTTGTGCTCTCATAAACCCGATAAGAAAATGACTTCTCTGGGTGTTTTCTTTTTTACACTTCCCTCAGGTACCTGTCTGTCTGTCTGCTTGTCTGTCTGTCTGTCTGCTTGCCTGTCTGTCTGTATGTCTCGATGTATGTACGTATCCAAACAGCTCTCCTTGTTAATGATGTAGCAGACGTCCCCATAGGATCCATATTATTACCCAAAGCTATAATGTCTGTTTTCACCTACTGCAGCTCCCAGTTCCGCATTGGCACGTCTGGCATATGGCAAGCCTCCCACACACAAACACAAACACACACACATGCACACACACACACACACACACACACACACACACACACACACACACACACACACACACACACACACACACACACACAGATATAAGGCGCTCCTCTCTCCATATCTGACTCAGTGCTCTTCGCAGGTGGGTGTTGGGTTTCCCTTCTTTGGCTGTGGTATCCTGTCAGAACAGGAAACTGCCCTATATGGTGGAATAATACTTACAGCTCCCTGGTAGACCCAAGAACACAGTGATGTCTTTGATTTCCCCCGTTGACATGTCTCAAAAAATGTATAGTGGAACATGACACCCAGTGCTCAGGGATATGTACCACCCTGAAGACGGGTTTAGATTGTGCGCTTTTCAAGTCCGGGCAGATGTGGAGATTGTTTGGTGGAAGGCTTTAAAGGAAAAATCCACCTTATAACACTCGTTAACCCTGTTAAAAGCAACCATTGGCGATGTATCTTGCATGACAATCATCATCAACAAAGATGATGATGCCACGCCAAGAGTTTTCCAGCGCAACTACCATGGCGTTTGAAAGCAGAACATTTTTCAGCTATCTAAAACATCAACGGTAGACATCAGGTTTTTGTTGTCAGTCCCTCAGAATCAAAGAGCAAGGGCTTCTCTCTAGACTTCATAACTATCACACAGGGAGAAATCCATCATAGAAGATCAGAGATACCAATTTCTCCACTGACAGTAGCCTCGGTGGACCAGAATTCAACGCAGCCACAGCTTGCATCTGTGAGGCCGTGTCGTTGATAGGGTGTGAAATACACAACGCCTCTTTTTGTATTGCGAACAACTGGGCACAGCACACATTGTTCTCTCGCTTCTCTCACTTTTCCTTGACTGGAAAAAAAAATGCACTATAGACTACCGCTAGCGCTTTCGCCACCCACACATACAACACATAGAACTCCCTCCTCTGGGGAATTGTCAAAAGTGATTGTGGGAAATTTAAGAAATCAATGAATGAAGTAAATTACAACACGTGATGGCAAAATAACTCCTGTATGCATTCAACATCAACGTCAGAGGGTGGACTTTTCCTTCCTCACCCGTTCTAAAACCAAAAAAATATGCTTTCACTGTGGTTGACCCGTCACTCGGCAGACATTTTTTTTCACAAGTATCATCCCAGTTTTTAACTTGATCTCATACGTGCAGTTAATGATAAAAGCTTGTCTAGCAGAGGTCGAAAGAAAATGTATTCATGCCAGCATGGGAATGTCTGGAGCTGCAGACGAAAAACACTGACTTTTTACTGTTCTTCTGCTATGTCGTTTTTTTTTTTTTTTTACGATGGGCTGCAGTTGGGTGAAAGAGTGCAGGTCCCATTCCATTCACAGGTCTTTTGTTCCTTATCCAAGACCCGGCGTTGCTGTGCGAGATCATGTGCTTGCGGGCAAGCACCGGTCAGGCCAGGCAGACAGGAGTGGCTGGGGTCTGCAGTGGTACCATTCTGCACCAGTGGAGACCAGTCACCACTGTGTCTAGGCGTGACTTCTAAACATTTACACACTAGCATACACTTGCACCCATAGGAATACTATGCAGCAGACACACACACACACACACACACACACACACACACACACACACACTCACTCACAAGCGTGCAATCCCCCTAAAACAGAATTAATGCAGGATATTCTAATCTTGGTCAGTTTAATCAGCGTTTTTAAACCTGAACAGACACACAGACACAGAAACACACAATTTTCAGGCACACACATACACACACACATGCTCGCCACACTCACACACACACACACACACACACACACACACACACACACACACACACACACACACACACGCATGCACACACACAGTTACACGTGGCCCCCGGAGCAGATCTGGAATTAATTGAGAGCTTGGGAAGGGAATGGGGAATGCTGATGTGACATGGAGTCTGGTACGGGGAGGGGGAGAGCTCTAGCCAAGTTTACTTCAATTGATTAAGAGGAGAAAGGTGATAGAAAACTAATTCTTCACCCAGCTGACAGCCGCTACAATGGATTGGGTGTCTTTATTTCTTCTTAAGCCATGCCTGTGTTGTGCCTCAGAGGATTGTGCAAAAAAGCCATTTGGAAGTTGCACTTTGTCATCCACTGCTGTGTGTGTTGACGCATGCAGCTGGCAGCCTGGCATTAAGCTTTGTTGCACTCAGTGTCAGTCAGCCTCTATGTGAACAAGTGTGACTGCAGTCATTGTACACGATAAACTGGCACCAAATGACGATCAGCGCCCCGGTGTTGGAAGAGATGCTTGTCAATGGTGATTCCTCATTGACTCGGGTGAAGTTGTCCCTATGTCTTGGTCTTGTTCTCAACCGTTAAAGAAAAACAGAACGAACACAGGATATTTTAATCTTGGTCAGGTATTGAATATTTATGGACACAAACCAATCTCTCCGCGGCGAAAAACCAACACGCTATTCTTTGACGTCAATAGACAAAACGTGGAGCTGCTCAAGTGCAGACTCATTTTATGGAATTTTCTAATTTTCTTGCTTGACCTTTTACATCCGGATGAGATTCATTTTCTGTGCTGACAATTTCAAACCAGAAAATGCTTCATAATCAGAGCGCTATGTTGATAAAGAGCCGCGTATTTTCTGTCAGAAAAGCTCTTGCATTTTCTTCTGTAGATGAGATTCTCAAGGGAGCCCTTTATTTCTAGCACTGGGAGGGATTTGTTTCTGTTGTAGATTGAAGCGTCTAAGACTTCTGGGAGGACACATGAGTTATGTTTTAGAATGGATTCAACCCTGGCAAATGCAACCTGGACCTGGGTGTTTTGGTACAATATAGTGAGGCTAGACAAGAAAGAAAAGAGAGTGAAGTGCCAGTGTACAGTAAAGGCTTCAATCATAACACAAGTATTCTGCAGAGCCCAAACCTGTGAAGCTGTGAGCTGAGAATGAATTGTTCATGATGTCGACTTTGAAGGAAATGCAGAGACTGAGAAAGAAGAGGCACAGGTGGCAAGGATCAAAATAGGAAGATCCATAAGAGAAGCTCTGGGTGACAGATGAGACCCAGACATGCAATGTCTACTTCTTAATATAGCAGGAAGAAATCTCAAAGCAAACAAGTACCAACAAGTGGATTCGTCAGGTGAAGCATCCACCACAGAGTCATCTTGCCAGCTCTAATTTCCTATTGTTGTCTAGAGGGAAAATGATCCCATTAAAATGACAAGTACTCTGGCTGGTAAACAGGCATTTATCTTGTTTCATTTCATTCTCCCCTTTGATGTGAGCTCAGTGCTCGAGAAAATTCAAAGAAATTATTGTTTCCCTACAAATGCAAAATGTCTGTGAGACGTGTCAGGATGTGTCAGGACGTGTCAGGATGCTCCTGGAGTCACAATTGGAGAACCATGCAATATTCCAATACATTGACATATTACACACACACACACACACACACACACACACACACACACCAGCTCACACACCAGTTCACACACCAGCTTGCATCAGATGGATACTTATGAGACATCTCTAAACTGGCCCCAAATCAGCATGAACAGAACAGGTTTCCAGATTACCCAGAGATCCTGTTGATTACAGCAAATCCACAATGCTATCTCTCGCCGTTGCAAACGCCAGTGATGCGCCGCATTACGCCAACGCCGTTGCAAACCGTAGTTTAAATCAGGTTCACCACCTCACCTCTTGTTTCCTAAATGACAGTCAGCAGTAACATCATTGACTGCTCCCTTGCTGCTGGAAAAAGCCAGCTAAGCTCCTCTGGTGTGTGGTAATCCTCAGCAGAACATATCTGGACATCATTCGCTCAGACCGACCACGAGTGCAGCACCAGACTGGGTCAATCAGGCAGTAAATCAGTGTGAAGAGGAGGCTCTTATCTCCCCAGAACACCCACTTGAGTCCTGTTTTAGGACAGCTTAGATGATTTCTGTTTGGATGGATGGAGACTTTCATCAGACAGGTTTCCCGTCTCTCATCCGACTGACCTGTTGGCTTCGGAGAGATAGTGTGTATTTCTATACATCCGGTACATTACCGGGGGTGAACTGGGAGCGTGAAACATTTAATCTTCACAGCATCTCACACTTTTTTTTTTGTGGATGGGTGGATTGGCAAAACAGAAAAATGATATATAAAGTGGATTTGCTTTGGGATCATTAATCATGTTTTTCGCTGAGTCCTCGGGTATCCTGAACCTTCTACAGTGCATTAGTCAAGCTGAGCTGCCAAAAATTCGTTTCTACCACGGTCTCACTAATCCCCAGCTATACCACGGTAAGCCATAGGTGCACTAACGTGTCACGGGTTCCTGAGGTGATAGTGAGGAGTTGAACTACTATTATTTCAGTCGTCTGTAAACTACTTTAGGCACGTTTCCCCTGCACATGAAAAATAAATGACCGTCAGCTGTATAAACACGGAGCAGATATAGTTCATGTGACAGAAATAAACAGTCTCTGCTTTTGACATGCCAGTGTGCCCCTTGGAATAAACATGCACTTTCCCCAGAGGACATAATGTTTCTTGGCTATATGGACGTATTCAAGCATAGATCCACTGGTCTGCACTGATTGCCACCGCCGCTTGGTGGAAATGATTGAAGTATGTGGATTAAAATTCTGCCAAAATGAAGCGTGGACCCTAAGGATTCAGAATAAGGACTATGTATGTTTGCTTGTGAATGATGCAACATTAAACTCGGTATGCAGTTTGACATGACATTTTCTCCCCATGCACAGAGACAAAGAGAGACTAGCACATACTGGGGCTTAGTCACTTCCTAGAAGGCAATGGGTCTGCTGATGAAAAACTGATTTTGTTCCATTGGACCGCTATCCCATTACCTCCCATGGGAACTCAGAGCAGTGACCTTGGGACTCTGAGTGTGTGTGTGTGTGTGTGTGTGTGTGTGTGTGTGTGTATATGTATATATATATATATGCATGTGTGTGTGAGTCAATGTGAAATGCCGGCACTGCCTCATACTGCAATTGCCTCAATCAGAGCCCCTGACCGGAAGAATTTAGATGGATGAGTTGCATAAGGCTAATCAAGATGTGAATGTAAGGATACACTCTACCTCTCTCTCTCTCTCTCTCTCTCTCTCTCTCTCTCTCTCTCTCTCTCTATCACACACTTTATGTCTCTCCTTTCTTTTTTTAATCTCTTTTGTCTTTCTACTGGCCCTTTCTGTCTGTCTCTCTCTCTCTCTCTCTCTCTCTCTCTCTCTCTCTCTCTCTCTCTCTCTCTCTCTCTCTCTCTGTGTCTCTTCCCTTGTTCAGTGCAGAATATAATAAGTCTACATTCTGCCATTGCTTTGATTGAGTGTAAGTGCTGAGTTGAGGTAACCTTGTCCCGTCCTACATGTCTGGCAGGGGTCTAATAGTTCTGTCAGCCCAGACCTGGAAGGCCCCGCTGGGAAGCCATTCCCGCCTCCTGCCTGCCCAGCACACTGCAGACAGACGCATGTGCTTGAACCATGACAGATCTCCCCCAGATCTAACTCCAATCTGTAGTTTTGGTTTGTACCGTGGCGTGGGCGGGGTTGGATGTATGTGTGAGAGAAAGACAGCGAGGAAGAGCCCCGGAGAATGAGACTACGCTACAGTAAAGCATCTTCGTCTGGCTGAAGATGAGCATTTTGACATTAGACCTGAATAGACTACCAAAGAGCATCTGTCAGAATCGATTCTTAAACAGACAAACAACGCACCACTCCAAGTGAGTGAGCTGCTCAACCCTCAACTGAACTAGCAGCATATGGTACAGATTACCGCGACAGAAGGTATATGTCTATTTGGTTCATGACATTTTTTATTACTAACACATGCTGGTTCCTGCTTTACTCCCAGTTCATTCTCAAAGTGGATCAGAGACTGGCAGAATAACAGCCACATTGTGAAGAGACAGAGACAGCAGAAACTAATGGCTGCCCTTCCTGTTATGAGACACTTTCTAAAAACACATTTGACCGTACATTTTGATATAAGAGGCAGGAGCACCCCACTGTTCTGTCACTACCTTAGAAGCAATAGGTAAAAAATATCACCGTGCATTAATGTACAATATGAGTGTCCTGTATGCTTCATTCTATACTAAAGGAAACGATAATCCATTTATCCAAGCTTGGATGAAAAAACCATTTGACATATGGGGGAATTAACAAAGTTTATTCAGTACATGTGCTTTACTGAAAACAGGAACATTACGATGAGTTTTTTAAGGACAGCCTCAACTAAGGAAGCGATTATGTAATGGTTACGCATGAAGTAGATCTTTTCCAGATAGTTCAATAGGACCCAGGACAGGCTGGTTAAAGCTGAGGGGCGGTGGTGAAAGTAAAACTACTACTATTATTCCTGGTTAGTGCTGGGCTGAAGTGACACCTACACTAATGACCAACCACTATAAATGAGTCAGACGTCCTTCCAGTCTGAAAATGCTTCTCGTCAGTCTTTCTCACAGACATTCAGACTGAGTCACAGAGCGGAGAGTTGAGAGGGTGACACACGGAGGCCATGACAGGTGTGTCTGTCAGTTTGTTCACAGGTCTGTTCACTTCCTCCTGCTGAAGTCTCTCTCAGGGGAAGAGCGCTGGGAGGATGACTTTCACGATGCCCTATTTGTTAACGTTTACTGAATCGCCGAACCAGCTGAAAAATGCCTGGAAGCGAGGGGATTTTATGAATTCTATGTATTATGTGAATATTTACCGTTTAGTGAGGTTTACGGACTTGAATGAGTTGAAATGTCTGCAAAGTTTATGGTATTTACTTTTTTCCCCCTCGCCGTTTAATTAATACCTTTACCGGTGGTGTTTTTTGGCAGGCTCCCATCTTCTCCTGAGAGCGAGTGGATTTAATTCTCAGGGAGAGTTCCTGAGTCGCATGATTGAACTAATGAAGCTAGTCCCTAACTGAGTGCCGCAGCTTCCCACTGGAGTAGAGCATCTGTGATCATGGAGACCAAATACTGTGTGTTTGATACCTGAAGCTAATTAACAAATATCTGGGTTGGAGGGAGACTGGTCCGACGCAACTGGCGTTCCTTACAGAATACTTTTTAAATGAGGGATGGGGCACTCGGGCGTCTTGAAACGGAGCGCATGGACACAATCTCCTACAGCTTTCTCCCACACAGCTCTCTGGAAATGTCAAATTCAGAGCTGCGTCGGGCTCATTCGTCACCCGTGACATACATTATTGATGGTCTCCAGATGATGATGATTGATTGCGAAACCGATTTCTGCTGCTATAACCTTTCGCACACCTGCAGAGCTTATAATCGCAACCACTAAATTGGTGATTTCAACCTCAGCTGCACACACACACACACAAACACACACACACACAGACAGTGAGTGACACCGTGCACATGTCGTGTCTGAGCACATGCCGTCCGTAAGGCCGATAGAGTCGCGGAGAGAAGAGAAACAGGTGGAAGGCTAGATATGAAAACAAGGAGAAAGAGATTGGGAAGAGCAGCAAGGGACTGAAAACAAGAGAATGGGTATTTGTATGTGTGAGATAGAGGAGAGAAAGCTGAGCGGCGAGATCTGAAGTGAACTATTAGGGTCGTCTCTGCTGGCAGTGGGAAGCTGTATCCATCCAATTTCGCCTATTTGCTTTCCTATCAGTGGCTCGACCCAAGAAGAGCAAGCGGGCAGCGCCTAAAAGCCAGGCTTCTAAAGTGACTGCACAGTCCAGCACTTGAAAAGATGGATGACAAAGGCTCAGGCAGGAAGGCAGGAAGTGCAGCAGTACACCGAGCCAGTGAATGGTGAGGTGAGGGGGGCGGGTTAAATAGAAGTGTGAGTCAAAAGAAGACCGCAGGGAATACCACAGTCGGATACAGGCAGCCGGCAGCCCACAGATTAGCAACATTTGGCTGCTGGCTCCTAACAATCACAATGCAGAGATTACATTTTTCATTTTGTAATCGTCCCTGCACAGAGCTGAGAGCAAGATCATCGTCTGAATGATACTTTATACTTTTCTTGCTATTGCGACCCTCTTATTTTGCATTCTTTCATCACCGCATTATCCGATGGGCTCCTGGTTGACTGATGATGCCTTCTGACACCCCGAGTGCAGCGCTGTGCTGTGTGATGTTCTGGGGCAGTTTCCTTTGTGAACAGGGTGGCGGGGGCATCGCGATGGAATCCCAGCACCTTTGCCCCCTCCCACCACTTCTGGCTGTTTCATAACCAAAACAAAGGCAGAGAGAGAGAGAGAGAGAGAGAGAGAGGGATCCTCGGGGCAGACGAGTGATGTTGACCCAAGTGTTACCTCCTGTGGGGGCTAAATAGATTATCACATAGGCATCACAGTGTCTGTTACACAGGCTGCAGCTCCACAAGCAGAAGGGGGGGTGTTGAGTAACAGAGCGTGCCTCAGGAAATGACTAAATCCATACTGACAATGATTCGACATTCCATCCAGAGCATCGTGAGGCAGCGCTCCGCTCCTCCTGCAGCCCGTGAGAGCAGACAATGTAAAGCTAGCATTGATTTTCAGACTGATTTCACTTTCGGCAGATGAAATGTTGAGGTCAGTATCAGACCGGTAAGAGGCTGACAACATCTCCCATGTCACCGCTGTCAGGCCGGCCAGCTGAATTACTGTAAAGTGCATGACAGAGAGAGACCGTAACACACAATACATCTAGCAAGTGTCGGTATCAAGAGGGTGTTAGTATAGGTGGTTGAAGGGACGTCAAGCTGAAGTACCCTCTCATCTATCCACTGTGACGTGATTCTTCCTGTCTGCCATGTTGTTTGCCGCACTAAGGCTGGCTAATCCTTTGCCCCACAATGCCGGGTTCGCATCCTTCTGTAAGATAGCACGAGCACTCTGTCCTCAAGAAACTCCTGCGCCAATGTCACAGTGTAAGGCTGAATCGGGCAAGGGAATAGGTCGTTTTGAAGATACTGTGGGATTTGATTTTCTCCATGGACTGGGATTACTGCTAGACATTCAGAACAGGCTTAGGCAATTTCCATACTCATTCTGGCGGGACAGGAGAGTGGACCTGTAGCCTATCTATTTCCATCAAAAAGGTATATTGGATTTATGATTTGAGGGATAACTGAATTGCCTGTACCCATAGCCTTGTTTGTAGAAGATATTGTGAAGGGTAATAGTGAATGTTTGGGGATTAATGCTTGACAGAGAGGGTCATTTTATGTATAATCTAAGGTGGAGAACCGTGAGCTGTGAAATTTGTGGACGGATTTGAAATATCTCCCCTCCGCGATTCAGACCCCAGCAAATAAATCACTTCTAACTTATCACACGATGCCATGCCTCTCAAGGCCTGATTGTCAGCGGTGGAAAAATGAGCATGTAGCAGAGGATGATTTTGATCTGTTCAGGGACCTTGGACAAATAAATCATTCATACCGCCAGCTGACAAAATCACATTCTCAGAAATTCTCACTAGAGATGTCGACGTTTGACGAGCAGCTCAAGCACTCTAAAGATGGAATGTGATTAGCTTCACGATTAGTCCTCATTTACGGCGGCTGCAGTGAGACTTTCAAATTAGCTTTTTTCTGAATCTCTAATGTGGTGTCATTGAAATTTGTAGTTATTATTATATCTGTATATATTATTAACTTGAATGGTTCTAACTTTGTGATGAGGTGCCACGGATATATCTGCACATCTCAGAGTTTATCTGGAGATTGGCAGGGTTTAAATGAACAAATCCACAGATGTACATGGATGAAGTGGACCATCCACTGGGGGTTCTCTGTGGATGTGGATTATCATGATGGTTAACCACGCTGCACTACAGTTGAGGGAGAGGTATAACCCACACACCTTTCAACAATACCCCTGTGGTGGCTGCCATCTTTTAACCGAATAGACTGCAGCTCAGATAAAGACCTTTGTGTACAGGGATCTAGTTTTACCTGAGGAGAATAATTGTAGCTCTATTCGTATGTCATATGATGAATATGATGGCTGTTGTGTTTCATATTGGCCTTCATGGTCCTCACTGTTGAGTCGAAACTAAACTACTGTGCCATTGGCCTGACTCTGGATGAAAATGCTTACACCAAACTGCGAAATCTCTGAAATCATACGCTATGCTATTCATATAGGTACAAATCAAATGTCTCTAGCCCACTTTCAAAGCATTATGAGTAAAATGACTCAAGATATGCTAAGCAGATCTATGAAGCTCTTTATTTTCCCCTGGATTCACCCTGCGCCACTGGCAGGGTCTCAATGGAATTTAAGCATCATTAAGGAACCATTAAGATGTGCTTTACTTAAAAATCCAACCCACTTTATTTATCTGCATGGAAACTACATAATGTGACGTGGTTCTTGCTCTCTGCTTTATTTCGTTGTTACCTCACTTAGCAACTGAGGCATGTATTGAGCTGGAGTTGCTTTTTTTTTTGTGTGTGGCAAAGATTATGATGTGTTGTGAGAGCTAGGTCTCACAACAACATATTCGCTGTGTATACCAACACAGCTGTGCTATGTGAATGCGGTAAAGTTCAATAGTGGCAGTCAATCACCTTGTAAGCCAACCATTCTGCAGTTAATAGCTTAAACATAGGCACTTGGAAATAGCCCAGGAAATTCCCCGTAAACACCCAACAAAATGACATCAATTTTGCCACAACTCAAAACAAACGCAGCATGGGCGGCCACGGAGACCACCTTCAAACCACGGAGGGATGCTGTCTGTGTGTCCCACTGCTGGGGGATGTTAGCCATGCCTAGATCTCTATGTGGATTTATACATTCATTGAATATGCTTTTGATTTCGTAGTGGATGGCTCTGCAGCCTATAATGATGGGTCTTTAAAAGTGTATAACAGCCCATCTCTGGGGGCCCAAACCGCCATAGTAATATCATTATGGGCCCAGTCCAAGAGAGTGGATGTTTTGGACACCCTCACA
This sequence comes from Hoplostethus mediterraneus, assembly GCA_034670385.1. Classification (NCBI taxonomy): domain Eukaryota; kingdom Metazoa; phylum Chordata; class Actinopteri; order Trachichthyiformes; family Trachichthyidae; genus Hoplostethus; species Hoplostethus mediterraneus. The sequence continues at coordinate 4,174,100 of JAXDDW010000003.1, read as the reverse complement.
TCACGTCAGATTATCTGATTACTTATTGTATGAGATTAATGCTCCTTTATTAAGTCGTTGCCTTCCATACAAATCGAGCAACATTCGCACCCAGCGGCTCCTTTACTGTATCGGTGTTGACTGTAGGGAACACTGTTCATTCATAATTGATTATTGCTCATCTCTCTCCAACATATACGGATTTCATATGATCACGGAGAGCTTTGGTAATGAAAATTACCCCATGACATCACACCGCACACCGCCTTGCTGGACGTATTTGGATGAGACAGCACTGAACGCAGGGGACCCACATGCTTGGTTTGTGGTCATGTTGGCTTTGGGGTTTTTAGGCCCATAGTATAATGAAGGAAAGATGGCTGAGAGCCACATGAAGCAGGGGCTATTATGAGAACAACATTCCCTTATCCACAAGCAAGAAGCCCTCGAGCACACTTTGTGATGACAGCATTCAATTGGCTGATGGCAGGCTCATGTAGAATAGTTCTAGACAAGAACCGAACGAAAGAAACAGCGTAGTCTTTCATAGCTTCAATGTGAGTGGTTTATTGTAGCATGTAAATCTTCAGAATACAGGCAATATGGAACTGGTTTTCTTCCTAAGGACCAAAGTAATACACATACACAGTTGTCATGGCTGGCGAAGATGTAGATGGGCTACGGGGGTTTCTTAGTAAGTGGTTTTCATGCATCTAGGCTAGTAATTATGCTTCACAGTTCACTTTAGCACAAGTTCAGTTAAAGATGATGACTGTTACAATAGTAGCAAGGAGAGATTGGTATCTTAGATCAGAATTTGAAGAGTCAGACGCGAAAAGATGAAGAAAGAGAGAGAGCGCTCTGATGTAATCAGAGAGTACCATGTGCTGACAACTGCAGACTGAATTTCCTCCCTTACCTGTGGTGTTCTGGTGGTGTTAGGTTCCCTAGGGGGAAGGAGATTAATGTGACACACACTGTGTCTCTGATCCTTAACACTGTGCACACACACGCGGGTTCTGCTGTGTCGCCTTTGCCTACATCAATGGTCTGATGAACCCAGCTAGTGGCGAACAGTATTGAAGTAAACTTACAAAAGAGATGCATCTTTTTTCCCAAATGCAAAATATGTGCTGCTAGTTTTCACTTCAGACATAGAAACTGTGTCTCAGACTTTCACAATCTGCTCTGCCATGAGGGAATAATTTGGCCAAGGCATCAGGAAGCAGTTTAGGATAAAAGTAGAATCAATAAAAAACGCCATTTGTTTGGCTGGGAATTCACTTGAGAGAGAGAGAGAGAGAGAGAGAGAGAGAGAGAGAGAGAGAGAGAGAGAGAGAGGGGGATAGAGAAAGAGAGAGAGAGAGAGAGGTAGAAACGTTATGAGAGACACATGCATCTACCATGCACTGCGTCCAGTTAGATCTGTGCTTTTTGTGGCCGCTGCACACCTTCCAGATGGCTAATGGCTCTCCATGCCTCTCCTGCAGTTGTGAACTGTCATCGCCTTAAACTACTGACACAGCTGCAGGCCAGCCAAAACACTTCTGCATGCATAAGGAATACCCAACGAAACGATCAATGCACGATCAATAGATTTAAACATCTAACATGGCTACAAAGTCGGTCCTTGGGGCATTTGCTCTGCCTCCCATGTGTGATCAATGAAGGATCCCATGTGAGTGTGCAGCTATGCGGGGATATGCATGGTGATGGTAACAGGCCACGTGCCTCTCAAACTAACGCTACCCGGGCATATTGCTGTTCGACATACAGCAACAGACAAACAACTGTTTATTTGGATGGCAGGTCAATATGGATATGAAGTGTAGGTGAGAGAGAGGAGGGAGAGGAGGTGAGAAGAACGTACTTTGAAACCCTCAGAGGGCTTGGATGTCGTGATGACAGAAGGCAAGCATAGCAGATGTTTCAAAAGTAGGTATACACTTTAAAAAATAAATAAATAATAATAATAATGAAAAACAAAGCTGTATAATTTCAGTCATTTTTAACTTATTTAGTCGTTTTAACAAAATAATTCAACAATCAATGATGATCTACTTGGAAACAAGAAAAATATTTCATAAAAGTGAATATTAATAAAAATACCTACTTTTGAAGCAGTCTGTTAAAGCAGGCTGTATATTACTCATTTACAATTGCACTACATGGAATACACTGAAGCAGCTTACTGTATGTAACTTTACGCCATCGGTGAGTATGAAACTGCTGACGGCTGGATACATCTGGCACGTCCACAACCAGTATTCACCGTCTCTGGCGGAAATCAAACGGAGGCAAAACTGAGGTAATGGAGGACTCTGGCGATTCATACACAGAAGTATGATTTCAAACAGAGAGGATGAAAGCTCATCGAAGCCCACCTCCCACCTGCGTTAAAGACCTGCTCCGTCCTACCTGAAGACGGGGCCTCTTTTACAGCCGGGGCCTGCGTGGCGTTTCCCTTTTATCTCTGATTTAGGGCGAGGAGTGTGTTTTATGGCCCCGGACACCTGGGGGGTCAGAAACAATACACCTCTACAAAGTGGGCAGAGAGTCGGTGCATAACCCTTTGAACTAGTTTATTTCCCCCCTGGTTATCCACTGCCCCCTCCTTGTTCGAAAATGTTATTGCTTTTCGTCTTTCCCAGTCTGCGCGTGGCAAGTGCTGCCCATCGGATGTAATGCCCGCTATCGCGTATCACTCTCTTCGCCAGGGTGTTTAGACACACCAGTCAGTTAATTTCACAGTTGAAAAGTGGAGAGCCAAAGAGAAAGGTCATCTCTGTTCATTAGCCACAGTAGCTATTCAATCTGCATCTGCAGAACCCTGTTGTCTTTGGCGTCATTGAGATATTAACTTCTCTAAAGGATGGATTGTTTTTTCAGAATAGTGCAAACTGAATTTCAATGTGTTCTCCATTACTTACATGAAATGGAAACGCTGTCCTCCCTTTTGGATGAGCATGAGAAGAAATTAGATTTTTTCCCAAAGTCTGATCAGAGAGGGAGAGAGAGAGGGGGGGGGGGAGAGAGGGAGAGAGAGAGAGGGCTACACCCTACAGTCTGCATGCTGTAGTCATTAGGCTGTGTGGTGGGGAGGTTTATTGCTTCCCACTCGTGTTAAGTCAATCCAACATTTGACTCTGCTCCCCACTCTCTCTCCTCTGTCAGTTTCATGTACAACTGTTATGTCTATGTACATTTCTGGTCAATCAGTGCAATGTTCTGGTTGGGTGAGCTAGCGGCCTGTCAGCCCTCGGGTTGAGGCCATTCCCGCCACAGTTCCTCGAGGCAGCAGGAGGACGGGTGGAGCTCTTCGACTTGGAGCCCTTAACGGCGTGGCTGCAGGCCAGAGGGCTAGGACAGCCTCCAGTCATTGATGTCATTGTGGCTTTTCTGGTATCAACACCCTCAGGATGTGTGTTCAGCCATGTTTGTTTGTATCTATAGAACAGTGCGTTGCGATACCATCCAAGCTTCAAGCGTTCTTTGGTCCTTTTGTGCTTTTTTTATCCTCGCTGTTCACTAAACACAAGGGCAGCGAAGTGGGAGACAAAAGCTAAATGAGCAACGATGCGGTGCGTTTTTAAACAGTGATTACAGAGGTCGATAACGAAAGCCTATTTTGGTGATCCGAGGCTGTAAAAGTTGCTGATGCTGACTGACCTGGAGCTGACGAGGAATGATTGTGTTTCACATGCTCCTGCAGGCTGTCCTGTCCTCCCTGCACAGCCTACAGGCAGACAGACTATCACATTTTCCACGAAAGGGCATTGGCCACTGCTCTTGGATGCACGGTTCCAACCTTCAGATTGTAATGTTGTCGTTTTTTTGTTTTTTTTTCTTACGTGTGGGCTCAGCTGTCACAAGGTCATCAGAAGAGACGGCTAAATAAATTGAACAAAAAGCCTTTTTGCAGTTGATTTATACTCACGTCCTGACAGGTTATATCTCCATAATATAGGAAAAGTGACTGTCAGATGCTGTCCGTGTGGGCTCAAAAGCCAGTCAAGGCTATCGACTGGCCGTCACTGTCTCCCCGTTTCCATCGATTTTCCGTTTTGCTCTTAGCTTCCTACTCGTCCTACACCCTCCTCATCACTCCTCCCACTCCTTTTTTTTTCTCACTGTACATCTGTCTCTTGGCCTCCTAGCTCTCTTTCTCTGAAGGTAAATGTGACTCACTGTCTAGAGGGAGTAGAGAGGATGATGCATTCATTTCACCTTCTCGACACCTTTTGCCAGAGGGGGGAAAAAAAGATATTTAAGATTGATCTGAATTTGCAAGTACAATAAATAAAGAAATAAAGATGTTCTCCAGCACTCACTTTGATCCAAATGAACCTAGGGGCATACATTTTAAATAAGGAGTCTGACCCTGGCTTGGACCACAAAGGGGAATGAGATATAACAATATGAGTGTGTGTTTGTGTGTGTGTGTGTGTGTGCATGTAATACAACATATATATGGTATAATGTTCCAGATCATTGGTTGTTTCAGTGTCCCTTGGGTCTACAGAGTAGCTTCAATCAAGAGTGAATTATTCACGACTGTAGGTTTGCCAGGACCTACTACATGATGAGAAGAGAGGGAAGGAAACAGATCTCTCATCCTCTTGGATACACACACACACACACACACACACACACACACACACACACGCACACTCGCGCACCCTTGCAGCCCCTCATGTAGCGTGGCTGCCGTCTGGTGCAAAGCCGTTTTCCTCCACAGTGTCGGATTACCCGTCATTCAGGAGGTTGCCATGTCTGATGACGCAGGTGGAGAGAGGTTGGCTCCAGCTTCAGCAGCTAATACAAAATGTAGCCTGAGCGTTACTTTCTTCTTATAGGCCGGAGGGGTTTTTCTTCAGGGTGTTCTCATATCAAATTTAATATGATATATGGTTAGTTATTGTTACGAAAAGTAATGATACTATGATGCTAATGATCGTATGATATTCTACGAATCAAGTGAAACAAAAGGAGCTGGAGTGGCTGAACCAGGGAAGCAGTTTGACATTGAAATAGCGCGGTGGCATGCAGGTCGGGACTTGGACTACGGCTACCTGGGTTCAAATCCTGGCACGATATTGAGGAACAAGTGGCTTTGTCTTGAGGCTATATTTTACTTTTACATGCCTGAACATCGACACTACTGAGGATAGGTAGAGCGAGGCAAATAGCAATTCTCTGCAGGGGTAGAATGGCACCGGTGTGGCGCCAGCTGCTATTTCGCCATGAGTCCACTCACTTCCTCTCCCTTCACAGTAGCAATGAAGCTGCTGAAGCCACTGAAGCTTCTCTTCACTCCCTCTTCTCCTGTAATCTCGTTGTATAAGTCATTAAACTAGGGGTTTAAAGATTGGAAATTTAGATGGTTCTCTGGGTGGATTTAGGATATGAGTCTCACTCACTTCACCTAAATGAACTATATTGATCATTTGAGGTGGACAACAGTCAGAAGGACGCCGGCCAGGAATCGTAACACACCATCAATGCTAATAACACTGTTATTGTCTCTTATGCTAGTTCAGTTCTCCTGATCAATCGTCTAAATTGTTTGGCAACATTTTTTGTTCTTTTATTTGCCTTGCCATGTTGCAAAAATGTATTGTGTTCATTTCTGTGTGTGTGTGTGTGTGTGTGTGTGTGTGTGTGTTTGTAGATATTTTTATATCCTCATTCACTGTCCAAGTCAAAACGTAATTAAAAGCAAAGTGTCTCGGGGGTCCGGGAGCTCGAGTCTCCGCCGTTGTTCTCCCCGATAGTTAAATAGAAACCATTAACAGGCCATTTGTGGGATGCCATAATGGATCTATCCAGACTGGTAAGTGTCAGCCTCACAAAACATGTATGAATGATCTAATACTGAGAGAGAGAGAGGAAAAGAGAGAGTGTGATATCATAACGTTATGATCACTCTCCAACTTCCTGTTCCTTACTTGTATTCTGGGTGCTCGTTCTCATGTGAGATGTCGTTTTGCGCTGTAAATCAATGTGTTTCTTTTTTTCGCTCCCTCTGAAATGGCGTTGTGTCTGTTTTGTCATTGTGACACCATAGCCTGCTTTTTCATCGAGAGTGGGTGGACGGGACTGTAAGACTGGAGGAGGAGGATCAGTGAATGTCTCAATTCTCTCAAACAATAACTCTTCCTTTCAGTGCTTGGGAGTGTCTTGTTTTGAATGAGCTGAAGTGCAATCATTATGTGGAAGGAAAGTCAGGGGAAACAGTGCATGAAGCTAGCGGCAAGGTGCTACTACTGCATTTATGAGATGTTACAATCACTTGTGCCATAATCCAGGGTGACGCAGGTAGAGAGAGGTTGGATCCTGCTTCAGTAGTAATAATAATAACAATAATAATAATAATAATAATAATAACAATAGAAATAATAATAATAATAACAATAATAATAATAACAACAATAGAAATAATAATAATAATAATAATAATAACTATCAATAATACTACTACTACTAATAATATAATAATAATAATAATAATAATAATAATAATAATAATATAATAATAATAATAATAATAATAATAATTTCAATTTAAGAGTGGTGTTTAGGTACCCAAGGCACTTAACAACAAGAAGAAAGAGAGAACTATGCCAAACTGGGAAACAATAAAACAGTTAAAAAACAGGGCTGCAGTTCAGGAAGAGTCCAGTGGCCTAAATGTAGCCTGAGCGTTACTTACTCATACATCCTGACAAAACATGTCAGGGTGTAAAACAAAACAAGTGTAACTATACTTGAACATATAGGACAAACAGAATCTCACCCACCTAATGACTGAGGATGCTAACTGGGTGCTAACTGGGTTAGCATTAGATAGTAGCATGTCATAGTTTGCCCCTATGATGAATCTCATTCAGTTTGCCTCCATCTCCAGAACTTCTTCCAGCCGAGTTTCTTCCTCTGTGCACTTTTTCAAAATTCATCCACTGTATGTCCCTGACACTTAAATAATTCAGGCATCTGTAGTTTATCAAGGAAGTGAGCTGTAAGTTAGTGTAATACCCCATTCTGTTTCTTTCAGCGCCTCAGCAGCTTGCCTCGGAGATAATGTTGTGTAAAGAAACTGTATCGATGAGATATCTCCTCCACCGTTTGTGTGTTTATAGATTTGTTCTAACAGCTCAGTCACCTGGACATGGAAAGCAACATGACTGACGAATTAAATTGTCAAAATTGTACCATTCCCATACGGACTTGAAGGATTTTTAAGCTGTGATGCACAGCGCCATGGAGATGTACTCTTGTCAAGATGTCAGTGTACAGTGTAAAGATTAATACAGGTGTTTTTGAGAGTGTTCTGTGTTTCGTATGCAGACTCTTCCGATCCTTTCCCAGTGGACGGGCCCCTGCTGAGGTTGATCCCCAGTCTCTCCAAAGACTGAAATAAATAACTCTTAAAAGAATGTAGAAGAAGAGCTACTGGGTTTTCTGAGCCGGTAATATGTAGACGGACCTTTAGTCCAACAATACTGAAAACCCGAGATTGCCTGAGTGGGTTGAAGTCACTTAATGGTCATGGTGGGCAGAAGAAATGGGCAGAATGAGACCAGATGTGTTTTCTCATGACCGCCTCAAGCAAGAATTATACCTGTCACAGACTAAACTGACAAAATGGCCAAAACACGCAACTCTATATTATCGCGTTTAAAATATTTTCTCCCCAAATTGACAACATTTGCGACCCTGTTGGTTTAGTCTGTGGTTATTCCCCTCGGGGGTAAGGCATGCTAAACAGAGACCTTTATAGCTCAGTCCGTTTTTTGTGTGTGTGCAGGAGACCGCGCCACTCGATACTTTTATCTCAGCTTAACTGCGCCCTTCAGATCACATTGTCTGGTAATTTCAAGGCTTTGGTTCCAGCCTGGTGACCACTCTTGGTAGGTCTGAGAAAGTGGCAGTGACTCATACTAAAATAAAAGACCTTTGCCTTTTCAAATAGTTGATAATGTTTCATATCATTCATCTTTATGGTAGTAAAAGATGTTGATGGTCCCTAACATATGGAAAGGCTGTGTCATTGTCATTTATTGCTCATTTGGACATGGCTGGGTGACTGAGAGGACTGCACGGCCCTGCATGGCTGTGGATAACTTAAAGGTAGCTAATGCGACATGGCATGAAGTGATTCATATAGGCTGCTAACACAGTACCAAATCGTCTTACATGAGAGGAGTCAAAGGACAATTAGCGACCTTGGATACAGACACGCAGGGTCTAGCGGAGCAGAAAACACATTCAGCCATGCTTATGGAGACAGCACACATGCTCTGAGCCACTCCGTCTCCACGCTGCAAGCACGCTTCCTTATTGTCATTTGGATACATGCTGCACATGCACACATGCACACTCCGCTCACAGGTGCTATCCAAGAGGGGGCATTGTTAGGGCTTATTAAAAGAAAATAAGCGCACAAGTCTAATGCCAAGCAGGAGTTTAACTTTGATCCACCCTCTGGACTGGAACGGGCAGCTAAGTGTTTTGGAAAGCGGCTCCAGAAGGCAGGCAGTGTGATTTCAGTTTGAGGCGTAGGCCCTCTATTCATTCTCGTACCCTCCATCAAGAGCTTGGCTGTAATACCCCTGGCAGCCAACGCAGCATTATATAATGCATATGAGAGTGTCTATTGTGAAAATGTAAGAGACTGCTTTTAATGGCTTGAGGGCAATAAGTAATGCAAACAGAGAATATCGGTTACGGAAATCATTACTCACAAGCATAGCAACAACAAGGCCTAAATGAAGAATGGATGGCAGTTGGGGCAAAAATCACAAGCCCATGAATATCAGCATGGAGACTAATACTAGACTCACAGGGAAGGATGTTGACGGCATGATATTAAGCTGTGACAGGCCTGTGGGTATTATTGCTCTCATTTCGCTGAACATGACACAGGACTCATAAGCCTGGTACAAGTGAATGAAGTTTGCAGGCAAAATCTCATGTCATTTGCCCACACAGTGCAAATAATAATGATGGCCTAAAAAGTTTTTTTTGTGCAATAGCAATCAACCAGTCTTGCACTGAACAATGCTGGTCGTTGGCATCTTTCTGCTACCATTTACTGTCCAAGTCCCAGCGCTTACATTAATGGCTCACTGAATTTTGGACTGTGAGTGTAGTTGGCCACAAGTGGAGGAATGAGGCAAGCAGACCATTTGGAAAACAAATTAACATTACATCCATTTATGATGCCGGTTTGATGTACTTTCATAACATAGAATCTCTGAGCTGCATCAAAGAACCCCGAGGAGGCTGAGCTGTAAAATAGAGACGTTTCTGTTGATACTGCTGAGTTATTAGCCTTAATGCAAAAGTATACACTGCACACACTTTTCCCCTATTTTCAAAACAAAACGTCATATTTGCAACTCTCTCTAAAGCTGCTAGACTTCATCAAAGTCAGCCTATCATTCTCCATGAAGAAACTTGGACGCTCTCGTATACACAGATGATCTGACTTCACTTTTTTAAAGGTCAAATTTTAAATCTAAGCTCTTCTGCAGTTGGCCGATGTCCAGCTCTGATCAAGCAGCCAAGTGCAATAAGCCACACAGACGAAGTGCCACAGTCAGCCAAGCAGAAAAACAACTTACGCCTGGGCTGGGCTGGGCTGGGCTGGGCCGGGCCTGGCCCCGGTCTGGACTCTACAGTGCCTGAGGCAGCCCGGGGACTTGGCCGCCATTAATTACCACTAATGATTTGAGCATGAACGACCTGATTATGATGGACTGTACGTTCCCCTCACAGACGAGGGAGGGATGTGGGATGCAGCACTGCGATGGGACATGAGGGGAAATGTGGCTGCACTGGTTAGAGGGGTGTAGCAGCAACGTTACATCTTGATGGTTATGATGGTTGCATGCATAACAGAGAATCATGTGGGAATCCAGTCTGCTCACAAGACTGCACACTTTAGTTTGGAGAATAACATATTTTGAATGATTCAGAAAAGGCTCCATTATTACAGCAAACAAACTGACAAGGCAGAGGGAACACAGCCATCTAAACTACTACTAGTACAGTATATTGGGTTATGACGTGTGGGCGGGATCGAGGCTGGCTCAATAAAGTTCCAAAAAAATATTTCCCAGGGGATTTTCAGCACAAGGGGGCCACTTCATTTTAAACTAGAACAGTTAGGTCACAAGTCACTGAGCTACACACTATGAGAAAATCCTAAAGTGCACGATTATGACTCTGAAAGACTTCAATATCCGTGTTTGCTGTTTTAAACTTTTAACTGTGAGCCACACCTCGGGAACTGGTCCTGGCCGTTTCAACAATGACTCTTTTTACATTTGTATTCCTGGCGTGCAGCGTGCACGGATCTCAGAAGTCTGCAGAGTGAAGCATTAACAGAGGAGAGAGGGACAGTATTTGTGTGTGTGTGTGTGTGTGTTTATGCATGCATATGTGTGCTCATAACTGTGTGCATGTGCGGGCGTGTGTGTGTGTGTGCAGGGATGCATGTGTGTGTGCGCCTGTGCACACTGTAGCAACTCCTACTACAGTATGTGTGTGCGGATTTTGGATTTCGAGGTGGGCTGCTCCCTCCCAGCCAGCCAGCCTCCTCCACCCTCCCTTGTTTCTCACAGCAGAGCCAGTGTGCCTGAGGGAGAGGCTGGGAAAACATCTGGGGGAGAACATGGAGTAGGAGGGAGACCCAACCTACCTGCTGCCTCTACTTGAGCTGGCTGCAGCAGAGCGGTGCCAGTTAGTGCAGGGCAGACATCCAAAACACGATACCTTGAATATTTGCTTTGGCTAGGCGTGTCTGATTCATTAACGGATGTCCTGTTAGAGGAGACACTTTTAACCTGCAATAACAATCCTGGTGTAGGTGCATATCCTCATTTAAACCGCATTTTGTTTATGTATGTTGCAGCACTGGTTTCTTTAGTTTATGTGTGTAAAAGAAGTGTTATAGGATGTGGGTTTTTTTTTTTGGAAAGATGAGCTTGCATGACTGATTGAGTCCAACTTTAAGAGGATATTGTAAATTGCTCAATTATAGCTTGGCTGATGCTCACCCCCTAAGAACGAGTGCAATCGTTCACTCTCAAGCCTCCACAAAGAGGACATTGTTGTTGGTAGGATTTTCCACATTTCCTTTAATAAGTAGTAAGAGTTGAGCTGACCTGGGCTCTCCCCTCCCCCCCCTGAGGTTTTTGAACATTGTTCAGTTTGAATGTCCGCGGTGCCCATGCCGGTGTTCTCACATCATCAAAGTGACAGGGATATTTGCTAACGGATGCCCTGAACAGTGAGGGTCATCCCCCCCGGAGGAGGTACCGGGGGTATGGGGGAGCAACAGGGAGCGCCACACTGCTCCGGGCCTCATCACTCTCTGCCAGGCGTGGCCCACTTCCAGTCAGTGTCTGCGCTACACACAGCCACTTTGCAAAGTCAGAATGATAGATTACACTAGGTGAGTTAAACAATTACCGAGCAATTTGGAGCTTTATGGCTCATAAATTGCTGGTCTCCCATCTTGAAACAACTCGGAGACGAGTAATGAATCAACATTTGAAAAGAAAGTCAGAAAAAAAAAATACTCAAACGATTCCGCAATGATAATAATAACAAAGCGTGTTTTATTTCTCACTGTCAAAGACTCACCTCTGTGCAGTTTTTCCTGACCGATTGTGGATTGAAAGGATTATAAAACCATAAACAGGCGCACTCACACACAAACAAAACCGCAGACAGAACAGAAAGGCACATGCAAGTACACACAACAACAACACACACAACAGCACACACACTGCTTTTATCTTCATGAGAACAGGAGCAGGGCACGGAGAGCCTCACAGCTTTCCACCGGGCAGGGTGTTATCAAGCAGATGACTGATAATTGACTTGTCTGGTCCATCAACAGGCCCGGCAATCTAAAAGTTATTCAGGAATGAGAGGGCAGGGCATGTGCTTGACTCGTCTCTGTGATGACGCAGGAGGCAGTGGGGGTCTTGGCTCTCTAATGGGACGGCAGCAGCTATCACAGATTATCTCCACTAGTTTGGAGACATGGGACACTTGGGAGGAGCAGGCGGGGGAAATGGTAGTTAAGCTATGTGGCTAGAGGTTACTGTAGGTATTGATAGTGCATGGATATCAAGCATAGGCTGTGTGTCTGTCCATGTATGCATTTGAGATAGAGGAAGAACGGGAGGCAAAGATACAGACAGAAATAGAAATAAAATAAAAATGAAAAAAGTGATTTTATGAGAGAATTTATGCCTGGAAACAGAATAAAAATAGAATAGATTTATGTAGTTTGCAGTCTGTGTGAAGTTATTGTCCACCACGGGTGCCTCTGGTATAGAAGGCTGACCTTAAGCTTGGCCATATTTTAGGTCTGTCTAAAACACTTTTTTATCGAGCCTGCTACAAAGTCTTCACTTGATGCATCCTCCACAGTTTTGGCTCCACTACGGTTAACAAATTCCACATCTGGTCTCATCTCGCTCGCGCCTCACATTCCGTTAGTGCTCTGCCTAAAATACCTTCCCTCATCCTATCTTCCCCTCATTGTAAATGCCATGTGATCTCCTGACTGGAAGAGGCCATGCAGAGAATCTAAACCGTGTAGGTCCAGGCCTAGAGAAAGAGCTCTGTGTGAGTGTGGAAATGCCGTTCATTTAATAGAAGGTATTGTAGAGCTGTGTTGCAGAAGAATATTGGTAAACACCATTAATAGTACATGAGAGCTGTGGTTTGTTTCCTTTTTGACTGCCAGTTTAAGATACACACCGCATTCTCCCAGCGAATACCTCCTCGCTTCGTCTCACACACTCCGATGCACAGGAACCCGCATGCACATGCAGACAGACATAGATACAAGTAGAGACTGACATTCAAACACGCACACACAGCGCACAGTAAGTCTACCCTCTCCTGCCACAAGGACTTAACTTCTTTTTCTCTATGGAAATGTTGCACTTTGCTTCACATTTATGCTGCTGAGCGTTCATGTCCAAGAGCGTCAAGTGGCAGGGCAATGAAACTTAAAAGGTCCCAGTGTTTACAAGCGGCTCGATATGATGTCATTCGTTTAAAATGACCCAGAGGAAAATATCCCCTTGCAGCAAATCTCATTTTATGACATTAGTCATATTCTTTAATTACACGAGTGCCCTCGGTGCAAAGTGAGCAATTACTTCAGAACAGTGTTGCATTTAACTGGATTACAGTGCCTGTTTGTCAGTGGCTCGTGGGTCTTTTTCATATTTTCAGTATTGTCAGTGACTGTATCCTTGATTTGGGTGTTACATACCGCACAAACACATCCTATGCGATAATTGCACGTAAGAAAATAGCGCTGTCCCAAAAAGCTAGTGGAGAAGGAGCAGAGAGAATGGTGCCAGTACGGCTCAGTGACTTCAGATCTTTCCCTGCTGCTGCTGATTGCCAGCATTGTCTGGAAAGCATCCTGCGGGAAGCATGCAACTCATGGATATTATACACAGAGTTATTACCCTTGACAGAAGAAATGAGATGAAAAGAGAGAAATAATAGCAAAAGCGCCGTTACCTCGGGATAGAATAACACACAGCCTACAGGGAGACTGGTTTCCCTCTGATTGGAGAAGATTGCGTAATTCTAGTTGCGCCCTTGTTGTATGTCAGTCAGCCATCACAAGACCCGTGTGTGTGTGTGTGTGTGTGTGTGTGTGTGTGTGTACGTGCTGCATTGTGCATTAACAAATTGCATGGTTTGTAGTTGCATGTGTGTTTTTTCTGCGCATGCATGCTTGACTGATGTCAGCGATGCTACTGCTCAAATACCTGCTAATGTACTCGGCTTGCATCTCCGGCTCTCTCTCACCTGTCTCGTTTCACTCACTCAGCATCAGTTACTTTATCTACTGTTGATGCAGCAGCAGTGTTTAGCATCAGATCTCATTATTGAGGCAGAGCGATCATTGCAGTACATAGAATTACGTATTGATTTAACAAGGAAAATTAGATTAGATCATTGGATAACCTTCCCTTCCAATTGAGGAGATTTTCCTTAATTGGAAGAGGCAAGCTCTCCGTTCAGTCGAGTGTTGAGAGAGACAGGACTGACTGAAACAGAGTCACTCGCTGCTTGCTTATTCTGTGCTGAGGAAAAGTTGCAATTCCACTTGAACAAATCCAACATTGTATATCTACAGCCACGCACAGCAACCAAAACAGAAACAGCAAGGGCGGCGTACGGATTAAACCAGGAGGACCCTGGTTCAAACCCCTGTGTTAGTAAGCATCCACCCTGCTGAAGTGTCCGTGAGCAAGACCGGATCCTCCCCGGCTCCAGGGGTGCTGCTCTGTAGCGGAGCCTGCCAGCAACAACAATAATATTTAAAACAGAGGCGCATGACGTTTGCTGTTCTTACAAGAGGCTTTCCTGACTGATCATCTGAAGACAAATAAACGTAAAACCACAGTCAGAATGGATTTCCTTCAGTGGTCAAGTCATACTTTGTACAGTATGAGTAGAACACAAGGAGACTTGGATGTTTCTTTCAGAGCAATGCGCTTAAATCTCTTCAATCTCTCTCTCTTTTTAGTCCTTTGGATTAGGAACAGTAAGTGGATCTTTAATAGAGTATCCTGCATCTGGTTGCCCAGCAGTAGGAAGGATTCAATTAAGATTGAACTGTACATGTTGTTGTCTCCAGTGTGTCCCACCTTAACTAGACAGGAAATGGCCAGGTTCAAGATTTATCTTTGTGTGTATGTGTGTATACTAGATGATTTATTGCACGTGCATGATGGCTTGTTATTGTTGTTATTAGCTTGTTGTAAGTTCTGTAACATACATCTGCATTTGTGTGTGTGTGTGTGTGTGTATGCAAGCGTGCATGCGTACATGTGCATCCAATGTTGACGTGCCCGCTCCCTATACCTATCTTCCTAACTTAAGCAGACTTGTGCATGTGTTCATGTATTTTCTCACAAGACTCGTGGGATGTGACTGTCAGAGTGGTTGTTCAGGCCCCCTATATATCCCTGTGGCTAGTGCAGTACTAACCCATTAAAGACTTGTGGCCACCTCAGACCATACTGTGGTCACTCGGGAACCCAGACCACACCTCTGGCGTTTTACAGTCAACCCGGCATACCAACACACTCCTAAAAAACAGCTCAGCATACGCTTCATATTTACACCTTTTTATTTCTCCGGCTCAACGTACAGGGAAAGATCGGACCGGACAAAGCGATCATTAAAGCGGTGCAGGCATTCTAACACGTCCGAACACACGTCCCCACTCTGTTCCCCTCTCTCCAGCTCTCTACGTCTCCCTCTCCGATTCCTCTCTCACTATACATATGGTAGCCATCTGGCCTGGCAGAGCAGAGCCGGAGCCCAGAGTGGGGCAGCAGTACTGTGGCCCATGTACAGTAACAACATGGTTAACCCCTTACAGTCATGCTGTGGCACTAAGCAAAGTCTTTCTCTCCTGCTCTTTGCTATCACGTTATACATTAAATGTCTCCATCACTCCGACACTCTCTCTTGCTCTCTCACCTTATCGCACATTCCTCTCATTCTGTCACTTCGTTCCCACCCTGAGTCAAATACTAAGCTACTGTCGAGGTAGATCACGATCATATTCAGATTCATTCATCCTCACATCTGCTCTGCCTCAGAATACCTGAGCGAGTTGTGATTTGCCAAATCAATGTCTCTCCTTCTCCTTGTGTGAAAACCCAGCGCTTGTGTTCCTGCAGAGTTTTTTTTTTGGGGGAAGTGCAATTCTCTGTGTCTCCCTCCAAAATAGATTTAAGTGCAGGGTAGGAGCCACATCGAGGTCAGCGTTCCTACCCTGGTGCTCTCGTCAAACCTGAGAGAACCAGGTCAGAAGTCAGGAGCAGCCTGCCCTCTGACAGTCAACCCCACAGATTATGGTAGGCGGAGATGATAAGATTAAAAAAGATTGAAAACAAGAAAGAAAAAAAAAAGTGCATCCTTATTCAAATGCAGTGTTAGATCAACTCACAGTACACGATTACAGTGTTTTTGATTGAGGTAATGTTTTTGGTTAAGCAATGATTTTACGATTGATCCCATACGGATATACCAGAAGTGTTTGCGGTTTAAAGTACTAAACATTTTAAATGTAATAAAACATTGTTAATGCTTGTGCTGCTTGCAGTAATAGAGGAGTCAGTGTTCCCAACCAGACCAGGGACCTCCCATGTCCCAGATCCTTTCTGTGAGGCTGCCTATCACAGAATATCCGTCTTATTGACTATGATGCATTCATTGCACGATGACATCTTAATGGGAACTCCTGTACACATTACTTCTCCTCCAGTGACAGTGCCCTGCCTGGAGCATATTCCTCTCCTCCCCTCTCCTCTCCTCTCCTCTCTCTCTTGCTCTCTCTCTCTTATCTTGTGTGCTCAAAGACTCTGAAAAGCTCCCATATGGAAAACCCAATATCATGTATTACTGTTATAGATCATAAAAAATAAACAACAATCAGGGATGCAAGTGCTGAACTAATGTAGTGTACTACGTAACAGCATCACATGCAATTTTAAATCACACCTTGAGACCTTGTAGTACATCATTTTCATTTCACCAGATCCTTCCATCCCAGGTTTTTGGTGCAGTGACAGAGTAGCAATCAGGAGGAAAATGCAGACAGGAGTTCTCATCACGCAAGCACAGAAAGCGGGTACAATCGCTAGCTGGCTGGCATGTAAGAGCTCCATCAGTTCCTCCCCGAGGGTAGACAGTGCCTTGCATTAGGACGCAGAGAGCGAGTGAGTCACCTTGCCGCAGCCCAGCCTGAGAGCATCCAGCACTTCACTGTCAGCTGGTCCTGCTCTCTGAGTTACTCCCCCCAACCCAAGGTTAAGGAGCTGGACGTGGAAAAGCTCAAGTGTAACAGCGAGGTGTGTTCATATTGTTGTTTCTATGAGATTTGCCAATCGATGCTGATATCCCACATGCTGGTTGTAATATTTAGGATGGAGATGAATGGATTCACAGGTTTGTGACACCGCTAGGTATCAAACTCCCCCAGGATGCACATTAGTAATGATCTGATCATCTGATCAATGATCTGTCTTTTTTTTTACCCTAGCAAAGTTTGCTAGGGTATGCCATTAATTTGTCAATTTAATATTTTTTACATCACTCAACGTCTGTCCAGCAGAACTCAGTAGGTGTGACTGGAGGGAAACTACTTCTTTGATCACTCCTTGCCTTTCTCAATTTCTCTGCGTGTGTAGTTCCTTTCCTACACCCTAATAAAAAACAGAAAGAAAAGAAAGGTACAAAGGTAGACGATACAGGGCTGATGTCAGAGTGAGAGAGTTGGCTTTGGATCCTTTCCAAGTCAAGTCAGTGGTTTTGCCAAGTCGAGATTGTGTGACTTTTCCAACTCAGTTTCCTGCTGACTCACCCTTTGGGGTCCTCAAAATGAGGCGGGATGAATACTATGGTGAAATGTCATTGCAAGGCGGGACAAAGTCAGGCTTAGGAAGGTGCCGGGGCGGCCTTGCTGTTGCTTCGAGTGGTTTCAGCTGGATTTCCCAGAGCTTTGCACACTAGCTCACCGAAGAGCATGTTGAGCTGCTCCTCTTACTTAGTTTCACTACACCTCCAAAACACGGCAGCCCCCCGGCAATATTGTCTGTGGCTTTTCCCCCCCGAAAACGGTGTCTGTGTAACCCAACACCAGTTGTAGCAGATGGCGGTGTCTCCTGTTCTTTGTTCCACAGTCATGCATGTTGTCAGTAGCTCTCCGGTCCTACCTGGACCAAGACGGTGTCATGGCTGCTGTTCTGTAAAGTGTGACCTCGCAGCGCTGAACACCTGTTCCCTCCTGATCTATTCTTACCTCCACTTATCTTAGCAATTAAGCCTCTGCCCCAACCCCCCTAACCCTCCAGAGTCCACTCTTTCTATGGAGCTTTAATGTTTCAGCCAAGAGTATAACCTAACTTTCACTGCATAGCGAGGCATCAACTTTCTACCACACACTTTTATAATAAACCTTTATAATGCCTGGTGAACAGCAAATACAAAAGGCACAGTAGCGTCAGGATATTGCCTTAAACTAAGTGCATCATTTGGAGCATGACACCACTGTGGGGATTCAGCTATTACAGCCAAAGAAGAAAAAGTTTAGGACGCTAATACTGACTGACCAGAGTTCCTCTATCGCTAAACGGTTCTAACTGTCTAAGTAGTTCGGGGAGAGGAACCGCCCCGATGAACAGGCAGCACTGCAAATGAAATTAGCAGCATATTAAGACTGAGACGAGCTGCTACAGCCAAAGCTACTTTTTTTTTCAGTGACTTCGGACCAAGTAGAGTCATTGGTTACAGGCATTTCATAAGATGACACACTGCAGTCGCTAAGTGGGCTGCAGCACAAAGCTACAGAGGAATAGGAAACCGTCAGCAGAACGAAGTGGAAAGCAATCTGCCTTGTCACCCCCCCGAGCAGGGAGGAATAACTAATGCACGGAGGGGAGGTGTGAATAATGAAAGTGCCTGTGAAATACTACACATTATTAGTTTTGGGAGAACACTTTGACGGGCGCAAGAGGGAAAGCGTAATTACTGTCTAGCGTGTCCTCAATTGGTTTCTCATTCAGATTCTCACTTTTTAGACAAATGGATAAATACGTGTAGTAATTGCTTGTGTTACTTACTTATTCTTTTTGTGACACTATGATGAATCAGTGAAGTCTATGAGGACGTGTTCAGACATCACTGACGTGTCTCTAGTTGATTTCCCTTTCATGTCATGAAAAATAACAATTCTCATTCACAAAGATGGGAACAGCACAATTTATTCTAAGCTAATTGCGTGAGCTGACAGAATGTGGATCACATGCAGTGTTCAAGTTGTCCTTTGTGCAGGCTGTTGTATAGTAGTGTGCAGTAGTAGTGTACATGAGAGACTTTTATACCTGTTACATTTAAAGAATGGGATCTGGGGTCTTAAAATGTCGAAGTTTCCACTCATCTCTCTCTCTATTTCTCTCTCTTTCTCTCTCTCTCTCTCTCTCTCTCGTGCAGGTGTGCTCAGCTTACCAGAGAGCCTGACCCTTCACCGGGACCAGCAGCAGCGACCAGGGAAGAGTGCAGAGGGTCTTGCCTACAGTCAGTCTGAGCTGCGCTCCATTGAACAGTGCTTGCTGGCCTCGAGAGTGGGCAGCATCTCTGAACTCAGTGAGTTGTCTCTGTGTGCATGGATGTGCCTGTGGATGTGCATTTAGAGTTGGACCGCTACAGGGTTTGGAAGGCCAGTACAGATACCAATATTTTTTTAGCTTGAACTCGCTGATGGCTGATATTTCTTTGGGGCTATTGAAGATAATTATTAATTAATTTGACCATTTACATGACAACAAATGACAAGTCTTCAGTGTTTGTCCCAGGGTGGGAAGGTTCTCTGAAACAGGATCTAGACCACGTGACACTGAAACCCAGACTAATGAAAGGGGTAGCAGCTCATTAAGGCAGGATGACCCACTGCACCTATGCAATGATCTGGAACACATTAGGCCTTTAAAAGAGTTCATTTACAAGAACACGTTATTGAAAAATACAATGAATCAATAAAATGTGCAGAGAAATTTCATTTTTTTGCAGGCTGTTTTTATGTAGCTGTGCTCAGGGGGAACTTCCATCATATCGGAGGAAGACGACAGGACTGGCCGATAACTGATTTGTTAATAAAAGGCCAATATATCAGACGAACCCTAGCGTGAATGTGTGTGCTTGAATGAATGTGCATCCGTGGGTGAAAATCCACATTGTACTGTCAATGTAAGCAATTACTATGAACCAGAGCCATTCATTAAAATATCATTTAGCTTATAAGTTTGACAAGCTCTCCAAAAGTTAATTGAATGTCTGCCTTCTCACAATGTGCTCATTATTCAAAGTATAATGGGCATCAGGATGTTTTCCCAAAACATTCATATGAAGTCATTAAGAAAGGCTTTTAGCGATATTTTCAAAATTAGATAATAATAGATTTTCTGCATTATTTGAGTAATTACACTTTGACTGTGTTTTGCCCCGTTGTCCACACTCCCAAAAGGAAGTCATGCTTTTTAATGTGCAGCCAATGTTGGACAAAGCAACATTTCAGCACACGGCCTTCATTAGTGTTTCCACCTTGTTCTTCGCTTCAGGGAAACATTCTGACAATTCATGAAGCTTCGACAAATCTAGAGTGGCAAGCCACCACTGAGTGCACGGCTCTATGTTTTCCCGTGGCATTTTGATATAATCACATGTAACTATTGCTTAGTGAGTGAGTGGGGTGTTCATTTGAAGTGACAAACAGTTTTGTCTCTTGGTGGGGTTGCGTGCTCGCGTCTGTAGCTCGTTCCAGCTGACTGTCTCACTTTTAGACACCACCGAGGTCTAAAAGTGCTGTCCACTCACAGTGTAGTTACAAGTACAGTCATATGGGTGTCAGAATACAGAATATGTGCAAAACTATATTTTTTGACAACTCAAAACAAAACAAAACAAACTAAATAAATTACACACCTATAGTATCAAGAGGCGGGAATCACACGAGATGCTGCTGTTGTCATAGCAACTTTCTGTTCAAGTTCAAGTTCAAGTCTTTTGTTGTCATATGTAGAGTATCACTTACAGTCATACTGGTCAATGAAATGTTTGGGACGAGGCACGTTCCAACTGGGTAGGTCTACATTAAATCACACATCTATTTATAAAACACAAACAAAATAACAATTAGACAATTAAGGGCGGATAAACTAAAATAGGAATCGGAAACAGAATAAAAAAATAATCTAGAGATGCATATACAGATGTACAAATATAAAAGGGCATGTGCATTGGACGTAAAGTGACGTGGGTATGAGTTTGTGGGTCAATAGTTAAAGGAGCCTGATGGCCTGCAAGTAGAAGCTGTCCTTCAGTCTGGAAGTGCGTGACTGTATGCTCCTGTACCGTCTACCACAGTGGTTCTCAATCCAGTCCTCAAGGACCCCCTGTCCTGGAGATTTTCGCTCCAGCCTTACTCAGGCACACCTGAACCAATTAAGGTATCATGACCTGAAGCCTCAAATTGGTTCAGGTGTGCCTGAGTAAGGCTGGAGCTGAAACATCCAGGACAGGGGGTCCTTGAGGACTGGGTTGAGAACCACTGGTATCAGACGGTAGCAGGGTGAAAAGTGTGTTAGCTGGGTGGCTGGGGTCTTTAATGATTTATATCCAGTATATCCTGTATATCCAGTGTCAACATTATCATCAGAACAAACAGGGAGCCGATTCTTCTCAGGATAGATATGTTCTCCCTGGGGGGGGCAGGAGCAGAGAGAAAGCTGAGCCACGTCACTTGGTCTTCTGGTCTTCTGTCCATGTTGTGTTGATGAGGTCAAGCCAGGACTCATTCCACTATGTTGACCCTGCAAATACACTCTCAGACAAACACAGCGGCCGAAGGATAACGCCAGAGCTTAGTCCAGCGGTAATGTGACCAACTCAGGAGAGGTATGCTGTCAATAACCGTTGGATTTGCAAACCTAGACAGCACAGCTTAGTCTGAAAAAATAAATTATTGAGAAAAGCAGAATAGTCAGTAATGACTTCGCTGTCAGGCTGTCACAAACTGTATATGAAAGAGCGCAAGATGGGAAAAGAAAAACAAAAAAAAACGGCAAAGATGGGAATTGGCTGAATGACATTTTGTGGCACAGTGGCTTCTTCTGCTCCAGCGCAGTGAAATTTGCAGGTACAGTCTTTTGCACTGGTATTTAGGCTTTTTAGAGGACTGCCACTGATTTTCCTCTCTGTATTGTCTCATTTCCTCTTTCACCAAAATGCCAAATTAGCATTTTTCCAACCCCCTAAATTGTGCAGATATTAGGGTTGTTGGTGTGTCATCGTTGCTTAGTCAGGCCGGGGCAAAAAAATCCTGCTTCAGACATGAGCCATCAGGTGAAGTGGAAAGGACTGTTTGTGTAACTCGGTATGTTACTGAATTGGGCTGGATCTATTCTTAGAGCTGTCAATGGGTAGAGGACACCATATACGCTGCATGCAGGCTATCTCCATACGTAAATCTATACAACACCACCGCTGGAAAATATCAGCACCACAAAGTGAAACAAGGTCAAATGGCAAAGACCTCACTGTGCACTGTGATCCATCCGTGTAAAAATGTGTATAAAATGTGTACAAAAAATTGTTTTTATTGAGTTTTTTGTCACATTTATCACAGCCTTTTATGTTGTATTGTATTGTGTTGTATATTTAGTGCTAAATGAATAATGCTGGTATCAATAATTCAGGTTTAATTTTAACTACTTTCCCCGATAGGTACTTATTTTCATACAATATATGAGGTACGAGCGCTGATGAAAAAAAAACCACTCTGGAAAGTCATTATTCAGACATATTGCAAAAATCAATTTCAAATTTAAAAAACCCATTTTCCCAGGGAGAGGAATACATCCAAGGGCCAGAGTGGTGAAAAGCAAAATATCCGCTTGCTTTTAATATGTATCGCAAGGTGTTGAGTTTTGAGGCCAGACTGTTTCCCTCTCACTCGATCCCCTTGTTTGGCTTCATTCTGGGGGTCTCGCTTGATGAAATCAGTATTTGGGACCTGGTTCCAGGAAGTACCGACTAAGTGCAGGTTGAGTTCAGATGACACTGCTAATGGCCTTTCGGTACTTTCAGTAATACCTTTCAGAGATCGTGTGTTGTGGCAGCAGAAGAAGCGTATGGATTTTCTACGACCACACTGAAGGTAGTGCTTACTTATAATAACAGAGTGTCCATGTATTTGATGGAAGCAGCAGAATCTTATAGGGAATGTTACGATTTAATCCTGGTAGAAGTATCATCTTGATGTCGTGCCCTGCTCGGGTCCTAACATTAGATGTTGCCACTGACAAATGCAATATGTCAGAGTCTAAATGTACTCTCCAGAAGATTACTTTTTTAGATAGCATCCTGCAATTTTCCATTTTCTATGATTATTTTGCTCTCCTCATCATACAGTGAAGTATATTTTGCTGGTAAACAGCATGCACAAGCAGAATTAACACCTTATTACAACTATGTACGTCACATCCCACATCCTCACACCAATGGATTCTTCCTTCTCCACAAAAGGCTCCACGGATCTCTCTCAGTGAGCGCCTGTCATCTGTCATTAGTCTCTGTACCTCTTGTGGAAAGTCACGTCTCCCAGCCCTTCTGGAGTAGTGATTGTTAGGGTTCAGACTGGTCTTGCTGCTGGGTCATTGTATATTTGACTTGACTCAGCCTTTTCGTGAGGCGAAGTCACACTGAAACTGGATGTCAGAAAGATGGGTCAAGATGAGGAAAAAAAGAGACTTCTTGTTCCCTTGACAATGTCTCATAACCAGAAGGAATATGAGTTTTGTACACGCTCACCAGTGTGACTATTAAGCTGTTGCCTCTCTGCTTTTCCCCCTTTCTTTCTGTTTTTTCTCTATTGCTGTTTTCTCTGTTTTCTCTGTTTTCTCATTTGCTTCATGTCCCGTAAAGATTGCGTGACTTGCTTGGTATCTGACAAGCCTGATAATTGGTGGCTGAATTCTCATCTTTTTTTTCTAATGGATAAAACTAATAGCAGGAGGAATAACTCAGCATCTTGTTGAGTCAGGATGGCCACAGGCAGCCATTAAACATAGTCATGGCTCCACAGCAGCAAATAATTGAAACACAGTAACTGTGATGATGGCAGCAGCTGCACCAGCCACTGCACAATGCAGCTAGCGCTCATTCATCAGTGCCCAGAGGAAAGCTGATACTGTGTCGTTACATATAAAGGCTCCCATATACTTGTTCCACCAGGAATATGAATTAATTGCTTCTACATTGCTGGAGAGTATACTTTCTCTCTGACCATTAAACATTAAACAGCCTTCACACTCTGTGATGTAATGAGCAGTTCAGCTGTTATGTGGGCGCTGCATTGCTGGTTACTGACCTTAAAGGTGCCAACTCTCATGAATTCCCCTGTAAATCAAACCAGTGCTATTACACTCTGGGAAAGCGGCATATCCATGTGATTTTGTCTCTTTAAACTGCTTCAAAGCTTTGAATACTCCACCGAAGGCTGAAAGGTAATCACCGAGATACCTGGAAAGCATGGAGCTGCTGCGTCTGTCCTCAACCTCGACCTCCTTCTTGTTAGCATAAAGAATTAATTGCCTGGGATGAGATATTGATTAGAGGCTTGAATCTCATAATGAAAAAAATATTGACTTTGTAGCCTGTTAAAGTGCTTAGCTTCTGTCTGTCCTCCCTCCTTTCTGATGAAACTAAAGAATTCCTCATGACCATGGGGCAACCAGTTTTTTTTGAAGCAGTAACATAGCAGTTATTTCTGAGTACATCACCTGAAGGAGCAGCGGTAATCTCACTTTATGTGTTAAACTGCCGGTACTTTACCGGGGCGCTCTTTCAGTTTTGCTGTGCGGGCTTAGCAGTAATCTCCCTCCTCAGCCCGGCGACGGCCTGCCCGCCTGCCATTCCCCCCCCTCAAGGAAATGTCACAGGCCAGCATAAATAAGACATGAGATTGGCTGTTGCTGCATTGCCTCTGAGCCGGCCACCTCAGCTGCCCCTTACCGTGCTTAAGAGGGCACTGTTACAAACGTATCCGTATTCCCTTTGGTGCAATTAAGAGGAAGAAGAGGAGCAGGGCTGCAGGGCTGTCGGGTCTTCGTCCTAATAAAGCATGTGGATATAGTTTGTGTTTGGAGGTGTGTTTTTAAGTGCCGTGATCATCCCCATGGTGATATTGCTCCCCATCTCTCCTCACTTTTCATTGCATCCTAAGGTGGCGTCCAGCACGGCCCTCTGTTTGCCTCTGTGAGCACGGCGCCGCTGTCCCCCAGGACCACTGAAAGATTGAATGTTTTATTGCATGAATGCTCTCCTCTCTCATTCGGGCGTCCTTTTCACACGCTTGCCTCTCACATTGTTCGGGGCTAAATGGAATCTTGGCAAGCACCAAGTAGCACAATTCTGATGCTGAACAAACCCTTTTGTCTCCTTGGATGACCGTTTGTCCCCGGACACTCGACGCTCTGTATATGCACTCATGCTATAGTTCATTTCGACGAAGCAAAGTGCCATTGTATTCTAGTACTTTTTCTTTTTGTCTTGAGTAAGTGGGGCAGTGCAATATGACAGAGGCTGCTTTTCAGATCTACTCCTGCTTCAGAATTTCATTACATTTCCTCACAGCGCAGTGGGGTTAGACAGGAAGGAGGAGCGACAGAAATCTGACGGCGTAGCATGAGGTGGGATTTGAATTCACGCTGTAATAATACAGGGTTGTTTTGCAGGTAAGCGTGCTGGTCCGCTCGAATAACCGAGGCACCACAGTAATAATGTTTTCTACAGGTAGATGATTAAAAAAAAAAAATCCAGTTTAGAAATAAGAAAAGTTCAGCTCTCTTTTTTGAATTTGCTGAGCTAAAAGGCTACATGTCTCGCCCCTTAAGCATGAGAAAATAGCAAAACACGCTTTTCCAAGAACTGTTTACATTCCAGCGAAGCCGCCCAGAGAATATTCAAATTTTTATTAGGTGCTTTCAAGCTTTGATTTTCAAGCCCAACTGCATGACCTTAAACTAGTGGAGAATTATGCAGAAGAAAGAAAGCTGGAAGAGTAGCTAATGTTTATCCATAAATATTCATTTTTCACACAGCGCAGTCATGGGCATGGCTGCCTTCCTGCCCTCCTACCCCCTGTGAGCCTTGAGCAGAGAGGACCGGGATGAACCCTGTCTGCTTCCTTGCTGTGGTGCATGGAAAGTCTTGGCTTCCCCTGACAGAGTGGGCTCTTAGGGGGTTGGAGGGGTGGGGGGTCGGGGTGTGGGGGGGGGTGATTCCCATGACATCTTTTTAAAGGCCATGCTCAAAATACCCCAATCTTTTTTTTCCTAATCTTTGTGAGTGTGCTTGTACATGAATGACTGCATGCTGTATGTGTTCCTTCACATATGTCCCTGTGTGTGTGTGTGTGTGTGTGTGTGTGTGTGTGTGTGTGTGCGTGTAGGTGACCTGGTGTCTCGGGCCATGCACCACCTCCTGCCGCTTCATGCGAAGAACCACAGTAACGGGACGCCGGTCCACCAGAAGAGCTCGGCGATTCACTGGGCGCCGGAGGCCATCTACACGCTGTGCTACTTCATGCACTGCCCTCAGATGGAGTGGGAGAACCCCAACGTTGAGCCCTCCAAGGTCACCTTGCAGACGGAGAGGTGAGGAAGGAAAAAATGCAACTCCTCACTTTGGGGATCGCCGCAAAGATGAACCCCACTTCCTCTAGTGGCGGACCTCAACATCAGCACACACAAGTGAAAGACCAATTTTTCATCCTTCCAAAAGCGCTAACTAGTATCAGACGTTGTCGCCACTATGTTGAGCCTTACGATTCACCAGCACAACAAATAAGGAACGTCTCACTCTTCAGACCACAGGAAGACATGCTGGAAATTCCCCTCCATAATCCAGAGTTTACACCCCTCAATCTGTCCTCTTCCTCACCTCAAGATATAACTTTCTAGACATGTCAGACACATCCCCGTGGTCGCGTCCCTTCTATACGGCGCTGCAGAGATCCTTCTGGTGTAACTGTACACCTCTCCACTGTTCTTTCATTATATTTCTGGCACTCCGCACTTACCCTGTAACCCCCGAAATGGCACACCAGATGTTTTCCTTATGGAAAGGAAAGTATAGGTTCATACGAGCCCGTCTGGTGACCTGCGAGCAGCAGGAAACGACTGTTGGAACGGGCATGCACAGACACGTGTCCAGTCAATATCGATAATTGGTATCACTGACGCGGTGGGTCATTATCAGCCGGCAGCTGTAGAGCTGTGTTGGCGAGTGAATGACATGAAGGATTAGGCAATAATTTCCATGGTGTTAATTCCCCTGACCGTTCATAGTTCCTGGCAACTTTTGTTTTCTCAAAATTCAGTGTGCATGTAGTCAGAACACAGAGCGGCCAGTGGTAGTTGCAGTGGATTTCCATTTTAGTCACCAAACCCTCGCATTCTTTACAGATCCTACTTGTTTTTCTGCTGACTTGTGTGCTGCTGAGTTATTACTTTATCGATTATATTACACTGTCTGTTTGTATTTCTATCTTTAGCTGGCTAGTATTTCCTACGGTTTGCTGGAAACCCTGTTCAGCTTGCGGAAGAGGTGGTAAACAGGGCTGACAGCTGAGGCTGAGCAGTCCTCCTGTGGGGCTCCAGACTTTTATCGCCCGTAATGGAGCGAGTTATCACCTAATGTGTCTCCCAGGTGTCCGACTCACATCTGCGTCAGCTCTGATCACCGTACGAAAAGGAAGTCACACTTACTTATCGAAGTCCAATTTAAGCAAATTCGCGGAGCCAAAATTAGGGAAAGCTCTGAGATTGCAACAGCTCTCTCAAAAACCTGATTTAATTGCAATTGTTGAGCGAGGGTTGCATGGAAAAGCAAGACCTTGAACTGTGTGTGAACTAGCGTTTCCGTTGGGGTTGTGAAGGAATGTATCACCGTGATATGCCCTGTGCCTCTTGATTAGGTGTTGTGTGCCTCTTTAATGAAGTCTGTGGAGCCAATGATATCGTGTTGGTTGTAGGTCACGATTCCTTTGAGGAGAGGGAAAGAACGATTTGTCAGCTGATCAAACTCAGGAGCATTAAAAGGATCCTCCCATCAACTCAGAGCAGTGTTGATGAGTGAGTGGCTAATTAGTGATGAGTGACAGATGTGGGCCGAGCACATGTCAAGGACGGTCCAGGCGTTAAGGCATCCTTTGTGGAATGATGTATCGAGCAGTGAATCCCAGAGGAACAGCCCAACTTCCTTCAAGTACACACGCCATCAGTATCTGACAGCTTATACAAAACAGCCGTGGACGCTTACGATTTCTCAGCGCTGAGGAAGACTTGAGCTGGATTCAAAACTGCTCTACTCAAACAAATGTGTTCATCATAAAATCAAGCATAAACATAAACGAAGCATAAATGGATATTACAGATATAATTTGGTTCTTGTTTTTTAAATGACCAAAAAATCCCTTTAGAAAATGATATTTCTTTCGTTCCTCTTGACTTGTGTGCCATCAAAGATCTGCTTGTTGACACAGACCCTGGAATCGACAAACACTATCCAAATCTGTTAGCTTAAAAATACCACACTGAGCACACACCAGCATCGGCACAATAATATGACATTTCTCTTTCAAGCTGTCGGTGCTCAGAATGGAGCAGAATCTGTAGTGAAGAGGTAGAATACATGGTGGGTACACGTCTTGCCATGCAGACCATTTGTTATTTCTTTGATCTTGGATAGTTTAGTCTATATTTGTTAACTTCAAACTGTCTCTTGGCGACCTACAAATTTTGCGTCTTTAATTCTAGCTGCTGCAGGGAGATGCTCATGTTCTCAAATATTGACTAAACTGGAGAAAACCATCAAAATAGCATCCAAATTATGCATTTTTCTGCACATTAGGTACTGTATATGACTGGAGTTCAGTGTATGTCTCTGCTGGTGAGCACGCATGCCTCTGTCTCCCCCCGCAGGCCGTTCGTGGTGCTGCCCCCTCTGATGGAGTGGATCCGTGTGACGGTGGCCCACACCGAGCACAGACGCAGCTTCTCCGTGGACAGCGACGACGTTCGGCAGTCGGCCAGACTGCTGCTGCCCGGAGTGGACTGCGAACCCCGCCAGCTCAAGTACGGCTTCAAGCAGTGTGCATGCCTAAGAGCTGCAGAGTGTGTGCATCCAAACGCCGCGTGTGCTCAGGCGCAGACATGCACGCAGGCACACACACACACACACACACACACACACCTCAATGATTCAAACAAAGCAAGACAAACATACTCCTCATACATTCATCCTCCCTGCAGTGACAGAAAATAAATCCACTCAGGTATTTGGGTGAAATATGGACTTTGTGTGCTTCGCCCCTTCAGAACGGACGACTGTTTCTGTGCCTCGCGGAAACTGGACGCCGCTTCTACCGAGGCAAAGTTCCTGCAGGACCTGGGCTTCCGCATGCTCAACTGCGGACGCACCGACCTGGTGAAGCAGGCTGTGGACCTGCTAGGGCCGGATGGCATCAACAGCATGAGTGAGCAGGTTAGAGACGCACTCTTTACCGATGCGTACTCAGGCACATGCACATTTGCGCTCATGCATGCATGGACGCATATTATACATTTTCACACACACACACACACACACACACACACACAGACAGAGCGTAGACCTGTGGCTCACTCACCTACGCACCATCCAGGCATGTGAGCAGAAACGCAGTCATACATAAAAAAAGTTTGTTTGGCTTGCAGCTTGTTTTTACACCACAGCCCAAAGGAATTCTGTATTATACTCTAACTCCCACCAATACAATAGCCCACGAGGAGACTACTGCATGTATAAGTCAATAATATTTCATGGAAATATCAACATTTTGTTGACCCCGAGCTTATCTGAGCAGAAACTCCCAAACTTGTATTTCTTTCAGACAAGCTGTTATTATGTCTGAGGTCCAGGGGAAATACTGATTCATAGAGTATCTCTGCGCAATTCGATCAACAGCAGAACATTACTCCTCTGAGTCATGTAGCAGCTCTCATGATAATTTGTCAAGTTGCCTGGAGTGGGACTGCCAACGATAGAACGTCTAGAGCAGACCAAAAGTTCAGCCTCGGCTCGTAACGATTTGTGACAAAATGATTGCTGGATGGGTTTAAGTTGAACCCGTATTCATAGCGGCGCGATGTCATAAGCTCAACACGTCAAACAAACTGACTGCTGCTGTTCCCTGTGTCTGTGGCTGATGCAGGGCATGACCCCGCTGATGTATGCCTGTGTCCGTGGAGACGAGGCCATGGTGCAGATGCTGCTGGATGCCGGAGCCGATATTAACAGTGAGGTCAGTCCTGATGAAGCCTCTTTAGAGATCGGATCAAAGCCAAATGAATGATGGATGATTATGTAACGGGATACAAATGTCACTAATCCAGACGTCACGTCATCAATCTTTGACATTAAAGTTGTAAACTATGAAGCTGCCAGTGTGTGTGAAACCAGACTTCTATGGGAGCACCAACGCACATGGCAGAATCAAACACATTCGACTGTTGGGTGTCGGGAATGAGGTTGATGACGCTGAGCAGGGATCAGTTGTCTGTATTGTATATGTATTCTGCCATTTTGTGCCATTTTAGTGCTAACATTGTTTATTTTCACATGTGTGTAACTATTTGTGTGGTGTTGAAAACCAGACATGCCGTCCCTCAGTTCCCTTTCCCTCCTTCTCCCTGTGTCATGCTGCTTAGTGTATAAGAGCTGAGGATCATGAGGCACTGACTGCCCCGTCCCCTCAGGGGTCATGCAGCTGTATACAAAGACATTAAGATGAATCATCCTGTAATTACACGAGTGATGAAACTCACTCAAAGTCGAGTATCTAGAGCATGAAATGTGACGCACTGTAGGAGTCATTCAGTTAAGGCCTCACGATCCTGGTGCTTGTTAGTCACCTCAGCAACAACATGTCCCATCAGCCACTGTGTCAGAGTCCACTCATGACCCCTGAGCAAGGCACAAAGCACCTTCAACTAGAACTTAAAGACTGTGAGTCACTCTCAGATGTCCTAGAACAAAATGTGTGTCTGGCCCATCACCAGTCAAGTCCAGGAAGATATGGGTGCTTTGTGCTTCGTTCATGTGTTTGTGTCTCATCCCAGGCCAGAGAGATGAGGTAGAACCTAGAGAGGTCGGGTCAGGTCGAGCCGGGCCCCGTCAGAAAGACCACAGAGGAGAAGCTAAAAGATCACAGCGGAACCATCAGGACAAGACCTATCTAACCTGTCTAGACCTAGCTAGACAGATCAATCCATTATGTTCATTAAAAGGCTAACACAGTGACAGGATGTCCTCTGCAGGCCCCAGGGTTCCTAGTTAATTACTCTAGTCCTCCTTTAGAGCCTCCTGCCCCCCCCCCTACCCCCCCCGCGCTCCTCCCTGCAGCTGCTTGTCTGTGCTACATAGGCCATGTAGTAGTTTTAATGGCTTCATATTTCTCTCCCTCACCTTCCCCTCACCCTCCTACCTACCTACCTGTGTCACTTCCCCAGGTGCCAAACTCAGTGCACAAGCACCCCTCAGTCTATCCCGAAACGCGGCAGGCGACGCCACTCACTTTCGCTGTGTTACACGGACATGTGCCTGTGGTGCAGGTAGTGACGTCCTTTCTCACCTGTGATTTCTCTCACGGCCTCTTTTGTTGTTGTGCTTCAGTTCATGTCATTGTCATTTCTGTCATCAAAAGTATTTAGCGGTGATGATGACGATAATGAATCACCACTTTGCAAATTGTCTCTTGTCTGTGCTCTTTTTTTTTTTTTTTTTCAAACTCACCTTAATGGAATTGCATCTGTGTGAAGGATGCATTTAGCATACACGCGTTATTTATCCTGAAAGAGTTTATTTGTTCAGACAAATGACAAAAGCCTAAACAACCATTTTGGACATGGATTCCTTTTATCAATTTGTACCTTGTGAAAATGGATCACGCTGCATTTAGGGAGTGGAAAGTGGAAAGACTGCAGTCTAATGGTTATCGAACTCATTTAACTCGTTTAGGTCGCCCTCTAAATACTCTTTCCATTGAATTTTAAATCTTTAAATTCTAATGGAAAATACTTAAACCATGTGCTCTATAATTAGCACATCAGCTAAAAGACAGGATGTAGGTAGGGTAGGTTCAGGCTGAGACCATAAGGTGTCTGTAACGATGTGACCATTTGACATTTTCCATTTTCCAAGCTGTTTGTTTTAACTGCAAGTCATTTTTCAAGCCATTAACCAGATTAAGTTATGAGATTTAGAGGCTTGTTGAGATAACTCTCAACAATGGCCCCCAACAGATCATCTGCCAGTAAATGTCTTTCAGCCAGTGTGATGTCAGGTATAATGTACTTAAAATAAGATAAAATTTAATTTTATTGATCCCCATGGGGGAATTGGGTAAAATAGAATAGCCCAAAAATGGCATATACATTAAGCAATAAAGCAATAAAATACAATATAAACAGTTGTGGGATCATATGCTGCTGACAATTTCAATACGTTACTGCATGGGTGGGAACTATGGGGGCGGAGTATGGGCTGTTTACCTTACAGCTGTTGCAACAAACTGCACCATACACACCTACATATAAACATATCAGTATATAACAGAATATAACAATGAGAGGGATATGTGAGAACTGAAGTAGCATGTATGTGAATCTACAGCAACACACACGGAGTGTATTTGTGGCGTTATAACAACCTGCACACCATCCAGTATACTCACTATGCAGATGTCACTAGGTGAGAGAAGCTCAAATCCACTGTCCTGACTTCAAATCTGACTCACGCTGTATCTAACTGACTCTTCCGTCTTCTCCGTCGCCCCCCCCCCCTTCCACATTGCCCCGCTCCTCCACCTCCCACTCCCACTCCCACTCCCCCCCCCCTGTCCCCGCCTCACCTCCACAGCTGTTGCTGGATGCCAGAGCCAACGTGGAGGGGTCCCTCCAGGATGGGATGGAGAACTACACAGAGACCCCGCTGCAGCTGGCCTCTGCTGCAGGTACAGCGACACAGCAGGGCTCCCATCCTCGTGCCTCCTGGCCAACTATACCAAGCTGATAATACCAGCTGGCCATCTGTAACCAGCCGATAATAACACCTGACTGTCAGCGTGATTGTTGGCTAAGTTATGTCATGTTTTCCCAGGGAACTGCAAAAAAAAATGTAAAGACAAACAGAGGCACGCGTGCTCAACTTTTGCATCCTCTCTCTTCCCCTTGTATGTCTTGTTTCCTCTCGCTCGCACGTTGCATTGTGAAGCTCTGACGGCCCTTTTGCGCCCACAGGTAACTTCGAGCTGGTCAGTTTGCTACTGGAGAGGGGGGCGGACCCCATGGTGGGCACCATGTACCGCAACGGCATCTCCACCGCACCCCAGGGAGACATGAACTCCTACAGCCTGGCGGCGGCACACGGACACAGGTAACGCGCACGTTCTCAAGCGTGAATACACTCTGCGGCGTGGAGACAGAAGATACGTACGCTCGCGCTGTTCATTCTGTATACTCAGCGGTGCCGTGAAATTGTTACCTCGGTTGTTGTATTGTTTTGTGTATGTATGTTTAGTTATTGTGATGCATCCACTCAGAAGTAATTGTTCACGCTGCTGTCCCAGATGCAGACGCACGAGGGGGGGAAGTGCAGGTGACATGAACGCAATCAAAACAGGATACACTAATACATACACACAGCCGCTGTCCTTCCAGAAATGTGTTTCGTAAGCTGTTGTCCCAGACGGAGAAGGGGAAGGGCGACGTCTTGTCCCTGGAGGAGATTCTCGCCGAAGGATCGGAGCTGGAGGGGAGGAGCCCCTCTCAGGTGGATCTGATTCGAACCGGGAAGGCCAGGCTCAAAGCCCTAAAGGAGGCCATGTACCACAGCGCGGAACACGGACACGTCGACATCACCATAGATATACGCAGCATCGGTTAGTTACAACACTTTTTTTTTTTCTGCAGGATTGACGTCTGAATTCTGCATCCGTACCTTCGCGTCTGTTTGTTTTCGTGTGTGTTCACCTGCGTTTGCTACTTCCCCAGGAGTGCCGTGGACATTGCACACCTGGCTGGAGTCTCTGCGGACGTGTTTCCAGCAGCACCGCCGGCCTCTCATCCAGGGTCTTCTGAAGGAGTTCAGCTGCATTGAGGAAGAGGAGTACACCGAGGAGCTCATCACACAAGGCCTGCCTCTCATGTTCCAGATCCTCAGAGCCAGCAAGGTGCTTTTTTAAGTTCTTTCGTCCACGTCTCTGACTTCTTAACTTTGGTCTTTGCAAGTTCCAGCTCTTTCCATCGCCATTTCTTCCTGTCCTTCTATCTTTCCATCACCGTTTTCCATCTTCATCCTGCATCTTTCACCTTCCGTCCTTCAAATATGCCTATTCAGTATATTGAGCCGTGGCTTTATTGTCCTCTCTCTATTTGTGTAATTGTTATTAGGCAGCCCAGCCATCAACTTCACAGACTGACTGAGCCCCACAGGGCTGCTCAATATCAATTACTTTAAATGATTATGATTTATGATTTGCCATACCTCTCTCCTCTCTGCTGCTGCTCATTAGATCAGGGCACTGTTTCATTACTTAAACTCACGATCCCCTCGGTAGGTTCCGTCTGATTCAAAACAGCGCATCACTGTCCTGTCTGGCACCTCTCGTTGTTCTGTCTCCTTAGTCGTGTCCTGCCAGCGTGATGAGTTTTACTTGTCATTACTGAGATGAAAAAAAACAGAATGCACACACACACACACACGCAGGTCTGCAGACTCACACACACACACACACACACACACAATCTCCCATATACGTACACGTAGAGCTGCACACAGTCGCACGCACGCACACATACACACCGGCGTCCCTTGCCTTGAGTGCACTGCGGCACTGTCAGTCCTTGTCTGTGTCTTGGCTGATCTATGGCGGGGCCGGTGACCCCCATCTCTCCGAGGGCCTCAGGGACCCCTATCTGTGTTTGCCCTGCCACGAGGACGAGAGCCTTCAAGGTAGAGGCCGTTCATCTTTCCTTAGCCAGGTAGCCTGCTGCCTCAGCACAACACCTGCTTATTCACCATTCATTTGAGTTCAGTTCAGTTCAGTTCAGTTCAGATCTATCTATCTATCTATCTATCTATCCATCTATCCATCTATCCATCTATCCATCTATCTATCCATCTATCCATCTATCCATCTATCCATCTATCCATCTATCTATCTATCTATCCATCTATCCATCTATCTATCCATCTATCCATCATCTATCCATCTATCCATCTATCCATCTATCCATCTATCCATCTATCCATCTATCCATCCATCTATCATCTATCCATCTATCATCATCTATCCATCTATCATCCATCTATCCATCTATCCATCCATCATCTATCCATCTATCCATCCATCTATCCATCTATCCATCTATCCATCTATCTATCCATCCATCTATCCATCTATCCATCTATCTATCTGAGCTAGTGTGTGTGTGTGTGGGGGAAATAATGCAGAGATGCTTATTTGGTCCTTCCTGGTGGAACAAGCGAGCGTTAATAGCTGTGTGGTGGCGTCATGCTCCAGTAAACACAGGCAGCCTGGCTGTTCACAGGGGGCTTGTAGTGTTGCACACCGCTGCTGCAGCTGAATGCTGAATGCACACACCCCCACACCCCCAGGACCACACACACACACAATCACACCGACGTACAAGTGGGAAGTTGGGAGGAGGATAAGAAGATCTCTCTCTCTTATCGCTCTCACACGCCTAGCTTAGCCTGTCACATAATGTTCCCCATTCATCTGGGAGGAACTGTGGGTGTTATAAATCAAGTCTGATACTCATCTAATCCCATTTCAAAGGTGTGAGATACTCATAAATACAGACTTATTCGAACATTTGCTTGAATAAAATTGATGATGAGATACACACAAATATAGCGCCGCAGAAACACAATCTTTTGAATTTTGCTGGGGTACTTTAAGGAGGAGAAGAGTGTTAATTGCTTGTTTTTTTTTTTTTGCATAACATGGACTCGTGGGTTTTATTTGAGTGTGGTCAAACCGGACTACCCTGTCGCTCTCTGATGTTGTGTTTCTCTGTCTGTGTTCATCAGAATGAGGTGATCAGCCAGCAGCTGGCAGTGATCTTCACCCAGTGCTACGGGCCCTACCCTATTCCCAAACTGGCAGAGATCAAGAAGAAACAGGTGTCACGCCTGGGTGAGGGCCTGTCCTGGATTGCTCCATCATTTGAAGTGTGATAGTTTTGATTAGTGTGGGAAACTACACAGTATGGTATGCAACATTAAAGACAGTATAAAGGCATGGAGCATGTATGGTGTTAAATGTATGAGCCCACCATATAAGCCCAATATTGAATAGGCCGTATGAACAAAGCACATAATGCCATCTAGTGCTCAGAGATTGTAATAGGCAATGTAACAAATATAACACACTGATACGGTGCTGTCGTACACCCCATGTGTCTTTATGGTGATCAGAAATTTCTGGCCATGTGTCTTTCAGACCCTCACTTCCTGAACAATAAGGAGATGTCGGACGTGACCTTTTTGGTGGAGGGGAAACCTTTTTTCGCCCACAAAGTCCTGCTCTTCACAGCTTCCAACAGGTTAGCCCGCTGAAACACCGGCTCGCTAAACACACAGCTACAGACCATCTGTTCGAGAGCATATGATTCTGCATGGTGACTTTATACAGGAAAGTGTAAAACATTATTGCGTGAATCTATATAGTAATCAACAAATACCTTCATGGTTCAACATACAGCCATGTGAGCTAGATTCATCTGCAGATTCATCAAGTGAAATCCTCCCTGCTGATCCATGAGGTCGTTTTTTTTTTTCTCCAGCCCCCGGGATCATTGAGAGGACATTCATTTTACATTCACGTCACGCTGTATCAACAATGACTAATCAGTCCTGTCACACAATGATTGAGGGGGAATGACATGTCAAAGAAGTGTGTTGTTGATCTCCCGTTGACACGACCTCAGAGAGAGAACGTCAAATGACTCATGAAAAACCCTTTTAAAACCGACTCGTGAAATCGGGGCTTATTGCAGTCCTGCCTCTCTGTGTGTAATATTGAGAAGTATTTCCATTTGCAGTACATGAACAAAACACTAAAGACTGAATCAAGGTTTGTCTCTCCTGACCATGGCTGCGGTTTCTCATCTTTTACGTCTCTCTCTCTCTCTCTTTGTATGTATGTCTCTCTCTCTCTTTCACTCAAGGTTCAAGATTCTTCTAGCAAACCGGCCATCTGGTGAAAACACATGCATTGAAATCAGCCATGTCAAATATCAAATTTTTCAGGTAACATGATTAAAAGAGAGTCGCTTTTGAATAAGATGAATTAAATCTTTGAATCTATATATTAATACTCCTTCTTTTGCTGCATAAAAAACACATTCTGTGCTTTGTATGGGAGCTGTGTAATATGTGTATTGTATGTAGGTGTGTTGTTTTGTGTGTGAGTGAGCTAATTTAAATGTGTTGTTCTCTTCAGCTGGTGATGCAGTACCTCTACTGCGGAGGAACAGAGGCTCTGCACATCAGGAACACTGATGTTATGGAGGTTAGCATTCAGTGCAGACGTGTCATATCTAACCTTGTGGAGCTTACGTTGATAAGGGACCTGCATCCAGAAATAATAATAATAATTTGGTTTTCCCAGCATGACACCGCTGTTCAATGTTAATCTCTGAGCCCACAGTGCATATTGAGCTCGTCAGCTTTTCAAGTCAAGTGAAAAACTTTGGGCTGGTTTTGTGTTTTTGTTGCAGCTTCTGTCTGCGGCCAAGTTCTTCCAGCTGGAGGCTCTGCAGAGGCACTGTGAGATAATCTGCTCCAAGAACATCAACACTGAAACTTGTGTGGAGATCTACAACCACACCAAGGTACAGGGACTGATAGGATAGAATAGAATAGAATAGAATAGAATAGAATAGAATGTTCCTGTAGTTCTGTGAGTTAAGCATGGTACTGGTCCCACTTTGGCCACTCACACTTTCAATGAATGCAGTCATCCATTTCATTTTGTTTGAAAGTTCTCACCATATAGATTAGAAGTAATAAACCGTTGCTAAAACATATACACTGTTTTTGCTTGCGTCAGTTTCTTGATGCTCCAGACCTGGCGTCCTACATAGAGGGCTACTTCCTGAAGAACATGGTGGTCCTGATTGAGTTGGACCCGTTCAAACAGCTGCTGTATGACACGCCTCAAGACAGCCCCGGCTGTGACATCCTGCCGGACCTGGAGAAAACCCTGGCCATCCGCATCCAGTCCATCCACCTGTCCTCCTCCAAGGGATCCATCGTTTGAGCTCCGGACCATAGCTGGTCGTAGGACGGATGACGTTGTGTTGATATGTGTCTCCGGGGCAGACATCTCTCCGATGGATACACTGTCTGAGCGGCAGCAAAAATAAGACTCGTAGACTGCCCCATTGCAATCTGTGTCCCTTGAAGCTCATCAATTGCTAATATGCTCCCTGTTATCTTAGCACAGATAGTTACTGTCTGTCTGGTTGATATCCGTCTGCTATGCATTAAGTTAAAACGACTGTCATAAGATAAGTATATATACTACAATTTGCCAATAACATTCATTGACGCAATGATGTCCCTCTTTCAGCGAGTATCTCTCAGCAGCCTAGTACACATAGCACGTGTTGGAAAACTGATTGGAGCGAGATGGACTCAACTCAAACTGCAGGGAAAGAAGAAATAAACAATAAAGCGGCTCAATAAGTACTTTGATGTTTTGAGAAGATTAACAACCTCAGTGTGACGTGATAAGCCATCGGTGTACTCCTTACCGGCAATACGGAAGAACTGCTGCCTCATGTCGTGGATGCTCTTCTCACACCTTCTGTACAGACTAACTCATTTATATATTTCTCTGTTTAGTGTCACAGTCTTCAAGTCACATAGCGTCGTCTATGCTGATCCCAAGCCAAACGAGACAAACAGTTGACATGTACCTGTAATGTGACCGATGCAAAAGAGGGACACCCCTGGCGATTGACTTTGGGGAATTGGGTAGAAATTCCACTACTGTGTACATATTGTTGATAGAAAAAAACAGAGCTATTGATAATGTAAGTTAATGTATATATCCGCAGATGTTTTCTCATGCGTCTTACCATTGGATATTGCTGTAAAAAAAAAAAGCAAATCTTTTAAATGTCTATGTATGTTTCAAATGTTGCATGACAGAGGGATGATTGTGTTTTTTGTTTTTTTGTTTTTCTTTTAATTGTTTGAAGATGAGGGTGAGGAGTTGCATGGCCGCTTGTGAGACTGAAAGCGAGCGAAGAGAGTTTCTGTCGTCAGCATGGGTCTCTTAATGTGTAGCAGTCAAACCGGTGTCGTCATTTCACGTGAGAGCGGCTTCGAGGCGAGAAGAGTTATCCTGTTCGGTCCTGAACCGGAAGCACACGCTGTGTTTTCCAGGGATTGTGAAACCACATGACATGTATATGTGTGACTTGATATATTCTTTCCTCTATAAAGATTAATATAAAGAATGCTCTGAATCCTCTCTAGATTTTTCTGGTGCAGTCTGATCACATTTTCAAATCTGTTCTCTTATTATTCTGCTCTCCACAGCTAGAATGTTACATGGCAGCTGGGGAGTGGTTCAACGTGGCACCGAACTGCACACAACCTTAAACAGGAAAAAAACAAACTCATGCCAGATCTGGGTTTCCTTGTAGCACACGGTCATTGTTTGTTTGAAATGTCAGTGATTTCACTTACTTTTAAAGCACATCGCCAAGGTGTGTTTCAGATTATATTATGTACGGATCACAGCAACGTGCAGACGAGCATGTAAGCTCAAAGAGGTGGTGGTGGAGAAGGGACTGTGAAAGTCAAAAGAGAGAGGCAGACAGAGCGAGTACAAAGGAGGAGAGAGGCAACCTGACAGAGAGTATATAGAAGAGAGTATATAGAGAGAGGTAGAGAGAATCAAAGTGCAGAGAGAACAGACCCGTCATTGTTCTCTAGTCTGCTCTCCAGCAACAACAACAAAAAGGCTAAACTGAAACTCGTCATTCGGCACCGCTGCTGTCAATGAGTTGCATAAGAGAGATCCTCTCCTATGTCATTTGAGATTCATTGTGTTATTTATTATTTATTTTCAATTTCTCATCTTTGCCTCGCGCCAGCCTGTTACAGTCCTAGCCGAGTGCCAGCACCTCTCCAAACATGATACTGTTACTCATTACTCTTAATAAGAACAAAATGTCAGTAGCAGCAGGACCCTCGGGGTGTATGTCTGGCTGTAGGATTTGCCCGCTGTGTATGAAATCATACATTTTCCCAATCAGATGGATCCCCAAATCATTATTGGAAGCATAAGCAGTCTGGACAGTTCTTACGTAATTATACAGTTTTCCTCCGAAGCCCAGAGATGATGAATCATTGCAGGATTGAAATCTGACAGAACCTTTGTCTCTCCTAATCTGTGTTCCTCACATCATCTTTACAGTCTCAGCAAAAAGAAAAAGAAAAACTACTCTGGTGAATAAGCTGTCCTCCCTCTTCAAAAACCGAAAAATGCATGCATAGCTATTATCTCCACATTCATGATGTTCATGACAACTTAATAGCACTAATCAGGTTCTCTGGTTTAAATAAAAGCACAACATGTTACTGTGAGCCGTGATTGCACAGTTGCAAAATACTTTTCTTGTTGAGTGTATATGTTATTTGCATAATGCAGGGTGAGTGTGTGTGTGTGTGTGTGTGTGTGTGTGTGTGTGTGTGTGTGTGTGTGTGTTTGAGACAGACGAATGGCGAGGGAAGGGGTGACAGCAGTTGTTAAGGAGTCACCATGGTTACGGCTGCCCAGGAACAATGTTGAGCTGAGAATGTGCTGCTGTGTTAAAGACTGAATGGAATCCTGCACATGCTCATGCAGTGACATAATTAATACACACACATAACACACACACACACTCACAAACAAAGGATAACATCATCAAGGAGGATTTATTCTAGTGAACGCGTAATTTAGAGATTCCCGTTCGGACCAGTATAATTACCCACCGTCAGATTAGCTGTGTCAGACAAGAAACTAACCATGTGATTAACCCGACCAAATGTCTCTGTCCCCCTTTGCTAAAGCCCTGCTGGGCATCTTGGTTTACTGGGCTGTGAAATGCAAGTCGAGCACTAAGTAACACGAAGGGAAGCAGTGAGGGGAACTCCACGGGGGGACGCTTTCAACTATAAAAACCAAAGCTGATTGTTTGACAGTGTACATGATGCGGTTTTGTGTGGTACGCTGCACCGGCGGTTGGTCAACCGCCTCCCGTTTCTCTAGATACAAACTGGAATTTTGTATATTTCTCTCTTTGTGTATTCTGCACTCATTTTTGAATGCCTGGTGTTGTGTTTTTTTGAGTGGGTTGACGTGTGTGTGTATGTGTGTGTGAGCAAATGGGAGGGTAAAAGGGGTGTTTGCCCTACTAACTCTGCCCCCAGAGCGAGCCCCTTCATCCTCCTCCTCTTTGTCATTCACAGGCTGTCTCCCTTTGGCACAGCGCGCTGGCAGCATAAGAGCCATGTTTTCTTTTTTTGTTCCACTCTTTGAACAGCTCAGAAACTTTTTAGAAGTGTTTCTGAGGAACATCGGCTAAGGGAGAGAGAGAGAGAGAGAGAGAGAGAGTGGGAGGGAGAGGGAGGAGAAAGGGAGTAGAGGAGTGAGGGAGAGAGATGGGAAGTGGAAGGAACTGGAGACAAAAACAAGCTGTCTTCCATGTGGTGATTTGATCTCAGTTGTTGAAGGATAACTTGTTGGATGATACCTAGGGGAGATTCTGCAAGAGACACAACAACAGGTGAGTGCCGGAAGGACAAGATGAGGAGAGGAACAAGTTGTTTGGGGGTTTACAGGAACTTGGCAGAAGAAGGAAAGAGAAAAGGGGAAGCTGAAATAAATGGCATCCTCCTGGATTGATAACACAAAAGGGAGGGAGTTGGGAGTTGTTTTTGTAATACTGCAGGATTCAATTAGCCTCATTTTCTTTCAGTGCAGCACAATTTTCATAGATCTTGTTAGATTACTGTGTTGGTGCAATCAGATTTCTGTCTTAATATCAACATTAAACTTAGAGGGCCTCTTGTTGAGAAAACACACTATATGGTGTAAATGATCACAGATGAAAGATAAAAAAAGTTATAGCTATTAGTTTCCCCAAACAATGACCTCATCTATACTTGTGATACTTTCTGTGCTTGCTCCCCTCCACAGAGGAGAGCTCAGGGAGCGCAGGGTCAGCTACAGAGCAGCGCCCCCTGGAGCTGGTAGGGATTAAGTGTCTAACTCAAGGATAACGTCAGTAGGGCAGATCCTTAGTTAAAACCCGGGACCTCCGGGTGGGCTCTCTAGTCGCTAGACCACTCTGCTGCCAAGTGAACAATTGTCCATTGTCCTTTGTAGCTTATTTGGCCTCAATTTCACAGTGAAATTGAAAGGAATGTCTTCCTTTCCCAGAGGCTAATCCTCAGCCGCGGGGTTCCTGTCCTGTTGTCGAAGGGTGTTGTTACCTGCCACCAGTTTCTGTGATGCAGCGTGAGGAGCTGTCAGCCAGAGAGGAGTTCACCTACAGCCATATGCCCACCCTGGAGAGGGGCGGCGGGTCGCTGGGACGACGGGGCGACAGAGGGCAGGACAGGGGCTCAGAGAGGAGGCCGGACAGGGGAGTGGAGCGGGACAGGCCCGAGCGGGACAGCTACACGGTGGACGTGAGGGCCAGCGACCTGCAGCTGGCCCAGCCGGAGCCCCTAAAGCACCCCTGCTTCAGCTACAGGGCCTGGCTCTACAGCGTCCTCATAGGGGTGAGAGGATTGTCAGGTTTTTGTCTGTGACACTACAGGATTTTGACAAGATTTACCCATTCACTCCATTACACACAAATTTAAAAGGTTGGGGGTGAAAATCATGTAATTTTTCTCAGAGAGCATCCTGATCTTGACGATTTGAGTGGGATGATGACGAGAAATCCTGTTGTGTGCCTCAACATTCAAGATGTGTGATGGTTGTACAGCTCACACTGCTCACATCAGCTAAAAACACCGCCGAGAAGAGGGTGTTATTGTGCATGTATGATTGTATGTGTGTGTGTGTGTATGTGTGTGTTGGCTTTCTTATGTGATCTGTGTGTCCGTATATATGTACCGTATGTGCATGCATGTGTGTGTGTGCCCTCAGGGTAGTCTGTTGATCACGGCTGGTTTCTCTCTTTACCTGGGGAATGTGTTTCCTGTTGCCATGGACTACCTGCGTTGTGCTGCAGGCTCTGTAAGTGACCATCACACAAATACAATCTCTCTTGACAGAATCGAGTCGAGCGTGCTCACGTACCGATATTGCACAGCTGTCCTTTGTTGCTTTTACACACACCGGTTAGATTGGACTGTCATGTCAAAACGTAGCCGCCGGCGTATAATGTTCATAAAGTATCTGCTAAACAGATGAAGGGCTATGGACCGAATCACGTGCTTCATGTTAACCTGTGTTTTCTTCACAGGGCATCCCTGCGGCAATTGCTAGTTTTGCCATTGCCAAGAATAGACACGTTGCAGTAAGTACTCAGCCAACACACCGCTGGCTTAAAAAGAAACATAATTATGTATTAGTGGGTTTTAATTGAAGTTAATCGGGGAAGTCGAGGCTCGATACTTATACAGGTCATGTGTTTTCTTGTCATCGTGTCAAGGTGTCAGATTTCCAGGTGGTGTACGTCTCAACGTTTGCCGTGACAACCACGTGCCTGGTTTGGTTCGGTTGTAAACTGGTCGTGAACCCCTCTGCTGTCAATGTAAATCCATATCTCATCTATTACAGTATTTCTCCATTGGTTTGGCTCATTTCTTGAAACAGAAATTACATTCTGAAAATAACATGGACAAACCTCTAAACCACTTTGCAATTGTTCACAACAGAATAGCATTTCTCATTCATTTCATCAAATTGCAAATGTCTTAGTACATGTCTCAATGTCTCAGTACATCTTTGCAAATGATTAAGTACAGGTAGCCTACAGTTAGCACAATTTCCAAGTGAATACATCTTGTTGATCTAAACTGATCAGTTGATTCTCAGTCTAATGGTTGTTCTCTCCAAAACATGTCAGCATCATTTCATTATATAAGTCATCACATGCACAATAGTCTGTTCAATTGTCAAAATTAGTCAAGAACATAATACCATGAATACCATTTATGAATCTCTTGGAACATTTGATACATTGATTACAGTAATTGACAGTCAGGTGAAACTAACTTGAGGAGTTTCACACATCATCAGGGCCTGGTTCACTACTCATCCAAGGATGGTCATGGTGTTCCTACCACCTTACTCTCCTTTCCTCAATCCTATTGAGGAGTTTTTCTCCGCTTGGAGGTGGAGAGTGTATGAGCATCAGGCTCAAAATCAGAGGTCCCTGCTCCATGCAATGGACGCTGCGTGTGAAGATCAGGAGATCAGTGTAGGGGATGGTTGCGACATGCACGCCGTTTCTTCCCTCGTTGCATCACAAGGGAAAATATCCGCTGTGATGTGGATGAGAATCTGTGGCCAGACAGACAACAGCGTGTGGACGGCCAGGAGGGTGAGGATGAGGACAGTGACCAGTGAAGAAGTATTACTTGTGAAACTCCAGCTTTATTTACAGCACTGTAGGCTACATATCATTTTCCTTGTTTTTTGTTTATGGGTTTATATTACAGTATATTATGCTGTATACATT
Organism: Hoplostethus mediterraneus; assembly: GCA_034670385.1. NCBI lineage: Eukaryota > Metazoa > Chordata > Actinopteri > Trachichthyiformes > Trachichthyidae > Hoplostethus > Hoplostethus mediterraneus. Next base: position 4,129,668 of record JAXDDW010000003.1, on the reverse strand, counting down.
TTCTTTTTACTCTGAAGTTACTTGATGTGTGTGAATAGAAATGGTTACAATTTCCTTGGCAGTATGAGTGCAATGTGTGATGTCAAACCTTGGAGGCTACTCTTACCGTAAAATACTTTTTTTCAGTTTTATACACAATTGTATTCTGTTAGCTAGACAAACAAAACTAGTACAGTAACCATTGTCAATGAAGGACTGGGCTAAGACTGAGAGGTGGACATGAGGGATATTTCAATGGTCCTCTGCCATAGTGACAAAACATCTAAACATTTTGACTTGCAGTGCTTACACAATGCCAAAGGGATGATGCATTTTGGGGGCACTGACTATTTATATGAGAAAGGAATTTAGTTTTGACACATGAGTGAACTGTTTTGGGAGAGATATGAGCTTTTGCAGGTGAACCATGGTGTTGTGCTGAACCATCCAGGTTACTTTGGCAAAAGCACCAAGAGTGTTGAGAACGTCCGGTCTGTTTCAAGAAATGAGCCAAAGCAATTGAGAAGGATCTTTTGCATTTTGGTGGCACTGACTATTTATATGGGAAAGGAATTTAGTTTTGAAGCATGAGTGAACCGTTTTGGGAGAGATATGAGCTTTTGCAAGTGAGCTATGGTGGTGTGCTGAACTGTAAGACTGTTTTGCAAAATGATCTTAGAGTTTTGAGAATGTAATTTCTGTTTCAAGAAATGAGCCAAACCAATGGAGAAATACTGTAATATAGCGTGCACTCTAACTATCCCTTGGTTGTACATTTCACAGTATGTCATATGCTATGGTTCATACTGAACACGCCTTGTTTCTCACTTTACTTGCTCTGTGTGTTCTCCTACTCAGATCAACTTTAACCTCATCCTGATGACTTTGCTAGAAGTGTTGATGGCCAGTACTGTCATACTGTCAGCGCGCTCTGCAGAGGACTGCTGCTGTCACAGGAAGGTGTGTGTGTGTGTGTGTGTGTGTGTGTGTGTGTGTGTGTGACCGTGAGTGATTGATTCCTTTTGGTCTCCCAATTGATGCCTCTCATATACTCCCCTCTCTTCATCTCCAATCCTATCTTTCCCTCCCTGCACCCTATGCTCTTTCATCCCAAAAACTCTCAATTTTCTTTCCTTCCATCTTCTAGTCGGTGACATATGACAGACCTGTGGTTATAACCCCTGCCATTTTCCCCACTCGACTCCTTAAGGCGTATTCTGTGAGTAGGGAAACATTTAATGCATGAAGCATTGCCTGTAGTTTCTAATGTGGCCAGTAATCAGTGACTGAGCATCGTCTCTCATAGGTAATTGAAGTGATAGTGGGGATCTCTGCTGTATTTGGAGGTATTATTGCATTGAACATGGATGCTTTGCTGCCTGGACCCTACCTGTCTGTCACCTTTTTCTGGATCCTTGTGGCTGTAAGTTCTTCCTTTCATGATGACAGAAAGATTGTGGCTCAGAATGAGTGTCGCTGTGACTTATGAGATGCTGTCACTCATTGCTTTTATCGCACACTTTGTGTCTGATCTTTTAATCCTCTTGCAGTGTTTCCCTAGTGCTATTGCCAGTCACGTTGTGTCAGAATACCCCAACAAATGTTTGGTGAGTACATCACATTATTTTACTTGTTGAAGCCTCAATCTTGGACATTTCTTTAGTAGATTGTAGATTGATGAATGGAAATTAATATAGCTACACTGGTCCATTTTCAAATATTTACAAAGACTGTGGGTATCCTCATGGCCTCTTGACTGGTGCCATATCATGTATCTGCTGGGCTTAACTAAAAAAAGCAGAAAGCAGAAAATGTATCCCAGCAGTCCCAGCAGAAAGCACAAAAAAATATATATATAAAAAAGGCACATCCTGTTGTATCAGTGGCTCAGTCAATCAATATTTAAGTGAAAAACGTTTTAAATCCACAGAAATGGATCCAAACAAAGCCAGCGGTACCACAGGTGACACTAAAGTCAGATTCTGAATGGTACCTTTAGGTCCTCATCCTTTTTAGATAATTAATCTAATTAAGAAAGGTGTCTAAATCTCTGCTGAGACAGGATAATCTTTAGCATTCATGACTAAATCTCTTTTGTAATTCTCCAGCCTGCGTCTAATCCCTCTTTCTTCGTCCCTTTTTCCCCTGCTGCTGTTGTCTCCCAGGTGGAGGTGCTGATTGCCATCAGCAGTGTGACGTCTCCGCTGCTCTTCTCCGCCTCCGGTTTCCTCTCCTGCAGTGTGCTCAGCTTTGTAGAGATCTTCCTGCATGATGTGCCCACAGCCAAGGTGAGTGTACACCGCCTCTATCCTGATGTCATTATGTATAGATGTTGTCTTCTGTCCCTCCTTGACCTCCATTTCAACGAGAAAAACCTGAATACAATTTTGAGAAACTCTGTGAAATCGTTGTTCGCAAATGTGGTGTCTTCTGAGAAATATCAACATCAATATCAATGTCAATATCATACAAACGCATCCATATATGTGTTCATCTAAGTGCATGTGTGTGCGTGCATCCCAGCAATCCTACGACATCCTGCTGCTGATACTGATGGTGCTGCTGCTGGTGCAGGCAGTTCTAACTCTGGCCACTGTGGTGCACTGTGCCTCCTACAAGAGCCAGCTCCGCATGGGGGCTCCAGAGTGGGACGACAGCATGCAGACCCCATCCCAGTACTGTGAGGTACAGCGTTGTGCACACAAAGGCACAGACATAATGTAAAAAAAAACAACCTCTCTCCCTCTATTTTCTCCTCTCTCACGGTGTATCCAGCAGGACTCAGTTGTGAATGTATGACAGATTTATTTCCAGTCTAAGGTGTGAGACTCACCAGTTCTAAGTAAATGTTACTAGTGTGAAAACATAATGTGTATGAGCTGTTCATTCAATAAGAAACATCCAAAAATGACGCAATGCTGCTTAACCTTCTCGCGTCATTTATCTCAATATTTTATTTCCTCCCTTCCCCCTCCATATTTCCTCCCTCCTCTCTCTCTTCTTCCTCTTCCTGTTTCGCTCCCTCAGCAGCAAGCATCCCATGGAACACTGCAGGATTTTGATAAAGACAAGGCATGGAAGGCCATTGTGGTCCAAATGGCTCAATGAACAGTTTTAAGGGGATGAGAAGCAGAGGAAGGAGGCATAAACAACTGTGTGAGCGGAAGACTACATCCCTGAGACAGAAACACCAGAACGAAGACAAGAAAAAGGGTGTGAGATTGATTCAGAGGGAGAGAGAGCACAAGACAGGAGAGAAAGGAACTGCAAAATGAAAAAGAGAGAGACAGGATGGGATTATGAAGATATGGTGAAGATATGTACATAGATGATGCTATTGGCACTGTGTTTTTCTCTGATGTCTGGGTTTTTGATACTTGCTTTAACAATGTGCTTACTGTAGGGGAGAGTGGAGTCATTTGAGCTGAACAACTCCTGAACTACTATAGCTTGGAAAGTACAAACATGAGTATTGCACTGATAATTAATCACATAAGTGAGCCAATGTTCCAGAATAAAAAGGGTATCTAGTACTTAGGCCCAAACAAAGGGTTTTGTGATGTCTAATACAATGTAATATGGTCTTCCTGCTGTACAATAAATGTGGACTCTAAAACCAAATGCATTTTGGATTCCATGGATTTTGTGAAAAACATTGTCAGGGTTGTGAAAAGTGAATTTGGCATGGGGCAACTTGAGTCAATACATATAACTTAAAATATCATTAACTCTAAGCTGCTCTCTTAATGCATAAAAATAACCCATGCACCTTGGGCTGATACATACATTCATTTATTTTCCATTATTTCCATTTTTGTGTCCCCCTAGAGAACATTATCTGAAAAGAACGTTGAGCCAAGGTGTCATCCTCTGATTATCTGGTCATACTTTTCAAACAGCAGCATCTATGGGAAATATATTGTTTCCGTTTGTTTCTACACAGAATTTCTTTCTCCACAATAAAAAAAGTGACTCATCTTACCACTCTCTCGCTTTAATGTGTCAATAGGACATTTCATATACCTACTGCGAGGTATATTTTGTTCAGTATTAGGCCTATCTGTGATATTTGTCACAGTAGTTTGTAATAAGAGAATAAATCCATTGCCACAAGGCAGTGCAACAACACTTTTTTTTTTACTATTTACTGTATGTGTGTAGCCAGAGTCTTCTTTTGTGTCTCATTTAGAGAAATAAATTGTTTGATGTTTTTGAAATATCTAAATTATTCCTAAATAAATTTGCAAATATTTTGAAATATATGTCTGACTCTGGTGTATATGGTCTTATATAGCCATATATTTTTGCGCAAGGGATTATAAATTTCCTCTTAATGGGTTGGGATGGAGAACTCGTTGTCTTTTACTCACTGTCATTTACTTCTTACACTCTTCATTAATTGATGTTCTGCGCTACCATCAGAAGTCCCTTTGGCTCCATTGTTTCTGCACCATAGACAGGAGAAAGTGGAGAACAGAGCTCAAGGTTAACATTGACAATCAGTGACATTTCACACCCATACACAAATAAAATAAAATAAATTAAAAAGAAAAAAACACATTTCACTCCAGAATATGTTTTTTTTTGCGATTTGTTTCAAAATATGCAAAAAATTGGCAAAAAATGTTATTTGTACATTGGGAGTATTTTTTTGTACAGTGGAAATACATTTCCTTCCTTTGTTAACCTATAATTGTATTGTAACTTCATATAATATATATAATAAATGTTATTATATGTCATCTACATGTGCAAATACATTTGGTATATGTTTTTGTGTGTTTATGTTCAAACATTCCTACAAGCATATTCTGAAATATACGTGAAATATGTGCAGCCTCTCTGCCACTATGAGTGGGAGCTGCAGTTTACATCACATCATATGAAGACCAAATCATCACCAGGATCTGCAGAGAGAGAGAGAGAGATAGGGGAGAGAGAGGGGGAAAGAGGAAGAGCGGATAAGGAGAAGGAGAGAGAGGGGGAGAGAGGAAGGGGTTGAGAGAGAGAGTTGGAAGAAAAAGACAGTCGAAGAGAGAGGGAGAGAGAGAGGGGTAGGAAGAGAGGCGGGAGAGTGAGAGAGGGAGAGGAGGTGTGAGCGAGAGAGAGGAGGAAAGAGAGAGAAAGTGAGAGAGAGAGAGGGGGAGAACGAGAGAGAGGATGAAAGATAGAGAGACTGAAAGAGAGGGGGGGCAGAGATAGTGGTGGGGAGAGAGAGAGAGAGAGAGAGAGAGACTGAGAGAGAAGGCCAGAGAGGGGGAGAAAGGAAGGGGTTGAGGGAGAGAGAGGGAAGAGAGAGATGGTCGGAGAGAGAGGGGGAGAGAGAGGGAGAGAGGAGGAAAGAGAGAGCGATAGTCAGAGAGAGACGGAGAGAGCGAGATAGAGGGAGGGGGTGAGAGATAGTGGCGGGGAGAGAGAGATAGAGAGAGAGAGAGAGAGAGGGAGAGAGAGAGAGGAGGAGAGGGAGAGATAGTCGGAGAGAGACGGAGAGAGCGAGATAGAGGGAGGGGGCGAGAGATAGTGGGGGAGAGAGAGATAGAGAGAGGGAGAGAGAGAGAGAGAGGAGGAAAGAGAGAGTCAGAGAGATGGAGGGAGAGAGACGGAGAGAGTGAGATAAAGAGATAAGGGGGGGTGAGAGATAGTGGCGGAGAGAGAGAGCGAGAGAGGAGGAAAGAGAGAGGGAGTGAGAGAGAGGGGAGAGAGAGAGGAGGAGAGAGAGATGGAGAGAGCGAGATAGAGAGAGAGAGAGAGGGAGAGAGCGAGACAGAGATAGAGAGGGGGGGGGGGGGGGGGGGGGAGAGAGAGTCAGAGAGAGGGAGAGAGAGAGAGGCCCTATAATTAGAAGCAGACGTAGTGAGCAGCGGCTTCCCTGACCGGTGGAAACCGGATGGGGAAACTGACTTGTAGCTCAGTCCAGCTGAGGAACATCGGGGATGCGCCATCTTTGCGCGTTCACTGCGCCTTGTAGCCTCACAGCCAGAGACCCAGGGGCGGTGCACGCGACGCGCTTCAACTTCCCAGGCGGCTGCGAACTGCTCACTGCGCAGTGGCACGCGCTGGAAAGAACAGGGGCGAATTTTTCGATAAGGGCACCTTCAGGATTCAGTTGGCTAAGACCATGTTAATGCAAAACCAGGAAGCAGCAGGAAGCAGCAGGAACCTTGCTACCTTATCACTCCCCTGCCCTACTCATGTGTTATTTCTTTTATCACTGTGAACTATCTAATAAATGCAGAAATGCCATTAAAATAATCTTTAAAGGGGCATTTCCCCAGGAATGCCAGGGGAGTCCGGTGGCATGATGCTCCTCAGGAAAACATTTTAGAAAATAAAATCTACTTTTAAAAACTAATTTCTGGTGAGTTTTGTAGACTAGACCTTCAGACAAGAGCGAACCTAGGACAAATCAATAATATAAACAATTTTCAGATTTAGGAAAACATGAATTTGTGCTGTTTTCCCATAAAACATAGATCAGTCATATCAGCCTTTAAAGGTCTATTCTATTTAACTCTATTTTAAAGTGGGTAAACTTGAAGTGGAGGGTTCATCACCCTCCATTTCCCCTCTACTCTATTCCCTGCTGCTGTCCCCTGAAGGCTTGCTGGATGCAACAATAAATACAAGTGTGGATAACCAGATGCACGCCACACCCATGAGTCTGAGGTGTCACACAGTGTTTGAATGGCAGACATCCTTCCCATTAGGTGTTCCCACTTATCTCCAGACCTCCCGGAAGACGGACTGCGTGTTTGTGGCCAGTTCCAAATTCACGGATGATGGACAGGTCCAGCAGACCTATCAGCAGGAAAGCGTGGGTTGCAGACTAAACAGAAGATTTGAATAGCGGCATTTTAGACCTGTGGCTTTTCACATGCGATCCAACCCTGGCCTAGCCTTAACACAGACTATGTAATATTCCCATGTTGTGTCTGCGGTACTCAAAAGTGAGTTTACAGTGACCTTATCGTACTTTATGGTATTCCAAGTAATAGAGACTTGATAGAGATAGTGATATTTATATGGCAACCCTCTACAATTGCTAAGTTAAGATGACAATAATCACAAATTGTTTTTCCCATGCTGCAACATAATGTTTAGTTCTTTCTCAGCAGCTCTGCGCAGAGGCCACCTCTGCCCCATGTGAACCACGGTAATTAATTCGGTTAAGGCGTCGGGCTAAGAGCGATGTGATGTGATGAACAATCGTAACCTAACGTATCATCCCATCCCTTGTTTCTGAGCAAGAGACGGAGTGGGGAGGGGAGGGGAGGGGAGGGTAAGGAGCTGGGGAAAAGGCGGAACAAACCGGTGTGCCCGGATACGCGTTGTAGCGGCTCGCCCGCACTGCAGATTAACTCTTTCGGTTCCGTGGGGGGGGATGCAGCAAGACATGGTGAGTAAATTATATTATTCCCTCTCTGCACATGGCTCGTGCGTTAGCCGCAAGCACGAGGGGATGGAGCGCGGGGCTATCTGGCGCTAATGGATGTGCGGACAGGTGGACAGCTGATGCAGGTATTGAGCATCATTGAGAGTCCGACAGGAAGATCTCTTCTCTCATAGAGACGCACGCACGCACACACGCACTCGCGCACTCCACTGAGGTTGTTTCGCACCGAGTCTCTTGCCTGGCTGTTCGGGAGCTGTCCGCTGCCCAGGTGCTGAAGCGGCTCGTCCGTTGTTGTCTGTCAGCTGCGATTCACTGCCTCTCATGTCTGGTGGATCTGTGGTTCTCCGGGCTTCGACTGGCATGCTTCAGCGTCCTGGAGTCACAGACCCGCCGACTGAAAGCTGTGATAAGCATTCTAGTCCAGCACGGGATAAGTAGGATTTGATAGTGTTCTCACCAATATTTGTAAAATAATATTGACTAATAGTGTCAAGTGAGGTTATGTTGACCTTATGTCATTGTTGTGCCTCCTGTGGTATCACTAGAATAGTCCTATAATATTCATATATGGACTTCTGCTGTACATCTGCTGTGATATTTTGTGAGCTTGGAATTGTAAGGTTCTTTTTTTAAACTCAAAACTGAGCTATCCACATAGTCATGCTCTTTGGATGTCACTTTATGCTTGAGTGGTGTTATTTTATTGGTGGTGTGTCAAATCTTTGATGCTCAATATCTCAGAAGTGCACTCTACTGAGTTCTTTTCATCTGGTCAGACATAGTTTCTGATTCTTGCATCAACCAACAAAAGGTCTGAGAGTAAGTGTCTGAGACAAGTTGTGCCCTCTTCCTTCATCACCTGATTCAGAAAGAACTGGGGCTCCTTTAGCATTCCTCCTGCTGCCTAGCTCCATCTATCTGCCGTACTGGTTATAGCCAAGTGGCACACTGTGGTAGCCAAGAAATGTGGGATTCCCTCTTGAAACACTTGTAGCACTGGCCAACTGTGGGGCATAATCTGTAGCGCTGGAACATTGTCAACTGCCGACAGTCCACACATACACTGCAGCCTTAAACTGTCTAAAATGTGATTCTTTCCCTTTAAATGTAGATTATGTAAAGTTGATTTCTCCTCTGAGCTTCCTTGAGAAAGTCTTGGAGCATTTGGACAAACTTCCCTTGCTTGTCACCGGGCAAAAACGTGGACAGGACACTGTAGAACGTATATTGTACATTCTGTACCCTATGAAGGACATCATCTTATTCATGCCCCAGTCAAAAGAAGTAACAGCAATTATTGCATGATTTCAATGATTACATATGCAGCCCTGAATGCCAGTCTATCATAGCCTTTCAAAGTGATCCTCTCCATGGGAGTGAGAGTGCTGTAAGACATCCTACTGACCAGAATATGCTAACAGTCACCTGTACTCTTAAACTGCATGGCAAGGTTCCACTCCCCAAATTAGAATGTAAAAAGAAAAAAGAAAAGAAAGAAAGAAAGAAAAAAGAAAGAGACAGGAAGATAGATGATGGGAAGAGTCGATATATTCACTCACATAATAAAGGACGTTCATATAACCTTCATGTGAAGTGAGCATGCAGCAACTGCTGATTCCACCCGAGCACTGCACATTAACCAGCAGTTGCCCACACATACACATGTATATGTGTATGTTTGTATGCATGTTTGTGCATGTGTGCACACGGACTCACACTTGCATGTACATGCATGTGCGTGCACGCACGCACGCACACATACACACACACCATGACAAAACATCCCACTGGCATCCACGTGACATCCCAGGGTAAACATGCTGTTCCTTAAAGATAATGACCACCTCGGAGTCCGGCGGGGGGAGAGAATTATTGTAGTTATTGCAAATGTCATGGCACAAAAAGAACATTTGTCAAAGTGACGTGACACCTCCACAGTAAAGTCTGTTTTTAATCAGTTCTCTCTGGAGTATAAATTTGTCCTTTAGTGTCCTTGCTTGATCAAAGGCAAACATTCCCCTCTGATGTGACCACATTCACACACTCCACTGGCCATTGAGTGAGTATTAGTGCCACACAGCTGCACAACAGAGGAAGGTTAGAGGGAGGAGGGATGTTGCTGGTGTGAAGAAGGTGTGAGGCACTATGGCTCCTTTAAAATATGGTTGCATTAATGTCCACATATTTTCCCATAACTGGCATCTTGTAGTTCTCTGAAGTATTTTTTTTTTTTCATTTTATAAAAATGCACACACTTCCCTAACAGTTTATTTGTTTTTCAGGAAAGGATTGGTCAGCGCTTCTCTTGACCAAAGCTCACAGGAACTCCCATCAGCCAAGAATCCCACTCCCTGGGGATCGCAAGGACGCCTCCTAAACTGAGCTCATTCTTCAACCTGCCACACAGTGTGTGGACGGAGGCCAGGCAGAGAAGGCGGGACAAAACATAGGGAACGGCGATTGAGCGAAGAGTGTTCTCCTGAACATTATGTCTCCAACAGAGGGGGATAGCCAGAAATCTTAGAGGAATCACAGCACTGGAGAAGACAGGCCCAATGTCCCAGTCCTTTCCCATGTATGTCGAGAGGGGCTGAAGTTGGCCACACATATTTTTGTGTGCGTGCTTGTGTGTGTGTATATGTGTGTGTCTGACTGTGTGGAGGAGTGTTTAACTACCGGAGGGAGCGTCTGGTCCCTCCCCAGCTCAGAGGGGGTCTCTGTGTGTGTCGTGTGTGTTCCGGATGCAGAACATCCTTGATCAAAACTTAGACATGGCCACAGCTCTGCTCGCTGGGGAGAAGCTCAAGGAGCTGATCATGCCGGGCTCCTCTCAGGATGAGAAGGGCGGGGCCCTGGCCGGCCTAATGGTCCAGCTCAAACTGGAACTGCCCTTCGATCGCGTTGTCACCATAGGGACCGTCATCATCCCCATACTGCTCGTCACCCTTGTCTTCACACGGAACTTTGCAGGTGAGCCACTAGAGGGGGTTTATTACCCGAGTAAACAGGTGCCTCTCCAGCATTCAGCTGGGTGCCACCACTGGGAGTACAGTTGTTAACAATCATCTCACTTTGGACCAAGGCAAAGTGTTTTATAGTGTAATAGTTTGTTGCATATGTCTGGACATAGCTCAAGTCTGATAAACACGAGAGAATTAAAATATGTTGTGGAAGTCCATCAAAAAGACATTTACCCTGTGTTGTATACGCAGGGTTAAGTATGCAGTGCTTTTCTCTGTGTGAGAGATCAGTGTGAGACTAAGCAGGACTACTAAAGTGAAAAAAGAGGGGTGAGCGGTACACTAGGCAGGGAAGGAAGAAAGGGAGAAATGAAAGGTGAATGCAAAGGGGGAGTAGAGAAAGGGAGAGCTGGGCCAGAAAGGCTGTGGAGGGAAAGGTAGAAGGGAGATAAGAAGGGAGGAATTATTGTGAGGGGTAAGAGATGGTGGTGGTTGGACGGGAGAGAGGAAGAGACGGGTGGGAGGGATGTTTGCTCATTGCTGAGTCAGGCTGTCTGCATAGCAGCATTAAACAACTGTGACTGAGCTTTTAACATAAGAAGCTCTTTGGTTATTCGTTCTTTGTTTGATTTATATGATATTTCTAAGTCATGGTCCCACGATTTATGGATGACTGACTGTAACTGTAACAAAGTATTTGTGCCATTGCATGAACTCCTCATAGCAAACTCCGGACAGCTCAGTTAGTAGACCATGCGACTCTCACTCTCAGGGTCGTGGGTTCGATCCCCACATAGTGTATCACCTTTGTAAGTTGCTTTCGATAAAAGCGTCTGTAATGTAACTCCTCATCACCCAGAGAAGAAATAAGAACATGCTGACTTAATGTAGGAAGTGCCAACTTTCCAAATGAAATTTTCCCAGAGGTTTTTCTTTATAAAATCAGGCCTTTACACTAGTCCAATACCTATTAAATGGAAGTCCTCAGTGGACCTCAGTGCATAGCTGCAACCCTGAACTACTCACACCCGGGAAGTCTGTTCCACTGCTGCACTTAATGCATGGGGGGGGGTTGATAGAATACAAATTTGACTGGAAGGAGTGTTTTCACCTCCTCTATCTGAGCCAGTCAGACAGCCCTATCATTTGAACAGTGTGAGTATTTCCAGCCCTTTGTGTGGAGATGAATGATTCTTAGAGATTCTCAGAGATACTGATGGAAATCAAATAGAATGACATTCAAGATACTTTCAAGCAAATTTAGATATATTATTGCAAAAGAAATAACATTCATTGCACTTATTGAATGCCACTTTTAGAAGAAGGCTTAACATTTAAACTGGAATCATTTTTTCTTTCATCTGATATACTTTGATTGCATTATGAGTTCATTATCATCTATCATGTTAAATTAATGTCTGCTTACTTGGAGCAATAATTTTCGTCTTTGTTCTCCTCAGAGGAGTCCATATACTGTTACACACCACACAACTTTACCAGAGACCAGGCACTGTATGCGAGAGGCTACTGCTGGACAGAGCTGCGCGATGCCGTGCATGGGGTGGAAGCTGACCTCCGACCTTCACTATTTGAGCACAAGTTCCTGCCCTACGCTCTGTTGGCCTTTGCTGGCATCATGTACATTCCTGTTTTGAGCTGGGAGTTCCTCGCCTCCACGCGGCTCACTTCGGAGCTCAACTTCTTGCTCCACGAGATTGATAACTGCTACCACCGAGCTGCTGAGGGCCGAGCCCCGAAGATCGAGAAGCAGATCCAGTCCAAAGGGCCTGGCATCACCGAGCGAGAAAGGAGAGAGATCATAGAGAACGCGGAGAAGGAGAAGAGCCCTGAGCAGAACCTGTTTGAGAAGTATCTGGAGAGACGAGGTGAAAGCAATTTTCTGGCTAAGCTTTACCTGGCACGCCATCTGGCTATTATCTGTCTCAGCTCCATCCCCATTTCCTACCTGAGCGCCTACTATGCCAGACAACGGCAGAATGAATTCACCTGTGCCCTGGGCGAGCCTCCAGACACTTGCAGCTATGCAGAGCTCAAACTCAGCGTCAACTGTAAACTGCCTGCTGTGCAGCTGCAGCGTATCATGGCGGCAGTGGACATTACTCTGCTCTGCACCGTGAACCTCATCATCCTGCTCAATTTGCTGCATTTGTTCGTGGTGCGCAAGTCCAACTTTGTATTTGACAAGCTGCATAAAGTTGGTATCAAGACACGGCGGCGCTGGCAGAAGTCTCAGTTCTGTGATATCAACATCCTGGCCATGTTCTGCAATGAGAACAGGGACCACATCAAGTCACTCAACCGGCTGGACTTCATCACCAATGAAAGTGACCTCATGTATGACAATGTAGTGAGGCAGCTGTTGGCTGCACTGGCCCAGTCGAACCATGATGCCACACCCACTGTGAGGGACTCTGGGATACAGACCATAGACCCCAATATGGACCCCTCTGTTCTGGGAGTGGGCGAGCTGGGAGGGGAGCCGCTGGTCATCAAACGGCCCCGCAAGAAGATCAAATGGATCCCATCCTCAAATCCACTTCCTCAACCATTCAAGGTAAGGCACAGTGCAGTTTCCAGTCAGAATTCATTATGCAACATAAAGCATATGTCAGTACAAGAAACAGAGCTCCACTTACTATGGGGGCATGTTCAGTAGAGAACAACAATTCATATCAACATGTCTTGAGATGACTTAGCAGAATGCTTCCGGTTGAACTAGCCTTCATGAGGACGAGCCTCTCAGCAAGAGTTATCAAAACGTGGTGCCCACAAAATATGGACAACACTTGTATAACTTACTCTGCTTTAATCATGCCATGAGTGATTTGAACTCTTAAACTATAATGTAATGACCTGATGTTGTCTTTTCTGTCCTTTGTAAAGGAACCCCTAACCATGACGCGTTTGGAGAACAGCACCAAGCCTGACAAACCCAAACCACTCAGACGGAAAACAGTGGCAGACAACTACATTGCACCACTCCTGGATAGCAAGAGCACACAGCATCCTCCCTCAAAAGGTATACAGCACTGAGATTATGACACAGTGACACATTCATAACAATAACAACAATAATTCAATTAAACTGATAATATGATGAAGTGAACTGATAGTTCAGTGATGGTCAAATGGCACATTTCCGCATCGTCAAGTTCCTGTGCACTGAAGCAACCTAATGACACATCATTTGTTGACCAGCTGCCTCTGCTGTTGTGCTCTACCTCCCCTAAAGTTAATCTGTCACATTTCAATTGTAGATTTAAGTGTGATGGAGAAGAAACATACCCGCAACTTCTCTCTGGATGTCCACCCATACATGCTGACCCTCCGTAAGCCCAAGGTGGAGGCCACAATCGCAGAGCCACTGCCCTCAGACCACCCCTTGGACACAGTGTACATCGAAGGCACACACACTGTTGTCCATGTATCCGCTGCAATTACAGGTAATCTCTCTCTCACTGCCTCAGGGCGGAATTTAGCACCTTGGCAACCAGACATGACAACATCCATCCTCACATCCCCCCCGTGCAATTATTGCTGACATTTGAAAGACCATAGGAGATGTCCTCTTAGGCAGGGGATGAATTTGTGTATGTGTGTATGTGTGTATTCTCTTCACTCCCCTTACTGTATTTCACTCCTGTCTCACTTCAGAAACGAAGAATCACACTCCAGAATCGACCACCACTGCCTTTTCTACAGTGACCCTGCCCACCACTACATACGTCAATGGTGTCAGCCCCAACCCACCCTCCAGCGAGGACCCCCTCAGTCCCAAGTCCTCTCCTCCCCAGAATGAGCCTCTTACCCAGCCAGAAAAGCCTGAGTCTCAGCCACCGCCCCTGACCAGAGTCCCTACACACCAGCTGCTCAGTATGCGCCATAGTCTCTTTGAGGAAGAAGAGGAAGAGGGAAACCGTAGAGACAGACTGGCAGAGAGACCCGGGGAGCTCATCGCTGCTGGGGAATGTTGAAGAGGAAGAAGGGAAGAAGAAGATTGCTGAGCAAGATTCCTCTCTGAGTTTGACGCGACACTCTGCACACATGCCCCCCATCACTTCCTACCAACAGCCACCTCTTCTCTTTGACTGCAAAACTCACACACTTCTGTGGTGGGTGGACCTGGTTGACTGATGAGCAAGAAACTGGACGGCAAGAAACAAAGAAAGAAGCAGAAGCTGGAAGTAACAGCTGATGACTGAACAGATTGGAAAATGGTGTAGGTTCTTAGAAAATAAACGTTAGTGTATTTGATCGTGGTCACCAGTGTATTACTGTAGGAAATGATGTCACATTCATGTCTCAGGATGACTGTGTACAGCCAATCACCCTCCAATGAAACCAGCAGTTTAACTGGGTGCTACAGTGCAGGGTCAAAGACCTACAGTATATCTAAAAGGAACATTGAAAGGATGAAAAGTGATGAGAAAAAAAACCACACACTTCTGAAATGCATACCTGCAAAGAGGACTGCATTATGGCTTCAACCTAAATGTATTTTAGACATATGATAACGCTTACTCCCTTTATCCCCATAGCCAAGTAGACAGGTAGCTCACGCAATACACTTGTTGAGATCTGCACAAATAATATGCAAACGATCACAATATATTTGTGGCAATAATGTATGCGCTTACAGCAACATGTCTTACAGTACGATACACATCTATACGCACTGTATATGACTCAGTGTTAGTGGGGTGTTTAAAGTATAAAAACACACGTTTCATGGATTCATCATTGCCATTTCATAACTAATTAGAAAGAGCATCAGATTTCCCCTCAACTCCATCTGCACTCAGTTGATAATTGGCATATGTCCTATTGTAAGGAACAGCAAAAGAAGAACACTGAAATGTGATATGCAATGAAAGTGTGTCTTTGCAAGAAATACTTTCATTTCAAACTTTAGTATGTTCATATTGTCCAAATGAAGTGATAGATGTGGCCAATAGACCACCAGACTTCCTTTTTGAAATGTGGTCAAAGGACAGTTTTGTGTTTGTTTTCCTCTTGAAGACTTTGATAGCAAATTCAATTGAATGAATGGAGCTGGACTCACTGGTAGAGTAAAATACTTTTGTGATCTGCTGTCTTCTTGTGGGAGTTCTGTGATGTGAACTGAATGAAGTGATGAGTAGATGTAGAATTGTTCTTCACTGAAAAGGTGATTACACGATGACTATCCTTTTGATTGTGCTTCATACCATATTACAACTCCATACCATTGAAAGAAAAGTCATCAGCTGCTACCGAGTCTGACTCACTCTAGATTTCATTCGGTAATTATACCCCATCTCACATTGTGCTGACATCAGCTTGATCACCAAAAAAATGAACGAATGAATAGTTAGAATAATTAGTTGGTAGAGTTGTTATTCATATTAAAAACAAGTATTTAAGATTAGATAGCACTTTTCACAGGGAATGAGTAAGTGGACAAGGGGATGGGTGCCTTCCACAACCTCCATATCAATACTGATTTCTTACAGCTGCTTATAGGACTGGTACTGTGACACACCAATATTACTTATACTATAGTTTTGGACAGTGGTGTTGCTGGGAGTATATACCTGGATAAGCCTATGCATACACACACACCCTCTGATCAGTCTGTTTACTATTGATTGGGATTGGAAGACAGCAGTTTTCCCACTCCCTCAATTACCAGTCAATAGCCGGTTTTGCAGAAAATAACATGAATTGAAATAATTAATTTCATTGCTATGACACTGGTTGGCTCACTATCCCCTTGTTAGGCTACTCAAGCACACTAAATGCATCCAAAAGCACTTTACGACTTGTAGCACAAGTGTGTGCGAGAGCATGTTATATGTTGTAACACAGCTCTGCTTAAACTGAATTTATGTATACACTATCCAAATGAGAGATTTTCACATTGAGGTTGTCACTGAGGCAAATCTCAGACAGTTACAATGTGAAAAAAAATGTACTGGAAGGAGTCAAAGATTCTGACTGTAATATGTAACATGTAATAAATTAAATCAATAAAAATTTTGTTTAAAAAAAAATGGAATATGCCCTTTTGTGTTCTGACAATGCTTGATCCAAGATATCAAATATTTAGCCATTCAATGACTACAGGTACCAGAATGCACCGCGGCTGTCAGACAGAGGTGTGCTTTCAGCTTTAGTGAGTGGTGAAGAGCAGAGTAGACTGGCAGACGGGCTGGCGTGCTCTGTAAGTTACATTTGTTTTGATGACAATTATTATATATATTACAAAACACTTTACGTTTCAGAATGGCAACATTTAATGGAAAATGTGTTCTTTTTTGCCGTGTATGGTTTGACTAGCTAGCGTTAGCGCACTAGCTAGCCTATATTAGCTAACGTTAACGTTAGCTGTCATCCTTCGCTAGCTATCCAAACTGAAGCGCCTTCAGTAAACGCAGATGTTTTCCAGTCACCTACAGCTGGAGGTAACGTTAGGTAATCAGAAACCTTGCCCTACTGGTCTCTTTATTTATTTCCGCTGTGCAAGCTAACTTTTAGTTACCTAACTAACAGTTAGTTGCTACGATGGCCTCGCCAGTGTTAAAGTTAACGTTACGTGTCTCTGTTTTCTCACCAGTCAGGGACAACTGCCAGTGCAGTTAGTTAGTTAGTTAGTTAGTTAGTTAGTTAGCTGCTAACCCTTAATGGCTGTCAAACCGAACTCATTTTTTCAAAGTGTAAATTAGTCTTCATTCTGCCTTCTATCCCACGCAGCTTTCAGTTCTTCAATCATGGACCAAGACAACAATTCAGAGGTGTGTTTGTTTGTCTGTTTGTTTGTGTGGGCGTGCTTGCGTGCGCATTTGTGTCCGCTAGAGATCGTTTGTTTTTGACTAATGTTTTGACAGATGTCGCGTTCACACAGGGGTAAGGGGGCACGCTGAACAGTTTATGTACTTTTGAATGACACAGCTGTGTGCGCTGTGAAAACACTTGCCATGTTAGGTTGCTCTCATGCTAACTTGCCAGTTCCCATGTAAGAAAGCTGTTATCACACTTACATTTTCTAAATTGTCTAGTTCTGTGCAGATAGCCAAAATTTTAAATATACTTGGACAGGAATCTTTACTCTCTACTAATGACATTGTGCACTTGCCGATTTGCCACACTTTCTCTAGCTACTAGTTGCATGTCTAAGTTTCTGTCATGTTCTCACAGGATGAGTCAGTAGGCCCATCAGAGGATCCTTCTGAGGAGGAACTGCCTTGCCTTCCACCAGGGCTCTGTAAGTTGTTTATCCAATCTCTGTGTACATCTCTCTGTACCACCCTATTTCATCAGAAAGATGTTGTAATGCCTTAAGAAATAGAGAGCCGTTTGCCATTTCATTGTTATCTGTTAGGCCCTCATCCAGGGACAGGGACATCAGCCACCAGCCAAATGCTGGTTATTTTTGGCTGAGACTAGTAAATTTATCTACCCAGCCATCAACTATGGCAGGTAACCAGCCATTTTTTTGGAAGTTCTTCTTTATTTTGAAAGCCAATCTGCCTGGTAAAATAGTGATTTCCCTCTGCCAGTGGAAGAAACCTATGATTTGCCCAGACTTTTTGTTTAGTACCCTTCATTATCATGTAATGCTGCTGCCTGGTTCCCATACAGCATGATTATATCATATCTAAAGAATGCAGTTTTTCCTGAACTGAATGTGCTGATGGTTAGTTTTTCACTAGTAGTCAAGGGCTAATGTTGCTTTCTACTTTTTCCTACTCTTTCCCTCTTGTATTGTTCTGCCCATTAAATGATTCTCCTGCCTAGCGGATGCTGAGGCGATGGAGCTGCTATGGCAAGTGCGAGCCCAGCGACGCCAGTCGTCCCCTGACCTCCCCGAGACGGTCACTCGTCTGACTGCCCCTGATGGCAGCCTCCTATACCTCGTTGGCACCGCCCACTTCAGTGACAGCAGCAAAAAGGATGTGGCCAGGGTGAGTCAATGACAATTTACAATAGGACTTTTAGAGTGCAATATTCAAATTTCACCCCTTTAAAATGTAATATGCTGTGAGTTGTCAGTGAAATCATGGTGGTTTCCATGAATGTGGAGAAGTCATTTTTATATAGAGTAGCACCTTGAAGTGATGATGGGGTTAGATTGGCATTCCTCTTTTGTGATACATAATCTTGTCTGCTTTTTTCCACAGTTTTCTTAATTTCATCCCTCACTGTTCTCTTGCCATCTGTCTCTCATTCCCGTCTCTGTCTCCTTCTCATTCTCTCTTATCTTGAATATGCACTGTTCTTTCTCTCCCTTCCCCAGACGATTCGCGCAGTGCAGCCAGACGTGGTGGTGGTGGAGCTGTGCCAGTACAGGGTGTCTATGTTGAAAATGGACGAGAATACGCTGCTGAAGGAAGCCAAGGACATCAACCTGGAAAAGGTCCAGCAGGCCATCAAACAGGTCAGCCTTTCAGGATGGGAATTAGTAATGGTGGTAGGGTGAAAGAGAGTACAGGTAGATGGAGAAGAGGTAGAACGGGAATGAAAGTGGGAGACAGAGGGAGGAAGGGAGAAAGAGAGAGAGGGGGTGGAGAGCGAGATAGAGGGATGGAGTAAAAGTGAAAAAATTGATAGTGGGGTATTGGTTGAGTAAAGCAGTAATGGTGTTGTTCTGGCATCAGCCCAACTGTAACAGCTCTTATCCTATGATATGGAGCAGCAGTGAAGTGGCTTGCAGCATGCACTCTGTAATCATTGTTAATGGGCAACAAATATCACCTGAGCAGCAAGCAGGATTAAGTTTCAGTAAAGAGCTTTTCCTCTGTTCTGCCCTCTTAAGCATTTTGCCTGCTCATAAACTACCACTATGCAAGGGTGTGGATTTAAACAAATGCTACTACTGTAAATAAATTGTAATTCTCAAATGCATAGGATGAGCACAGGGCAGTTTCTTTGTTTGTGCTTATTTCTTCTCTCTGTGTTTGTCAGAATGGGGTGATGTCTGGCCTGATGCAGATTCTCCTGCTGAAAGTTTCAGCTCACATCACAGAACAACTGGGCATGGCTCCTGGAGGAGAGTTCAGGGAGGCCTTCAAAGAGGTCTCACACACACGCACACACATTTAGGAATTACCTTGGAAAAAAACTAGACGATACACAGCCCCTGTATTCATGGTATTATGCAAAATGGGTGATATTCTCTCCTCTTATCTTATTCTTCTTTTTACACAGGCTGGACGGGTGCCCTTCTGCAAGTTCCACCTAGGGGACAGGCCCATCCCAGTGACGTTTAAGAGGGCCATTGCTGCTCTCAGTCTGTGGCAGAAGGCCCGTCTGGCCTGGGGTCTCTGCTTCCTGTCTGACCCCATTAGGTATTGGCTAACCTCAGTCACTCTTTTCACTACCTCACAGTGTCATGAGAGCTTCTTTCATCAATATCCATCACTGGACATTACTGGAGAAGGAAGAATAGAAAAAGAAAGGGCTATCATGCACTTGATTGTCATTTATTCAAAAATTGATGCTACAGAGTTTGAGCAGTTTTGATTACAAAAAGATAACCTGCATAAGAAAGATAGCTATATATTTAAACATAATGGCAAAAGAATCATGCATTTGTTACGTGATGATGAATCCAAAAAGTTACACCCAAGAAATCACACGTCATTGACGATGTAGGCTTAAAAATTAGGTCAACTGTGTAACAGTGACTACGCACATTCAGCTTTCATGTGGTGGGTGAGGGTGCTTGTGCAACATTCCACTACAGGCTACACATTCCCTTTCACCGTACACTTATTCAGAAACAAATGATGGCACAAACGGTTTAGAACTAGGCAGTAGGCGCCCCCTCATTTCCAAAGTACGTGTAGCTCTGCCAATCCAGTCACTTTCAAACTGTCCACCATCAGTTCTGACTAGTGCTGGAAGCTTTCTGCATACTGAGTGTGTCTGCATGATCATCTATCAGTCGTTGTTTTTAGATGGAGCCTAATGTTGCCCTTATGCTTTCTGATCCATGAAATGTTTTGGCCTTGGATTAATTTCACCCAAAAACATGTTTACGGTGTAATTTAATAAAATATAAATGTTGAAGTGGCATTAAATAATCAGTGGCATTTATCGACCTCTATTGACTGATTTCTGGCAAAGCTTGCGGTGGCCTGTAATTGACATGAATCATAAAATCGCAAGTTCGGAGAGAATACAGGCTGGAAAGTGAGTTTTGAAAGCCAGAAATTTTAGCACCTGGTGAAGTAATTCTTTAGCCATTGCTACCGATCAACTGCAGATATATTACGCTCATTTTGTGCTGTAGGACAGCACCTTTTTAAGATAATAAATATTGAAAGACAAACACACAGAATAAATGCAGCAACTCCAAAAATGGGGAAAACAAAATGCAATTTGGGAATAAATACAGATTTCATAGGGCTCTTACATGCCTCTACTCTTTCCTATCTTTCTTCACTGTATACTGTCATAAACAAAATATTTGAGGATAATCCCAGCCTTACTGTGTGGTGTGTTTCAGTAAAGAGGATGTAGAGAAGTGCAAACAGAAGGACCTACTGGAGCAAACCATGTCAGAGATGATCGGCGAGTTTCCTGCTCTCCACCAGACCATTGTGGCCGAGCGAGACATCTACCTCACACACACGCTCCGCCAGGCTGCACGCTGTGTGGAGGCACCCCCTAATGCCCAGAGTGCGTATTACACCATTCATTCAGCTACCAAGCCCATCTTTCCAATTTGTTTGATCTTGTGTAACATCGCATAGAACCTAAATAAACTTGATGTATTTTTTTCCTTGACAATGTTTTTTTTTTTAAAGATTTATGTAAAGTGATGGCTTGGTTGATTTTATGTAACAAAATACACAATAGAAATATAAAGTATATGTGGTTGTTGGAGTATAGATGCTTTTTGTAACTGTACATAATATCTTCCTCTGTAGAAGTGCCTGCTGTGGTGGTGGGAGTGGTAGGGATGGGTCATGTTCCTGGCATAGAAAAAAACTGGGAGAAGCAGCTCAACATTTATGAGATCATGAGGTATGTTTTGTGTGTGGTATTCTTTTGACATTATACTATATAGAAACACTTACATTTATATGATGTCCCAATACGATTTCACAGCTTCTCTCTCTCTCTCCTCTCTCATCCTCAGTGTTGCACCTCCCTCACGTTTTGGCCAGGTCTTGGCCACAGTCATAAAGGGTGTCATGATAGGAATGCTGGGATATGCCTGCTACCGTGCCGGAGGTGGCGTAGGTAGAGCCCTACTGTCTATACCTACTGTCCAATCATTACTGGAGCATCTGCGGCTGCCCCCTGCTTGACCCTGGTCCTCTTCCTTAACCCCCGCATCTCTGACCCTTGAAATATGAAAACAATGCATCTACCACCAATGGCCTTAACTACAGGAGGTGGGGCTGGAGGAAAGGGTTTGCTAGCCCCTGCTACACAGTAACAAGGACCTCAGGGGCTTTGAGAGCCTCTCACCTCGAATTGATGTCCCTGTAAACAGCAGGGTCGTACTGCCAAAGAAACCGTGACAGTACTCTTCATTTACTTTCATATTTTGAGCAAAACCTGGATTTTGTAAGGTTTACAAATGCCAATATTACTTTTTACATAGATTAATTTCCCCCACATTCCTTTTAAAGACTTAAACACAGATTTTTTAAGATGACTCGTGACTTAGAGGGAGGTACACATTTTTCTTGACATGGGTGAAGGGTTCTATGACAAGCACCGTCTTCAGTCAACTGCCTTGATATGACTGAGCCATTTTGTGAGAGACACACTTTTATAATGTCTCCTTATTCCTTCCTGGATCCTGGCGCCTACCAAAATTTCTGCTTATTGGCTCATTTCAAGTACAGCACTTGATACGAGACTAGGTAGTATGTTATACATACAGCATGTAAAAGGAAAGAGACACGTAAAAGGTAAATTGTAGTATACAAAGTCAAAACAAGTAATATTAACTGATGAATTACAGAAATATACATAATGTGAGGAGCATGAAGAAACCATCAATTTATCCAAATGGTGCTGATAATGACCCTCGAGTGTAGAACCCCCCCTTTAAAATGCAAGGGTCAAAAATGCATGAGCATTATTTGGAAAGTCAACTATTTTTTCCTTAATTCTTGAGAAGTCAACATTTTTTTTTCATATTCCATCCAGGTCACAACAGTATTGACATAAGGCTGGATTAATTGAGTTCCCAAATGCACAGCCCTGCCCACATCCACAGACAAGTGCCTCATATTGCAGTTCTAAGGGCTTATGGTAAATGGAAAAACTCAAAAAAGTCAAAAATCTGTGCAATATGCATTTTACACATACTACCACCAAACGGCTAATGCAAACTCATAAGATTATGTACTTATATTGAGATATTTTGAAAGAATTACCATAATATAGGCTTATATTTATGAATGCTGTTTGCCTAAATATGGACATTGTGTTCTCTTGGTTTGAATTGAAATGGTACCATGGCCCCTACTTTGTAGAATCTCTCATACATTCATCTGAAACCTGACGTGGGATTGGCTTAAATGTGCCTCAGGATGAGCAATGCATTAACTTTCTGAGTATTTGTATATTTGATTGTACCTCCATTATGGGGCACCTTCAAATTGTTGCTTTAAACAACTGTCTCTGTCTCGCAGTAGCAGTTCATACTGGACATAAAATTATGCACCTTGTAAAGAAAGCCATTTATGAAAACCTCAACACGGGAACGTTTGACATTCAGAATGGCTACATGCTTTTATATGTACTCTTATGCATCCTTAGCACCTCTGATTGTAAAATGAGACGGGGAAGGGGAGTCATTGGGATGATGCAACATGTAACTGGTTGGTTTCTCTCAAACTGAGGATAGAGCTTGACTGTAAGATTTTCTCAAAGGAATAACCAGTGATTGAAAATGATTGTGGACTTGCTTTATCTATATGAAGGAAACTGACATTGGTTAGATGGGTCAGGGTTTGGAGGTAAAAGCCTTATGCTGCATCACTGCTGCCTTTTGACCCTCAGATTGCCTCCATTGCTGAGGCTTGTTGTCATCAACACTGACCTATGCCCCTATGTGTGTGTGAAAACTGATTGGATGATATCCCTGGAACTTTGTCTATAATTTGGTAGGTGTCCCCATTGTGCAACAATTTTTACTGAGTTGTTTACGTGGAATCAAGGATATAAAACATTGATTTTGAATAATGTGTTTATTTCCAGACCTAGTTCCCATTTCTGAGCTGAAGTAATCATTTGTACGGTACTGTAATCCTCTAGATGTATTTATGGGTGATATTAAGGAATAGCTCAGTTACTATCTTACATTTTAAAACGGGCCAGTGAGTTAATGGGGAACATTAGTGATTGAAGCATTGGGATCTCATAAAGTCTTTTCCCCTTAATTACATTAAACCAGTGCAGATAATAATGCGTGATTCATGTACCAGTCTTCAGCTGGTACATTCATTATTTGCTTTAGTGAGAAATGAAGGACAGATGTAGTCATATCATATCTCTTGGTTAATCTGCAGCATAATGCAGTCAAATATGTCTGTCTCCCACTCTTATTTCCAAAAGTGTCTGTTGGTTGATCCTCGTCAAGAGAAAACTGTATGAATGCCGGTATTTGTCTCCAGCAAATTGTTTTCCTACATTGTTTCATAGTATTGTCATTGTTAACAAACCAAACATTGAAGCCTAAATTCTGTATTGAACCATGCAATGTTAAGTAAAAAATAACGTATAATTACTTAAACGGACTTTGTGCCTTTTTCCACCCTGTGTCATATCAGTGGCTACACAGATTTCAACTCCATATCCAGACTCACTTTGATAACTAACCAAGTCTGAGAGCCAGATGGATCAATTTGGCTGTATATTGTAGTATAGGGTCATTACACTGTGGAGGGGTTGACATGAGGATAACATAATTATCAAACTGCGCAGTTGGATATCTTACATCATTCACTGAAGTCTCGGTCTGCTGTCTGGCTCAAATGGTTCCGCTTTCAAGAGTGTTCCCAGTAGGACAAATAACAATGTGACGCCACCCCCATCACAAACATCCGCCGTCGGTTGTGAGATTATGAAAGCATGACTCGAAGTATTTTTTTGGTCCATGCCCAGACATTATGAACCCACAGATGGTCTTGTTTGAATGGCTTATTTAAAACCACGTCTGGCACCATCGTATATTTTCGGCCCCGGCGCTGTCGTGATCAGACTTGTCTCTGCTGTCGGGATGGACGATATGGGTCTGGCGATGAGCCGTTCCCCGCTGGAGCGACTCCACTTCGACAACGTTGCCCTCAGGAAACTTCCCCTGGACCCGTCTGTGGAGCCAGGGGTCCGCATAGTGAAAGGAGCGTGTTTCTCCAGGGTGAAACCGACGCCGGTGACCAAGCCCAAATTCGTGGCTGTGTCAAATGAAGCCCTGGCGCTGCTCGGGCTCAGCGGGGAAGAGGTCCTGGCCGATCCGCTCGGGCCAGAGTACCTCAGTGGCTCCAAGATAATGCCGGGGTCCGAGCCGGCCTCCCACTGCTACTGCGGACACCAGTTCGGCAATTTCGCCGGACAGCTGGGCGACGGGGCAGCCTGCTACCTGGGGGAGGTGAAGGCGCCAGTTGGTCAAAGTCCCGAACTGCTGCGGGAAAACCCAAGCGGCCGGTGGGAGATTCAGCTGAAGGGAGCTGGACTGACCCCTTATTCCAGGTGCGTCTCTTACATATTTCCTCTACCAGTTATTCTCCGGTGTGTGCACAGCTCTAGCTCGTCTTACCAAGATGTTGAGTACATTTTGCCCACTTTTTTCCATGCGCTCCTTGCCAGGCTTAGGACATGATTTTGAGTCTCACCACTGTATTCTGTCTCTCTCCCCTCCCTAGACAAGCTGATGGCCGCAAGGTCCTGCGCTCCAGTATCAGGGAGTTTCTGTGCAGTGAGGCAATCTTTTCCCTGGGTGTTCCCACCACCAGAGCGGGCTCACTGGTGACCTCTGACAGCACGGTCATCCGGGATGTGTTCTACAGCGGGCACCCCATCCATGAGAGATGCTCTGTGGTCCTCCGCATCGCCCCGACCTTCCTCAGGTGAGCGGATGTCGCATCTCTCATGGTACGATGTAAAAGTAGTAGCCACACACGTGCTATATCTTATCTGCTTGTGTGTGTGTGTGTGTGTGTGTGTGTGTGGTTGTGCACTGAACGAGCAGGTTTGGATCCTTTGAGATCTTTAAGCAGACCGATGAGCTCACGGGCCGGCGGGGTCCCAGCTACGGACGCGATGAGATCAGAGGTCAGATGATGGATTATGTCATTGAGACGTTCTACCCTGAGATCCAGCAGAACCACCCAGACCGCGTGGAGAGGAACGTGGCTTTCTTCAGAGAGGTAAGGATAGCAATCGCTGTAGGACTGTAATGTAAATGTAATGATTTAGTAATAGGCCGGGGTGAGATTTACTCAAATCTTACAAAACGGTCTATAGCCTATGGGGGGTTCAAGGACTGACCTTTTAGTTTGGAGCCAAGAATACTTGGATCCTCTTATCCTGTTAAGCTGCTGTAGAAGGTTCAGCGACAGTCTGGCTACAGTGCATGTGCTGAGTCACTGGGCCCTCTGCTTACTATTAGATTAAGATATTAACAAGGCATTACACTCTAGACAGAGACATTTGACATTCCCACATCTAATCAGTGAGACAGGATATCATCTATCCTCCCTCCTTCTGTCTCATGGGCATGTGTTGTTTTTTTTTGGACACAACTCTCATTCATCTGTTTTCTGTCCCTGTATGTAGGTGGTGCTGCGTACAGCTCGACTCGTGGCCCACTGGCAGTGCATAGGTTTCTGCCATGGCGTCCTGAACACAGACAACATGAGCATCCTGGGGCTCACGCTGGACTACGGTCCATACGGCTTCATGGACAGGTCAGACATTTGGCATGCACGGTGTTTATGGTCACGCAGTCTGGTTGGTCAAACGGGTGTTCTGACCGTCCTGTACTGTTGTCTATACTCAAGGGGAGGGGTGCAGGGGGACAGGGGGCAGGGCAGCAAATCCATGAAGGGGTGAAGCGATACTTTCGAAACTTTCACCTAAGATTCAGTGACCAGAATCTTAGGTGACAGATGGATCCTCTTCAGCCTCCTCAGGAAGTAGAGGCATTGTTGGGCCTTCTTCACCAGGGAGGAGGTGTTGAGGGACCAGCTGAGGTGGACACCCAGGAACGTGAAGTTGGAAACACACTCCACTTTGGCCCCATTGGTGTAGGTGGGGGTGTGTCCACAATCAGCTGCTTGGTCTTCTTGACAAGCAGCACCATTCACTAGTACACCTTATCTAAACATGACAGGGTTTGTATATGACTTATGTAACTGGGGTTATCAAATAGGCACCTCCCATCATATTACATGATTTCAGGGTATTTAAGTTCAACATTTTCAGTCAGTTACTTCTTGCTGCCACTTGGGGCCGCCAACGTGTGAAGTTGCCTAATGCAGCTTTTATTTTTATAAAAATGTCTTTTCTTATCTCTCCCAGGTTTGATCCAGATTTCATTTGCAGTGCCTCAGACAACTCTGGCCGCTACTCCTACCAGGCCCAGCCGGCTATCTGCAGGTGGAACCTGGTGAAGCTAAGCGAGGCCCTTGCCCCGGAGCTGCCACCCGACCGGGCTGAGGCTGTTATGAAAGAATACATGGATCTCTACAATGGCTTCTACCTGGGGAACATGAGGAAGAAGCTGGGCTTGCTGAGGAAGGAGGAGCCTGAGGATGAGATGCTGATCACTGAGCTGCTGCAGACTATGCACAACACAGGTGGGATGAAAGCGGGAGAGCATTTTATATGGCATAACCCGTCGTAGAGGAGGTAACAGAGCAACAGATTACAGGCAAGTTACTCTTTTCCCTCTCTCATCCCGACCATTTCCGTCTCCCCTGCAGGCGCTGACTTCACCAACTCCTTCCGCAGCTTGAGTCAGATCCGCTGTCCGTCTGAGGGAGAAGGTGAGGAGGAGGGAATTGTCAAACAAGCCACTGAGCTGCTGCTGGAGCAGTGTGCCGCCATAGATGAGCTCAAGGCTGCCAACAAACCCACTATGGATCCACGGTGAGGACGTCATGTTATGACTGACTTCAGTGTCACACAGAACAGTGTTGCACATGCACTGTTAACATTTGAGTGACCAGATAAATTACTAGCAAGCAAAGTAAACTTTATTTTGTTTGTTTTGTCAGTGTGATAGACGCATCCAACGTTATGTATCTCTTTTGTTCATCTCGTTTGATCTTCATTTTCCTCATGCCCCGTAACTACAGTCAAAACACAAAGGCTTTGAACTGCACTGACAACCTATGCTATTTATTAAAGGATTATTTCAACTGAATTACGTTGATCTGTTTTCAAACGATTCCCTCTTTTTCCCTCCCCCTTTGGCAGTGAGCTGGCGATGCTGCTGTCTATGGCCCAGAGCAACCCGTTACTCTTCCAGATGGTCTCAGACAGGGGGACGATCGCCAGGCAGTTGGAGAAGCTCAGCAAACTGAAAGACCTGACGGAGACCAGCCAGGAAGAGCTGAGGACCAGACAGGCTGACGACTGGACCCACTGGATCACCCGCTACAGGTAGAGGGATGAAGACTGAGCCAAGAAAGAGAGCCAGCGATGAAGACCAAGTTGTTGTAGAAATGGACTCAGGAAGGAGACGAGGAAGATAGAAATGCAATTGAGGTGTAAAACAAGAGTAGAGGGAGTGGAGGGGGGAGATCTAGGGTGGAGGAAGATGGGGGGGGGGGGGGGGGGGGGGGGTGCATGAGTGATATAGGGGCAAACAGAGGGCGGAGGAAATGGGGGGGGGGTGTGGACTCTGGCTTTGTTCCACTACTGCAGTGACTGATGGGCTCTGTGTTATCATTGCTGCAGGAAGCGTCTGGCTCGGGAGTTGGAAGGCCAGAGTGACGTCCAGGCGGTGCAAGAGGAGAGGGTGAGGGTCATGGACAGCACCAACCCACGCGTGGTGCTCAGGAACTACATTGCCCAGAATGCAATAGAGGCTGCTGAGAACGGAGACTTCTCTGAGGTCAGGGTCCGATCCACTGTCATTTGTTTGTCCTACTCAATGCGGATATTTGTTATATTTGAACGTCAGTATACTTTTAATTGGTTTGCATCTAAGTTAGAAAATTAAATGATACCACAAGCATTTGCTGGTTTATCAGAAAATAATGTTTCAATGGTAGTAAGTTCAAAACTATTTTAGTGGGCCGTATCTCATGTTGCAAGCGTTGGCAGCTCAGAATGCACTTCCTCATTTAGGTTCAGCATCCCCTTTTGCTTTCATGGTTTTTAACCTGTTCTCTGTTCCTCTCCGTGCGGTAGGTCCAGCAGGTCCTCAAGGTTCTGCAGAAGCCGTTCTCCTCCCAGCCAGGTCTGGAGCATCCTGCAATGCTGGGCCAAGGCGGCAAAAGAGAGCAGGGCGAGAGAGAGGAGGAACTGCAAGAGGCGGTGTCGACATCAGCGCTCAAAAGTCCCGTTCCCTACGCCAGCAAGCCCCCAGCTTGGGCCGGTGAAATCTGTGTCAGCTGATCTTCGTAATAACTTCCTTGACGGTTAGCCCAGCCCGACTCAAATGATAGAGAGAGTTTATTTTATGTGCACCTTTTGAATGCCCCTCCCTGTTCCAGTCACTGTGCGACTCTCTCTATTGCTTTGGCGGGCGGTGTCATGGAAGGTAGCATGAGGCAAGACACTCCAAAGGCGACCTAGTCTAAACACTAGCTAAGCAGAGAGGGAATGAGGTGAGTTTGGGTGCAAAAGGAAAAAAATGGAAATATGGAAACTGCCTGACGTCTGATGTGTTAAACTTTGGAAAGAAGTCCACAACTTGTTCCCTCTGCGCTTTGTGTTTGGCTGGTAATTCATGACGACTCAGGCAACCAGTCCTACAGCGACCTGTCTGAGTCCGACAAACTACGGGGTGTCGCCTCGACATTTACCAAATAATTTCATGTTCGTGAGAGTGGAGTCGATGACTAAAACGTTTGTTATTTGGCATATATGAGAGTGAAAGGGAGCCGTTGCACTTGGTTGACTAAGCCGCAGTAGATGTAACACGCACAAAAAACGCACGTAATAGAAGACGTTTTCCGTTTGTCATTGTCGTAGCAGCATTTATGTCAACACTGAACCACACCACATCGTGTTTCACAGTTTATGTTATCTCATATCATTGAGGAAGCATTGAATCTGCCGTTGTGAACTGGAGTCAAGTCAAGAAAAAAATGGGAACCTGTATTTGTTACTTTTCGGTTAAGTGCAAACTATTATTGGGTTGGGGGAAATGATTTTACAGATTGTGTTTGAAAAATGATGCTATCAATCATGCTTTAGTAGAAAGGAAAAAAACAAACCTTTAAGTCACGGTTGTTACTTTGTCTGGGTTGTGGTGAATGCTCATACAGCCAATACACCACTGATCATATGTCCTGTCTCCACTGCATTTGAATCATATCAATCAACGAGGGGGTTCTTGGTGGGATCAGAGGTGATCTCTGGGTTTGACAAATGAGTGCAGAGTGATTGACATGAAATGAGATTACAGTTTGTTTTATTTTTGCTTAACAGATGACTTATATCTTCCTTAATTATGACTGTAACCTTTCCAAATAAATGAAAGTCAGTAAATATATCCTCTACACTGTGTGTGTCTTTATTTTCATGATGTGTTTAGTGCATACTTACCATAGCTGTCATTGTAGGAAGAGAACTGTGTTCAACATGTCTGTGTCATATCACTACTACTACTTTAATGGTACATCGCTGCATATAGAAGAATCGTGAAACTGTTCCCACTTGTAGAAATGGCATACAGACTAGAGCCCTTCAGTATGTTGGCTGAGTTGGTACAGATTTATACTGTTTCTTAGCTCACTGTTGCTCTGGCACGTAAATACAGTGTCGTGTTTCTCTGACCACATTGCTGTGTGTGGAATGTATACGCCCCTGGGCGTCAGTACTTCAGGTCCCAGCAAGCCCCGAGCAAATCTCACCTGGGTAAGACATAAAATGTCTTTGAAACCTGTGTTTGAAACCTGGTTCCAGAGCGGCTTAACACAGTTGCAGACTAACTGGAACTAACCTTAGCCATAGGAATACACAGCAGTTTACTTTCCATTAAACCAGGGCTTATAGCAAGCTTGGTGCGCATCCAAACCGCGCGCACCTAACAACGCATTTAAACGTCATCTCGTCAACCCTGTCTTTCTCACAATTCCGCCTCATTCTCAACATTACAGGCCCACAGCAGGACTCGGGAGTGGCTTTCGGTGACCTCAGGGTGCGCCCTGCGCTGTAGACGCGCTGCGCAATTACCGAGAGCGAACGCATAGGTGGGATGTGGGACAATGTGTATGTAGGGCGGAACAGACACGAAATTGCCAAAGAACAAAAACACTAGACTACTTATTTAGTTTTAAATAAGATGTCTAGTCGAGTCAGACTCGGCTATTACCGCCAAGATGTCAACAAAACATCATGGGAAGTACCGGAGCGGTACCGGGATCTGAAGCAGGTGGGGACGGGGGCTTACGGGACTGTGTGGTAAGTGAAATCAGCGAAATGGGGGCAAGCAAGGGGCGAAGCAATAACACTTTTTTTTTATTTTTTAAATCTCCGTACTGGTTTATGGGGCACGCGGAAACAAAGAACGCCACCGGCCAGATGGTGCCACCGGTGGACGGGCTGCCGCACGGTGCCATATTGAAACAAAAGAAAAAGTAGCTTGCGCTCCGCTGCACACATGCTGTTTCACTTCCTTGTATGATGAGGACTGCTATACCGTCGCTGTACATTGGCCACACACACGCGCGCACACACACATACACACATACATACACATATATATATATACCCCCTGTATTATCTAAAGATCATTAAAAAGCAGCTTGTGGTGAACGCATGGAGCTTGCTTAGTGAAATGATTTGTAAGATGCGCTCACCTAAGTTGAAATGACATACATGTTTTCACCACTGGACAGCAGTGTTGTAAAACCTACTGGTCTACAGTTGGCACTCCAGGAGCCACGCACGTTACCTTTGTGCGTCTCGCAGCACGAGGTCCCCATTGTTGTTACCAATGATTAACCCTCCTGTGGGCGGGTCCTGGACTGCGTTGCCTGGCTGAATGCGTCTTTAGTAACACATGATCGGCTCTTGATTGTGGCCAAGCTGGAGATGGAGCAGACATCTGAGGGAAAGGGTGGTGGGCAGCTGGACATATAGGCGCAGGCTTACCTTACATACCCAGATACACAGACAGACACCCCCAGTTATAAAATAAGACATAAATAATTGTTTCACTGGTCACATAGCGGGGTTAAGCTCTACACTGACTCATGAAGCGATGGCCTATTGGTTCCTCAGCTTCTATAGATGAGCTAAGGTATATTTATCATTTTTTAAAATTTGTCTTACACCCTCTCATATATTCCTACCTCCAGCTCAGCGGTGGACTCAAGAATTGGATCCAAAGTGGCAATCAAGAAGCTTCACAGGCCTTTCCAGTCAGAGCTCTTCGCCAAGAGGGCCTACAGAGAGCTGAGGCTTCTCAAACACATGAAACATGAAAATGTGAGACTTGGGCATTGAGCACACCATAATCAATTCACAGTTCAGGGGTTCAGGCACTTGGGACTGCAGCCAGCGCTGCAGTTATGCTGTTGTTTTTACATTAGTGGAGTGATAGTTTTACACTGCTGACTGGATAGAGTCGAGATAACTGAGTATTCCAGCAGTCTTTAGTTTCCTATGAATAAGCAAAATGAAAGTTGGAATATTTGTGAGCTGTGTGGTAACAGTGAGCCATGGGATACAAACATGTCTCATTCCTTCTATGAGCACAGTAATCTCAGTGAAGACAGTGAAGTCTTTATGTGAGGCTCCTGCATCATATATCATTTATTTCTCAGGTGATCGGCCTATTAGATGTGTTCACTGCTGACCTCTCTCTGGACAGATTCCACGATTTGTAAGTACAGGTTATGTTTCTGGCACTGCAACATGCACAAACCTCAGGATTGTATTCCCGTCTACACTGAACAATGTACTATATGTCTATATGTACACAACTCTTGTCAAAATTGTTTCAAAGTTGGAACCGGATGGAAAGTATATTAATCCTAATATTTTTTTCCGTCCAGTTATCTGGTGATGCCCTACATGGGGACAGATCTAGGGAAGCTGATGAAGCTACAGAGGCTCTCAGAGGACAAAATTCAGTACCTGGTTTATCAGATGCTCAAAGGGCTCAAGGTGGGGAACTCTACTTTCAGCATATGGTGTTCACTAACTCACATAATATAGAGGAATCAATCTTTTGTTGATTGAATCCCTTCTTTATTGTTTTACTACAGTATATTCATTCTGCTGGTATAATCCACAGGGTAAGTAAACTTTGTGTCTATTAATTAGGTAGGTAGTTGCAAAGTAGTTGTGTTTACACCTTCCCCATTTTATTCCACTGTTATGACGAGAACTCAGACTAGACTCATGATTTTAGTGACTCATTTCATATGAATTCTTTGCAGGACCTCAAACCAGGAAATCTTGCCATCAACCAAGATTGTGAGCTCAAGGTACAGTGAGTGCAATAATGGCAGCACACACCTAGTGATCTGATAACCAAGATAAACATGTATCTGTGGCTTTGGCATATTCAAGCTGGCTGTGGTGTTTCAATATAAAACTAGACAACCTGTTGTTTGTGACAACTTGTGAAGCAGTTTCTTGTACACAGGTCTTTCCGGAGCTTCATTACTACTACTATAATTATCAGGGAGTGTTGAGGCTTGCACGTGAATGCGCAAACAAGGGTGTCTCTTCCAGTACCCCCGTATTACCAGACCTGCCTTTGACCTAGAAGGGAGATTTGGCTGCGTCTAAGTCCTCTTTGTTTCCTGTCATTATGTCAGATCCTGGACTTTGGGTTGGCGCGGCAGGCAGACAGTGAGATGACAGGGTACGTGGTGACTCGCTGGTACCGAGCCCCAGAAGTCATCCTGAGTTGGATGCACTACACTCAGACTGGTAAGGGACCTGGTCACATCCTGGTTTGATTGGTGAGCTTTTTAAAATCAATCCAGTTTTAAAGCATTTGTGCAAACCGGCTACAATGTGGTGAATATGCAGGATTTGGGATGAGCAGATTTCGGGGTGAGTGAAGATGTAAAAGTTGAATCAGATGTGAATGACATGGATTAGCCACTAGGTGGTGCTCTGCAGTCACTTTACTTGATATGGCAGGTGCTACTGTTTGGGAATTTGAGCAATATGCTGACCAGAGTTTAGTTTAGTTGAGTAGAGTTCAGTGTCCCGTTCAGTTACTGTAAATTCATTAAGATTGTATCTTAAAGTCTGAAATGTCTGTTCTGCTTGTCAACAATGTGTTCTCTAAATGTCTCATCACCAGTGGACATTTGGTCTGTGGGCTGCATCATGGCAGAGATGCTGCAGGGGAAACCTCTCTTTAAAGGCAACGACCGTATCCTTTCAGCAGCCTGACCCTTTTCCACTAGCATCATCATGACACTTGAATAGACTGAAGAATATCTGAAATCATCATAGAATTTCACCACTTTTCCCTTTTAGTCTATTTGAAATGACATATTGCCGTAATTAGAGAAATATTGACTGTAGGTGACTGTTATATAACTGTTGAACCTTGACCCCTGTTCCTCAGACCTAGATCAGTTGACTGAGATCATGAAGATCACAGGAACACCCACTCAGGATTTTATCTCAAAACTACAATCTGAGGATGTGAGTTCAGAACATGAACAGACATGAACATGTTCACGAACGCACGCACGCACACACACACACACACACACACACACACACACACTTCTATTATGAACGTAATGATTTGTTCCAGATGAAATGGGTTGATTTCTCCTCTCAGGCCAAAAGCTACATCAAAAGTCTTCCAAAGGTGGAAAAGAAAGACCTTCAGGAGGTGTTTTCAAAAGTTAAGCCACAGGGTAGGACATTGTCAGCCTTTTGATTTGGTTTATTTTCAAAGAGCTTCTAGCGCCCGCCTGGTCTAAATCCTATTCGATTTCCTGTTTCCACTCTTTTCTTCGCTAATTCCCCCTCCCCTGTTCCCCCAGCCGTGTCTCTGCTGGAGCGCATGTTATTGCTGGACCCGGAGAGCAGGGTAACGGCTGTGGAGGCGCTCTCGCTGCCTTACTTGTCGGAGTTCAGAGAACCAGAGGAGGAGACGGAGGCCCAGCTATACGACCACTCGCTAGATAACACGGACCTGCCCTTGGACCAGTGGAAACGTAAGGATGGAGGGGTGGGCGGAGGGAGGGGAAGAGCTGGCGGCAGGACTATTGGGGGCACGGGTGGGCAACTGTAAGGATCGGATATCAGAAAGATGGAAGGCCTGGCGGGGGAAGGAGAGGGGGAAATGAGCTTTTGTGTTGGGTGGATCAGTGTTCATCAACGCTCTCTTTCAAGTCCATTTTTTTTCTCTCCCCGCTTCGTTCTCTAGGTCACACCTTCACAGAGATCCTGTCCTTTAAGCCAGCGGTGGTGCAGCCCAGGGAAACCTCACTGTGAAGCACAGAGGGCTGGTTGTGGAGAAGTGGATTGAGCCTGGCCCTTGACTGACTGACTGACATGATGTTTGTTTCTGTAGATCTCCATTTAGAAATCAAGTCTTTTCTATCACTTAATGAATGTCTGTGAAAGCAGTCCCAGATTTTCTGATGAGACCAAGCTGCTGTCTTTTAGCTCTCCCAGCCATTTCTACCTGTGTGCGGGTTTGTTTCATATTGTGATTTGTAGGTTTTCTGACGTTTCCGGTTCAGTAGCTTGCTTCTTGAATCCTAGCAGTAGTCATTTTCAACACTTCTTGCTGTGTTGAGGATACCTCAGATACAAAAGGTAATACTATTACTCAAGTAACAAATAAGTGACAAAGTAATAGAAGCGTTATGTTTAAAGATGGGTTGTATTACTGTAGTTACTGTTTCAAGTAATTCAAGGTTATTTCACAATCAGAGTGTTATGTACACCTTTTAGTTGTTCACCAAATATATGCCATCACTCCCTTCCATTTGTTGTAACGCATCAAAACATGGCAGTATTGTCACTCAATTTAATGTTTTGCTTGTGAAAATAAATTTAGCTTTGAGCTCATTTTGGGTAAAGAGAGAAATATTTTAGTCAAATGGATCCTAAATTCATTTTTAACCCGACATGCCATTTTAGCAGATTTTAAAAGCAATGCAACAAGGAAGAATACATGCTAATACATTACTCTCCAAATGAAAGTAATACTGTAATATAATGCATTACATTGACTGACATGTGTGATATTACTACTTCACTAGCACCACTGGGCTTGGTGTGTCCTTGTGAGTGAGCGTGTGTGTAGTCTATGTCTCTTGTGACCTGTACCCGTCTGCTGTAACCTTGTCATTCCTCCCAAAGGCCTTAATGATAATGATGAAATAACAACACCAGTGAACCTTAGAGCACATGAAACCACACCCAGTGGGGCGCGCACAAACGTTCACATTTCGATTTCATGCCAAAACGCTATGAATCTGATTCTGTTGGGGGGGGTTTTTGAAAGAGAAAGTTGCACAAAGCACAGTATTTGTTTTCCTCATGAACAAGTGAAATAATGTTTCTCACACCAGATATGTTTTTTTTTTAATATTAAAGATTTGTGAAAAAAATGAGTAAACATATGATTTCTTTATTGTTCTCCCAACCAAACTGATTACATTTGTATTAAAACCATGGATAGTGGTTCACCATGAAAATGGGTCTTGTTGGTGTGACTTACCTTTTACTTTTTGTGTTGCATATATAAAGTAACACTAGGGGGCAGCACATCAACAAACCATGGCACCGTTTGTTCATCCTGTGTTCTTGTTCTCCTTTTGGGACGTTTAAACTGACAGAGATGCACTGGAGTAATGGCTGTTCTGCACGTCTGTTATCACTGACGACCTTATTCCTTAATATGACGGATGACTTTCATGAAGCAGCAAATATTTAGACATTCTCGGAGAAAGCCTGTTTTCCTCCATGCATTCTCCGCTTGCGGGTGTAGAATTTAACAAGCTTGTCTTGAGTGACCTCCAGAACCTTGACGTCCAAGGCCGACTCCCCAGAGGACGCGCTTCCTCCCTGGGCCCCGAGCTCCTCCAAACCCTGGGTGCATGTCGTGTCCTCCCTTCCCCCCCCCGCCTCCCCTGGGGTGCTTCTGTATAGTTCACTCAGGAGTCACAGAGTTCTGTTCCCGCTGCAGACAGGAAAACAGAGGGGAAAGCACTTTTCTTTTCACCCCTCCTCTCGAATACACGGCAGCACATGGACGGACTCCCCCTCTCCCTCTTGTTTGTTAACCCCCCCTGTGGTTTATTTTGAGAGCATGTTGAATTCAAACAGCACATTTCAAAACACACATACACAAACAATGCACATGCCTGCAACCGTATACACAGATACGCATGGCATGCACAGTTGGATGCTCCACACACACACACACACAGATTGACACAGACTCACAAGGGAGTATGTGTGGAATGGCAGCGATGTCCAAACATTGAGTTGACCTGGGTCACTCTCGTTTCTTAAAGTGGAATGTCCGTTATAACTGTGTTGGGGAGGCACAACGCTGGGAACCTTCACCGTGGTGAGAGCACCAACACCGAGGAAAGGATTTTTCATTGTGCTCACTCCTCGGTGCACGGTAGAGGTCTTGATATCTACAGTACAATCAAGACTCATTTGGCTGCTTATACAAGATGTAACTTTATCGTGACTAACACTGAGGCGGTATTCAGATAAAGTCAGGACTGGAGTCTTTTCAGTTTGTCTCACAGTAGGAGCTCTGATAGCGAGTGATCAGATAAACCATCCCAGCGAAATCAGCTAGTTTATCAGTTTTAATTGAGTCAGGCCCCAAAAGACAGAATATCACGAGTCCATCTGAAGCTGATGACAGTTTATTCTCCTTGTCCCGTCCTCGCTGGAGAGCAAAGAAACGCCTCGAATTCAAGGGCTGAGCCGAGATAAAGTTTAGCAAAGAGGAGAGGCGGAAAATGTGTTCGCTCGCTGAGTGTCCCTGCCCGTCTCTATTTGTGAATTTTGCACACGTTTTATATTTGTACACAATCTATGTCATAAACATCTTTGTATTTGATGCTCGTCACGTGTCTGCTCGGTTCCAGATGTCGGTGGATGTTGTTGGATGTGGGTCTTGCGGGCTGGTCTACGGTGTCCTGCACTTCCTCATACACGACTCAGTCTCCCATGCGTCACGTACGCCGAGGGGGGAGAGCCACCGACCGAACAGAGATTATTATTTCTTGCACGAGGCTGTGTGACCGAGACACGGAGCTCGTACTAGACTGCTGCCGCTTAACAATTCCAGTCTCAAATGCATTTTCCAGATCCAAGCACAGAGGAAGGAATGCTCAGTCATCCCCCAACGCTGGCGTGTTTATGTGTTTTCTATTTATTTGTTTCAGAGAGCGAATACTTGTGTTTGAGCGTGTGTTTAACTTTCCAGCTCCAGTATTATTTTGTTTATGTGTCTGGGCCAATGTGCGTGTGCGTGCATGTGTGTGTGTATGGGTGGGTGGGTGCCTACATGTGTGTGTGTGTTTGTGTGTCTACAGGTCAAGCCGATCTCCCCAATAACGTGAATCATGTGACCTGGCATGGAAAAGTGTTCTCCCTTCTCCTTCGATCAATCCATCCCCCCCTCCCCCTCACCCTTTCTGCCTCTGCACGTGCCTCAGCTCTATCTCATCCCTGATCTTTATACAGGACGTATACAGAAGCACACGTGTCTGTGGGATCCATCAGAAGGAAACCTGGACCCGCCAGGCAATGCGGAGGAAATTCCACAGGCTCACATGGTTGCTGGTGAGCCCACCGCTGAAGCACAGGGGGGGGGGATCCTCCAGATCTCTGAGGGGGGGGGGGGAGTGCAAGGACTTGGGTGAGGGTGGGAGGAAAGAAAATTTGCTGGAATTTGGTGTTACAAGAGAGGAGGAGGAGAAGCAAAAGGGGGAGATGAGAGAAAGACACCAGGGAAGAGGAGAGAGATGACAGGAAAGGAAGGAGGGCTGAAGGAGGAGAGGAGCGAGGGATGAGGGGAGTCTTGTTTACACGAGCTCCGTTCATGTGCCCTCCTTCCCCCTGTTCCAAGACTTCTGTCAAACACACTGGAGAGTGCTACGCCGCTGTGTCCCGGGTTGGCGTTCTCTCAGGACGGCTTTCCATCCATCTGTGATGTGTTGATGTATGGGCTTATGGTGTGTTATATATATGGTGGCGTTTTAGCTGCCGAAGAGCACTCAAACCCCACTGGCTCATGGGAGCGGCGGCTCCTGCGGGGGGGCTCCTCTGTTCATAGCAAAAGAAAAACTTCACTGTAGTTTGCGTTTTTTAGCCGGAGACTTAAAAGTGTGGAAGTTTAAAGTACAGCTCACAGCTCAAGATTTAAACCCCCTGTCTCTGATTCCACTTGACAGTTGGACCGGCTTCTCCTTGTTCAGCATTGAAAGTGAAGCTTCAGTATTTCCCCCATCTGGTTTTTCTCACAGCTATCAAATAAAGCTAAATGTGCCATTTCCCGTTGGAGGAGATAATAGAGGGCATTGCACTCATCATGAACAGGGTAGTTAAACTTATGTTCGAGTTCCCGTTGGCCATCGGTGGACACCTTTCACCTCGGTACACAATTTACAAGTCTTGACGTTCCAGACGAGGAAATATTTCTGGTTATGAAAGCAGTTGATTAAACAAGTACAAACTTCATAACACAAGTTCAGCCTTAGACCATTGACGATTCCCTCCTGTTACACTGAGGATCACACACAGGACAGTCCTAGCAGAATCAGCCTTCGGTACCGGGATGATAAACCCTTGATTGATTTCATGGTCAAGTGGGCATAAGGCCCGGTGACCTCAGCGGGGACCTCGACCTCCCGTATGTTATCCTTCATCATGGGCGATAAACCAGGCAAGACAAGGGCCCAAGCAGAATCATGGGTAGGGGGGCTGGCTCAGGGGGGTCAGAGGTCACAGTATATCACGAGGGCCGTGTTTCTCTTTTTGTATCGAGGAGGGGGGGGGGAGTCGCTTCTGTGGTCGGGTCAGGGCTGAGGGAGTAGGAGCTGAACAAAAGAGGGCAGAAAATAAGATGTTGACCACGTGATTGTAGATTAGAAAAATAAACAGCCGCTCCAACGTCATAACCTTACATAACTGAACACTTTGATTCAACACCTAATGTTGCTGTATTTACTTATCTCCTACTCGAGTAAAAAAAAAGTCACATGGTTTTCTATTGTGTGTGTATGAAAAGATAAAGTGTTTTCTCTCGCGGACGACGGCGAAACGTACAAGCCCTCGTCGAAGGGTGAAAAACAAACAGGGTGTTAATCGCACGACGGCGGATGAAAAAATATATACCCAGAAGTCGAAGCCCTTCACAGTTATATAAGCCTTCGCAGCACACTCTTAAGTCTCTCCAGCTTGGGGTGGATGATTGCTTTCAGTTGTACAGCCTTACGGGGAGAGAGAGAGGAGAAACAGAAACCGTTGCATTTCCACCCTCCCGCCCTCCCCCCCCTGTTAAAACCCATCCTTG
This sequence comes from Hoplostethus mediterraneus, assembly GCA_034670385.1. NCBI lineage: Eukaryota > Metazoa > Chordata > Actinopteri > Trachichthyiformes > Trachichthyidae > Hoplostethus > Hoplostethus mediterraneus. Next base: position 4,089,647 of record JAXDDW010000003.1, on the reverse strand, counting down.
CTGAATTAAGAAAACTCGTGCAGACACACATGCATCGGTGCCATGGCAAAGAACAGAACAGTCTGGGAGCTCGGTTGGGGAGGAGGAGGAGGAGGAGGAGGTGGAGGAGGAGGAGGAGGAGGACGGGGGTTTGGTGGTGGTGAGGAATGGCAGCAGCAGTGTTAGGGATATTTTCGGGTTTTATAGTTGTTTTCTCAGAGATGCCAGTGGAGTGCTGTGGTGAGCGCGAGAGGGACTGGGCTGCAGTCCCGGGGCCTTCCATACCTCATGTCTGTCCACGTGGGCTGGGGGAAGCACATAACGCCGAACCAGACATACTTCTCTGGAAGGGAGAGAGAGAGAGAGAGTCACCGAGAGTTAACCGGGCGGACAGTTTGATCGTATTTCCTGTGTGCTGTTCCTCAGTTCCTCAGTGTACCGACGTGGACACTGGGTCTGCCGCCACTCTTGTTTATGGGTCTGCTGCGCTTGATGAGTGCTGCTCTGATGACAGGATACGACTGGGTATCTGGTTGCTCTATAAATACCAACAGCAGAAGTCCCTTTTTTTTCTTTTCTATAAGGACTGATTGGGGATGTTATTATGTGGTGCGGTGATGATCATCTAATTGCTTTGTATGCAAACCTTACTGACCTGGCTTTAAAGGGGGGAAATGAGAGGAACACATGCTTGATAAAATAACCTTTCTGAATTATACTCGCAAAAACAACTCTGATTATCCTGATGTGAGACTCAGTTCTTAGGAAGATACATCACATACCACACATCATATAGAGAGAGCTCTGTCTGGCAAAGTGGGTGGGAGGAGAGAGGAAGGTGTGTGTGGCAGATGTGCTGGATTATAAATTGACAGGATGTTTATCAGGAACGCTGTGGGGTGACCTCAGTCCCCTGAAGCCACTCCATTACAGACCTGTGATGATGTGGTTAAAATGCATTACACTCTGGTGGCCTCTTAACTCTGCCTCTCTCTCTCTCTCTCTCTCTCTCAGGCTGAATCACTTATGTGTTGGTTTATTATTAGAAAGTAACAGACTGAAGTAGCAGTTTAAAATCAATAAAAACGTATTCAACGCTTCAGTGATTCCGTTGCTCATTGCCACATCTCGACATATGGATCTGTTTCAAACGATCTATCACTTTTTCTTTCCGCGCGCTGATTCAGTTCAACCGAAGCGTCGATGCGTTGTAAACCGGGGTGATCATGGCCCACATGCTACTGTTGCCTGAAACAACTAAGACCTAACACAAAGGGCTTACAAATGGTGATTAACAGGAGTGTGTGCGCGAATACACATGTACGAAACCGGGGAAATCCTCCTTTGCATCCCAGAGGATCCTTGAATGAGAAGACGGGGGTTCACTTTTGTTTGCACGGGGGAGGGAGGGAGGCGGGGGTCCCTTCCCTGTCCCCTCCTCCTCACCCACTATATGTGACAAAAAAAAATCGCTGACCAGCCCCCTTTCCATTCCCATGGATCGTATTACAGAGACTCCGGCTCCGAGACATCTGCTGCTCCACTACTAACAACGGAGCGCGTCCCCGCGTCTCCTCAGACCTGCGACCGATCCCGTCTCCCGTGCGCTCCCCTCTCCCGCCCCCACCACCCGTCCCTCCCCAGATTTTGTTGATCTCTTATTTGTGGTATAATTATCAGAAGATGATGAAGAAGCCCAGTGCATGTGTGCCCCACGTTGCCCGCCTGTAGTTCCCGCGGCGTGCGGCCGGAGCGCGTCTCTTCTCCATCCCTCCTCCTGGAACCAGCGACCGACCAGCCCCACATTTCTTTTTGTCTGTGCGCCCCGCAAGGCTGCAGGCTGTGGGCTTTTGCGGCTTTTTTTTTTTTTTGGCATCCTCTTCCCCTAGGAGAGGACGACGAAGGACGAGCGAAAATAAAACACGCGATTTTCTGATGTTTGAGAACATTTGAGCTGTCGGACATCTGATTTTTTGACATCCGGCATCCGTTTTTCAGAGGCTCTCTCTTTTTTTTTGGGTTTTGATAACATGGAGTCGGTGGAGAAGGAGTGTGGAGCGCTGGGTGGATTATTCCAGGCCATCGTGAACGACATGAAGGTAGCACTTCTAAATTGAAGTAGACAGTTTATTTTGCTGCCCTTTATTATTGCATGGTGGCTGGCTTTGTTTTTATTGCCTTTGTTTCTTTAACCGAGTCCTCCCCCACTAGAGACACCGCTCCGGGACGAGCAGGGAGATGAAACATGTTTCCCTTTGTGCTATTTGCATGATGTGCAGCAGGTCTGTCAGCCACTGGTTACATTTGGATAATAATGTGGTCAGCCTGTCAACCCGTATATCCTATAATAACCTATAATAACTCACTGCGTGCTATCAGTTGGCCTTCCGTAATGTTTTATTTTGGTAAAATTTGGTCCAGAGGTTGCAACCTAACCTCGTCGTCATTCACTAAATAACCACATCAATCAAATAATCAATGTTGTTATTTTCTATGGAGGAACAGCTGGGGAAACCAATGGAAATATCAATACCAATCAAAAGTAACCGATTTTCGATCGATTTAGCACAAGTGCTGTGGTGGGGTTCCTGTTGACCCCAAACAACTCGTCCTTCCTTATCTGAGCCTCAAAGGTTTTCTAGATAGAAGGTCAGGGATGGCAGGATGCTCCTAAAGCTCTCAAGACAAACAAACAGCTCCATCACCTCCACCTCCGGGACAGAACCAGGCATGGGAGGATATTGATCTTCATGCTTCCTAATGTTTGGCCTTGTTGCAGAAAACCCCCTGGTTAGGCAATATGTGGTTCAATTGGTTTTGATCTAGGCCATAGTTCAAATGAATAGACGTTTATGCCTTTAGTTTAACTGGATATCGTCTTCTAGGCCAATATTTCTGTCATATTTTGTTTTTTGTTGCATCTTATTTGTGTAAAAACATTTGAAAACATTTTTGTTCAATGATAGATTTCTGCTATTTCTTGAACAAGGGCTTGATGCCCCCCCATTATGTTTATGTGTGTGTGTGTGCGTGTGTGTGTCTAGGGGGAGGGGTCAAGTAAGTTGAACCAGGGTGGTCTGTTGTTCTTCAGGACAACAGATGGAAAGTGTGAACGTATACAACGCTGCTAGAAGCCCTCAGTCCTGTCATTGTCAAGGATACTCATCCCACAAAGCGTTAATAACACCATATAAGCCGAGCACCAGGCGCCACTTTCAACCTAACAGATTTCTTATTGATTACTCGCTCACAGGGGCATGGCGCCATTGGAGAGAACTATTTATGAGCCCTCGTTTGTCAGACTGTATGAGAGGCTCAATAAAATCAGCTCTCAACTATTGGCAGTGGTGGTTTCATATATTTCCTTTTGTGTTGTCATCGTGCCAGCGGGGAGGGAGACAGACAGACGGGGGCTCTTAGAGAGAGTCTGTCTGTGTATTGATAAGCAGCGCAGATGAATGGAGGCAGAAGCCCTGAGTCAGCACAGTGTAGATGTCCACTCTCTGAGACAGACATCTGACCTCATTCCTGCTGCCTGACTGGCCCACGCAAGCCTGTCAGACCTGCTTTAGCCCCTGGGAGCCACATAGCAGCACCGCTTTCTGTGCATTCTGTGGCTGATCTTGCTGTGTAAGCAAGTAAGAGTGAACCAATTATAAAGTACACACATATACGCATACATGTACACATACATGCACTTAGAGAACTTGCACGGTTTAGCCTCTTAATAGACTGCACTCATGCACACAAAATGTCTTGATGCAAGTCAGCACCTGTTGAAGTTATTTTACCGCCTGAAGAATTGATGAAGGGCAGAGGAAAAAGAAGAAAAGGAGGAGAAGAGGAGGAAGAGCATCTGGCCAAAGATCTGTGTGGGCTTGATCAGCAATCAGCAATGGATTTGGGCAGCAGGGTAGCCCAAGATAGAGAGTAGGGAGACCAGCCTTCAACTGGAGGAGCCTGGTTTCTGAATCTCTACCACCTTCAGGGAGATGGTTTTACAGCTGACCCTGTGCTCTGACCTCCCTGTGAACGGGGGCAGCAAGTGAATTTCCCAACAGAATCAATAACTTATCACATTATTCCTTCCAGTCAAGTCGAGTCGAGTTTATTTGTATAGCCCTCACACACACACACACAGTTACAGTCTCAAAGGGCTTCACGACATCCAACCTCAGACCCAGCGCAGAGGACAAGGGAAACCCTCCCAAGAAAAACCTAATAGGAGAAAAAAAGACAAACCCTTGGGAGGGGCTACCCAGAGAGGGGCGGTCAGGTGTGCAATAGGTGCAGAAGGTGGTCAAGCAGAATGGGACATAAACAGACATGACCAGCGTGAGTGGACAGGAACACACCGACCGGGAGAACAGGACATGTAAGCTAAACGCCCATCGGCAGGAACCTGAGCTAGTGCACGTCAACTGGCCTAACCTTAGTCTAAGAAGAGACTGAGTCACTCCCTAACTGTGCAAAGCTACGTTTGGCCAAATGATTGAGAAAATAAGTTGTTTTTTTAACCTCAGTTTTAAGATATGAACATATGAGCCTCTCTAACCCCAACAGGGAGACTGTTCCAGAGACAGGGAAGCGCGGTGAGAAAAGGCTACCTGCAGTTTTGACAGGTCGCCAGCATCCTGTGATTGAAGGGTGCATGGCTTGTACACATGGAGCGACAAGATCAGACGATGCCAGCCCGTTTAATGGTTTACATCTCAGCAGAAGCACCTTAAAGTCGCGTCTGGCATGAATCGGAAGCCGGTGTAGGGAGGAGACAGGATAGGCGCTGTGTGGTCACATTTTCTAGCTCCCCCCCCCCACCTGGGAGCTGCTGAGTGTGGATGAAGGAAGTGGTGTGTGTCTCCCATGTAGCTCTCCTCACCCCTGGTTCTTCACCCACCCTCGCTCAGCTGTCTTGGCAGGGCATCTCTGCTGCCCTTCGGGAGGCACAGGGCCACGCAAGCTAATTAGCCACCTGTTAGAGTCTCCCGAGCGGAGGCAGCGGGTGGCCGGTGGGGGGGGTTCAGGGCAAACATTTTTGTTAGCGGTGATAGTCCTAAGTCTCACTTTCTGAGGCGGAGACGTTATCCGAGAAAAGACCCCTGCAGCAAGGAAGCGATACGCTGTAACTTGAAGTTATTACAGGAATGATGACGAACAAGAGTGTTTCCAGATCGCACGCTGCTATATATAGTGAGACTATGCAGCCTCCGTTCAGTCAAAACAGGCACACGGAGGTTATGCCCTTCCTGTTCTTTCTCCAGGGCTCAAGCTCTTGTTCTAACAGGCTCAGAGTGGCTCTACCCCTGAATGTGTTTTATGTTTTGGCTGCTGCTGCTGCTGCTGCTGCCGCTGCCGATTTTTGCCCCGGGCGGCGTGCGATGATCCCGGGGTAAATCTGATCCCGGCCGCTCCAAGACCGCTTGCACAGATCATGCATGCGCGCATTAAAACACACACATAGCTCACACGTTAACGCGCACGTACCGGCCTACAGCAAGTTGGCAACCCGCGGGAGTAGAGAGTGTATAGATAGGATGCCGTGGGAGGACGGTAGCGCCATAAATCTACACCGAGGAACCGCGCTGCCCTTTTTTAGAGACAAGTGATAGTTTATAGGAGCGACGTGTTTCCAACCCCAAGGCGAGAAGCCAAGTTTTCTTGAGTTATATCTATACGCACTCTGAGCAAACTTGACATTGAGGGTTTATCAAGTTGTACTAGAGTCTGTCCTATTGTGGATAACATCATGTCTTCTCTACTATGTTTGCATAGTGTGTGTGTGAGAGGTTGTATGGGTGTATGCCACGCATTTGAATGTCCTTGGAGAGATATCTTAATCTTATTTGGCTATCCTCTGTCCCCTTGTCTTATCAGAGCTCCTACCCTGTATGGGAAGACTTCAGTGCCAAGGCCACAAAGCTGCACTCTCAACTCAGGTGAGAAATAGCCTCCTTTCAACAACGCCAATGAATGGTGAACCTTGAGTAATAAATTCCAGTGTGTGTGCGATATTTACAGACTTTTTTTTTGTACTGTAATAGTGCCAATATATTCTTTTTTTTTTTACAGGACCACAATTCTGGCAGCAGTGGCCTTTCTAGATGCCTTTCAGAAGGTGGCAGACATGGCTACCAACTCCAGAGGTAAGGAGAAGCTGTGAGATGAATTCAAGCCCACACACGGCGGGGGTTACACTCGGAGAGAAGTGGTTTCAATTGGAAAAAGAACATTTTCTGATTCTTTTTGGACGTTTGTTAGGAATATTTTCGTCTCCCTCGAACAAACAACCTAAAAAACATCCACCAAAAGACATTAAAGTTATTTCTTCAACTACTCCCATTTTCCGGTGATGGAGCAAACATGGGATTGTCCAATTCACATCTCTTGTAGGATTACTGCTGAGAAAATAGTATGAGTAGTTAAAGACAGCTCTCTGTTTTTTTCCCTCGACAACTAAATTTGCTGTATGAATCTAAGAAAGAGGGCAGTGTGGGCACTCTACATTATGGGACCTCCACCTCCTCCACCCCTCAGGCACAATCCTGACACTTTAAGACGGTGGAAGTAGGGTGGCTCTGGAGTGAGACGGCTCAGAGAAGTGAAAATCGGAGCTTATTGTTTCTTTGGTCCTAATGAGGTCTGCTGATCTGCTTTGTCACTGTGCTAGCGGCAGCAGACAGATCGGCTAGAGAGGCAGCTGATTAACACAGATTTCAGAGTTGATCATCGAGAGCAGTATGCAGGCCAAAAAAACCTGCGAAGGAAGTGCATGCAAATAGCTCATCACACATGGATGGAGGCATTCACTGCATGCATGCATGTACACACACACACACACACATACAGACACACACAAACATATTCACAGAGCGACAGCTGGTAGCTGGCCACCTGACCTCAGGTCACATGCCAACATGGTCTAAACCAGTGTGTAGCGTTAGAGCCCTTGACTGACCACTGACTGCTGGAGAAAATAACAAAGAGGTATTTCTTCAACAGTGTTCACACATTCTCACCCATAAAACCAAATATAGCCGTGCTTTTACTCCCGAGGCCGCTCCATTTAAATTGTATCGCTATAGAGATACATCACTTTACCTTAAATGATTCCTGATGCTCAGCGAGACTGAGCGAGGTACAGTTGGGTCAGTCCGCTAGCTGCTAGCAGCTGGCAGCCTGCTTCAATAAAGCAGAGGTAGAGACGATGCCAGGGCAGCACTTCAAAGGAAAGTGAGTCTGCACTGAGAGAAGGGAAAACGCTACAGACTGATTGAAGGTAGACAGAGAGAGAGAGAGAGAAAGAGAGAGAGAGAGAGAGAGAGAGAGAGATGCATAGAGTCTCTGTAAGTGTGTCACTCATACACCCACTCACTCCTCTACTCTCCCGGCGACCTTAACTTCAGGATTAAAGTCATCATTCTCATCCGTGACGCAGAAAACAATATGGGCTGAGAGATCTCCTCCAGATTAAGCAGGAATGTAACAAAGCACGGTTTGGACGACTGGGAATCATTCTCTCCTCGGTGTTGTTAAAACGTTGCGGTGAGATAAAGTGTGCCGTTCGGGGTCGTTAATGTTATAGTGGGAAATGATTCAATGATTTTTTAAGATTCAGCCCTTATTAAGATGTCTGACTCAAATTTAAAGAAAAACCACACCGTCGCTCCGAGCTAGACAGTTTGGACAGAGCTGAGTTCCTTCATGGAAACTGAAAGAAACCCTGCAGTCTTTATGCTTTTGTTAATGAGTGCACCAAGTCGGTCCCGTCTGTCCTCTGGGAGCCCTTCGGGTCCCCGTGTGCTCCAAACCGCAGCAATTCATTTGGTGGGAGGAATGTCGATACTTATTGGAGCTGGCTTGTGGCGGAGTGGGATAACCTTTGACCCCCCGGGGGGCTGCACGCTCCGTGGATGTAGGTCAGGTAGTTAGGTTGAGCTGAAGTGCTCTGGGTGTTCCAGTAGACGACTAGTAGGCAACTACGTGACGAAAAGAAGCAAAAGGAAGGAAGAGACGGGGAGAAAGTGAAGTGAGAGGTAGTAAGAGAGTTATCGTCCTAATACAGATTGGCATCCAGATGTTCCACACGTTCCTGCTTGGTTGGTAGCACTTGCTTTATCCCTCTATGTCTCTCTCTCTCTCTCTCTCTCTCTCTCTCTCTCTCTCTCTCTCTCTTCTTCCAAGTCTGTGTGTGTGTTGGTCTGTCTGCCTGCAGTTTGTCTCAGTGTCTGTACAGCCAAATAGGGGTTGTTGCACCACAGGGGGGGGGCAGCAGGCCCTTGGCAAAGCACCGTAGGCCGTCATCATCATCTCCGCCACCATTCCCTCCCCTTTGGTCGTGGACAAGCTGCAGCTGCCGGCACAGCTGGAGGTTTCATCGCGTTCTTCTTCCTCTAATCTACCTTTGACACACTCACCCCGTTAACTCTCTTCCGACCATCTCGCACACACACACACACACACACACACACACTGTTTGGCTGTTACATGTTTTCCCTGCCGCAGAAAGCAGCATATCTACCGATTCAGTGCTTCTTGGTGGATTCAGCAAGTCAGAGAGAGAGAGGACAGGAAGGGGAGGATTTCATCATTTCCTGGCAAAGGATTTTGTTGTTTTCCTTTGGGGGTAATCGTTTATATATACCCATAATAATAATATTACAGTAGAGAGCAACTATCTCCCACTCTCTCTCTCTCTCTCTCTCTCTCTCTCTCTCTCTCTCTCTCTCTCTCTCTCTCTCTCTCTCTTCATGTCCATCTATCAGAGTCTTGGTCTGGGTTCAACCTTGGGCTCCCAGTCGCCCGTGTTGCCCGAGTTTCTAGTCATAGCGTCAGCGTCTGTGTTTTCTGAAGCAGCTGGAGGAGTCGGGTGCCAAGTGTTTTGGCATGTGTCTGACAGCGGTGTTTCTGTAAGCTGTTCTCCGCCGTGTTGATGGATCTCTGTCTAAAGGCATGTTTGTCTCCACGAACCCGGGGGCGAGCATCTGGGTTCAATAAAGGTCCGCTCACCACAGAGTGTACATTGGATGAACATATTTGGAGAATTTAGCTTGAAAAAGATAAATGTTTCATGTTTCGTCACCCGTCTTTCCTGGGACTTAGTTTGAGGCCCGGCGGCTCTCTGCAGCGCTTTGCTGTTATATTGCTTGGCCTAATGGTCGTCTAGGCCGTTTGTTTTTACACCCCTGTTCAGTTGTGGTGTGCTGTGTGGACGGAGACCGGACGCTTTTTTCACTGATGTGGATTGTGTGTTGTTAAGGTGTTTTGTTGTTGCTAGGGGGGGGGCGGGAGATCAAAGCCCATATGTTTTTGTGAAAGATTGAGTTCGTTTTCTCCTTTTTTGGACATTGGACTGGCCTACATTTTCAGCGTGCAGTGAGGTCAGAGGGCTGGCAGCCCAGAGCTAATAGCCCATCAGGGGTATGAGATTTAGCCTCCGTATTTTTGGTGAGCGAGGTGAGTCCAGTGGGGGTGGGTTGGGTTTCTGGCTACGGTGGGGGGTTGTGGTTTGCGGTGGGATTTCCACAGCTCTGTGTAGCCGGGGCTAGGCAGAGGCGTTTAGCTAATCCTCTTAGCCCCACTCTGCAACACACAGACACAGACTGAATTCCCCTTCGCTTCCCTTCCGCTCAGCCGCCACCAGGGATCGCCGGGCGGACTCGGGCCGCGTTGCAAGTTTTGCATTCGACGCTTGCACGAACGCACCCCCGCTCTCTCTGTTCACATCTGCATGCCACAGCTAGCAGAGTACACACACACAGCATTACACACGTAGACACAATGTTCCAGGGGAAGATTGCGTGCAGATGCCTACTCTCCCTCTCTGTCTGCCTCCCCTCTCTCCCCCCTCTTTCTTTCTTTCTTTCTCTTCATACTCATACAGTACGTACAGTAGAGGCGGGGAGGTGCGCCAGTAGATCAGTGTGTCAGCGAAGCGGTAATCTTCTCGGGCGCTGTGCTTCTCCGGGTTTGGCAGATGGGACGGATATCCCCACCCGCCATCTGGACAAGCTGGCATGGGCAAGATGCAGCCGCGGCCTAGTGCACAGCGAGATCAGGGGATTACCGTCCTACCCTCGCTCTCCCGGCAGCGCAGCTATTTATACGGACATGTCAAATAATGAGAGAGTGCCCATGTGACTAGTGCTGACATGCACCACCCACCGGCCTTTCCTATCTGAGCCTGATATGAGCCGGTATTGTGTTCTGTATGGGTTAGGCTTCATAAGATGTACTTGTGGATTTAGATGTTTGACACGTGGATTACGTGCCTGTGTATGTTGCGTGTAGATGAATGCGCTGGCCGTCACGTTATGATCTTTTCCCCCCCCCCGCTGTCGTGCCGTTACTAGTGATTGCGTGGTGTATTCTTGAGGTATTGAACGACCTCCAGCTTCAAGGTCACTTCAAGCAAAGCCAGAGACTCTTATTTCCCCCTCCGCTGCCCAGCCTGTCTGACCACTGCAAGTCCTCCTACAGCTCCTCTCAGGATTTTATGGGCTTCAACCTCAAATCTCGATGTGGTCACCCTGCAAATGAATGTTTTCCAGTAATTATTACTACTACAGTCAGAGACTGAAGGCTGAGGGGGGGGGGCTGGAAGAAAGATGAGAGGAACAGAGGAAATGGGGGATAATAATAATAAGGAGAGAAAAACAAATCTGTTGGTCCTGCATAACGTCGACTCTGCGGGTGAATACCAAACTGAGAAGACAAACATGCGAGTTGAGAACACTGTGTTCAGCTATATCCTGAACACTCAGGGAGCTGGAGAGGGGGAGGGAAAAACAGCAGAGAGGGACTCTGATGGAGGAACGCAGGGAGGGAGGTCATCCAAGGAGGCATCGAAAGGAATTACAGAAATGGTTTCAGTCAACTGAGTGGGGGACGTTTACTGAGATGTGTTGAGTACATGTCAAGTTCACTGGTCGGGGTCCCGTTCTCACACGAGCCTCACGATCACATACAACACTATAGGACCGATGGACGGCGAACATTGACCCCCAAAAGCACCCAAAGCATGTCGGCGTGTCTTTTTCAACATAGTGACGCTCGCTCTGGAGCCGAAAGACTTCAGATAATTGTCAGTTTAATGTTTTAATGTTGAGTGAAGAGTCAATATGTTGAGTAAGAGATCATCTGTCAAGCAAAAAACAGCTCTAGCGAAGCAACTGAGAAGATTTTGGAATCGGTATGATGGAAAAAGATTGAAAAATAGGGTCAAAAATGGACAGAGTTAAGACTGAGGCCAACTGGTCACGGATCAGCACTCCCATTTAATCACACTTTATGAACAAGGGCCCAGGAAGACTCGGGTCAGTAAAACCTCATTGTTTGGTAGAGGACGCTGGAAACAATGAGCTCCTCGCAGACCAGCGTCTCTTCTTCTGTCTCTCCTCTGTCTGCCACTGTGTTTGGATATTGGTCACAGCTGGAGTCCTGTGTGGATGTGGAACGAACCTCCAGTGTCTCTCCGCTCTGCGCAAGCACCCGGCCGCAGAGGAGCTGGAGGTAGAGGCAAGTCGTCCTGATGATGAGTAGCCTGGAGGTAGAAGGAAAACATCTCTCTGCTCGGCTTTTCTCTTCTCTCTTTCTCTCTCGCTCTCACTCACTTTTTAACTCCCGATCCTCCCGTGTCCTCTTCCTTCCCCTTCTCATGAGGTTGTTTTTGTTTCTCTCTCCCCCTCCTCCACCTCTAATGAAAAGCACATATGGGCAAGGGGAGGTGTTTATTTTTAGCAGCGTGTTCTCTCCCTGTACAGGAAGCTCCTTCAGCAGTAAATTTCACTTCCTCCTTGTTCTCCTCCTCCTCCTCCTCCTCCTCCTCCTCCTCCTCCTCCTCCTCCTCCTCCTCCTCCTCCTCCTCCTCATCCTCATCCAAATTCTATCCTTGTCTTGTAATCCACTCCAGAACATGTTGACACCACATTAAGACACACCAAGATCTGTCTGCGGGTGTTTCTGGTGGTGAGGTAAAACTCGCTGTGTGTATTCTATGGCCAGACAACAATAGGATGTGTGTGTGTGTGTGTGTGTGTGTGTGTGTGTGTGTGTGTGTGTGTGTGTGTGACTAAGACAATTGATCTCGGGGCAATTTCCTCTGTCTTCCATTAGTATTGTTACTGGTAAGAGGATGCAAGACATTCCTCATCGAAGGAAGTGACACACAGGTTTTGAATGCTGTACATATATCATAGACAACACACACACACACACACACACACACACACACACACACATACACTATTTGCTGCATATGCACTTCAATTAAATGACATAACAAATTAAAAATATATCTTAAGTGTAAAACGAAATCTATTGTTGGTCGTAATTCCCACTGGAAACAAGGAATACAAACACTCATCATCTAGTCTTCAAAATAAAGCGCAATTCTCACGTAATTACAGGCCCCGTTGGTCGCTGCAGTACAAAACCCCTTGTTCAAACTGTCACTTTCACTCAACGGTTAGCGTTGGATACACTGCACATGTATCATCTTATGTGTATTTTGGGACCGTAAAAGGTTCGTTCACATCACATTTGTAACGCGTGTTAAAAATGGAGTGAAGCAGACTAGTATTTTTGTGTAACAATCAACAAAGACCGTTTTTAAAAGCGGGTCGAAACTCTTTTAAGAAGATCATTCCCACATTTAACGGTCGTCTAGATTGTGGATGGCCTTTTTAAACAGTATCTCTGATGTGAAACATTGCCTCTGGCCGTCGTACAGAATCTATAAAGCTTCAGTTTGATCTATAGGTTAACACACTACTGCTCCAGGCTTGTGTTGGCCAGGCCAGCGAGCGTCCACATGAGCCTGCCGTTTGATTCTCCGCTCCTCTCCCGTCATCACCGCTGTCAACTGGGAAGCTGTTGCTCCCTAACCAGCAAGGCGTAAGAAATGCTGCTTTTTTTTTCTTTTTTTTTCTTCCTAATATTTTGTAGACTCGACTTCTCCCGCTGTTTTACACCTCCGCAACACGCGCTGCGCCTTGAAGAACGTGTTTGATAATGTTAATGTGTGATGTTTTTTTTCCTTGGGTTTTGAATTCGGTAATGTCAGCCGTGTATTTGCTCTGCCGGTAGCTCAGCGAGATCAATGGAAGCTGATGAAATCAAAGCGGGTTTTCTCCCCGCGCGGCCTTGACACCGACGGAAAATTCTGTTCGCAGGATGTTTTTGTTGCCTCCTAACAGCCAAACGCATCAACCGACAACAAGATTATGATGGTATTTCAAATCATGAATAAACGCAGGGGAGTTTCTGTTTATTTACACGTGCAGTCACACTATTCTCCGTGCACGTAGACACATTTTACCCAGGCTAATGTATACGGGGCCTGGCAGCGCTAGTTGCACCTGCAGCAGCCGGCCAGCGCTTCCTCCGTCCCTTCGCCGACCTAGCCTCCACAGTGTGTACCCTCTTTCATCCTCTCCTCCTTCTTTATCTCCATCCCCCCCTTTCATCCATCATTGGCCTCCACTGTGTCCCTGCCAGTTCACATTCTGAAGCACTTCAAAAAAAAAAAAAAACTGGGGTGAGAGAGGGTAAAGAGCGGGAGGCTCGGCGGGTCCTTTGCCAGCCTCGGTCAGTCCGGCGGGCCAAGGTGCCGGCGTGAGGAATAGCTGTTGTCTCACGGATGATGGAATTTCCTTCGCAACATCAAGGGACTTCACATTCCTGGAACGGGAACGGGTGAGGATGTTCTGTACCTCGCCGCTCTACAGCCCACATAAACATGCTTTATTGACACAGGAAGTAGGGAAAGAGAGGGAGCACCCCCTTGGAACTCAGCGGAACTGGATTTCACTGCCGGTCTAATAGAAGCCGGTTCTCATCCCAGCCCAGTAGTCCGCAGAGGAAATCAGAGCCCACCGTCAGGGTTTAAATGCTGAATGCTGGTTCAGCTAAGCTCCCATGTTGAAGACATCAGTGAATGTGGCCCCTGGCAGTCAGACTGCAGCTCCTGGCTCCCGGCTCCTGGCAGGAGAGCACCCCCCCCTATAAAACAGGCCTATTAAAACGCTCCTCCTTCCCCGAGGAGTCAGCCCAGTTAATCAGAACCAGAGTCCTGGATGGAACCACTCACTAAACGCTTAGACCGCATTGCACTGGTCCTGCATAGCGGGGCTCCGGGTTCCCACCAGTACCCAGTAGCGGAGCTCAACCCAAAATACCCCCCGTACTGCAGATCTGGTGGCCATATATAATCATGCACTTCACATATATTGGAAGAGGCACCATTGCGTTCAGCTACACACACAGCAGTGGTGTTGTACCGGCCCACACATCACTGTTGGAATATCATTTAGCTGTTTGGCTCCACGTCTCAGGATATATAGCTGGGTTGCATAATCTCTCTCTCTCTCTCTCTCTCTCTCTCTCTCTCTCTCTCTCTCTCTCTCTCTCTCTCTCGCTCCGGGTTGAGGTGGTTTTGCTCCATTCATGTGGATGTGTGTGGGTGTCTGCTGTAAGGTTGGCCCCTCTCCACCCCCCCGTGGCCCCAGGGGTCCGGGTCTGCTACATAATAACTTTCCCAGCTCCTATTCACTTTCAGCCAGTTTTCAAGCTGCAAGTACGTCAGGTGCTCTGGATCGTTCCCTCCCACACAGATGTCATAAGAGGGAGAGAAGAAGAAGATGGATGGATAGATAGATAGATAGATAGATAGATAGACAGACAGACAGACAGACAGACAGACAGACAGACAGACAGACAGATAGACAGATAGATAGATAGATAGACAGATAGACAGACAGATAGACAGATAAATAGATAGATAGATATTTTTTATTTTCAGTTATTATGATACTTCCCAGTCGACCTGAACCGTCTCCCAACTTTGCTTCCATGTATGTGCGGGGTGCTGTGGGAGTGAATCACCCTCTCCTCATCCCGCCAAGTGCTGGTGTGTCCGTCCGGTCAGGGCCAGAGGCCAGCAGGGCTCCTGGACGTGGGCAGGAAGCCCCTGGACCTCCCCAGGATGTAGCTGTCAGCTGATCCCCTCTGGGAGGGGAAGGAGAAGAGGAGGAGATGGGAGGGGAGTGGAGGGAGAGGAAGGGAAATTGGCAGGTGTGGATGGGATTGGGAGGGGAGTGGGGGTTAGGGGGGGGCTCTCAGGGAAGCTGGCTGACAGTGACATTGGAAAGGTCTGTTATAGAGATAAAAGACCCCCACAACACTCCCTCTCTCCCTCCATCCTCCTCCCTCCATCCTGCCCACTTACCCTCCGAGAGCTGATTTGCAGCTGTGGGCGCCTCCCGTAATGCTTTTAAGAGGAGAAAGCCGAAACGGAGTGATGCATAACCTGCGAGCACGTGTCCCGTGTGTGTGTGTGTGTGCGTGTGCGTGTGTGTGTTTTTCCACGTCAGTTTCTCTTGAGCGCCTGTCTGTGTATTTTATTGGTCTTTGCACGTGGGTTTATACAGCAATGAACCAGCGTGTGAGTAGAGGTACTCCTGACACACATACGGACACAAACCCCTTTGGAGACGGACGCTTGTTCTGGTGTAACAGCGGGAGCTCGGTCTGTCGGGCTCCTCCTGTTAGCACCATCACTTCCTGGTGTTTAACCCCTGGGTGTGATACAGCTGGATGACCTTTCACCTGTAACCCCCCCCCCCCTCAGTCTGGAAAAGCAATGCAGACACATGACAACCAACCTTTGCTCTATCCTGCATGGTTGTCAGCATACCACCCCCCCCCCAACCCCAACACACACACACACACACACACACACGTTACTCTACATCTGCCCCAGCCAACACTGATGTCTGTGTGAGATGGAGACCAGATACTCTGCTGACTGCCTTTGAACTGCTCCAACAGGCGCTGGGGTTGACAGCCAGGGGAATACTGGGGAGAGAAATGCTCTTTGTCTCACATTGTGATGTGATATTGACTGGAGTCGGTAACCCAGTTTCTTTGTGCGATAGATGGAATAGAGCACAGATCTCACCAAACAACCATCCGGAGCATTCCTCAGACAGTGTCTGATTTCAGGCCAGCTATATTAGTGGTGTTCCTCTATCTCTCTGTGTCTCTGTCTTTTTCTGTCTCTCTCTCTTTCTGCTGTTGTAGCGAGGTTGGTCCAGTCCCTCTATCACTCTCTCTCTCTCTCTCTCTCTCTCTCTCTGTCCCCCCTGTATGAATGGTGTTTAGGAAACAGAGAGAACAGGAAAGGCAGAGCAGGCAGGGAAGAATAGAGGGATATCCCCTTACAGGGTTCCCTCCTTTTTCCTCCAGGATAGAGTGGGTGAGAACTTTGGACAGGGAGGGGGTGGGTAAATCACACCACCTGTCCACACACACACACACACACACACACACACATGCGCGCGCACATGCATGAGCACTGCACACACACACACACACACACTCAAACAAACATTCCCAAACACAAACACAACCGTGCATGCCTCCTCCATGTGAGGTTTGTCTGCTGCTGAGAGACGTGCTGCTCTCTCTCTCTCGCTCTCTCGCTCTCTCTCTCTCCCAGTTTGTGTGTGTGTGTGTGTGTGTGTGTGTGGGGCGAGAGAACCTCAGATTAGCCCTATGTGGCCCAGATTACAACAGGATCAGTGCTGCCACATATTACACTGGCCTGTGAACCATCAGTGAAACAGTGGGCCGCGGCCAGCCTGGGCTTTAGGGCTTAAGACCCCATTTAATTACACTTCAGCAGAGAGGAAAAGTACAGTAACAAACTCACACAAGCTGTTCCTCACAACACTGGGGCAGGAAATCACGCACGCAGTCTGGAAGTGTTAAAGCTTTTGCGAGGAAAGAGCATGTCTCGTCCGGGAAGAATGTAGAGAGCTAGCTCGCGGGCGTTGTGTCGGATCGCTTTCGAGACCTCACGGTTTGTGAAACGACAAGCAAATGTGACATTTTGTGGGCTCCGGTTTGTCACGACCGCTACTTGTCCATCTAGTGGCTGCAGCTGGAACTTCCTCTCCGGGAGGGAATGAAGTCCCGATGAATCCGTCTGACGGGAGTGAATTAGGCCTTTTCAAAAAATGGTCTCCTGATGTGTCTCGCCTAATCGCGCGCAGTCGTGTTGTGCTAGTCCCGGAGGCGTATCTGTCATTTCTAATGCCGAGCCTTTATGTCCCCAGCTGACAACTGTCTGTGTTCATTTTGTGTAATGTGTTTTTTTTGTTTTTTTTCAAGGTGCCACCAGGGACATCGGCTCAGCTCTGACGAGGATGTGCATGAGACACCGCAGCATCGAGACAAAATTACGCCACTTCACCAAGTAAGTGTTAGCAGCTGTGTTATCGGCTGCCGTTTTCCTCTCTTCCCCCCCGCTCCTCGTGGAGTTATTGCGTGACAGGTATAAAACTATTGTGTTCCTCTCAGTCTGCCTCTCTCTTAGTAAAGCTATTTCTCATTCCCTTCAACTCAATTCAATTCCCTACAGTGCTCTTATGGAAGGCCTCGTTACGCCACTCCAGGACAGGATAGAGGAATGGAAGAAAACAGCCAATCAGCTGGACAAAGACCATGCCAAAGGTGAACCGCCACTAAACAATACCAATATTTGTGAGCTTTTATGAGCAAAACAGAAACACGACTAATACTGACACATTATTTCTTTTTTGCCACGTGCAGAATAGAAACTGACACGCCCGTGATTTTGACTTGCCCTCCACAGAATACAAGCGGTCGCGTCAGGAGATCAAAAGGAAGTCGTCAGACACCATGAAACTCCAGAAAAAAGCCAGAAAAGGTGAGAAACAGAAGCGCCTGGTGGCGAGACCTTGTTGGACAACAGAACTGTGATCAAATAGTTTATCTACATCACAACTGGACTGATCTTCATGAACTTTGGTTACAGTTCCCTGGTCAGTAGAAATGTCTCTGTTTGATTTGGCGCCATCTAGTGACCTGAAAGGGAAATGACAACTCGATGGACTCAAAATGACAGAGGGCCTTTTATCATCCCCTCCCTTAGAAGTCAAGCAGAAAGTGTCTTCTCTCCTGGCTATGCTTGCGTTAGCCCCTACTGCTGGTGTGTCTGTCAAGCTGTTAGACTTATACCAGCGGTACAGGCTAGTCATACATGCAATGTGCCCTTATTTGACAGAGTTAACGTTGCCTCTCCTTCTGTTTTTCTTATACTCCTTCCCCCTACCTATTCCCGCAAACCCCTCTTTTATTTCTTCTTGGCTATTTCCCCCGGCTGTAGAGCTTCTAGGTACGTGCGCTGTGCTTTGCCTTGATATTAAATTAGAAGTGAACTGCATGAGATATTTTCACAAACACATCACGGTCATCGTTGGGGTAGTGTCTGTCTACGTCGTGGAGTCAGAAATGAAGAGTTCGGTGTCTCATCGGTCGTCCTCCTCTCATTTGTTTGACTTCCTTCATCCATCATCCAGTTTCATTGCGGTGTGCCTTCCTGACTGGCGCCTGACACTCTGTAGTGATAGTCTGTGCCTAATCACGTCCATTTCAGGACCTCTGAGTCACCGCCGATTGCTGTGCATCATCTCGTCATCTCAACTGTGTAGTTAGTCTCATTCTCATGTACTCGTTGAACCATTTGACTGTAGTGTTTGTCAGTGGTGTGACCTATTTATCACAGTGAGTGTTGTAATCATCTCTCTTTTATACTCTTCTTCCCTGTACTACATCGCCACCCCCATCCCTAACTATCCCCCATTCCCTTTTCGTTCCCCCTCTTCTCATCTTCAACCCCCTTATCTTCTTCCTCCCTCTCCTCCCCCCATCTTCCCTCCCCCTCTCCCTCTCTCTCTGCACTCTCTGGTCCTTTGCCTTCTCCAGGCCGGGGTAACCTGCGCCCCCAGCTGGACAGCGCCATGCAGGACGTCAGTGACCTGTACCTGCTGATGGAGGAGACTGAGAGGCAGGCGGTGCGCAGAGCCCTCCTGGAAGAGAGGGGGCGCTACTGTACATTCATCAACCTACTGCAGCCTGTGGTGGTGAGGGACATTACCTGAGGATTTCATATTAATCTCCATATCTAGTGGAGACAGTGGAGATATCAGATGTAAAAAGCAGCATGCAGTAACATCCACTCTACTTGTTGATTTGGTGGTTTGTTAAACTCAGTCCATCTTGTTTTCTCCCAGAATGGAGAGATCGCCATGCTGGGAGAGACAACACACTTGCAGGCCATTGTTGATGACCTCACTGTTCTGACTGAAGACCCACACAAACTGCCGCCAGCCAGCGAGCAGGTAACAGACAGGTGTAATACTCTCTAACACAGCCAGACCAGTTTTACCAGTTGGTTGCTCTTATCATTTGACATCACAGAGTCAGGTCAGGCTCATCTGATTGTAATGTGAGCTGGGGACATTCAAACCAACAGACAGACAGACAGACAGATAAGTGTAAACACAGTCCAAGTGTATACTATACAGAGATGTGTGTGTTCATGCCAACGTGGTTTTTGAGATCAGATTAGACATGCTGGATGTTATGTCATAGCGCCTGTTAACATGTGGCTGGTGACCTTTTTTCCTGCTCTTCCTCCTCTCTTCACATCGCTCATATGCACTGATTGGCTGGATTGCAAAGAGACTACAATGTGAACCTGATGACAAAAATCTCTTTGAAGTGTTCTCTTTTTTCCCCCCTCTTGTCAATCCCGATACTTATTCTTTATGAAAGCAATGTTGCCTACATATCATCATCATGTGTCATCATCAGGTGATCCGGGACCTGAAGGGGTCCGACTACAGCTGGTCCTACCAGACCCCTCCCTCCTCCCCCAGTAGCACTGGCTCCAGGAAGAGCAGTATGTGCAGGTACATACCACACACACACACACACACACACACACACACACACACACACACACACACCATGAGAGTGTGATTGTGAGAAAGGGAGAGAGAGAGAGAGCCGAGGTAAGGAGTTTGATTTCCACTGGGGCATCTATAATAAAGGGTAGATCCCTTTATTACAAGGCAATAAAAAGTATCCACCAAAATTGTGCGTGTTATACAATAAGAAAGATGGAGGGATGAACAGGCAAAGGGGTGGATAGGAAAAAGGAAGAGGTATGTATACATACACTGCACACTGAGCGAGAGAGAGGTGGGTGGATGAGAAGGAGGGTTGGAGGGAGCAAGTATGTGTGGGTAATGTTAATTCATTTGGCCTCGTTAAAAAAATGTTAAACATAAACTTCAACAAAATAGTTAAAAAGTTGGCTACTGTGAGAGAGAATAAGGAGCGGAGGAAGAGGACGAGGGAAGAAAGATAAATGCTAATGTATTCCGGAGGGAGAGGGGGAGGAGTGGGAGAGCAGAATAGAGGGGAGGTGAGAAGAGCAAGCTGCACATCTTAAAACGGATACTGAGTGACAACAGGGTGTGGGTGACAAAGAGGAGCACCGCGGCGTGACAATAAACGAGGAGGGAGGAAAGGAAGAGAGAAAGCAGAAGTGAAGGAAGTGAAAAAAAAAAGAAAGGCAGATGGCAGCTGGTAACGTTGAGAGGGAGAGACAGAACAAAGCACGGAGAACCTTTCAACGCTGCTTGACGCACTTGATAGGAAACATGTCATTTATCTTGTAGGGGGAATTTCAACATAAAGTACCTTCATCTTCATAGCTTTTTTTTCCCCGCTATGCACAAGATGAAAAAGATGGAGAAAAAAACGAACTGCAAATGTTTGAACGTTGCTGCCGTTCCTTTCTATGTTTCAATACGATGTGATATCCGGTCACCAGCCTTCTCCAGATGCCCTCTGCCGGAGCCCACCGCCTCAGCAGCGTCTCCTCTCACGACTCGGGCTTCATCTCCCAGGATGCCAACACCCACTCCAAGCCCCCCTCACCCATGCCCTCTGACATCACCAGCCAGGTAACAACTGTTTTTTTTTTCTCATGACAAAACCAGAAAATAGCTGGGCCGATACGACACAACAACAATACACCACTGTCTTACCACAGTAGATTTTTTTTATTTATTACTACACCCCCCCCCCAACCCGTCTGGCACCCCCAGGCTGACCTGAAATATCACATATATTTTTCTCTTTGTCATTTCATTTCTTTCTGCGAGGCACCGAGATAAGAGTTCGTAGTTTTTGCATTAACTGCTGAAATAGAGCTTCGTCAGGTCTGAGTTTTGAATCTTCCTCCCGCAAGAATGATGAAGTTATTCCGCTCTCGCTTGTCTGAAAGCACTGCGGTACAGAACATACACCGATATACCAAGTGATCATGCTCTGTCCTGAATAGATGATCTTGCGGGCTACTCTGTTTCCTGTCTATCCTCCGGTCCTATACATCCCCGCAGACAGAAATAGCTCCCTCTTCCTAAACCACATTACCCTTTTCTCCAACCTCTCGCCCCCTTTTCTATACATTTCTCATCTCTCACGCCTCCCTCCTCTCTGTCTTCATTTCTCATTCTCCCCCTCCATCCATTTTTCCATCCTACACTTTCCTGCAGAAATCAACAAGCTCAGCCTCCTCTGAGGCTTCAGAAACCTGCCAGTCTGTCAGCGAGTGCAACTCTCCCACAGCGGTTAGTACTGCATGCACGACCATCTCACCAATCTACTTACTGCTTTGCTGGATACACACACACACACACACACACACACACAAACGTGCACACGAAAATGCAGTGCGTCACGCTCAATGTTTCCTATAGCTTGAGGAGGCCTCTGGGCCCCTCTTGGCGGTTTGTCGAGGGTTATTCGTGGATTTTGGAGCACTCTGACTCAGACTTGTCTGTCCGTTCCGCAGTTTGGCTCATGCTCATCCTTCGGTACCTTCCGCCCTGCTTTCTCTCACACTGGCACCATCAGGCCTCTCTCTGTCATACTTCCTGCGTCCCCCACATTTAACCACTCCCCTGGATCCAACACCCCTTCACCCACATCAAAGGTTCCTAGCTGGAAGGTTTGTTTTCATTTGCAATTTTTTTACTTTTTTTTTTTTCTCCTTTTAAAACTTCTCTGTTTTGCTTCTTTGCTTCTTGTTTCCTTCAATGCCTCACATGCATATCCAGCAATGGAGAGATTAACCTCACAATCACCATTTGCTGTTGCCCGTGGAGCTCAGTTTTCAAATCTTTGCTTGCAAAGATATGCTGAACTGAGACGGCTTAACCCATTGTAATGACATACTGTCGTCTGCCCATATCTACCGGAGCATCTAACCAAGTCATGAGCCAAATCAACAGTTTCCATTTTGCCACAAATGGAAGACTGAACTGTCGGATGGTAGACAAGTCCTCTACTTGGAGATGCGCTGCTGGGAGACACACTCTCACCTTTTACATCTAATGCCGCAGGATTGGGCCAAAACATGTGCCTACGAGCCATCATTGGCCACCACTCTGCAGCGGAGGAGGGAATCTCTGGATAGGATGAGAGAACAGGAAGCTCCGCTCAGTCCACAGGGGTATTCTGGGATGCATCTGGATGATCCACACAGGTCCAGGATTGGCCCAGGTGCCATTGCAGCCAAGGTAAGAATAAAAATGTCAGTATAATGTCAGTTGATGCCCTGGGAATTGTGCTGTTGTGAAATGTGTATGGCAAAGCGTGCTAATCTTTATGCATGTCTCTTGTGTCGTGCCTGCCCCTTCCTGGATGTGTGTGTGTGTGTGTGTGTGTGTGTGTGTGTGTGTGTGTGTGTGTGTGTGTGTGTGTGCGCGCGCTTCAGCATGGCGAGCCCATCTCACCAGCAGCCAGTACTCTGGCCATGGTTCTGACAAGAGGCCTGAGCATGGAGCAGCAGAAGAGCAGCAGAGACTCCCTGCAGTACTCCAGCGGCTACAGCACCCAGACCAACACCCCGTCCTGCTCCGAGGACACCATCCCCTCACAAGGTAACTGTTAACTGCAGTGATGCAGGTGGACAGGGGTGTTTTTCTACATATTTCCCTCTGAATAAAATCTGTACCCTCCTGTGATTTGGAAATTGCAGTACTCAAGATTGCAATTTAAATTTAAATTTATTTACAGGCAATAATATTCCAAATGCCATCATTGTTTGGTATGGATACTCATGGCATATTGTCACATCCAGGTTCTGATTATGAGTGCTACTCTCTCAACGGGGATGCTGACACTGAAGGGCAGGCCGACTTTGACAAGTCCTCCACGATCCCGCGGCACAGCAACATCGCTCAGAACTACCGCCGCATGATCCAAACCAAGAGGCCCGCCAGCACCGCGGGTCTGCCCGCCGGTAAGACCCCTCAGGGAACTACTAACGGTGCGGGGGGAGGGGGATCGGGAGCCATTGCCTCCGGGACAGCCACCATTCGCCGGACACCATCCTCCAAAACCGGAGTGAGACGCACCCCATCCACGTCTGGCCCCATCCCCATCCGCCCCCCTATCGTCCCAGTTAAGACCCCCACGGTCCCAGACTCCCCCGGGTACGCCAGCCCGACCCAGCAGCGCTCTGGCAGCGAGGAGTTTCTGTATGGCGATGACCCCTCTACTAGTGAATACATGAGGGCCTCTCCCAAGCGGCTGAGCCTGCCTGACACATCCTGGGGAGCAGGGTTGGACAGGACCGCGTATGCCCAGCAGCCTCCAGGCATGGCAGCCCACGGTGCCGAGGAGGACCCTCTGCTCGCTGCCAATCGCCACAGCCTGGTGGAGAAGATAGGAGAGCTGGCAGCCAGCGCCCACGCCCTGGGTGAGGGCCAGTTCCCCTTCCCCAGTTCACTGCCTGGATATCCAGCTCAGTTTACCCCATCTCTGCCCCAGGAGCCACCCCCGGGGCCCCACGGGGACGTGGATATCCTTGTGTCTATACGCCGCGGGGTCAGACTGCGCAAGTCAGTGACTGATGATAGGTCGGCCCCCAGGATGCTGCGGTAGCTGGCGGGAGAAGAAGGCCGTGTGGTGCAACAACTGTGGTGTCCTTACTAACAAGCTGAAGCTGTGTAGTGAAATGCAACAATGCTCATGTAATACATGAACCGGGACTCAATTAACTGAGAGGACGTGATGTACGGTGAATGAAGGCCAGTCGATAGACGAAATGTACAGAGGATGAAAATGAATGATCATGGACAATGTCATGTCATTTCCTTTCATGTATGTATTGCGTACGTACAAAGTAACCCATATTTTTTTGGTTGTATTATTGTTTTGTTGTGTGTGGGCTTCGTGGCTGTGCTTCTCTGTTCCCTCTGTGTCCAGTTGTTTCAGCCCAGGTTGTCCCTTTAGACCCGGTGATGAGAAAGTCACTACCGTAGGGATTGGATGCTCCGTGTCTTTATTCTTCCTCTTATTATTATTATTATTATTATTATTATTATTATTATTGTGCATTTCTTTTTGATTAACACAGTCACCTGTCAGTGGAAAGTGATGGGCTGAAGTGCTCTGTGAGCCTGTCTGTATGTTGTGTTTCATCATCATGACTGTACATGTACTGTATTACTGTTTTGTTTCACAAGCTGAACACCAACTGTGTAAGTCATGTAAAATAGGAGCAATATGGCAGTGTTTTTATTGCTGTACTGTACTGTCAATATATTCTGCAATTAAACAGGCTTTTTACTGTACAGTGACCTGACTCTCATTGTTAGGACCTATTATATGTACAAGGAATGTGGATAACCTGCTGAAATATAATGCTACGGTCACACCGCGGGTACCGACGGGTATTAATATGATATTAATAGTTATTAATTGAACATTTAAGATCAGTCTCAGCTAGTCTTCTCACAGAACTGCCAAGTTTTATTTTCATTTCCTTTCAGATATTAGTTACTTTAGATTACTTTTATTTTGTTTAATTTAAAGTGTGTTTTTTATCGTCAATACAGCCAAAACAGCCAAAACAGCCAAAACAGCCAAAACAGCCAATGTCCAATGTAGCTATTATATATATCCAATGCTATGTACTCTCTTGTTTTGGCTGTTACCAAAATACTGAAACGCCAAATAATCCTTGCTGAATTTAATTCTGGGTGGTGGGGTGGGGGTGTTTTAATTAAGCTTCAGTATTTACCCCTTGAGGCTTTACATTCATATCTGCTCAGCCTACTAATCCCCCTCCCCACACACACACACAATTCTAGGTTTAGTTGACTAGAGCCTTGCCCACACACACAATATTGTAGTATGAAATATTTATAACATTGCAATCCACTGAGAAGACAGATGAGGGCGATAGAGGCCTTTCATCATGGCCAAGCTGCCACCGCTGCGCCAATAGGAATAACAATGAAGGATCTGTACAAACGTGACTGCTTCTTTAACGACAGTTGGCAGGTTGGTGAGATGAATGACAACTGGGATGAATGAGAGAACCGGGTAAGGTAAGGTTCACTGCATTCACCACAGAAAACACATACTATAGAGTAGAGATATTTCAAAGAGAGATGTTTCTAGAGACAAAAATGCATTCTTCCATTACAAATGGACAAAATATGTTTTGATATTCTTGCAGGTATTACAGCAAAGCGCCCAGAGTATATTTCTAATGAATGTCAGAATTTTCTATATATTTTAAAACATATCTCCAAACATATTGTGAAGTGAAATGTATTTTCCTGCATGGGTTGCAGTGAATACAAGAAAATCCCCTCGTAAATGCATAAATGATAAAAAAAAAAAAAAAAAAAAGCAGTATATTGGCTGTAAAAAAACCTGCCTCCCCTGGACAGTAGTGACTGGGGCCCTTTGTCTGAGGGCCCCTAGCTAAAGGCACTTTTAAATACATGTGCTTAACGTCCACTTAGCGCTGCACTTATTACTAAGAGACCACTTAACAGTGCAGCCCAAGCAAATGACCAATGGAGGGTTCAGGAATTATACATCTGTATTGGAGAGAGAGAGAGAAAGAGAACCCCCTCTCTTTGTCTCACCCGCAGAAAAAGGAAGGAAGATCTCTCAAGTGTCATCTCACTGACACTTAGTCAGTACTGACGAAGGTTACTGTGAAAATGGAAGCGTATTGAATAAGACCGGATACTGGAGCTCCGTGGTCCAACCATGGCCCCCAAGAGCCACGCAGTCTGGAGAAATGAATCTGTTCTACTAGACAAGCCTACAATGCAATTCATATTTTCCCCAAATGGGTTTGTCATAATCCTCTCAGCCTCATAAATAGCACATTATTGAATTTACATTATTAGTTCATAGCTGTAAATGAACTAGTGGAGTAATGGAAACCTGCCTAATGGTTGGGACTTGGTGGAATAATGAACTCTCCCTGTAGTGAAAAATGAATTAAGCAGTTTTTTCATTGTGTATCGGAGGTAATGTTCTCTCTCCCTCAACTCTGTAATTCAAAAAGAACAACACCGCGTCTTTCACTGATCTCACCTCTCAGCCGAGAGAGGCATCGAAGCCGAGCTCATTTTACGCATGCTTTTATTTTTCAATGACTGTATCTCCTTTTGTTGATGCTAGAAATCTTTTGAACGTGCTAAGAGGTATAGTCATAATTCTTCTGAGCGAGAACAAGTTGCTCTTCAAATCAATGATCCTTTTTGAGTGTGCTAATCACTTAGGCAGCCCAAGGCGCCTCTAATCAGGATGTAGATATTATAAAAGCCCTCCACAGACACGACGTGGCCCTGAAGTTGCAGGTTGTGTTTCTATCACAACAACGGGCCATGCATTAATCATGATATTATTTTTGGCCTATTCTCTCAAAGTGCCTAATGTTCTCATTTTATCATACTTAGTGAGTCTTTCAATGAGAAAATGTCATCTCCTACCAGTTGTGGTATTCTAAGTAACTCAATTGATTGAGTGATTGGAAGGATTGTTTTCTTCTGGTACTTTTGAGCATTAGTGACCTTTTTTTCAAAACCTGGAGGCAACTCCACTACATAATTATTGACAGATTGCTCCATAATTAATATCCATATTAATAGACAGTGACAGCTGCCTCATCACTTCTTAAATAGTGCAGTAGGTGGTAGGAGCCTCGAGGGGCTCACAGATCAAATCTAATTAGTCCTACCTAATATATGAGGGAAATGTCTTTATATTTATCCAGCTCCTCTAACGGCTTTTTGCCTTCAGGTTTTGTTTCTGGGGAAATGTCCTGAGGGGACAATACACAGGCACGCTATGATGAACTGCACTACAGAGCTGCTGCTACTGGTGTCACGGTGTCTCCAGATATGGCTCCGTGCAGTTCTTCCAGGGGAGTGTGTTGGGCAGGGCATCTATAAATGTTCACTATAAATGTTCACAGATGAATAGCAAGCCGAGAGCAGGATGCTTAGTCATCCATTTTAATTGTCCTGTCATTCTGTCGTACACCTGCCTGTTTCAGCCAATTATTTAGTTGACTTCTGCTGAACAGCCGATTTCAAGGCATTTTAAACACCCTACTCATTCCCTGGCATGAAAGAATCATTTTCTTCCTTACTCTGTTTTTCCAAAGAATAAAAAATAGAGCAGATCCCACCATCCCTCCCGTCACTGAAAAATGTAGAGACAAAGGTAGGAAAGTTGTAAGTGCTGCCAAGTCTATAACATTGGCCTTTAAGAAGCTATGCCTGCTTCTGTTTGAGTGAAGGGAATGGATTTGGTCAATTATTCATTAAGTAAGCATGAAGCTTTCTAATTTTCATTGGATGCTTCCCTGGGTGTGATTTTTTTCCTTAATGCCCTGCAGCTCTCAGCTATCTCTTAGTAAAGAGGGATGATGAAAAGGTTTCACAAAGATTATTTTATTCATTACAGCTTTGTTGTTTCTATGTAGTGTATGTTGGCTTTTCATCTCTGCTAGATAGGACTGGCGCAACCCTCAAGTAAAGTATCCCTCTCACTGGTGTATGGCCTGGCCCAATGATTCAATTAGCACTCGTCGCTATCGCTCACACAGGCAGTCACGGTGAGTTTCACCATGTGAAACAACACGATAAAAAGACAGGATTTGATATGCATCCAATGAGCACTTATGAAGTTCAAAGTGATGGTACAGTAGAGCAGAGTAGAAGAGATGGTCATTTTAAACGAAAAACGAATTGGATAAGCCCATAAACTTCAGACAGGAACTATTTTAGATATCTCAGTTATACCTTAAGGGGAACTACCAGTGTTGGTCAGTGTTTCCTATAAATTTCCTTTATAATACATTTGCTTCACATTATAAGCATATTTCCCATTAAATAGCTTTGTTGTCACAATTTGTGGCAGGATTCCCTTAGTTCACATATTTTCAAATGTCATTTCCTTCTTAGGTCAGCGATTGTAACAACACCAGTGCAAGCTTGCTCAGCTGTGTCCAGTTGACACAGCACGCAAAACAGTATAGGCACAATAAAACAATACAGCTATCTAGTCCAATGTGAACAGCTGCACATTTTGATTCACAATTGTCTGAGAGTTGACTGCCAGTTACCAAAGTTATTGCCTGAAAAGAACACTTTACTGCAGAAGGAGAATCCAGATATATTTGCTGTGATGGATTGTGGCTTCAAATTGATAAGGATGCCTGTCAGTGGGAGTTTCAAACTGAATGCAGATGTATGAGCGGAAAGTAATGTGGCATTTGACAACACACCACAATGCATTGAACACTGATCCACGTGGGTCTGTAGTACAGAGAGAATACTATGACTATGAGTGACAAACTCAGATTCCATTACTCCCTTATCTTTTTGACGAACGGCAAGTATTTCAGTCCCTGTAATATTTAGCATTCTGACTTGTCACACAGACTGAGAGGTGGGGGGGGGGAATCAGAAATGTGCAGGCTGTGAGAATCGAATCAGCAGTAGGCCACCCACAGATAAGGTTGTTAAGAGTCCTCAGGTTGGCACGCTAGCAGAGTGGGAGGGGGCGAAGAAGAGCACTCAGGGTGACAATGTTCATTTTGAACACTCTGCTGGAACATACAACACCTGCAGATATAAGGGGCTGCTCAGCACGAGCTGTCTCACTCTGACGCAGTGATGTTTACACAGCTCAACAGCCCAAATCATAGGGCTTTTAGTTTTGGGTTGCAGTCAACTTGTTTGTCTATTTTTTCATGTTTTCATATTGATGTGTTTTCTGAATCGCTAGATTTTGCTCCAAGCTGTAAATAAATCAAAAACAGTGCGAGTTTGGAAACAGATGTAGCTGCAGCAACCTAAAGGCTTGTGAGAAGCTTGTGAAAGTGGCTGGGTGAATAGAAAATGTGGGTGGGGAGAGTGAATGAGAAATACCCACCCACCCCTCCACCTCAAAACCCACCACTGAGGTGCTGCTGAGCAAGGCACCTGCTCCATTGGAACAGCTCAGTAGGAGACTACGGTGGTACTGGGCGCAGCTCTTACGCGTGAACGTGAAACAGAGCGTTGCTGGGGAAAGAGAATAATGTGTTCAGTCGACTTTTCCCGGATAAGAAAAAACAAAACAATTGCATGAGTGATTTCGGCTCCATCAACATTTCTTTATGCTGAGGTTTGTAGCAGAGTCGCATAACGGCGGAGAGGCTGTTGCTGCTCAACCAGAGTGGACGGGGTTTTCGGGCGGGTACCCTTCTGACCATCACGCAGGGTGGGGGGGTTCTCCGAGGATCTCAGTCCCCCGCGCGCCACGCCCCCGTGCCTCGGCGCTGTCCGGTGCTCCGGTGCTGAACGCTGGGTACCATCCGCCCGCAGCGCTGTGGACTGGCTGCACGCAGCGACGCTGGATGGAGCCAGGCGACGGATCTCCCAGGATGAAAGAGGTTAAAGTTCAGACGTGTCACTCGGAGGAATAATATCGTGGGGAAAGTATGCGGGAAATGTTTTTTTAAGTTTCTACCGGGCTTCTCCTCGTTTGCTTTTTTTTTTTTTTTCTTAATGATTTGCCGTCCAAACTCCTGAGCCACTCGGAGGTACGTAACTTATCACCAACATGGTTTGGGGTGTTTTGCTAGGCTGCCTCCTGACATTGGTTTTCGGATATAACACCGAGGAGCGGTTGCCTTTCTTTCACGGGCATGTTTTTGAGAACTCGCCGACGGCATCCAAAGTGAACGGACTGAGCATTCCGGCGAGGCGCATCAACGCGCAAAAATGGTGCCCCGAGTCCGGGATGCACCTGAAACTGTACGGAAACAACAGCGAAGATTTCCGCGTCTTCGCCCACCACAAGCGCGGAAATATACTGCTCAAAACTTCCAGGGTCTTGGACAGAGAGACCCGCTCTGAATACCTGCTGAGCGTGGGTCTGTGCTGCCAGACCTGCGTGTCGGAGCCGGTCGTCTTCGAGGTGGCGTCGGTAAAAGTGGACGTTTTGGACACCAACGACCACGAACCCACGTTTCGCGGCGCAGACACCGTGCACATAACTTTAGACGACACCACTGCCCTCCGTAGTGTGGTTTATAAGCTGGAGGCCGACGACGCAGACAGCGGGAAGAACGCAGAGTTGACGTACATTTCCATTCCCAAAAATGGCAGTTTCTATGTTGTCCCTAAAACAGGGGAAGTTTTGCTGGTTGACTCTATCTTGGGGCTCCCCTCTAAAGTCCAGTTCCATGTTTTTGCCAGAGACCACGGGTGGCCCTCTCGCACCAGTAAAGCTGTAGTGGTTACCATTACGCCACACCGGTGGGCGACGCGTCCTGCTCATTTAGGGGCGCCGGGAAGGGCGGGACGGTCGCCGAGGGCATTGCTGGACCCTGGCACCGTGGTCTCCCTCAACGTGTCTGAAGATGCCAGCGTTGGCTCGGTCATAACGAGCCTGAGTACCACCAGATTTCAGTCATCCGCCTACGAGTTGATTTACCCGGAGGCGGAGAGCTCCCCGGTGACCGTGGGGCGCGACAGTGGAGATATCACGATAGCCAGGCGTTTGGATAGGGAGACAGAGCCTTTCGTGGAGCTCACTGTTAAGATACAGGATAAACGAGGTGTGTAGTCTATCCTACTATTAATCCGCACTTAACTGAGATCATACACCCCCCCCCCATCCCCTCTCCATCCCACCCTCTGGGAATTATTTGCGTTGTGGTCATGCCCTATTTTAATGGAGTGCTGCTATTGCATGCATGATGGGGCTAAACGGTGCCGCCATCTGGACAGCCCACCCCTCATCAGGAGAGTCCCCCCAAAAGGCCCGACACATCCATCATGTCTATATACAGCCGCAGCGCAGGCTCATTCAACAGGTGTGCGTCACGGTTACGTAGCCGTTCACATACCTGAAATATTCCCATACATTGTACATCAATATTACAATACTCCTCGAGGTATTCAGAGTAGTCTAAAAGTGTTCAAATGTATGATGATTGGAGCACTTTGGGAAGATGTTTCAATTATGGATGAACATTACTCATGCTCATTCGTGGGAGGCAGGAGTTGATCTCCCCAATATATAGTTAGTGTCTTTGTGAAATGGATGACTTATGGCCCTGACTGACATGGTTGTGACTGTGAAGTTGTTTTCAGTGCTAATCCGTGCAGAGTGGCAAACCACTGAGACCCTCTCGCTCTCTCATCTACTGGCATTAGCCCTTTAATCCTCCCCTCATTCACTCCCTAGTCCCAGGGATTTGAAGTGGCACTGCCACAGTCAGGCAAGCTCTGAAATTCTTGGAGGCAGAGTGAAACTCTGTTTATCTGCTTTTTTAAGTTTTGTTTTGCTCCTCTGAAAGTTGGACTCCCGGTATCCTCCAAAGAAACATTTGTGACATGGCATCGAAATGATTTGCGATGCAATTGTGCTTCACAGCTTGCAGGAAATGTGCATTGTTTTAGCTTAAATAGCCTGCTGCTGTTTCATTGCACAGCACATTCTAGATTGTGATTCCATGCCTGAGACACATTCTTGTGAAGAAGTGTGTGGAGGTTTTTCAGAGGGAGCAAAAATAGTCTTTTTTCATAGATGCGTAATAGAAATAAGCCTCTCTAGCCTGACAGATATTCAGATACCTTCCTCCATTTTCCCTCTCTCACCTGCCAAACTGTCCTCTCCTGATCAAAGGCATGGCATGTCCTTTATCCTGTGACTATAGCTTTCCAGACAGAATCCTGACTCTTCAGTCTACGAGGGCGGGCCATTCTTCCCCTTGTCTGTTTCCCAATCCACCCATACTTTTACTCTTTGAGTGATAGAGTAAATTTGAGCTGGTTTTGAAGGATTTAAGCTAATCTTCTCCCACCTGCTACTGTCAATGTAGGTTTGCTTGTGTGTTGCAATGAACATATGTGGTCTGTCTCAAAGAGAGAGATGCAAGCGTACACATTACATAAAGAGAAAGGAAGAGAGAGAGGATTTATGTGTGTGTGTGTGTGTGTGTGTGTGTGTGTGTGT
Source organism: Hoplostethus mediterraneus (assembly GCA_034670385.1). Classification (NCBI taxonomy): domain Eukaryota; kingdom Metazoa; phylum Chordata; class Actinopteri; order Trachichthyiformes; family Trachichthyidae; genus Hoplostethus; species Hoplostethus mediterraneus. Next base: position 4,057,457 of record JAXDDW010000003.1, on the reverse strand, counting down.
GTGTATATTTGTGTGGCTGTTTGTCTGTATGCAAGTACATGGTCAGACTAAGGCACACTGAAACTGACCTTCCCAGGTACATGCACCGTAACATCAATTTTAATAAGACCCCTTGGTGTTGCATTGTCTCGACCTATTTTAATCCTGTGAGCTCCCAGTAGAATAGAGGTGTTCGTGGTTCTGACCATCACCTGCTTAATCCTGACAGAAAGAAGCGCTGTCAGGTAACAGTCTACTCACAGCAGCTCAGTTACAGTCGCACACTGAATAACAACAACAACAACATCAGCTAATCCTACTGCCAATATTTAGTACATTACTGACGTAAAACACTGAAGTGCTATTGGTGGCTATACAAATATCACTATGACTGCTATTACTACTGCTAGTGCTACAACTACTATTACTATACTATTACTATTACTACTGCTATTACTACTGCTAGTGCTACTACTACTATTACTACTATTACTACTATTACTACTATTACTACTGCTATTACTGCTGCAAGTGCTACTACTACTATTACTACTACAACTGCTACTACAACTACCATGACTATTGCTATTACTGCTGCTGCTACTATTACTACTACTACTATTATTACTACTACTTCTACTGCTAGTATTATTACTACTACTGCTGCTATTACTACAGTTACTAATACTGCTACAACTATTACTACTACTGCTACTACTACTACTGCTACAACCACTACTACTACTGCTATTACTACTGCTATTACTACTACTACTACTGTCTATTACTGCTGCTACTACTAATAATAATTATAATTCCATCCTATATAGCCTATATATAATTTTACGTTTACTGCTACAAGGCATAGTTTTTTTTTTTATCGTGCAACCTCCTGGATGGCATTTTCCAGCTATTCCAAGCATATAACACATAACATAACATAGATCAATTTGGGAAAAGGGTAAATGTGCACATTGATCGGTCATTGTAGATTTGCCACATGTGTGGTGAATGTGTTCATTAACTGGTTAATGTGGGAGTGAAATGCCAATCAGAGTGATGCAAGGCTTTATCATGTTAATGGATTCTGCTGTGGGTACAATGTTCTGTTTAGAGCCATCACAAGAGCTGTCATGTCTGGTGTTCAAATTAAAAAGTCTAATTTGACACATAGATCACTGATTATTGAGAACTGGAACAAAACAGGTTTTAATTTTGAAAACATAAATCAAATTTAACATCTAACATGTAAAGTTCTCAGCTATCAAGCAAGCTTCTGTGCAACCTGATTTTACCCTTTTTCCCATAAAATCCAATGTTTTCCCTGCCATTACTTGGTTTGTCAGACACAGTAAAAATCATGTCATGTTTTGATTTATTTTGACAGGCACAGATTTGGAGCTTCAGACTCCTTCCTTCCTTTTTGCCCCATAGTTACACATATGAATACTGAATTCATTTCTTTTAAAATGCCTTACCTTATGCAACTTTATCTTTAGAATTACAGATATAAGATAATCATGTTCAATATCAACAAACACATTTTGAAGTTTAGAGAGATAAATGCTTAAATAGAGCATCACTATTGGCTGAAAAAGATATAAACACATTTATTTAAAGTCAGTTAGGTATGATGCAGGGCTGTCTCAAAATAATTTCATTATTTAAATCATTCATTCCTATCCTGCCCAATCCAGAGGATTGTATAAACCTTCAATTTAACTACCTGAAAATCACGGATCATGGAGTTAACAAGGTTTTGCTTGGTAGTTACTGTTGCATTACTATATTTAAAAGTAAAAAAGTCTGTCTAATTTAAAATGTAATATCTGGCAGCATAAAGTCCATATTTACTACAAAACACCATGTACTAGCCCACAATACAAAACTGTCATAAATGATTGTCATGGCACCGTAACGCTGCTTTAGAGATGTTCGTCAACACCATCAGTGTTTCTGCATATCATCTGTGTGTTCTACGCAGGAGACATTTGGTTTCCCCGCTGTCGCCAGCTGCCTCTGGGCCCAACTTAATGTGCATAAAGTTAGCTCAAAATTTGAAACAAATCTTTCTATTATAGAGAGATGGTGATGACGGCAGCAATATCAATATAATAGGTCTAAATTATCAAAAAATAGCCCTTACTAGAACTTGTGACCTTGCTTTAAAGACAAGTGGAAAGCAGAGAAGGAGTCCTCAGAGTTGAGACTGACCATCTGACAGTGCTGAGGAAAACACAGGACACAGTTTCACCAACCAGAGAATAATAGTATATTAATATTGTTTACAATTCACTGCATTTGGGTCTTAGTGTGGTGTTGATGCCCCTCTTTCAGTTGATGCTTATATTTCAAATTTTAAAGAGCCTTTTATCCTAATGATTTTGAAATGGTGATCTCTGGTCCGAGGACAAGTGGTTTTATTGGCACTAGGCTAACATATAATCACATCATTAACAGGAGACATAAAATACTATAAAATTAATTTGGGCAAAGCATCTTCAGATGATCATCTCTGATAAGCGGAAAATTGCATTTCGATACATTTTCAACAGGAGCAGCACTTTTTTTATGTTTTGTCACAGTCTCAAGAATCAGTGAAATGCCACGCTACAGATGAGGACGAAATGCCACAGCAGCAGTGGATTGCCCTCAGTGTGGGGTTCATCTTCACTCCGGGAGAACATAGTCACCCACATGACAATTTACCAAACACTCACCAAGCCCATCTTCTGTCTCCCATATCCCACATATCCCAAGATATGGTGAATTTGAACTCCAGGGCCTGCTTTGCATCCTTTGTACTATTCAAAAACAATGACAAAGAAATGTATTTGACTCAGTGTTGAGTGAATGTGATGTTACACTGTTGCAGGTCAAACTGGGGAATGCCGTATCCACAGCAACAAACAGTAGTATCAGGACTGAGAGCGTTGTGCCTCTGGGCTCAGTGTTTTGCACTCTTATTAACCAGGAAATGCAATTTGTCATTCATAAAAAGGAAGTGCACACTGTGTGCTAAAACCTGGTTACTCCTCATAATCAGGCATATGATTTCAAATAATCTACCAAAACTCCATAAAGCCAATGCTCTATTGAATCAGCAAACACAAGGCTATTGATATCCAGATCTGATTTAATCATCCATCACTGTCACTGACATTTTCTGTCCACATTTTCCATACAGTTCAATTGGACACACACGACTGCTCAATGTGTCCAATTTCCATTTTCACATATTGACTGTAACCAGCGTTGGGCTCATTTAAAAAAAAAATAAATGTATTACTTCCTCGGAGCTGTGATTCGTTACACTACTTGGTATATTACTTTTTCATTACACCCCCCAAATTGGTAAATGCTTCACTTGAATGACCTCAAAGTCGAGTTTCGTGTCATTTCTCATCCGAGCTCAGTGTGGAAGGAAGTCAGCTGATCATTTTGGGTTTGGAGATTGGTGATTGGTAACTGTAATATTATGATTGAAATGGAGGAAATGACAAAAATAAATATAAAAGCCAGAGCACTCATGTTTCATTGACACTGCTAGGATTTGTGGACCACCTGACAAGACTCTGACTCCGGGCCCCCCCACCACGACGCATCAAATTTAGTATGGTATTACCGTGCCTGTCTGAAGGGCCCTTTCTTGCTTGGGGCCCCATGGAAGTATTCCCCCTTCCCCCTTGGTGGCACCTCATGCTGATGTTGGAGATATGTGCCTTCAAAACTATTTTCAGTACTGTAAAACCCCTGAGAGAGTGGTACTTTCTGACATAGTCTCTGTGCATCAAAGCAGCAGAAGAAGAAGAATGGTAAAAAAGCATGGAAGTAGGCCATGACTCATGACTCACACAAACCAGTTAGGTAGTGTTGTTGTGCAGGAGAGGGACTGAGGGACCTCTGTAGTTGTTTTTTGTAAAGGGATTTTGTTGCCCCACAGAGGACATCAGCTTAGATTTGTATTGGAATGGAGTTTTGCTTGTGGACTCCTTCTCCCTGCACCTGAGCACAGATCCGGTAATGGTATCGGACGGGTCGGGAGAAGTTTTGAGCAAGTGGTGCAATCCTTTGTGAGTTGGAGTGGGGAATATTGGAGCGGTTTTTCTCCCGCCTTTTCGGCATCTGTGGGTAGGATGGCATTCAGCTTGTGGTAATCACCTCGACTCAGCCTGATTTGTCAGAGAACCTTTTCTCTCTCTCTCTCTCTCTCTCTGTCTCTCTGTGTCTCTCTCTCTCTCTCTCTCTCTGTCTCTGTCTCATAGTCTCGCCTCATGCTGTCTTTAATCCAATTTCCCTTTCCTGACTAGTTTTCCCCAGTATATTTGCATATTCCCCTTGCGATGTGAAATGAATTGAGAAGAGACCTGATCTCATTTTTATTTGTAATTTGTGACTCTGGGGCTGTTTGTTAAAGTAGCAAACAATTCCACTAAAAGCTGTCTGCATTTATTTAATTTAGGGGAAAATGCCTGTGGTGAGTGTTTGCTCCATTCGGCGTGTGTGCAGTCGCATTTACACGTGCATGCACACATACAACGTGTTGATGTGTGAACCTGTTTGTGCATCTTGCCATGCGCGTGTGGTAAATGTTTATCAGTACCCAGATTCCCCTACCGTACAGACTCTCAGATTTATTGCTTGGGATGCCGTGCTGCGAGGCGGTAGCGTGCCTGCAGCATTTGATTTGTGGTCTATCTGATATGAAATGAATGTGTCCAAGGAACATGCAGCCCTGCAGTCCTCTCCTCTCCAGCCGTCCTAGCACATGTTTCTGACGCCTGGTGGGGAGGGAAGGGGGAAGTGAGAGCCACGGTTTCTTTAGGATGGGATTAAGTATAGGCAGCAGGAGCAGGGAGAGAAAGGAGGGTATGGCGTCTCCGGGGCTCGCAGGGTAGACATCTAAAGAGGATACAACTCGGGACTATTCGGGGGCACAGAAAGGGTCAGGGGAGCTGTACTGCTGAGGTCGCAGAGCACGGCTTTGAGATGAAGCCGATTTGGTGGGGCAAGCGAGGAGGAAGCTGAAGAGAGGGAAGGAAGGAAGGAGGGGGAAAGAATAAGTACGATGAAGGAAGTGTGTAAACGCGCGTCTCTCGTTGTTGTCGGTGTTTGTGTGAGGTTTATGCGCTTATTGGAGATAAGGGAAAGCCAGACAGATCGGAGGCAGGGAGTAGCACACTGCTGATAAGAGGTCAGCTTGGTGAGGCGTAATTGTCAGCTGGTTAGAGGGGAGAAGAAAGAAAGTACTGGGGTGGTAAGAAGAGTGCAGGAGTGGAATGAGGTGTGCATGTGGACATTACAGGGCAGGGGGGGGGCGGGGGGGGGAGACATGTAATACTGAGAGACATGTAATACTGTCTAGCAGAGAAAAGGGCAAGGTGTTCCTGTATTGCTCTGAACATCTTTGGAGGGTAAATGGACGGAAGATTAGAAGGAAAGTATGACCTGCTGAGAGAGAGAGAGAGAGAGAGAGAGAGAGAGAGAGAGAGAGCAAAGAGAGAGAATTTTTGCGTGACATCTAGCAGAACGATTGAGAGAGAGAGAGAGCAAAGAGAGAGAATTTTTGCGTGACATCTAGCAGAACGATTGAGAGAAAGACAGAGAGAGAGAGAGATGACTGTGTGTGGATGGAACGAGGGAGACAGGGAGCCAGAGAGAGAGAGAGAGGAGGTATAAGAGTGTATCTGGGTATGTGCACTGATATGCTGGGTTCACAGCAGGATAAGGTGTCCCTCCACTGCCAAAGACAGAAATGGTAGAGCCAGAGGCATGGAATGAGTGACGGTGTGTGTGCGTGCGTGTGTGTGTGCGCGCGCGTGTGTGCGTGCGTGCGCGTGTGTGCGTGCGTGCGCGTGTGTGCGTGCGTGCGTGCCTGGAACATCTATCTTCGTATTGCAGCAATTTTAACAATACACCCCCACAAACAATTAAGCAATTTCTTTCTTTTTTTGTATGTGTGTGTGTGTGTGTGAATGTGTGTGTGAGTGTTTGATGCCTTAAAGAGAGACAAAAGCAGTGGGGGGGGAAAAGGAGAGGGTTGCATAGGGTGCAGCGCTGTGAGGATAGTCATAGGGACAGGGAGTTTTTATCAGGCCCAGGGTCTGCATTATTGATGTCCATTACCACAGACGTTGTCAGGTCCAGACTTTCCGGGGGAGCCAGTTGCTGTCAGGTAAATGTAATGCTGACCTCCAAAGGCACAGATTCCCAGAGCACTTCCGCGCAACCCCCCCCACTCCCCTGCTGTCCGCCTGCGTGATGAATGAGTACAACTTGTACAATTTACACAGAACTCATCACCCGCTGAGAGGGTCCCGCGTTTATTAAATCTCACCCGTGATACGCCGACACCGACTCGGCGGGGGAAGCACGGGTTCGGAGCGCGAGGGTTCACCTGACACTGATTTAATTTGCCGCTTATTGTGCCGCCGTCTAAATTTAGACTCATTTGTAACGGACACCGAGAGTTTATTTTCACAGAGCGATTGGCCCCTCCACACCTGCCATCCACCCCCCCTCCTCGTCCCTCTCAAAGTTTTGTCTCGGCTTCACCTTTGCATGCTCCGTAGCCTCTCCGTGGCATTTCCCCAGAGAGCTGAATTGATTTCGCGCTATTGATTAACCAGGAGCTGTTTTGCTCCCGGTCACAAAACATCACTTTAAACAACAATTTATATGTTGAGGAATAGGCCGCGACAGACTGTTGCTGATAGTTTACAAACTGGCGGAGTGGTAGGTGTGTGATTGAGTCGAAAGTGCTGATAGAACTGTCCTGCAGCACTCTAATGAATCAGCCCTTCAGACAGCCCTGCCTATAGGCTAGACTGAGCAAGGAAAATTGGAGCTGGCACTGTGATATGCCATGGGAATTCAATGCCTTGTGTTTATTTATCTATTTGGTCTTGAATTTCTCAACCTTTTGTACCCAAAGGTCCAATTAAATGAGCATAACAATGGTTGCAACTCAACTCTCCGCGGCCCAACGAGGCACTGATAAACACACGAGGCACAGGCAACTCTCCAAAGTTTTGCAGAGTGAACTGTGAACAAAGAGATTTTTAGTGCAGGAAAAAAAAAAAGATCACATGGTTGACCAAGTTGCCTACTGAGATGTTTTGACATGCCATGAACTTTGCTTTGGAGGAAAAAAGGCAAAATTGCAGTAATTGCACGGCATCAATTTGCACAGTGTGAATGTGGCTTTTGTTGAAAAGATGACTGCCATGCAAAAAAGAGATGGCAGAATGAAGAAAAACACTTTCACTGATTGGAAGTCTGACTGACGATCAAAAAGACTATGCTGAAAGCCAAGGTAATCACAGCCCAGATAATAAAATGCTTCTGAGGATGATGTCCATCTCATGGTTGAGTTATTTAATCAATTCCGGGAAATGGAGAGACTACGACCTCATCATAGCCAGCGGATGACGGGTTACAGTAGCAGGTGTCTCTGATGCAGAGGAAATGTATGAACGACGTCGGGGGACAAGCACGGTCTGTTATTTGATGGTTTACAGGTGTCCATTTGTATGTGTGTGTGTGTGTGTGTGTGTGTGTGTGTGTGTGTGTGTCAGACAGATGAAGAGAAAGCGACAGACACATAAACAGAGGGTCTAAACATGGTTGAGACCACAAAGGATCCATGAAAGACCATTTTCTGTTCCTGCTTTGCATTCTTTTGTTGTCTTGGCATCTCAGTCGGAGTGCATATTGTAGGCTTTTGTTATGTTCTCCCCATCTGCGGTCGGACATTTCTGTTATATTTGTTCCAAAGTAGACTAGTGTGTGTTCGCAGGCGAGCGTGTTTTTTTGCTCTAACCATGGTCCGACTGCCAATTTGTGCCTGTTCTCAGTGGAGCCAGTGAACGTTCGTGGCTCCTTCTCTTCTCCTTCTTCTTCTTCTTCTTCTTCCTCACCAACGACAGCGCAGGGCTTAATTCCGCCCACTAAATCAGACCATATGGTCTCGACAGTCTTATGATGTGCTGTGAAGGATGGGATAGAGATGCTGTGTCATTAGTAGTGCCAGCCTTGCAGTGGAAACACACAGACACGCCCCGCTGCCACACACTAAGGATCAAGACCTGGAACTGACAACACAGCCCCCATGAGCCCCCATGAGCCCCCATGCAGCCCCGCGGATGGGAAGTGAAACGTCCAGTATGTGTTGAGACCGAATGTTTTTCACAACTTATCAACTTGTAATTACGTCTGCCCTTCCTGCCCTGACAGTGCGGCTGCAATTTAATCCAGTCATTTCAATAATTAATTGCATGAATACTCGTTAAGTTGCTATTGATGGATATTGCCGGCTGAGAATCGACTGCACTCGTCAAAGCCCAAATTGAGGATCTGTCCCTAAACGCTCCGTTCCCGTCGTGAGTAATCATGTGTTTCGAATCACAGATGAGTCACTCAACTCGGCTTGGCGGCGAGATCGTCATGTATTTACACCGCTAAAATCCCACTAATGAAGTATTACTATTGTAAGATGTAGATATGAGATTATGTCCAATATGAACATCATCATAGATTCGGGCCGTTCAAGTTTCTGTTTTCTATGTTGCTTTGATACCAGATACTGTGATACATGTTGATGAGGCAGGGGTGTTTAACACTTGATGACGCCACCCTCTCTCTCTCTCTCTCTGGCACACTGTGGGCGATACACATTGATCTTGCTTAATCTTGCTGGCTTGCCGCTAATGCCGATGGATGTGAGACAGGAGATGATGGTCCACACAGGACAGACTGCTCACTGGATTAGATCTTCTAAATGAGGGCTTTATCCTCATCCTCCAGCGCCACGGTCACATGCTAATGTACAGTACCATACATGTGACTAGCGTATAAGTGCATGGCGTGTTTTGTGCCCGTGTGCGTATGCGTGAAAAGAGAAGACAATGTGTGTTTTGTCGGCGTGCATCCATGCATGCATGCGGCATCCACATTTGAGGAAGCGTCGCCAGAGCTGGAGCCCACGCTCACACTCACACCTACTGCTCCACGCTGATCCTTTCACCTGCAGTTGTTCCACAGCAATACATTTACAATGTTGAACTCATTATTGTGCCTTTCCATGATAACAGGGGGCCAAGCAGTGATAGGTCCTTCCCAGAATGCCTCCCTCTGTGGTGTGGTAAACAAACACAGGCCCGGGTTCTGGTTCCAGTGATAGATTAATGCTGTCTCACCCATACACTGTGGCTTGTTTTCCCATTAAACCTGTGCAGCTCCCTCCGTCGCTTCTGGCTGGCTCTGGTCTTTCCTGGTGTCTGTGTGTGTGTGTGTGTGTGTGTGTGTGTGTGTGTGTGTGTGTACACGTATGTGTGCGTGAAGCCTGCGAATGTGTGCGTGTGCGGGTGTGTTTTTGTGTGACTATATACGCATGTTTCTACGGGGAAAGATACCGAAAGAGCTCTCAGACAACCCCCATCAATCACCGGCTCACAAGGAAATGGAGAAAAGGATGGAGTATGAGAGAGGGATGGAGGTTGCCACTGGATGCAGCATCTGGGAATAGAGAGAGAAGAGTGAATGGATGGATGGACGGAGCAGTCTGGGCTGGCTCTGATTGAGCTGGGTAGTGTAGTTTATATCCTTTAGAGATAAGGCTGCATGGGGAGCAGTGCTCAGCAGCTTCCTCTCCCTGTAGCTTGCGCCGAGCGCGATAATAAGAAAGCGTGAATGGGGCAAATTGAATTAATGCCGCGGCACACCATAAAAGCCCTAACTATAATGCATTTTAAAATCCTATAATGAGCACAGAGCTAAAATAATTTCACACTCCAGTGAAGAAGACGGGCCTCTAACAGATTTTTTTGGGGGCCAGGCTGACACTGCCAGGGCTTTTGTCATTTAATGTGACTCTAGGTGCTATGTCGAAATGATACTTACTGTTATTTCCAGGGGTACAGCGGCGTGAGGCAAACTTAGCGAACAAACCATTTAAATTCCCGATCCACACCAACAGAGCTTAATCAGAGCGTGGAGCGGCTGCCTGACTGTCGGAGTCTCGCTCGGGTCAGTTTTACAGTCCCAGGGCAAGACAGAGTTGCGGAGAGGGCACATCTGCCGTGAAAGTACTTCCTCATTACTCTCCATTAACAGCCTATTCAGCGGTGGGTACAGCGGTAGGAGTTGGATACTATCCTGCTGCTGTCCACACACACACACACACACACACACACACACACACGCAAAAGCACAGATGTGCACGTGTGCGCACGCAAACACACACATTATTTTTCACTCTCTTTCCTAACCACTCCTCCTCTCTCACATGCACTCTGCTATGCCACCCTCATCATACCGTCGTAAAACTGAAATTACCTCTCCATCATCAAACAGGAGAGAGAGGGAGAAACACACTAACACCATCTGATGGGTGCTGATAGAGAGTAATGACCAAATGAAAGCCTCTGGTACGAACGCTACACCTTCCTGTTGAGAGTGGGAGAGAGCAACATGGCTGCAGCCAGCAGAGACACTCTACAAGGATTCAACCACAATCTTCCTCTCGTCTCCTCTCCCCTCCTCTCCTCTCCTCTCCTCTCCTCTCTCCTGCACATCAAGCCTACTCACCGTTCCCTGAGGAGTAGTATTTTTTTTTTTGTCCTTGGGTTTAATGGTGTTTCTTCGAACTCCTTGCACTTCCCAATCAACCTCAGGGTAGCGTGAGCTGGAGGGTGGAGTGCATATGAGCATCTCTTCCCCCCCCCCACCTACACACACACACACACACACACACACACACACACACACACACACAGAGCTACGCATGAGCACACAAACAACACACACTTTAAACAAAACTTAACCACACTGACATCACGCACATACGTGCTCCCATAGGCGTGAAAGCACACACACACACACACACACACACACACACACACACATGAATGCACAAACAAACACACAATTCTCTAATCACCAAAAACACACGTACACATGAACACACCACAAATCCCCTCCTCCTCACCTCAGACAGGAAAAATGGACGCCCAGAGCGAGAGACAGAGCAAGGCAGGGCCAGTTTATATGTGTTTACCGTAGATCCTCTATTGAAGGATGCTGTAATGGACTATTCCATCATGCAATGTGCAAAGCCATTTAGATGAACTCTCCTTGTCACCTTTCTAAATGACGGCGCTCTTCCCGCGGACAGGGACAGTGTGTGCACGTTTGCAGATGCGCATCCATGTTATTTGCGGGGCGGGCGGGGAGGCGGACGGGTGCAGCATGTATGATTGAGTGCGCAAAAGTGCAGTTCGTATTGTTTGGATGGTAACGATCGCTTCCCTCACAGATTTGGGGATGAAAAACCACAACCAAATCGAATTCTGTGTAATATCACAGCTAGTTGCAGAGGTACAATACTTGACTATACTGATGCAGTGCTAACGCTAACACACAGCACTTTGTAACTGTTAGGAGGCTACTCACGCAATATTGAAAATGTGGCTCTTTCAAAATGGTGATGCGGTAGTCATCACTTTTAGCTGTGTGAATTTAGCAGATCCTCCTAATTCGCCGCAGCGTTTCCATTAATTACAACATTCAGTCACAATTTTTGCCTTTTTTTCTTTCGGTGCGTGATTGTCCAGACTCAAAGTCAAAGAAGCAATTATGTGTCATTTATCTGTGAAGGACACAGAAAGTGAAAGAGAAATGGCGTCATCTGGACGGAATAGGATGAGAGTTTGAATCGCGGCGTAAAAAAACCCCATCAAGCTCTAAATCTTTCGGCAGTAATTCGCAACACTTTGACACCGAGAACCACACACCATTTGAATTTTGTCAAGAGATAAACTGTAACGGCAGACATACACATATATCTCCTCGTGACAATGGGCAGTTTATGTCCGGGACTTTTTTGCTGCATCATGACTAAAAACAAAATCGGCGACAGCATGATTCAGATTCTCGTTTTTAAGAGCAGGCCAAACAAATTAAAACTGTCTCCACTGACAGCTGTTGACTTGGAAACGATGTTCTCCTTCCTTGTTTTTTTAAAATTCAATTATGTGAGGATACATCACAGACACAGACAGATTTAGGGGATATTGTTCCCGTTCCCACATAGCACCAAAAAAAAAAAAGAATACCTACAAGGGTTTGAGAGGGTTGCTGATCCAGACCCAGGACTCTGCTGAGATGTCTGGCTTCCAAAATAAAAGCTTTCAACTGAGTGTGAGACGGATGGCGCTGCTGTGACATTTTGTTCTCAAGCCAAAAAATCAAATGACTGAAGCAGTTTTATTATAATAGCGTTATTGTTTTGCATGGTGATATACTCCCTCTTCACTAGGTGCTTTGCTGATGGATGTCTGTTCCAATTAGCCAGCTTACTCATCCCTCATTGTGAAAGTGTGACTTTATTACGTTCAGGCCCGTGCCAGAGGCCTGCTCGGTCGATGCGGGTTGATAGAGGTTGATAAATGCTACGGATTACTTAATGCCCCTTTAATGCAACACTTTCCACGTCCATTGATGGTGGAGATGCAATTTGTGCAGACTGTAAAAACGTGTGGATTGTGAAAATCTATATTCCGTTTGCGATTGCTCAGGGATGAATGTGTGTGTGTTTAGGCTGTCGGTCATACAGAGCCATTGAGCCCAGGGTGTGCATGCGCAGGGATCTCCGAGCTAATAGATTTCCGTCCCCGAGCGCTTTCAGTGTGTTGATCTCCTGCTGACGGCCTCACACTACTACTCTGCTTTAAGCTCGGAGGGTTGGGAGGTGGGCAGCTTAGAATAGAGCCTCCTTAATACTGCAAACATTTGGTTAGTGTGCCTTATTACTTCCCCCCCCTCCCCATTGAGCTGATTTTCACTTTCCATTCACTCGCTGCTAAAAAAAAAGCTCCCCAGTCTCACGCGAGTCATTGATATTTATGCTTGCAGTCGAACTTTGTCTTAATTTAATTCCACGCTGAAATTTGTATCTTTATCGCCCCCCTCGTCGGGCTCGTGAGTTGGAACGAGGGATCCATAAGAAAAAACCCTCTGATAGTAATTATATCCGTGTGAATTTCCTCCTCCTACTGCTGCTGTTTCCTTTGTAAACATCGATGCGCCTAGTATCCGTCGCCCCGCACTACGTTGTTTACTTCCCTGTTCTGCTGTCTCTACATTCTTCTACATTGTCTGCTAAGCATCCCGCAATATCTCTTCCTCTCTCTCTCTCTCTCTCTCTCTCTCTCTCTCTTCTTCTCTTTCCCTCTCATCTCCCTCCCACACGTACACATCGAGTGTCCTTGTACTGTGGGCAGTGTATATGTGGCGCAGCAGCACTTGAGACTTGAACTTTTCTTTTTTCACACCGTCAAGCCACTTATCAGCTTTATATAGCAACTACCCAAGGAGAGGATTAGCAGGAGGGAAACATCAACAGGATGACTAGCACACACACACACACACACACACACTACACGCTCAGTGAACTAATTGTATAGCCTTGACTAGCCACACACAGTCTACTCCTCCCATCCACCTCTTTATGATATGTTTTATTATATTAGTCATCCAGCAGATGCTCTAATTCTTAAGGGACTGTAGTGTGTAGCTTTCCATCAGACTGCAGAAAACACATTTGACTTTGAAGGCATCCAGCGGAGCCCCTCGCCCCGGTTACTTGATCTCCCGTCTTGCCTCAGTCAGGTGAGACAGAAACGTGCCGGGCTTCAGCGCTCCATCACAGATGCTCAGAGGGAAATTGCACATGTTCACATGCTGCGTGGACACACACACACACACACACACACACACACACACACACACACTCACTCACTCACACAAATACATTCTTCATTACCATTCTGGAGCTGATGGGCTCTAATTATCTGCCTTGGCTCTGATGAGTCTCTCTGTAACAAGCTAATTAGACGGAGCCTTGTAAAATCATCACCGCCATTACCACGGAGACACGGCTGGGATAGGCACCAACACGCAAAAGGCAAGGCTTGGTGTGTTGCTCTCTGCAAGATTTGATAGTCAACTAAATGTTAAGTGGTGGAGCTCTTGGTTTCTCTTTGATTAAGTGCCTTTTAAAACCCTCTCGTTTGGAACAGAACATGCGTCCTCGCTGTTCATCGCAAAAAGGATCGTCGCTCCTTGCAGATCGGGATGATCTTGCTAAAACGGCGTAAACTGCCGCTGTCGACACTTTAGCAGATAGCATCTGAACATTGATGAGTTTCCCTGCCCCCACCATACAGAGGCTCTTTATCCAAACGAGCTATCGCCTGATCCGAGTCAGAACTTTCCTCTCCACAGAGCAACTTTAAAGCCTGAGCAGGAAGCTAGATTAATTCTCTCCTCTAGCTTCTTCCTCCCTCTGTTATTATCCCTCTAACAATCCTTTTAGGAGCTGTCACACACTTTATGGCTATTGTGTTTCAGTCATGAGCACCCCGGTGCTAGTCTGGAGCGCAACACATTGTGTTTTTCATCAAAATGCAGCCTATCTGAACTATAAGCCAGTTAAAAAGAAATAGGAAATGTCTTCTCAGCATCTGATTCCCGCTTCCCAACACGGCCAAGCAAAGCGCAGATACTGTTAAAGATTTACTATTGTAATTCATACGTTTTGAAGACTTCATTTAACGTGCGGCGGTTTGTTAAATCTGAGAAGAGCGGAGGCATGTCCTCCATCTGTGTAAACATTCTCGTTATTGACTATAATAGGCTTTGGAGAGACATGACGTGACACGAGATTAGGTGAACCAGTTCAAGTGGAGCTCCTGCACACAGCGACGGAGCACATTTGTTGAGTCAACCCTCAGGTAGTAAGAGGATGCATCAGAAACTCCTGCTGCTTTTGTCTCGGATTAAAAAGTACATATATAGCCCCCGGTCAAACACGGGAGACCTGTTACATAATGGGATCTGAAATCCATCGTTACTTTTATCCCTTAGGTAACTAACCTGTGTGTGTGTGTGTGTGTGTGTGTGAGAGAGAGAGAGAGAGAGAGAGAGAGAAAGTGCGACATGCGTACTTCAAGTGTGTGAGCATACATGTGGGTGTGACATTGTGACCTTTGTTTGAGTTTGAGGTGTGTGTTGTGTGAGGGGAGGGGCCTTCTTCTCTGAGGTGAGGCAGATGGCCTCTGAGGATCTGAGCCAACTGAACCGGTTGGCAGCTCTTCTGACGGTCTTCTATCCCGAGCTGACACGCGATCACGGCCGAGGTCGGTGGGAACGGTGACTTAGCTCACCATTCTGTGACTTGTTCCACTTTGCAGGAATAGATTCGACACAATTTGCCCCAGATTGGGGACGCAACGGTGTCAGTGGTGATTGTGCACATGGGTTTATCCACCCCTTGTGTCGTTGTGTTTCCTCACTTCTTTACTGAACAATGTAGATAACGACACCCGTTCAGTTAAAGGCGCACTAGACTCCTGATATAAAGATGTAATGCAGTCATACATCAGTCCTCCTTGGGCTGCTGCATTCTCCTGCTGTCCACCCCGACTCAGGGTGAGAGGGTTGGTAATTGGATTCGAGGAATCTTCTTATTCACTCCGGTGAGGCTGTGTGCAGTCGACAAAATGCCTGCAGTCATAAGGCGTCATCTTTAGGCCCCCGCGGGAAGATCAAGGTGGCTACACACAGACTTGGTAGATGAGACCCTGGCTGGAAACACTCTCCCATGGGAGCCCGGGTGTCCGGATGCTCGCGCGGGAGCCCCGGTGGAGAATGGATGGATCGCGTCACCTCCGCCAACCTCCACCGTGCGCCCCCGACAGCTTCCCTGACAGCCACTTCCACCAATCTCCCTCGCCCGGCAGCGATGTAACAGAGTGAGGGAACGCGGAACGGAGATAGCTGGTAAATTGTTACGTTAAGATAGCGCAGCAAATGAGTTTGACTAACACTCTGGGCTGAAAACGAGTGTGTGTCAATATATTGGTATCTGCTCTACATTGAAGATATAGTACTCATACAGATTTATTCCGATCCTGCAGCGTTATGTTTTTTCCATCTACTGTAGGTGGTTCATATCTCACCAGCCTCCCCTCTGTACCCTCAGTTGACTCGCTGCTTGTCTCCGCTTTGGGTTCCCCTGGCTGCTTGTCTCCCTGCTACCCACACAGTTACATGACAGCTGTCACTTTCAGTCACCGCAGCTCCGTCACTATCTCCCGCACTGTCCTCCAGGCCCCGACTGGTACCTGGACAAGGTGAAGCTGAGGATCACCGATGTCAACGACAACGTCCCTGAGTGGAACATGGAGCCGTACCCCTACCTGGCCGTGGTGTCCCCCGAGGCCCCTCCGGGAACGCTGGTCTACCAGCTCCAGGCGCGCGACGGGGACGAGGGCAACAGCGGGGCGGTGGACTACTTTCTGTCTGATGGTAAGGCGGTCATACAGACAGACAGACAGACAGACAGACAGACAGACACAGGACATCCATACGTTAATTCATACACTCTTTATGTGTTGCGTCTGACTATTCGCTTATCTCTCTCTCTGTCTCTGTCTCTGTCTCTGTCCCGGTCTCTCTCTCTCTCTCTCTCTCTCTCTCTCTCTCTCTCACACACACACACACACACATAAGCACACACACACCGTCACACACCGTCACAGAGAGCCAGGGGCTTTCACACATTTATTTATGCACTCATCATGTGGTCTTGTCTGTCTGTCTGCCTTTCTCTCTGCCTCTCTGTCTCATTCATACACACACACACACACACACACACACACACACGCACACACACACACACACACACACACAGTGGGCTGTTGGAAGTCTGCCATAGTAGTGGACCCCCTGGTGTTTGAGGGGATAGGGGTGTGTTGGCATGTCAGAGATGGGAGGTTGTGCTAATCTTGCTCGTGGGGTTTTACAATCCACCGGTGACTTTTCTCTGACCCGCATTAGTCCCCCCCCCCCAGTACATTAAACCATAATTACAACATTTTGACTGGATTCCTCCGTCCTTATTCTGCCTGAACATCGAAAATAATCTAAAAACATCCAGAAAACGAAAATCTGTTGTAAGCGGCGAGGTTCAACCGGGACAATTTAGAAGTATTTCACATTTTACGTCACATTTACTTCATTTAATCCTCCTGTTCAAATTTGTCCTAATGGCTTAACCTTCCACGTCTAAAGAGGATGACTCCGGCTGACCTTTCTGTTGGCGAGGTCTGTCTTATTTAGCGCGACCTCGTTCTTTATGATTTACAGCACACACAGAGCCTCGTGTGTTAGTGGAAATTTCCTGTTCAGTTAATTCATCGTTTTTTTTTTACCTACGACCTTTAGAAAGCTCAGTGTTTCTTTGTCTGCGCCTGTGTGGTTGAATATAATGTATTATAGATCCTGGACACAAGAGTATATGCTGTAATATTAATAAAATATCAGCAGAGTTCGTGTCCCTTTGCTCTCCACGTTGTAAATAAAAGATGGCCTTGTGGTTCTATATATATCCAAACGGTTCTTCAGTTGTATCGGCGGTGATGATTTGTAACTCGAACAGATGAAAATGATTTTCACAGTGGGACAGAGAACAGGCCTAATTATGTGTTAGCCATTGAGATTCAGCACCAAGCTCGCCGTCGAGCCTCTCCCACGCTGTGATAGAGTTTTTTCATATGACAAGATCTTTAAACGGTGTGAGAAATAAACGCACGGTG
Source organism: Hoplostethus mediterraneus (assembly GCA_034670385.1). Classification (NCBI taxonomy): domain Eukaryota; kingdom Metazoa; phylum Chordata; class Actinopteri; order Trachichthyiformes; family Trachichthyidae; genus Hoplostethus; species Hoplostethus mediterraneus. Next base: position 4,039,821 of record JAXDDW010000003.1, on the reverse strand, counting down.
GGTAAATTGTACGGAAAGATTGAAGTTGCGGCGCAGTTTCAATTTAGATCACAGCGATGGACGGGAATACCTGTTGAGGCGTCTTTAGATGTTGTGGGTCTTACTCAGCAAAGCTTCTCTGATGGGCTTGCGCTTGATAAGATAGCATCACCTCTTTCCATTTAACATCTGAATAATGTTTAGGATGCTGGGTTTAGATTGTGTCACCCGTATCACCCCGCAGGAGGTGACGGCTGCTTCTCCGTGGACAAGAAGACGGGCCGGGTGGTGACCACGGGCCTGGTCCTCCAGAAGGACAGGGAGTACCTGTTGAGCGTGGTGGCCCTCGATGGCCTGGGCAGCCGCAGCGCCCCCGCCATGCTGTCCGTGGCGGCGGGTACCAGAGCCCCCCAGTTCACCAACACCACCTACGCCATGTCCATACCGGAGAACACGCCTGAGGGCCAGCCGTGAGTACCGGACACGTTTAGGTGGGCCATGCGCTCAGGCATGGACGACTCACTCACTCACTCACTCACTCACTCACTCACTCACTCACGGTTTGTAACAGCACATCGGTTGCACACACGCATAAACACTTCTTAGGCGCTTGATTCTTGCAGCTTCCTATTCAAACTTGCTAAAGTGATAATGAACACTCTTTGCACATTAGTGCACTCAAGAACCAAAACCCACAACAATAAGCCCACAAATTAATAATGTTTTTAGACACACGCCGTTAGGCAAGGCAAACCCTCTTAAAACCACAAATAATTAGAGCCGCGTAGGAGTATGAGACTGCAACACAGAGCTGGTAAGAGGTGGTTGAACATGCTTACAATGCTTTACCAACTGACCACAACTGTTTCAATTACAATTACTGATGTAAGGAAAACGTAGGTTGCATTTGGATTCAACCCGTGTGCATTTTGACTGAAACTGGGCAGAGAATACATTTCTGGAAGTGTGAGTTTTTTGCCTTCCTTTTACACCATTGTGCTTGATTCAGCTTTTTCCCCTCGCTTTTGTTCTGCAGCTTCCTGGTGGTGTTTGCCATTTCCTTCCAGAAGAAGCCAATCAGCTACAGCCTGCTGATCAATCCCAGCAGCCTGTTCAGCATCCGGCAGGAGACCGGCGAGATCAGCCTGACCCGGACTCTGGACTACGAGAGCGACCAGCGCCGCTACCTGCTGATGGTGCGGGCCAGCGAGGAGCCCGGCAGCCTAAGCGCCGCCATAGAGGTTCGTTTAATCAGAGTGACATGGGAGAGAGAGAGAGAGGGGGCGGGGGGGGAGGAACGGGGGAGTGTTAGAGGGAGAGATTGTCAATGAGTCACGTAGGCGTTTACTCAAATATGCCAACCGAGCCAAAGTGAGCTGAGGTCCACGATGGTGTTTTATTATCGCATCTGTCACGCAAGAATCTACTAATATTGCTGAATCAAACAAATGAAAATCCACTTTGCGTTGTATGATGCGATCCTATTGGACACTAAGCCCTCTGATCCTGCTCAGCACTGACATACTGGCACCACACTGCTTTAAGTGACCCACAATAGAGAGGCAGCGGAGTCTGTAACTGTCTGCAGGAATAATGTGCTTGGATGGTTTTGAAATGTTAACAAGTGGACCATGGGCCTTAATTATCTTTTTTTTTCTTTTCTTCTTCGTCTCAACCGTTTATTTCTGTGTCTCAGTAAATGCTTTTTGTAGAGAGATGCACCCAGCGCGTAAAATATAGAGCACACTCTGAGGCACTTGGCACGGGGAAACTCCTAATCCCAAAACGTTATTCACTAAATACTATTTCCAGTTAAACCGCTCGTGTGTTCGATATCGTAAATTATTGATTCAAAGATTTTGTTACCCAATTATCACGCCAGGCACTTGTTTCACACCGCACAGATTTTAGCAGCTAGAAAAAAGGAAAAAAAAAAGAAAAAAAATCTCTTCTTGCTCAGCTGAATTTTGTGGCGCGGGAGGTGGAGGATGATGCGGTTGCTCGGGAAAACCTATCCCAGCTATTTCAGGACTATTACTCAGCTGTCACTTCACACTTTACACACAGTGGTGACAGGGAGCTTGTAGGGCGGAGGGCGGCTACACACAGCGAAGGCGCGCACGCACACACACACACACACACACACACACACACACACACACACACACACACACATGCTCGGAACATTTCTATTTTTGACGGGGGGGAATCATGGGACTGGAAGATAAAGGATGTGTTGAACTGGCAACTTGAGAAACTATGAAATGCAATTTAGATTAAGTTTTGGGGTCAGCCTCCTGTACACCGAGTTTCCTGCTGCTGTCGCCGGATTCAAGGGTTATTAAAGAGATGATCACTCTGGATTCTTCTACACTGATTTTGTATTTTTTGCCTCCTCTCCTCTCCTCTCCTCTCCTCACCTCACCTCACCTCCTCTCCTCTCCTCTCCTCTCCTCTCCTCTCCTCTCCTCACCTCCTCTCCTCTCCTCCCTTCCCCTCTCCTCTCCTCTCCTCTCCTCTCCTCTCCTACTCTCCTCTCCTCCCTTCCCCTCTCCTTTCCTCTCCTCACCTCCTCTCCTCTCCTCTCCTCTTCTCTTCTCTCCTCCTCTCCTCTCCTCTTCTCTCTCTCTCCTCTTCTCTCCTCTCCTCTTCTCTTCTCTCCTCTCCTCTCCTCCTCTCCTCTCCTCTCCTCTTCTCTTCTCTCCTCTCCTCTTCTCTTCTCTTCTCTCCTCTCCTCCCTTCCCCTCTCCTCTCCTCACCTCCGCTCCTCTCCTCTCCTCCCTTCCCCTCTCCTCTCCTCTCCTCTCCTCACCTCCTCTCCTCCTTTCCCCTCTCCTCTCCTCTCCTCCCTTCCCCTCTCCTCTCCTCTTCCTCTCTCCTCTCCTCTCCTCACCTCCTCTCCTCTCCTCTCCTCTCCTCTCCTCTCTTCTCCTCACCTCCTCTCCTCTCCCTCTCACCCCCTTAATCGTGGCGCTAATCAGGTTCAGGTGTTGATAACGGATGAGAACGATTGTGTCCCAGAATTCCTCCAGTCCATCTACAGCGTGGATGGAGTCCCCGAGACTGTAACCACGGCAACCTCCTTGCTGCAGGGTGAGACTCTTCTGACCCCATATTTCACATCCATCTGTTTCTGTTTGAAAGAGAGAGAGACAAAATTAACAGATCTTTTCTGCAGCTTTCTTTAACATTTTTGGCAGAAAGTCAGAGCTTCACGCTGTTGTTACCTGTAGACAAGAAACATCAGATTTGCACGCTGAAAGACACTAATATCTCTCTATGATCAGAATCTCAATTATAGGATACTAAACTGCTACACTTTTGTTTTGATTTATTAGGTGCTCATGTAGATTTATCCATATCACTGCAGGTCACTTCATATTATCAGTTCTGCTGCGTTTCTGCTGAAGAGAATTATTGTCATCAGTGGTAAACATGAGTGGAAAAGTTGGTCAAAATAGCAGCAATGACATATATTCTGTGAAAAGTATATACTTTTAATCAGAGGCAGTTGTTTCTAAATGTTGTTTGTTTCCAATGTGTGCAAACCTCTGTTCCAAAAAAAAGGTGATCGTCACTGTCAGTGCCAATATTTGGTGCAAAGCTATGTAAAATCTCCTCCTACGTTCTCCTAAGTGCTTGGAAAATTACACTTCAGAAGAATTCAGTATAATTGCTTCAAATGTGACCTCCAGTTCTCGGGATGTGTGATGTATTCCTCTGGAATACTCTGCCAAGCCTTTCTTGCAGCCGCTGAATTAATCTCAACAAGATTTTGAGAATTTTCCAGATTCTATTATATTTTACTTTAGAACAGTACAGACTAGATGGCTAACTAATGAAATGTCCAAATTCAGAGGCACCGAGGAATGAAAATCCCCATTCACTGTCACCCTGCTTCAGTATAAACTACAGATGGATACTTTACAATGAGGCTTTCACTTCCACTTTCCCCCCTGGCGGTTGATGGGAGAGAAAGCCAGAAGCAATCTGATGTTAAAACAAAGCATCCCTGCGCTGATGGAAAGTGGTGCAGGTAGGGTGTCAGGCAACGTTATGCCCGCAATACCTTGACATTTAATTAATTAGTCATGTAATACAAATTGTACAATAATAAATGATCCATATAAGAAAACACTGAGATGGAAGGAGAATCAGATGAGATTGAGATGCACAGGCGACTGTTGATGCTTGACAGAGAGGAAATATACACATCAAAGGAAAATGTCTCATGAGCTAGAGGGGCCTTACTGGAACCAGTGACTTTAAGTGAAATTTACCAAACAGCAAACTTAGTGAGACTTAAATTAGATTTGCAACCAAGGGTGTCAATATTTGTGGCAGCAGTCTTTAAGAAAAAAAAGAAGCTTTTCGCACATTGGGAAAGAATACTTTTTTTTTTCTGAGCAATTGCCTTTGAAGAAATGACAATTTTCAAAATATTCTCAAGCCAAAATGCAACTCATAAATTGTATTGGTTATTTTGCTGTCTTTTCATCTCCTCCAAAGGAATGGCAATAATTCTGGAGGGCACTGTGCCCTGTGAAATGCTTACGATCCATTACATGTTTAGGAAGGCCATGAAGGGACAACGATCTGCACAGATGTCAACATATTCATCAGCGGATCAGCTCATCAGCTCATTTCCACTAACTGCTTAAAGATCAAACTCGTGCGATACTTGTTTGACCCCTTTCTTCCCTCCCACCAGTGTTAGCCACTGACTGTGACTCGGGGTTAAACGCCGAGCTCACCTATTACACCCTGAGCCCGGACTTCAGCATTTCCCCCCACGGGACCATCTTTCCTGCGGGCCGGCTGGACTTCGAGAGGCCCAACCATCTGTATGAGTTTGTGGTGATGGCGGTGGACCGCGGGGAGCAGCCTCACTCGGGCACCGCCACGGTCCGTGTGAGGATGACAAACGTCAACGACGAGGCGCCGGAGTTCTCCCAGCCTGTGTGAGTTGAGGTTTCTCTTATATTTTGTCAAACACCAAATCACCCTTCCACCCCCCACATCATTATTTCTCCTCTTTATCTCAGCCATTCTCTTTTACGGTTTATTTACTCCTTGCACCAATTCAACACACATCAAAGAGAGATGGTTTACCAAAATACAAAATATTGACAGGTAAAAAATATTTCCTTTTAAAGCAGAATAACCACCGAGATGCCATTTACAAGAGAAAGCTGGCTACTAGAATTATCGAGGCGGCAGGATGCCTGAAATGAGACAATAGTTTGTATTTGCCTGTGGATTTGGAAATGCAAATGAACCAGGGAACCACAATGAGCAGGCAACAGATATTGAGACCTCTAAAGATATTACACTGCATCTGGAATACTATGATACCAAAACAGAGAAAAGGCTAACCCAGCCACAAAAAGACACAATAGTGCTGTGAGACCATTATAAGATGTAGTCAGATTCAGATTCAGTCATTGTGTGTGTGTGTGTGTGTGTGTGTGTGTGTGCGTGCACGTTCTGGAAAGGGGATGCATTTTGCACAAAATTGTTATCGGCAAGTTATATGACTTTGCAGCGTAGAGGATGGAGAGCATTGCCACAACATCTCGGGGGGGTGGACTCCTCGTGTCCTGGCGGGAAAAAAACAAACAAAAAACCCTGATGCAAAGTTTAAGTAAGTGCTGGTGTATTTCTGTGTCCGCTGAAGCAACAGCGATCCAGCGGTTTGTTCGCTTTCCACATCATTTTGGCTCTTAGAGCAGAGATGGGGGTCGTTGCATCACAGGCATGCAGGTGGTTACATCACACAGTACCTTGCTTCGGGCTACTCGTCTCGTAACATCTAATGCTGGGAGTGCTGCTACCCTGGATCACGTAAGCTCCCCGCACTGCGCAGCACCGCCGTCGCCATCGCCATCCTGAAAGAGCAACTCAATGCATTTAGCTTGAGGTGTTAATCACAGCCGTCTGACATCGATACAATCTGTTGCTCACTTCTCATAAATTAGCCGCAAACACGATGTGACACGTTTCTTCCTGCGGTATAGTAATATTACTTGCACAACGTCTCCTCGGAGGTTAGCTAATTCCCTTCTTCAATATTGTTGTAAAAAAAAAAAAGCATTTGCACAGCACTGCTCAGGGGTTATTTTCTTGCTTTTTTTTTTTCCAAAAGTATGCAGTAAACTGACATGGGGATGCAATCCAGTGTGTCCTACAGAGTCTTTTTGGGCGAAAGCTGAGTGAGTGGGTGGGCAGCAACTGTCACGCCGACTCTGCTGCATTTATTCCCCCAAATGAGTCAGCCTCTTGTCCTGTCAGTCATGTGTCAGCAACCCTCAGAAGAAACCGCAGCAGACCTCTGTTGCCCGTCCTTGTTCTATCGCCAGGTGTCAGTCTCTGTGGGTGGACAGAGGGGACGGACGGGAGGATTCGGGAAGATGGAAAAGCTACAGATGTAGGCAGACGAACGCGCAACTAAAGAGGGGAACAGAGAGAAACAGACCGGCGTAGGGCAAGCACAAGGAGAAGAGCAAAAAAAAAACAAAAAAAAAACACGACGAAGTAGACCGGAGACAAGTCAGTCAGATATGCAGATTAACAGAGAAACCTGTCAGCTGGCGGAGAAATACTGTAGCCAGAGACAGATAGTTAGAGATGCGGGCGTACTGCCAGGTGAGGTCTGTTTGGGCTTGTCTTCGTGGAGCTCACTGAGATGTAGAGGCGCTGCGTTCAGGGGTAGGCGAGTGGAGTGAAAGGTTAGAAGGACAAGAGTGGGCAAATAAAGCGCAGACAGGTGTGTAGAGCGGCGGAGAACTACACCGGCGTGTTTACGAAATGATATTATTCTCCGGGTGAGGACTTGACGGACAGCGGACAGGCGCCGGGGGGGGGGGGGAGGTTTTCTGCTGTCTTCACAGTTCACGGCCTTGTGAGGATGGTGGAGGTGGTTCAAGGTGCGAGGAGAGGAGTGGGAACCCCCGTAGGCAGGCGAGGGCGAACGGTCGAGAGTCGAGGCCTGAGCACGCCGTTCACAGTTCGGTGAGATGGGAGGGAGATGCTTTTTTTCCGCGAGGAGAAGATGAGGGAGTGTGTCTGTCTCGTCGCCGCGAGAACCGCGGAGAGGTGGCCTCTGAGCCGGGTGACAGATTACAGGTCACTCATGTTGCCACGGAGACTGCCACGGCTAGCCGAGATGAATCACCCATCAGCGTTCTTCTGTAAACCATCAATCACCTCTGACTCTTCGCCGCAGACACTGACACTCCCCCCCCCCCTATAGACAAACACACACACACACACACACACACACACACACACACACACACACACACAGACGCACACCAGAAGAGGATACAGCACAAAATCTTGCAGGGGATGAGTTCTGCTGACGAATCAACTCACACTCTCGCAGAACACCGCCCCCTCCTCTTACATCCCGCTCCTTCCTGTCTATCCGCCTCACTCTTTCCCCCCGCTGCTCCCTCTCTCTCTCTCTCTCTCTCTCGCCCACATATCACTTTGCCTGTCACTTCAGTGCCAGGCTTTCTCTCATTGTCACCTTTTCCTCTCTCCATCTCTTGTTTGTTATTTTCCCATTTCTCTTCATCTCCCGGTCCTCTCCGAGTCATACGGTTCATCCCCACCCCCTTTTTTGTACCGTGCACCACGGGTGGTATATATATATATATATATATATATATATCAGTCTGTTGTGTCTTGCTGGGTATCTCGGTGCCCACCACCACCACGGAGCGAGCAAATCACTGTTGACATTTTAAAAGGCACTGGATCAAACGGCCCCAGAGTGGGCCCGGGTATGTCGACGGACCATTTGTTCAATGACTTCAACATCCCAGTGGACATTATCGTTTGTCTCTGGGCCGGCCAGCTAAGAGGACGGGTTAAATCATAGCGACAAGCAAAAGCCACAACCATAAGTCTAATCAGCCTGCTGATGCTTTGAACTGTGTGAATGATACAGTCTCTGTTGTGTGTGTGTGTGTGTGTGTGTTTGCACTGTCTTATTCTGCTTATTCTGAGAGGATAACTATCGCACCTCTTTCCAGATATCGGACGTTTGTTTCAGAGGACGCCGGCCCCAACACCCTGGTCGCCACAGTACTGGCGAAGGACCCAGACGGCGATGGACTCGTCTACTCAATAACGTCGGGCAACGAGGAGGGCAATTTTGTCATTGACAGCCAGAAAGGTGATACTTCTTAATTTTCCAGTCAGGCTTTACATTTGCAGCTCTCACCCTAATTGACAGGCTTTCCCTCAAATCACACATTCAATTTCCTCTAATATAATCACTCTATAGAGCAGTGCGCCGCGAATGCCCTCTACTTCCAAAGTCAATCTCCAAAGATATTGAAAGTTGATATTAAAAGCAGTAATTTCAATACGGGCGCTGCTGTTTCCATTATTGGGGTCATAAATACAAACGATGACGTTATTCAGGAATTTTTCTACACTGGGGTTTTTTTTCCTGGCAGGTACAGAGAGGAACGCTCCCTGCTTCCCTACAGCGCTGCGGCTTTGATGGCTGCACAGTTTATCTTTTTTTATTTTTTTTATTTACCCTTTGATCCGAAACCGGTGGCACATTTGTCAGGCAGGGTGACATTTGTCAACCAGCCCTTTTCAATTCAATTTCACAACAACTTCTGTGTCATGGTGCACAATCTTCCATCTGCACACATTCTTTTGTGTACTGCACTTATGTTCCTTTCCTCCCTTTTCTGTATATCCTCAGAGCAACGGAAAAAAAAAAATGCGATGAGTAATCTCCTTCGGATGCGGGAATACTACTATATTGCTTTCCGCTTCGTGTGAAGGGCGCCGGCTCATTGGATCGCTGCTACGGCTCGCGTTTGCTTTTGTAAACAAGGTTGACATTTAAACCGGCAGAATTACTGCGCGAATCTCGCCATTCACTTACTTCAATTTAGTGGCGCAGTGTCATTGTCATGCAGGCGTTGTCATTAGGCCCTTCTCTCCTCTGTGGGCAGCCCAAGATCACAAGTATATGGGAATAGCGGCGAGCCACGCGCACATGCATCTTGGTGTATCAGCATGCTGAGTTGTCTTTAATCAAGAGCGGTGAAAGAGATGAATAGAAACACAACGAGAGAATTACCCGCCCCCACCCCCGCCCCCACCGTGCGCTCACTTCAATGGGCTTTCCCCACATCACAGGCTGCGTCCTGCGTCCTCCTCTCATGTTTTCGTAAGGAAAGATGTTGACTCAGATCCTGTCTTCTTCTTATCCTACCTTTTTATCTCGGGCGGTTACATAAAAACAGACAGACGGGGGAGAGAGCAACAACTAATAGGCATCTGCTGATTCTGGTTAACTTTTTAACCCGAGTCGCCCACGACTCGTGTTTTCTCCTCGGGAAACTCGCTTGAGCCGCATGGCCTTCTGTAGAGGAGGGCGTGCAATTATTAGATTAGAAATCTGACAAAATCACCAGTGTGAAATTGCTTTTTCGGATTTTGTCTGCATTTTAGATTTTTACCTTTTTTGAGGACATTTGAGGTAAATTTCCACCACTCCATATCGCACTCTCAACTTCTGGAACATAACAACATACAGCATGCCATTTCTAGGGGTGTTTTTATTGGACGTACCTCATGATAGTACATACCTTTCCATGGGTGGCTGCAACGGGAATCCTGCCCTCAACCCCACTGGTTAAGGGCATGGGCTCCACGCCAAAAGAAATCAATCCAATCAATGGTTCTAAGGGACCGTTTTGCAGCATGCAATTTACCGGGCCTGTGGTCTCTGCAGGCTTGATCCGTCTGCGCTCCACGCCCCTGCCCAAGCTGCAAGGCCTGGAGTACGTCCTGAACGTGACGGCCACGGACGACAACGCGTCCGGGGGGCCGCACCCTCTCGCCTCCACCGCCCGCGTCATCGTCGGCGTCGATGATGTCAACAACAACAAACCCATATTTGAGCAGGTGAGGAGGGAACCCTTTCAGTGACTTTAAAATGTAACTCGCGCGCTCACACACCGACAACTGTGACTCAGACGTGGAAACTGAAGGAAAGCACCAGAATTAAAACCTCATATCTATTTACTGTCATGCTATGATTGAGTGTACATGAAACAAGATGTGTCAAAACGTGCATATGTTGCGGTTTTCACTTCTGCGTCCAGCATCCCCCCCCCGTCTCTCTCCTTCATCCCCTCTGGGTACTACAGCCATTCCTGTCTATCACGCCATCCTCCCTCCTCTCCCCCCCTCTCTCCCCCCTCTCCCCAGCTCTCATTTTTTGCCCTGGCGATCTCATTTCCCTCGCCTCCCTCTCGCTCCTCCTTGTGTTTTTCCCATGAGTTCTGATTAGCTCGTACACCCACTCTATCTTTAGGCACTTCGTAGGGATTTGTGGTGGGGGAAAAAAGTGCAATATCATCACACTATACTTTACCTGTTTAATTAAGTTCCTCCGTAATTAGGAATGACTTGAACTTCTGCAGAAGATGTATTCATAGATAGATAGATAGATAGATAGATGATAGATGTACTTTATTAATCCCAAGCTGGGAAATTGCAGTGCAGCAGCAGCATTACACACAGAGACAATAACAACAACACCACATCATGCGGAGCTGTAACTCCTGAGGTCTTACGGGGAGCGTCGGGTACTTTTTATTTATCAAGTTGCGTCTCAGAATCATCTGGGCTAACTTGACATTATGTTTGATAGTAAGTGATTTTTTGCCTGCAGGCCATACTGTCTCTCTCACCAAACCCTTGCTTTATTACTCTTTCTATCTTATATCCTTCCATCTACCTCTCTCTCTCTCTCTCTTTGCTCTTCCTCTCTCATATTTGTTCTCTCCTGGTCATTTTGCTCCAATAGCGATAGCATGTTTATCTGATTACGAAACAGCAGGACTCCAGAGACCAGCTCCTCTATGTGGGTCGTGTGTTCATCAGGGGAAATGGGTTGAATACCTGGCGGAGGCAAAGCCGGCCGGTGCTGGCTCTTCCGAAAGACACCAAATGAAGTGTTATCCTTTGTAGAGATACGGGCTATTGTATGTATACCGTGTACACTGTGTGTGTAGTGTCCTCCTGGCTGATTAGATTGTTCTCAATATTCTGTGATCTCTGCACTCTTGATAATGTACCATTTTCTCTTATTCTCTTCTCCTACTCTCGTGCGTGGCCCTCCCTCTCCAACTAATTCACTCTTTCTTGGATTTCAATCTCTTTATCCATCTCTCACTCCTCATCCCTCCCTATTTCCGCCCTCTCTCCTCCTTCATCGCTCTCCGCTCGACCCTCTTCAATCCCCCCCCCCACCCCCCTCTCCATCAGTGTCAGCAGTACCGGGAGCAGGCCTCGGTGCTGGAGAACCAGCCAACGGGGACTTTTGTGTTGCAAGTGCACGCCGTGGATGCAGATGAGGGAGCGAATGGAAAAGTCAAATACGGCTTAATGCACAGAGACAGCGCCATGCCCGCCTTCAGAGTTCACCCAGACACAGGTAGAATGGTCACAGACCTCGGGGATAAAATAGATCTCAGTCAGACTTACAGAGAGATAGTACGACACCACAGAGGACTATTGCCTCTGCAAAGGTATGGGTCATTGAAGTGAAATGGTTAAAGGGCTTCTGAGAGCAGAAGAGGCAAAGTGCAGCTTTCATATTCTGAGCAACATGAGTCAAATGCCAAAAAGCCATTAAAAAAAGGGACATTTTAAATCAGCGTCATAGCGCCGATGAAATGAAGCACCAGTCCACTTCACCCGTACATACCTGCCTCTCAATCATCGTTTCATTTCAACTGGTCACAGTGTTCTAAATGAACAGGATTAATAGGACTACAGTTTTCAGTCTTGTCAGTCCAGTCTACAATCTTAACCTACCTGAACCACATCCTAACGTTTAATAGAAATATAAATCCTGCTCCTGAAAGGAATGCTTGCCATTTTTCTGAATAAAATTGTATTTAGTTCCTTTATTCTTTGATGGGTGGATGAATGGATGAGTAAAAGAATGGATGAATAGATGCATGTACAGTGGCTTCGGAAAGCATTCAGTATTCAGACCCTTTCACTTCACCAGCTTATGCTTTGTGATTATGGGGTATTGTGTGTAGATTGATGGCAAAAAACATTGATTTAATACATTAACTACATTAACTTAAGTTAACTGTATAACACAACAAAATGTTGAAAAAGCGAAGGGGTCTGAATACTGAAGCCACTGTACACAGTATATGCTTGTATGTATGGATAGATGGATGGATTGAACGGAGAGTTGGACGGGTGGGAGAACTGGCTAATTGTCGATCTGTGTTTGCAGGAGTGATTGTGACGGCCAGGCGCTTTGACAGGGAGCGCCAGAGAGAGTACTCCATTACGGTAACGGCCACTGACTGGGCCGAGGAGCCGCTCATCGGCATCTGTCAGCTCAACGTCCAGATACTGGACCAGAACGATAACAGCCCCAAGTTTGAGAATTTGCGCTATGAGTGTGAGTGTTCAAATAATAAAATCCTGATATCACTTAAATGAAATTAAAATAACAGTATGGCTTGAGCCTGAAGTCGTTTTATCAAGCAATGTGCATAAAAATAATTTTTTTTTAACTATCCTGACAAAAGTGTTTTTTTTAAGGTTGCTATCAGCTTTGTAAATTTCAACTCTTTGACCAGAAAATTGAGTCCATGGTTTCGTTTGTACCGTCCCTCATCTCCCCAGACTTTCTGAGAGAAGACACGATGATCGGCACCAGTTTCCTGCGAGTGGCGGCTCACGATGACGACTTCGGCACTAACGCTGCCATCACCTACTCCATGTCTCTGGAACAGCCTGAGTACCTGAGGGTCAACCCGGTCACCGGATGGGTCTACGTTAACCAGCCCATATCACAGGTCAGTCAGCGGTTGTCGGCGGGCTCTGTCAGCCAGCACATATCCAAGTCCATAGCCTGTTAAACCAAGCAGCCAATATATCACATGTCAGTCTGTGGGGCCTGGCGACTGGCCCACGTCAAAGTGCTTGTGTCTGCTATTCCCAAACTGGGTTACACGCATTCCCAGTGGTGTGTGGAAAGGATGCAGGGGGAGTCTAATTTGGGTGAAAAAACATTAAAAATAGATCTAAACAGCTTGGGGTTCGTGCGGTCATATACTATGACTATGTTTTTTTGTGCTGTTACTGACGACTACCCTTGAAACATGCTTGAATATCATGTAACCCAGGATAGCTTGATAATCTCTGTCAAAAGAGATCTGCTCTTTTTAGATTTTGCCGCAGTTTGTTTATGCAAAAAAAGTAATTGCCTCAGTGTTTTGTTAATTGGAAATGTTGGGGGGAGGTATAGTTAGTATTTGGAGGCAGACATTACATGCAAACAATTAAGATGATATTGTTGCCTCACCACTCGCCTTGATTTTTTGGATTGAAGACCCTTTTTTTCACTGTCATATTTCCTGTGTTTGCTGTGAAAACTGGCAGCATGTGACAGTTTAATATGAGTATATTTTGAGGCGATTAACTGGAACAATTAGGAAACTGTGTGGAAGGTTGTGCGTGTGATTTGACTTGCAATGGCACCTCAACGCTAACAGCTTCTCAACAGCCAAACACTGTGTCGAGTGCCAGGGGGATAGACTTAAACTACTGCAAAGACAACATTGACAGGTTTTTCTTCAAAAGATGAACTAAATATTGAAAGATGAGATGAAAACTATCTACATTTCTTTAAACTATCAATCTGTATGATTACATGTATCTGATGTAAGTGGTGTTATACAGTTATACAATACCTCATCATATACGTTTTCTTAGTATTTGTTGAATAAACTTAGATCGAGACAGAAGTCCTTTTAAATCAATCATGAATTACATGAGCACATTTATTAGCACACAGAAGACAATACAATACAATACAATACAATCCTATATAATACAATACTGAGCGCTCAGGAGAGATACGCACACATGGGTAAAGCACACGGATCTCTGCCATAGAAGCATCAGGGCAAAGTTTATATAGCTAAAGGAAACAATAAAGGGGATGAATATGCAAAAGCGCTATCTACTAGGGGAAGGACTAGAAGCATTGACGCAACCAGTGAGGTCACAAGGTTGCACGGAGCAGATATCTGGGTACACGTGGCTTAAGGAAGTAATGGGGAGGCTTTCTGGATGGTACCGGCTCTTGGCTCATAACTATGTTATGATCTGACCTGACCTGTGGCCTGCATTACCAGGCACCAGTCGTTCTCCCAACATATGATATGCCACTATTGACAAGACATGCACCCAGACACCTCGGCGCCTCACCCTGTGTGACTCAACATGCTAAGGCCTAAGAAAGAGCAGCATCTAAAGAAATATAGGGGATAACAAATATAGGGGATAACAGTAAACAAATCAAGATACCTAAGGTAACATACGGAAATTCTTCCACAGTATTTCACAAATATATATATACGTATATGTGCTGCAGACAGTTTCCTGCAGCGGATCAATGTTCTTTTCCTTGTTTTCTTCTTTGACTCAGACACACGCACTTAGTCAAATGTAAGACCTTTTCTCTGGCTAGTAACCTTTTGGCAGTATAGCGCAGTGTATTATTCAGCATACCTTTCATTGCAGTGGCTTGAGAAGCATCTGCCGATTTAGCCAGTGACTTCATGCAAATTTAAATTGTTAAGTCAAAAGCCTTGTTGAACAAAGCTCTTGCATTTTTCAGAGTGATTTCAGAAGCCATTCACGCAATCTTCGGGCTCCAACTAAGGCTATAAAGGAACTTCACTAAATGTTAAATGTCTGGATGTGAGACGCTCAGCTGAGACATTGTGGCGTTTTGATTGTCTGATCACAGTTTCTGATTAGCGTCAATGAGCATTAAAGCCGAATTGTTCAAACCACCTGTCACAGCGATTAACATTTCCAAAACAATTCTTGTGTGTGTGTGCAGCATTGTTTCATTGCGACCATTTCAGTGGAAAGGAGTAAGCCACTGAACAGCAGCAGCATACTGAAGAAGACAGTACAGCCAGAGCCCCAGATGTGACGCCCATGTATAGTACAGCTCTATCCAGAATTAATTGGAGAAGATAGAAAAGGGGTGACCGT
This sequence comes from Hoplostethus mediterraneus, assembly GCA_034670385.1. Classification (NCBI taxonomy): domain Eukaryota; kingdom Metazoa; phylum Chordata; class Actinopteri; order Trachichthyiformes; family Trachichthyidae; genus Hoplostethus; species Hoplostethus mediterraneus. The sequence goes on along the minus strand of JAXDDW010000003.1, from coordinate 4,024,755 downwards.
AGCCAGGATATTTTCTGGATATTTTCTGGTTCAGGTCTGACAGCATTACTGCAAATTTAATATTAAAACGTACTGGGATGAGTCCACAATGTCAGTTATTCATTTATGGTAAATTGAGCAGCTCCGGGGGTATATTGGACATCACAGATTAGGATCTTTGTTCTCTGGTTCCAGGCTTGGGAAAAAGAGCTGCACTCGTTCACAAGTACTAATTGGATTGTCCCAAGAATAAATACAGTATACGTGCATACTTAAAATGAAGTGATATTTTCAATAAAGGCGCACCACAATAATAGTTGCTATGCCATAATTTGCACTGATAGAATAATGCAGCAGATGGGTGAAAAGTTAAGTCTTAACAAGTGGTTGCTGATTCAAGCATTTTTTTTATTAACAATGTGGTATAACTATGACTTGCATTATCTTTTTTTGGGTGGTTAGAATAAAAAAAAGAAATACTTACCTCACAAATTCTGACTCTGGGGTGAATTTGTTGTTAAAAATTATAAAGACAAACAGAACATTAAGGACATGTTGTACTTTCCCAGCAATGCGCCCACCTTGAGGAAATACAATTCCTCAATCCTCCCAGCGGTTCAATTATGGCACAATAGCAAAACTAGATTTTTTTTCTTTTCTTTGTGTAATCTGCCTGTATGAATTACAGCTTAATAAACTTTTCTGAGGCGCACGCTGCTGCTTATATTGGTCTTAGCCTAATGAAATGACTTCCTAACTGTTTCTGTTCACTGCAGAGGACCTACATCACGCGAGACATTATAGCCACGGATGGGGGTAACCGCAGTACCTCGGTGGAGCTGGCAGTCACCATCACCAACGTGAAGAACCAGCCTCCGCAGTGGGAGAAGGAGAGATACAGCGTGGTCATCCCTGAGAACACCGCCAGGGACACGCCCATAGTGGTATGGGCAAAGTGTGTGTGTGTGTGTGTGTGTGTGCAGGTGCGTGTGTGCAACTGCAGATTATTTTGCACACTTATCAATACTTGATTTAATGCTGATGGATTAGGACGTGTATTGCTATAATGCGGGTTTAATTACTCCAACTCCTGCCATTTGGGATGCTGTAATTCAATTAATTAAATGTTTCCAGTGAGCGGTGAACGTTTCTCAGCCACCGTGTGCTCTCCTGGTGCTCAAAATACACCTTTTGAAAGCTTGTCAGTGCGCCGAAAACTTTGCGGGGTTTGATGCTGACATTGTACTGCGTGTGCCGAGCAACTTTCATGACCTCAGCCTAATTAAATTCATTCAAAATGTCTCCTTTGATGTGAAAAATATATGGCTGTCAATCTAGAGAGTAAGAAATTCCTTTTTTCCCAAGGTCTTCAAAAGGGGACTCATTTAAGAGATGAGAGGTTTGTCCAAGACGACCACACAATAGGTTTCACTGTGATCGTCCATTTCAGACGATCAATCATCAAAATACATTTAATCAAAATGCGACGTTACCTGTGCTCCTTTCAGACTGCCAAAGCGCCTTATTAACTACAGTACTGATGTCGACTGGGGTTCACATAGGAATATGTCATCATAAGGCCTGAGTCAACTGTAGTCAGTCACCCAGATGGGTTTAAACTGGAATAAACCAGATGGTATACGTGTAGAGTATTTTCTTTAGGCAATAGCTTTTGGTCACGTAATGATGTCATGCTTTTGTACATGTTTTGGCCTATAGTATAGCCGAATCCTAACGTGAGATCTAGCCGTTCGCCCCGGGGGAAATCGTAACCTAACCCGTCTTCCCATTCAGACAATCAAGGCGACCTCTCAGCTGGGTGACCCGAGGGTGACCTATAACCTGGAGGACGGGATGGTCCCAGAAACCAACATGCCGGTGCGTTTCTACCTCTCCCCGAACCGGGAGGACGGCTCGGCGTCCATCCTGGTGTCCGAGCCGCTGGACTACGAGACCACGCCCTTTTTCTCTCTCCGCGTTCGGGCGCAGAACGTGGCCGCCGTGCCTCTCGCGGCATTCACCACCGTTTACGTCAATGTTACAGGTATGAATTGTGTTGTGCTGACGTTAACCGATGTTGTGACATTGAGCAACGATGCATTACATTAGTACGTTTTAGCAATATGCAGTTATAGTATCTTTTACTATAATTTGCCTGTAATTCGCCCTAGTTAAAGTATACATGTTTCATCTCTCCCCTAAGACGTCAATGACAACGTGCCGTTTTTCACCTCCTCCATCTACGAGGCCTCGGTGACAGAGGGAGCCCAGATGGGGACCTCGGTCCTCCACGTGTCTGCTCATGACAAAGACCTGGGTCTTAATGGAGAGGTCTGTGGCGACCTGGTTTGTGTTCAGGTTAGGTTATGCAGCATAAAAAAAAAATGGAGGGATTTAATAAGAATCTGAAACCACAGTAACCACAGCTGCAAAATGCTATTCCCTCACTAAGCCATCACTCTGAAGTTGGAGGGACATAGCATCACACCACAATCCCTCCTGTGTGGAAGCTTTTACTTCAGAGCTGTCAAACTGTTGATTTGGTGGTTTTGAGAACTGTGCTGTTGCAGCGGTGTGAGTGACTGTGACAATATCAGTGGGCTAGCGTATTGATCTGGCTTTGGCTGCATTGAGAAAAGGTGGAATTGAGGGATACAACAGAGGCCTTGACATTTTCAGGTACAAAGCCCTTAATATCTGGATTTTCTGCAGGCTATTGTTTGTAATTTAATTTCCAATTCCTCTGCTCCACAGATCACTTACTCTCTCCTGAGTGACAGCAGCGGGGACCACCATCTGTTCCGTATAGACCCCAAGCTCGGGACCATCTACACAGAAGCTGTGTTTGATCGTGAGGCACGCAGCTCCTACTTGCTAGAGGTTCAGTCAGAGGACGGCCAGGAGTCAGCTCGACCTGGCAAGAACAAACAGCCCAACTCAGGTTAGAAGTGATCTTGAAAGAAAAAAAACATCTTACGGAGCGCTTCATGAATCCTCAAACAACCACGGGTGTTCTAGGAAGTCAGGAATTGAAATAAGCAGGGAAAAAAAACAGGAAATATTATGACCACAAATGTGTTTCTCGTGGCATAAAAACAGTCAAGGCACTCATGTGGGTTTGCAAATGAAAAAGGTTTTAATTAGAGGGCCAAGACACAGAGAAACACCTACGTGCATCGGCTTATGCCTTCATCAGGATGTTGGCTGTACAATGCAGGTCTGGCAGTTATAGACCTTCACCACTGTGTAGCAGGATGTGCCTTAACCTTGCCACTAGGGGCAAAACATGGTACAAGAGCTCAAAGTGAAAATGCTACATATATGGACTGTATATAGACCATATACAAAAACTATACAAAATTACAAACACAATGCCTTTTCATTTAGATTTGCAAACCCACATAAGTGCCTGGACTTGGATTTTTTATGCCATGGCAACACATTTGTGGTCATGATATTTCCATGATATTAGAAGTGATGTTGACAATAATATTGAGATTAGATCAGAGCTTTCTTCTTAGCATGAAACTCCTCATTAAGTTATATTTTGATTCATTCCATTAAGAATTAATCAAAGAATTAATCATCATCTTGATTAATTCCATTTCTAACATGGCCATGGACTGCTCACTGCAGGGTCTGGCCCAAGGCTAGGCCTGTTCCTTCAGGTATAATGTAAATATTGTAATAAGTCAAATACAATCACATTCACACTTACAATCACAGTTTTGGTTCATCCTGACTCGCTTTCCCTGTCATGGAAACAACTTCATTGTTCAATTCTAATGCTGTGTCACTTCTTTAGTTGTCAGAGATAACTTTGAAGTGACCTCCGCCCCGGTTGCAATGTAAAAAAGTAGCATTGTTCTTTTCACAAGCCCACAGGGCAATACTGAAAACCTAGACTATGAGCTTTTCCTCTGTGCACTGTGTTTAAAACAGGCTGCACTGGCATCACATTAGATTCATTTACACCCTGGGACAGACTTTGAAAAGTGAATCTTAATTTGATTTATTCTACAACCATGACCAGAAAGCCTCGCTCCTTTCCATGTGAAAGTAGCTCAGAGATTTCTTGAAGCTCTTTTTTTTAACAAACCATCTTGTATTTTCAGTGTTCAATATTTGTTTATCATGTTCTTCCTGTGACATTATGGCAGCCTTAAAACCTCCGTCTGTATCCTAGGGTAACGTAATAAGACGTTTGTATTTCAGACGCGGGTCACAGCGAGGCGGCGAGGGCTGGTATTAGGGGTAAAGGGTGATGTTTTGGAGCAGCAACGCCTTCTCTCCCGGGATGTCTGGGCTACTTAGCATTTGCAATGAGTCTTAGCTGCGTCTCGCGCTACGTATCTCGCGCATCCAGAAAGGGGCTCATCTCCTCTGCAAACATTACCTGCCTTCTCTGTTTCACCCCTGGGACACACCGAGAGAGGAGGAAAATGTAGACGAGAAGCCGAGAAAACGGAGCCACATTCCGCCGTCCTCCTCCAACTATCCAGCAGCGCCAAATTAACATGTCACCCGTGTGTTTTTGCGAGCAGATAATTTACTCTCTTTCGAAGTAAAGAAATAAACAGCGTAATGAGGAGGACACAGATAAGACGTAAACACTTGTCATCTTATAAATATTTAACCTTCCCAGTGGAGAGGTTCTTTGTCTACTCTCGAAAAAAGCAGCTCGTTGAAGACGTTTAGCCCCATTAGTGCTATTCTCTGTGTTGAAAACAGTTACTCCTGCTAAAACAATAAACTCTTGCCACAATGAATAATGTATGTAATTTACAGCACATCCTTGTGAATAACGTTACGTCTGATTTCCATGTCAATGAGGCACATTGCGTCAGGTTAAGTGGCTCTTCCCCGCGAAACGCCGACAATGCAACCGAAGGATTGATAAACAGATGGAAAGGAGGGAATGTGAGTGTGTGTGTGTGTGTGTGTGTGTGTGTGTGTCGTTTAATCTTCTGCCATTGCTGTCATTCTTGCAGACACAGCATATGTGCGGGTTTTCATCAGCGACGTCAACGACAACAAGCCGGTCTTTGCTCAGCGGCTGTATGAAGTTGGCGTCGATGAGAATGCAGATGTGGGCCTGGCTGTTGTCACGGTTAGCGCTAATGACGAGGATGAAGGTATGCTTGACGAGGCAGCATATGGGGGAGGAAACAGTCAAATCCCAGGGAGATCTTTTTTTCATTGCTGTTCCTGGGAGTAAAGGTTATCGAAGCTAGCCAGCCAGAACCAATATAAAAGTTTGCATGAGGCACTTTGAAACTTGAGGAAGCTTTCCAGATTTCAGATTCCATACTCCGGCTGACTTTCTCCTTTGGAATAGCACTTGAAAAAAAAAAGCTTGTCAGTCAATCATTTTGATCTGCCAGCACTCGTAGGCAGTGTTTTGCGAGATGGCATGGAATAGTTGCAAAAAATAGACAGAGCAGTCCCTAATCTGGACTGAGCTTCTGCAGAAATCATGCTGAGCCGAGCACAGTGTGCTAGATTTAGCAGTAGCCACTTGGTTGCCTGGTAATGCACGTAGCACATATGTTCCAAAAAGAGTGACACGCTCCCACGCAGTAGGTGGGCGGGATTTGATCAGGCATGTTTGGGGCCGTTAATCAAGTATTTATGGTGAGCGGGGGTGGGGCTTAGGCCATGCTGCAGCGCTAATGATGAATAGCTGCTGTGGAAAAAAACACACCAACCCCCCCAACACTAAAGTTACTACACTGTCGGATCTCCGCCTGAGAGGCTAAACTCAATTGGTCTTCTTGTTTTAAAAACTCCACCCTGGGCTTGACTGCTGTAAGCCTGTCAGATCCCTGAGGGAGGCAGGGAGCATTTTGTCTGCTAGGGTTGTGTTAGTGCAGATTAGTGTATTTACATGGGATTGTAGCTACTTTAACCCGACACGCTGATTGAAAGGGGAGACATTCTAGGAGATTATTTTATATATTCCAGCGTTAACCCTCCAGATTGGATGGTCTCGATGGAGACACGGCAGATGAGTTTAGATATTGACTTCCTCTTTGCTAGACCACATCCTCCCCCCTCACTCTCTCCTCAGGCCTCAGAATCATTCCCCACAGGGCACTATCAGAGTACATTATGCAGCTTTTCACTCCCTCTCTCTCAGTTACTTTCTTCACTCTTTCTTTAATTAGTGTCTGATTAAGGCTGTGGAGATAAGGTGCAGAGTTTCCATTTAATTAAGTAATCAAAACAAGCAAGGGAAACATGAAAACCCCACTAACGCTCAGGTCCTTGAAGAAGTGAGCTTTAATACCCTCGTGGTAACATGTTGTTGCAGGTGTAATCTAGGGAGATGGCACCGGCAATGATATGGATTCCACTAAAAAAGATCCAAAAGATCATTGGCTCGCGAAACATTAGTCCGCTCCAGTTTCACTTTATTTTTTTCCAAGTAACTTCATTATCCTTTAAAGGGAAATTGCTTTTCAGAATTAAAAGCCTCTTGACTTCACATCTCCGATCGTGCATTTCTCGATTTCCTGTCCCCAGGGGCCAACGCCAAGCTGCGCTACCAGATCACGTCCGGCAACGTCGGCGGCGTCTTCGACGTCGAGCCGGAGGTGGGCGCCATCTTCATCGCTCAGCCTTTGGACTACGAGCAGCAGAAGAGGTACAAACTGCTGGTCCTGGCCTCGGACGGGAAGTGGGAGGACTATGCCGCGGTGGTGGTCAACGTGGTCAACAAGAACGACGAGGCGCCGGTGTTCTCCATGAACGAGTACTACGGCTCCGTCACAGAGGAGCTGGATGGGTCACCTGTGTTTGTGCTGCAGGTGAGTGGCTGATTACCGCTGGGAGGTTTTGCACGTTTTCTCATTAACTACAGTTATCTATTTATTTAGTTAGAGATGTAATTACATTTAGAGACTCACTTTTTTTAAAGGAGCCGCTTCTCAACTTTTTTTCTGTTTCGCTGTATATGGTAACTAAGTGCTAACTATTTCTTCATGCAGCAACATGATTCAGTAATTGAGTTTAGTTACTGTTAATGTGTCATAATATACATATACATAATATAGGGCTGCTGGGAGCATTTCAGAAGCCATATGCAAGGAAAGTGCAGTAGTGGAACTCATTTCTTTAAGGAGGTCAGAAACAAACACTAGGATGGGCTGCCTCAGGATGTCATAAACAAGGAAAATCTTGGTTGACTGCTGAAAAGAGATGAGAAGCATCAGTAATTTTGCTGGGCAGGTGAATGAATATCTGTTCCATTTTCTTAAAGAAGTTGTCTTTATCCCTCCAGGTGACAGCTACTGACCCGGACAAAGATGCGGACCAGGGAGCCATACGCTATTCCATTCATGGCCAGGGGGCAGAGTCCCATTTCATGATAAACGACGTCACGGGGGAAATGTACGCCCAGCGCACCATGGACCGGGAGGAGCGTGCTGTCTGGCGCTTTGTTGTCATGGCAACAGACGAGGAAGGCGAGGGACTCACCGGCTTCACCGATGTCATCATCAACGTGTGGGACATCAACGACAACGCGCCCACCTTCTCCTGCGAAACTGATAATTGCCACAGCAGCGTGACGGAGAACTCCCCTCCTGGAACGTTTGTCGTTGAGATGACGGCGGTAGACCTGGACGACGCGGCGGTGGGCCAGAACGCAATCCTCACCTACCGGATTACGGAGAACGCCCGCAACGCAAACGGTGTCAACATTTTCACTATCGATTCCAGCACCGGCTCAATATCTGTGGCGGCGGACGGTCTGGACCGGGAGTTTTCCGAGCGCCACCAGCTGACAGTAGAGGCCCGCGACGGTGGCGGCATGACGGGCACGGCCACCGTCACCGTCGCGGTAACGGACATCAACGACCACGTGCCCAAGGTTCCGAGAGGACTGGTGCGGGGCCCGTGTGTCCGAGAGCAGTAGCGCGGACAGTCCCGTTCTGGAGTTGAGCGCCGTGGACCCCGATGCCGGCGCTTACGGACAGCTGGCCTTCACCGTGGTGGCCGGGGACCCGGAGCAGAGGTTCTACATGGTCAGCCACCGGTCGGAGCAGAGCGGCACCCTGAGGCTGAAGAAGAAGCTGGACTACGAGAAGGCGTGGGAGCAGCGGTTCAACCTCACTGTCAGGGTGGAGGACTCTGACTTCTCCAGCCTCATCCACTGTCTGGTTCTCGTGGAGGATGAGAACGATAACGCCCCCGTGTTCAGCCCCGGCTCCCACCTGCTGGCTCCTCTGCCTGAGGATGTATCGGTGGGAACCAGCATCATCCAGGTGGTGGCCAGTGACTCTGACTCGGGGATGAATGGGGACATTGTGTACGGCATCTTTCCCGAGTCCGACCCCTACGGGCATTTTACAGTCAGCCAAGCCGGTGTGGTCACGGTCGCCAGCCCGTTGGACAGGGAGACGGTGGCGGGGTACGAGCTGGTCGTCACGGCGACCGACCGGGGCACCCCGGCGCTGACCGGCAGCGTTACTGTCCAGTTGCCGCTGCTGGACTTGAATGACAACGGGCCAGAGCTGGAGGCGGCCTACACCCCCGTGCTGTGGGAAAACAGCCCAGCCCCTCAAGTGGTCTGGCTGAACCGTACTTCAACCCTACTGCGTGTTGTGGACCGAGACTCCCCGGAGCACGGGCCTCCTTTCCATCTCGCCCTGCCGCCGCTTTACTCCGCCGACTTCCACCTACAGGATCACGGCAACGGCTCGGCCACGCTCACCTCCCTGCGGAGATTCGATAGGGAGAGACAAAGGGAGTTCCGCCTGCCGCTGGTAATGATTGACAGCGGCCGTCCACCACTGACAGCCACGAACACGCTCACCATCACCATCGGGGACCAGAATGATAATGCCCACCAGGCGGGGGAGAAAGATGTGTATGTACATAGCCGCAAGGGTGAGTCGCTCATTTCCATTTTATTCTCTTGCCCCTTATTTTCACTACAGGGTTTTTTGTACAGCAAGAAGAGCCTGAGTGAAAGGGGGAGATGGAGGCTAGAGCTGTAGGGAGTTTTCACTCCCATACCTGTTCAGTATAGTCTAGAATTCACAATTGTGCTCTTCCCCCTTCATTCTATCAGTGTTTTGTTATGGAAATGTCGTTGTCAAATCCCCCCCCCCGAGCCTCCAGTACATTCTTCCCCCTTGCCAACCCTGTCTGTGTGCTTGAAGCTCATCTGAACATCACATTTACAATCATGATATATATATTTTTTTTTTTCGCCCCTCCGGGGTAACTCAGTAAGGTATGTAGGCATGTTACTGTTTTGATCGCGCGCTCAGCTCCACGGCGGTTTCGGTAATTGTGGAAAAACAGGGGCGGCGTGACTCATCCAGGCTGCCATTGTTTACCCAGCTGCAGTACTCTGGCACTGCAGGTCGATAATAACATAATCCATACTGAGATAGCCCCGGTTCCTTAAGCTCTACGCTCTCTCTGAAGTGGAGCACTGAGAGCCTATTCATTCCAGCAGTGGGGCTCCACAGTTATGAGCATAATAAGTAGAACAGAACACAAGAATGCAAGATAAGGAGAAGAGAGGGACGAAAAGATAAGTGTTGGCATCAGCAGATTCCGTCCAGACAGAATCAATGTGTGTGTGCGTGTGTGTGTGTGCACGTGTGTGTGTGTGTGTGTGTGTGTGTGTGTGCGCGCATGCCCCTGTTTACCTTGAGCAGGAAGGATGGCCACTGCGGCACTGGGGAAGGTGTATGCCCCAGATCCTGACGATTGGGACAACAAGACCTACACCTTGGAGACAAGCGCCGCTAAGTAGGAGCTCTCTGTTAAACACATATATTCCTGAGTACACGCTGAAATGAAGCTACACATGTGCAATAGGTAGCAATACGCACACCGGCGTCAGGTATCAGCGCCAAAGAGTAAATTGCCAAACCGTGTTGACATTGCTAAATAAAGAGGATGTGAACTGAAAGCGGTGTGTGTTCAGGCCTCATTTCTCCAACGAGGCCCGGCTCCCTCGGTGCTATCGCGCTATCTGAGACATGCCTAACAGGTACTTCTCCTAATCTCAGATCCAATTCCCTTGCCTGTAATATAAGGAACGCTTTCTAGGGGACTTTAATCACAGCAGTCAACAGTGATTGCTGTCCTGGAAAATGCAATCAGATTCAAACAAACTCAAGCAATCTCAGTATGTATACTGTTCCTGGATGAAACAGCCATACTAGCACGACGCGGCTCTGTCAGGGACCTTGTACAACTATTCAGTATTCACACCCTCAAGATCAGATTAGAAATACCAATTGCATATTTGTATTATTCATATAACAAATTCTGACAGTTACTATGACAACTATTGAGTGTTTTTCTGGATTTTTGGAGCTACAGGATTTGCCTTTTTACTTCTTCGGCCCGTTTTCTTTTTCATTTCTTTGTTTTTTTTTTCTATGAATTTGCATTATTTTCTCTTGGAGTAAACCCCAGCTACTTCTGATCAATTCTCCCCTTTTCTGTCTACCATCTGTCAGGTATTTTTTCTCTGAACAAGAGCTCAGCTTCCTACTGAAGCAGTTCCCTGCCACTTACAGATTCTCTCCTCTTCACAGATACTTCAGTCTGAACCAGACTTCAGGAGTGCTGACCATCCGACAGAACACCCCAGCGGGCAGCTACTGGTTGAGGGTGGGGGTGTCAGATGGGGTGTGGCCTGATGTGATGTCAGGGGTCAGAGTTCATGTCAGAGAGCTGGAGGAAAAAGCCATACTGTCATCGGCCTCCCTGCGTTTGACAGGTACTGGCACACCTGATGTGGTGTGATGCTCAGTGATGCACTATATCCTATAAGCAGGGTTGTGTAGTAAAGGAATACTTGTAACGGCGTGACTGTATTCTGTTACGTAATCACCCTCCAAAATTAGGATTACTTCTGGGAATACTTTTAAAGTGAAAGCAATAAACTGAGAAGGTGTTCTCTGTCTTTATGTGGCACAGGAGAAAACTCGTGCTTGTATAAATACATTTCCTGAACTTTAATGTAATTTTGCACCTTTTCTGATTTTTACCAAACTTTAAATAGTGTGTGTGCGTATGTGTGCGTGGGTGTGTGTGTAAGTAAATAAAGGCTGGTCCCCAATAAAATAACCAGAGTCTAAATTTGCCTAAAATAACATTATTACAGGAAAGATGTTCAGGAACAACATGTTTACCTCGTTGCCATAGATACAGGTAGCAATGCGAAAGCCTTCTCATTGAATTTATTACAATCCCAACACCATCTAGTGCTCCAGCTAGACAGACAGACACACAGAGCCCAGCTGTTACTGAGCGTCTCCGCCCCGAGCACTGAATAACTAGCGTTTCACTTATCTTCCCATCCACAGTACGCATGCTTGCTCTTTGCTACCACTATTGTTGTTGTTATGGTAACTCTGTCTTTGTGAAACGGATGTTTTAAAAGACAGCAGCTGCCATAGACATGGATGAATTGACACATTTTCATTGGATGATTATGAAGTTGTCAACCCAGCTAAACACTGAAATAATAGGCTGTTGTGAGAAATGTGTATTCTGGAGTATTTCACATTTTCCGGCGTTGTAAAGCAACCATTCATACTGCAGTTTGGCAATGCTTTCCTTATTCTTCTCCTCCTTAAAAACTCTGAAGTTTATGTTAGGGTCCTCGTTTTTCTATCAGTCTCTCAGAGCAAATCGGTGTTGTAAAGGTCAATTTGGAAGTGTCAGGTAAAGTCCTTGACATTTAAAAAGCCATTCTGCGAATAGGGTTGAAGGCTGTTATGGATGCCTCTGACTCCAAATCATTATCATTTTTGGAGATTAAAGATGACTTCCTCCATTCTCCCGATATTGAAAGGTGGCACCACAAATCTGATTGATCGTGGGGTCATGAAAATATTTCATGCATGAGACCAAAAATGGGCTTCAGTAGGGAAATAAAAGATCTGAATGCATCATGACTCTTTCACCTTATGTATAAGTCAGTGAGGCGCAGTGAGGAAATGGATCAATGGACGGAGATGTTAGGCTACCCCATCTGCTAATGGAATCAGGATCTCGGTAGACTTTGATCAACTATTTAGCTGTCATTGGCAATTCCCCTCTCTTCTCTCTTGAAGGCATCACCGCTAAAGAGTTTATTGACTCCCACGTCGAGGGGAAGAGTCGGCTGGAGACGTTCTGGGACTTCCTGTCCGAATCCCTGTCTGTCCGGCCGGGGAGCATCAACATTTTCAGCATAGCAGATCGAGATGAGAAGACGCTGGACATCCACTTCTCCGTGAGAACCAATACCGGCTACCTGCACCCGGAGAAACTGCACGGTGTTCTGGCTGCACATAAGAAGAAGGTAGTATATACCGACTCGTCTTCCAGATAGCGATCAGTGCTCATACATCAAGTGAAACACTGAGAAGCTTGAGGGGAGAGATAACCAGGCTTTTATCTGCCCTTTTATTTTCCCACCAAGTCTCTGTCTGTTTAAAGCCTGACCCTGCCATGTCTCTCTGTCTGCCCCCTCCATCTCTTGTCTTTCTCTCTTTTCCTCTCTCTTACATGCTACCTGTCTTCCACTCTCGACTCCTGTAACGCCTGGACTGTTTGGACATTTTCTGTATCACTCTTCCTTACTCTGTCATACCTAACTGTATTCCATACTGCTTTATAACACATAAAGCATTTATGTAGCGTAATATCTTTTAAAGTATCCCTTGCACTATTCCTTTGCACTGCATGCAAGGTCCTGATATCCTTGCACAGTGTGTATCAGCATGTACTATCAGATGAATACCTGTATATTTATTGTACTCGACGATTCTAGCGATTCCTGTTTTTCTCTCCCTCTTTTCTCAGCTTCAGTTACTTCTGCGTGTGAACGAGAGTAAGGTGCAGGTGGACGAGTGCGTGCACGCAGACTGCAAGGCCGCCGGCGGATGCTCCACGCATTTAAGCGTCAGCGACTCGCCCACCCTGGTGGACTCGGGAAGTTTATCCCTGGTCTCGGTGAAGGTGACGTCCTCGGCGGTGTGTGGCTGCGCCGCCAGGGAAATGACCCACCAGCCCTGCTCCTCCTACCCCGGCAACCCCTGCCTCCACGGGGGGACCTGCATCGACACCCAGAATGGCTACCGGTGAGAGGCGAACGTTAGTCATGAGTAGAGGGGGGGGGAAAGGGGTTATTGTTCAGTTGGGGGAAGCCTCAAGAAGAATAGGTTGACGGGGCTGTGACTTTCCTAAGGTGCTGATGTCTTTTCCTGTTAGACTCTCAAGCGTGACATCTTGGAAAATCCTAACACATATCCTATATTGATTTTTGAATCGAATTTGCAAATTCCTCCCATAATATCAGGTGAGGAATCGACCGGGAATTAGGACTATAACCTTCGATGGAAGCCAATTAATCCGGACCTTGACTATTGAGCCTGAATACCGACCTTCTCCAAAATTGTATGGGTCCCTGAGGGAGGCGGGAGAAGAAACAGCAGGAAGTTAATTTCATGCACACATTAATGCCCAGATTAAATAAATATAGAGCAGCAGGATTAGTACAAACTCCTGCCCCCCTCTATGCTTAAAATCTCATTTAATACCATTTACATGAACATGAACAAGTTTGTCAAAGGCACAGACCGAGAGAGGCAGAACTTTTTTTTGTCTTTTTTTTTTTCATCTGCCAGATTGTCTCGGCTTCATTTCATGTACAGGCTGTTGAGAGAAAACCCCTTGTGTTGTTCCATAAGAATAGCTGCCCATATGTGCTATATGCACCCCGTGTGAATGCTGTACGGTACAAGCATAAAGCATCAAATTTGCGGGTCTATCCTCTGCAGAAAGAGCTTAACAGGGCAGCCTCGGACAGCGGCTGATCAGACATTGTCAGTCAGGAGTGAGGAAAAACATGCCCCGCGCTGCTCGACTTGGATTGGCATTGCTCTCGTGAGTCACATGAAAGAGCAGCGGAAAAAAAGAGCGAGGTGCCGTGCATATGTATGCATACGGCTCCACTCTGCCTAAGCCGTCCCCTTCACTCTGTATGGATCAGTATTCCTGACATGTGTAGAGCCCCTCTGCAGAATAAGCAGCGTTGGGGAGAAACAGCCCCTAACAGCCTCAGTACACAGAGCTTTCCTTCCGACGCCGCATGAAAATAGATGGCTTTGACATTATCAGCAAAGCCAGCTCGTCTCACACGCCTAACGCGGTATAGGGGACGGGATGAGATCAGCCGCTCCCTACCGTCCCCTTCATCTCAATGATTGAAAGGGCTGTTTTTCATCACCGCTCGTACAGCTTTTTTTTTTTGGGATATAGTGGTGTTTTTTGTGTGATTATTAACATTTACTAGTGTACACACAGAAACACTCAGCCGAGCCGCCGAGCCGCTCACTGTGTGCTTGTTAATGCTTGTGAGAGAGCACTGATCCTTAACACTCAGTCTCTAATCAAAGTAGATAAGTACAAGAAGAGGCAATTGCCTAACTGCTTCATAATACCTTTAAGAGGGGGGGGGGGGGGGAGACAGAGAGAAAGCGAGAAAGAGAATAAGACAGAAAGAGACCAGGAAATCAGCAGCAGCATGGGAAAGTAAGAGAAATGGAATTAATTATCTTCTAACAAAGGAGTGGTGACGTGTTGAGCAAGACTCTCCAGAGGGCTCAGGCCCAGGCAGCTGTGATAGATAAAGAACAGAGTAAGACTGTGTTCAGAGTTAATTGATTTAATGTAGAATTGAATATTTAGAGCTTTATGGTTAATGCAAAAGATCCGTGCACAGATAAGAGCTGTTCACTTTCCCCACCGTTTGTTCGTTGCTGACTGACTGTCTGCGTCACTCACAAGTCAATAGGACCGTCACCGAGGAAAAGTCACCTCGCTAAGATACACGGAGAGGACATTGCAAAGATTTCTGATAAAAAATTCTTTTTTTCATCATTTTTGTTCCCCCCCCCACCCCCGTGCTAACAGGTGCCAGTGCCCTCCGCTCCTTGAGGGTCCGGAGTGTCAGCAGACGGGACTTAGTTTCCTTGGCAACGGCTATGCCTGGTTTCCTCCCATAAGGCCGTGCTTTGATAGCCATCTTTCAGTGGAGTTTATGACGGAGGAAGACGACGGGCTGCTGCTGTACGCCGGCCCGCTGGCCACTCTGATGCCTGGGGACGCCGAGGACTACATGGCCATAGGTAAAGAATCAGAGTGGTTGGAGGGAGAGGTGAGCCACGGGGGCTCCCACGCTGTCTTCGCTCGGTCAGCTTGGAACTTAATTTTATGTGTTTAATTACTGGATGGTGGCTAATCAGATATACGAGGCACATTTCCTCTGCGAGAGTGCTGCTAAGGGATGTGGGCACTTACTCTACAGAGCTGTGGGTACCTAATGTGGTGCTACAAGGGCAACCCTGCTTTAATGTTTAATGTGAATGCAATACTTTATTGAGTCCATAAGGAAATTCTCTCTTGGCTCGCCCCCCCCCCTCCACAGCTACAGCTACAGAACAGCACACCTGGAGCTGGTAGGGACTCCATATCTTACTAGGACACTTCAGCAGGGTGGATGTCTGCCAACTTGAACTCGGCTCCTCCAGTTGAGGCTCATGGCCACAGGATAGTAGTTCAATGTGTATCAACCCATCAGCCCACTTAGCCATAGTGATGGATAGGGGTGAAAGGGTTATGCTTACAGTAACAAATATTATGATGCCTCAAGAATAACATTGCAGTGCTACCCTAAGTGCACTGAGATCAAAAGCAAACCAAACTTTGAAGGAGCCACATGGTTGGAATTATTGATGTTACTTATCGATGGCATGGGCAGAGACGGACAGAGATGTATCTTTGAAATAACCTTGTAGACCTTGTAGAGTCTGAGTGATTCAAGTGAATTCTCCGACTCCGCATACCACATACCACGTATAGAGCACTGCAAAGCAACGCTACCTCTTGTTGTAGGTATTGGTCCAGGATGAGATGATGATGATGATGATGATGATGATGATGATGATGATGATGATAATCCATTATATTGTAGGTCTAACAGACTCACACTCTATCTCTCTCACACATATACACATATGCATCCTCCAGCTCATTGCCGTTCTCTTTCCCTATGAGAACATTTCTCACATTGGAGCAACTTAAATTTATCACTTACTTTTACTTCCCTTTTCATGTCATGGATCTCATTACATCTACCATTTTCCACCAAGTCCTGTTGTCATTTAGTATCTTTTCTTATACAATCTGGATGGGTCATCTTGTCATTTTCATTTATTTTCTTCATTTTTTGCTGTTGTTTTGTTTGTTTGTTGATGGTTACATAAGCCCTGAGTTATTTTATTTTGTTTTTTTTGTATTTTATCAGTTTTTTCATGACTTTGCCTCAATGTTTTATCAAGAATGCAAGTGAACTCAAGTAAACCAAATAAACATAGAAATCAATCACCCTATCTGAAATTTATTTTGGATTCCTAGCTGGCTGTTTCACTTCAGAGACCTTCAGAGTAGATAGTGTTAATGTTGACCTCTTTCTTGTGTCCTCAGAGCTGATTGGTGGGACACCCAGTCTGAAAATCAACCACGGTTCAGGAACTCTGGTCCTCCAGTTAACAAACAACATCGGGGTGGCCGACAGGCGCTGGCATCGCCTTGATGTGAGGAGTAATAGTAAAGTAAGAGACCTACACACACAATGAAATGTCTTTCCCCAAACATGCTGTCAGTCAGTTTGACCTCCTCTGACTATAGAAAGGGAGAAAAAGAAATCTGCGTTACAATCACACGTCCCAATGCTCAGCAGTTTATGACACCTTTGCTCTTCTACCCAATTTAAAGGAAGTGCGCTTCACTCTCGATCGATGTACCAGCGCCATCATCATGGAGACCGAAGGCGTGGACTCGTGGGCGATGACAGAGGACCGCTCGTCATGTGAGATCCGGGGCGTCACACCCAACAGGGACAGGTGTGATCTATAATGAATCGAGACAAGTCTGATCAATACTACACACTCAGGGTTCATGAAGAAAAAAACTATAGCGAGCAAGCTAACATTAGCACACGGTCGCTTTTTTCATTCGTTTTAGACAAGTGGATTTTAATGGTGATGCATTTGTTTTTCGGAAAATGTGACAAAAGAAAAAAACAATATATATTTATCATGTTTGTTGTTGGAACATATTTGCATGAATATTTTTTCATCTAATTCATCGTATTTCTTCCTCAGGTACCTGAATGGAAGTCATGTGTTGCAGCTGGGAGGGATCAACGAGAACGTATCTTACGAATACCCACAGCTACAGCACAAACACTTCACTGGATGTATACAGAACCTGGTTGTGGATAGCAAGGTATGGGGTTGTATTTTTCAGCCTCGCATGTCCATGAGCATGGAGAGACCTGTTCCCATTGTGGATTCAAAAGACATCGAAATAATTCTTGACCCGTTTGGATAACCGCCCGCAAGGTTTCTGGAGGACTCCACTTCAGTAGGAATGTAAATGTGGCCTCAAGGCTACACTGGAGGACCTGGTGAATGCTGATGCCGCTCACTCATCACTTTCTCTTCTAGTCAAATTATCTCAAAGTCTCTCTCTCTCTCTCTCTCTCTCTCTCTCTCCCTCTCTCTGCAGCGAGTCTGCAGCGATGAGAGATGCCAGAAAGCTTCTGCATGTTCTGCCTCAAGTTTTAATTCTCTCTGCATGCCCCCTCCACACCTTCTTTATCTCTTTGCAGCTCTGTACGCTTCACGCCAATAGGGGTTACTTGATATTCATTAAAAGGATATTTATTAAACATAACAATAATGATGTTGATAATAACATCGAACATCATCTAACAACTCCCAAACAAAGTCACAAAGTGCTGCGAAACAAGATATACAGACATTCAGGAACAAGACGTGTTTGTTATAGTGATCAGGTTTCCTATTAAAACCTCTCAACCTTTCTCTTTTCCGTCTTTCCCTCCGTTCCTCTGTTGCTCATCTAATCCTCTCCTCCTTCGTTCAGCTCTACGACCTTGGCTCCCCGGCCGAATCCTTCAACGGTGTCCGAGGGTGCTCTCTTACTGATGGCCACTGCACCAACATGGAGCAGCTTCCTTCCTGTGGCAAGAGGGGTCGCTGTCGCGGGGATAGGGGCTCCTTCAGCTGCCAGTGTGAGCCCGGGTATACGGGGCCACAATGTGACCAAGGTAGGCTCATAAAATAGCTTTTAAATGTCTGCAGAGGTTTACAGAAAAGCACTTTTTAAATGTCTGCGGATTTTTGGGGGGATTGTAAACCTCAGAACTATACAAGCCAAATGGGAGATGTGGGCAATTCTCTATTCCACCCCCCACCCCGCTAAGATAACCTTGAAATAAATTGCCTTTACAGATCAGTGAGCATGCATTGTAATCTTCTTGTGTATTTCCCATATGACAGCCGTATTAACCCAACATGCCGTGTTGTCTGTTTGATCAACAAGTGGCTCCGGCGTTCTCCTTTGACGGACGCAGCCACGTTCAGTTCCAGCTGCCGTGGTCCCTGCCCGCGAGGCAGACGTGGGTCCAGGTCGGGGTTCGGACACGTGCCGCCGCCGGCGTCATCCTCAGCATGCTCTCCCAGGAGCAGAATGAGTACCTGCGTCTGGAGGTGAGTCATGGTCGGGCCGCTCCCCCTCCACCCTGACGGCTCTTATTGTGTTGCTAGGGCGCCTCGACCTGTTGATTAAGGCTCCGGCAAATGAATGCTACGAAGGCGAGGCAGGTCAATAGAGTGACAAATGGCAGGGTTGGATGCATGGGGGTGGCTACCGAGAGTTGAGTGACTTCTCTGTGTTCTCGAAAAGATGCTTGGGAGGCTGCTATTTTAAAAAATCAGGCCTACTCTTTTCAAGGTTATTTCTGTCTGACAAATGTTGCGAGCACAATTCAGTCTGGCCAGAAAGCAATTGTGTGTGCCGTTGTTAATGCTCCCCTATGTTTCGAGTGCTCTTAAGTGAAGGTCATATCCCTGGCTGTGTGCTTCAAGCCTTTGACACGGCTTGCTTTAAGTGGGGAGCTCAAACTCATGTCTGCATGCTGCTTGCCTTTTTCCAAAACTGGAGTGGCGCTCACGCACAATCGACAGAACATTTCTTCAGTAGACAAGTCTGCTTCACTTTGTCAAAACTCCATAATAGCAAGCCTCTCCCACCTGACACATTCCTGAGTGGTTCTGATGCAAATGTTTCTCGTCTAAGCCTTTCGTTTCATTGACTGACAGGCAGAGTGTCAACAGCATTTGAGAGTAGATGGCTCTGCTAGCTACTGTCACTCTTGACTAACTCACAGGTCAGCTGCAGTGAACCTGTCTCCTCTATGGCGTCTTCCACACTAACGGCCAAAGCATGTGCTTGTATGTGTTAGACGACATTGGTTAAGCATTGATCTTGAGCATTGATCTTCCACTCCGAGTCTTTACAGTGCACGAGAGAAAACACTGTTGTCCTTTTCCCTTGTAGTAATCCCACAGTGACAGGAAAAGGAAAAGGCTGTAGCCTTTACAGTATGTGGGCTGTGAAGTCTCTCTGCGAAACCCTCTCTGGAGCATGAATTGGTGAGCTGTAAAAAACATCTAATGTCTGTCTGCGGCGGCATGCTGAAGCATTTTCAGCCTGGTTGTCTCAAAGCTCTTAGAAACACTTGAGCACAAGCCCGTTGTGTCTGCCAACAACAAGTCCTAATTTAAGGGCCTCTCTCTCTACCCTTTTTTCTCGAAAGGGTAGAGATGGGATATAGTGCACACTGAATAAATAACCAGACATTCACACAAAGGTTACCACGGGCTGGCTGGGTATAAAAAGCATGCAGCCCTCGAAGGACAATGATGTTTTTACAGAGAAAACATTCATCCAATAATGTAATACTTGAAGGGGTCTTCAGAAGCCACTGGATTGCATTACTCTGCCAAACACCAGTAACCAACTCCAGTATATCTCTAAATCATAGACTTTCTTTTTCTTTTTTTAACTTTAAAACATCTAATAGAAATCCAGACATTCATAATTCAGACATTCAGTTGAACATTTTGTACTTAATAATGAGTACGCTAATCTCTTGCGGCACTGCAAGAAAGTTTTTGTAATCAGATTCTTTACAAAGTATTGATTGAGTCTTTTGTCCTTTGCTCATTTTTGTTGTGGACTTGCGGCAGTGGGGAGAGCACAGTCAACTATTACAGTGTGTGTGTGTCTGTGTGTCTGTGTGTGTCTGTGTGTGTGTGTGTCCATTGGGGGGTTGCATTTGAGATGCCTACGCTGAGGTGCTGAGGGAGCAATAGTTAATGCAGGCTGGGCTGAATGCATTACACACTGTATTGAATTATCTTGCCCCACTGTTTCCAATTAAGGTTTGGACATGTACAAGCTGCAGTTATGGGAGCCCCTCCTTGCTTCAGTCCATTGTGTTCGCTCATCCTTAACTGCTGAAGATAATTGTTGTTCCTTGTATACCCTTCCTTCGGGATGACTCTTGCTCCTGCCATGTAGCAACGTCTACGGTAGCTTTGTTAAGCACCGTGGCTGCAAAATTGTCAAATAAATTTTCACCATTGATTTTTTTTCTCTCACCGTTCCTCTGACAGGTGTACCACAGACAATCTTTTTGTGAATGTTTAAATATCACAATTCCTGCCTCCACAAACTACCGATTCCACCTTAGCGTCCTTTCTTCAACACGGGAGCTGGCCTACTTCCTGTAATACTGTTAACGCTCAGAGTCTGTTTGTACACATCAACAAAGTGCAGTATGGCCTGAGTTACAGTCTGTCAGGTTAGAAATGACTGCCGCTCATAGTCTTTGTGTGTTACACTTTTCACTATTTTTTTTTTTCCACCCAACCGAACCAGGCCTTAGAGACCGCATTAGCCCAGATAGGGATGCTGCTGCTGATGTCAAAGCGGGCCAACTCGGATCAGCTTGTCTTGGATTCAAGGTTGCAAAAGTCAACTATATACAAATAGAGCCAAACTCCTCAAGAATGGAGGTCATCCTAAAGGCTGAAATGCCCTTATTCTGTAGGCTTTGGTCCACTGGTCTGTTTGAATGCCTTCCTGTCAGATGATCAAGGCTCCACTGTGTGTCTTAGGTGTTTCAGGGTCTGCTGGTTGTCTTCTACAACCTCGGAGACGGAGACCACAACCTCACGCTGCCCTACCATCGCCTTGACAATGGAGACTGGCACGAGGTCGAGCTGGACCGCTACGGCAGAGAGTTCACTCTGCGGTTGGACGGAGGGGGCGGGCTGCGGG
The DNA here is from genome assembly GCA_034670385.1 of Hoplostethus mediterraneus. NCBI lineage: Eukaryota > Metazoa > Chordata > Actinopteri > Trachichthyiformes > Trachichthyidae > Hoplostethus > Hoplostethus mediterraneus. Next base: position 4,003,539 of record JAXDDW010000003.1, on the reverse strand, counting down.
AGGCGACGGCCTCTCCGGGGAGGAGTCAGGAGATCATTATCGACCCCGCGGTGGTGATGCTCGGAAACTCTTTCCCCTCCGGACACAACCGTAGCTTCCTCGGTGAGTCGCTACTCTCCTGTTTTTGGGGTCAGGATTGAAAGACTGAATGGGTGGATAATCTTATGAATGGGGAAATGAACAAATTGATGGATGGTGGATGGAAGGAGTGAATATGTATTAAATATATATACATAGATACATAATATAGATACAGCAGTGGATTCTGCAGCATAACATATACCTCTGATACCTCTGATAACACATGTACATGATAACACATGATAAATGATTCAGTGGTTACCCTTACCCAGTTCACAACTTGGTCCAAAGGTATTTTTGATGCCTTAGTTTCAAGCAGATGAAGTGTGGAGGACTGAGTCAGTGGCACTGATCTGTATATAAATGATGTGCTGTCTCCTCCTCCCGACAGAGTGAGCAACTAACCGGCAGAGAAAATATCCTGCAAAACACAAGTCCATACTGACAGCCTAGCCTGGGGCTATTTATGTATGTGTGTGTGCATGTGTGTGTGTGGTGTGCGTGAGGAAGTCCATTTATGTGTGTCAATGAATGTGTGTACATGTATTTGAGTTTACATTACTGCCGTTGTGTAAATGTGTGTCCACTAAAGCTTTTGCCCGAGGAATGCTGTCCTTGTGTGTCTTTTGCCATTGAAAACCTTTCTCTCTCTCCACCTTTCCCTCCCTCTTTCTATTCATTTTCCTTTCTCCTCACTCTCTTGTTCTTCCTCTCTCTTTCTCAACCCCTCCTTCTCCCCCTTTAACTCCCATCTCTCCCTCTTTGTCAGGCTGTTTGCGCGATCTGAGGCTGAACGGGCGCTCCATGCCTCTGGACAAGCAGCAGCCCTCCGAGGGGCTGCAGGTGGTCAGCTCCCAGGGTGTTTCTCTAGGCTGCCCCTCAGAAGCCTGCAGAAAACACCACTGCTCTCCTCCCTTTATCTGCGTGGACCTCTGGAGGCATCACGAGTGCAGGTGCAGCAAATATACAGAATAAATAATAGCCCAGGCTCTTAATAAGGCCATGCATGCACTAGACACGCGTACTGTACCGTGCACATCCAGGGCTTGGAGCCAGAGGGGCGTAAATACTTTTAGGCAAACTTTAGAAACAGAAAGGCTCAGCACAGATGAAGATGATGTGTGTCAGGCCGTTCTGCACCTAGTTCAGTCGTGAGTGCAGTGTTTTTTGACTGACATTTTACAGGAGAACGGAAAGTGGACCTTACTTTGACCAGCTGTTATCTTTTCATCGTGATAATGTCATCACATATATATACACACATGAGCTACTTACATTAAAGGACGGAAACAGGTTCATGAATGAACTTTAATCGTCACGTACATGCAGTGAAATTCTTTTTCTGCACACCCCTGACTAGATATACACACAACATATCACCACACACATGCACATGCATTTTCAGGTCAAGGGGCCATTACTGAATAGATCTCCTCAAGAGCTCCTACTTGATACAGATCCCAGTTATGCCCGTCTGAGCCGTCAATACTCACATGCATACAAACAGACATGTAACACAGCCCCTGAACAATTACTAATGCCGGCAGTCAACTCACAAATTGCACCGACAAAATATAGTTCAGTGTGGATTCATATAAATACTGTACAAACACAAAAAGAGATCCACATCAAAGAATAAAAAAAGACCTGATGAGATGGGGACCTTGTCCTGTCTTTTCCTACTGGGGCCTCCCAAGCCAAGAACCTAAAAGCGGCCACCAGATGGCATATGTTATGTAATGGCTAAAGTAATGGCCTAGTTTGCTCCTATTGCAGTCGACACTACACGGGGAAAAGTATGCAGACTCCCCCTCTAATGTATATAATGGAGTAATGGTCTGGGGCTGTTTTTCATGGTCCGGCCCCTCAGCTCCAGTGAAAGAGATCATTGCTCCATCATTGCTCTCAAGTGACTACCTGGTAAAATAAAGGTTAAATAAATAAATAAATAAATAAAAATAAAGCAACACAAAGCGAGGCCCATACAGAAACAGTTTGTCAAGATCGGTGTGGAAGAACTTTCCCGGCCTGCACAGAGCCCCGACCTCAACCCCACCCAACACCTGTTGGGGATGAACTGGCCCTCCGACTGCGAGCCAGGCCTCATCGCCCGACATCAGTTGCCCAACCTCACTAATGCTCCTTTGGCTGAATGGAAGCAAATCCCCGCAGCCATGTTGGAGGCCAAGAGTGTTCTAGCACCAAAGGGGGATCAACTCCATATTAATGCCCGTGGAAGCTGTTCGATGAGCAGGTGTCCACATGCTTCTGGCCACGTGGTGTGTGTCTAATAGTGTGGATCAATGGCCGCCGGTGTCTTGGCTCTTTAAGCTCTCCAAGACCACTGCGGCTCCCGTCCTCCCCGGCTGTGATCTAAGACTCAGAATCAGTGCGGGCTTTTTCAGCACGGTTGGACGCGCATGTTCTGAGCACGTTCGCACAGCCTCAGGTTACGATGCGCCCATAGAGAGCGAAGAGCAGGGGTGAATGATATACTGGGAGTGTTCTGTACAAATATATGTGCTCGACAGCCTCCTAGTGCAATGCCGACGGCAGAACCTGTCTCAGTTTCTCAATGTCTCTCTCTGTTTTTGAGTTGTAACACAGTAGACACTGCACCGACTCAAGAGAGCACCGCTTTGTCTTTGATATAAGTGGTGTAACACCTAAGGGATTTAATTTTATAGTGTCAGCTTAGCTTTCGTAGCTCTGTGCAGTTCGGTGTTCTTTTTATCCGACAGGTTTTTCCCCGAGTGTCTGTCGCCCTCGCTTTTACACTGCAGCCTTCTTGTCTTCTCTCTGTACAGGTGCCCTCCAGGCCACATGACCAAAGAGAGCTCCTTGGGCAAAGTGTGCGTGTACACGCTGTGCGCCAGCCGGCCATGCCGCCACGGCACCTGCGTGGCCCACTCTCCTTCCCGGTACTCGTGCCACTGCAGCGAGGGCTACCGGGGCCGGCACTGTGAGGTGACGCTGGCCATGTTCCATAACGAGGACAGCAACAGCCTCAGCATCAGCTCCATGTTCGCCATCAGCATCTGTGTCATGGCCTTCCTAGGTAGCTATGTCGACTACGTCCTCTTCTACCTTTGGTAACCGAACGCTTTCTGCACCTCCCAACGTCTGATGTATGTTTTTGTCTCCCAACTTCGGTGTTTGCATCTTTTTAAAACCTTTCTTTTCATTTTTACGGCATCAATTTTTTTTTGTCTCTGAACACCTGTTTTCATCGTCATGATATATATGCCTTGCTTTCTGTTTCTGGTTTTATCTGCAACATCTACAGTTACATTTGTTTTTCCCATTGCTGTGAAATCTATTCATACACATGTATTGATCTCTCGAGTTGTGCCAGGATGTGTTTTCTCCATGGGAGGGAGTGGAAACACGAAACAAATCATTGTGATGGAAGAAAAGCAGGAAGGGGAAGCATTGTATTTCTTAATTTGTGATTCGCAGGAAAGCTGTAAAAGCCCCTGGAGGATCGGGGCGGGGGGGGGGGTTTCTTTATGCGTTTCTTTATATTTCTCATCACTTTAACGTCCCCTGTCTCTTCCGATGTTCCGCTACGGCTTCACAAGTCATTTTCACCCTCAGCCTTACTTTTTTATCTGTCCGGCTTGTTTTATATCCCACAATCGTCTCATTTCACCCCCCTGATGTCTGTTTTTATCTTTCCATCCATACTTCTTTGTCATTTTCTTTTTGCCCTAGCAAACCTAAATGTGTCCGTATCACTGCTGACACACAGTGTTATATGTGTGTGTGTGTGTGCGTGTGTAGCGTTGTAGCGTCTGGAGCTCTCACTGCCCTCTGTTGGGCCACATTGCTGTTTATGAGTCTTTCTGTCACAAGCAAGCTTATAAAACGCTCGGGCAATTCCATACACTGTCCCTACCTCTGTAAGTGACTCCACATCCCCCAAGGGTATGTGGCTAGTATTGGAACATCAGTTACTCTGACACTTGAGAGTGAAACTTATAAAGCGGTCCTCAATATTTGATAATGAATTCAAAGATGATGAAGTGTGGCCTCGGCATCATTCATGAAAGTGCATGTGTTGCATGCTAAGTAAAAGGAGGCGCCGTCATTTTGAAGTAGCTCGCCTCTGTCGCCGATGAGGCATTTATATTCAAGGCTCAAACTTTTCACCTCAACAAGAATCACCGACTAATCCATAATATAATTCCAATTGGAAATAGGGGGCTTTGGAGACTGTTATTACATTTTCACAGCTTGTAAAAAAATAAATAAATAAAAGTCTCTCAAAATTAAAGCGAGGAAGAAGAGGAGCACACAAACCAGTTCTTACCCATGTTTGAACATAAATCCAGTTGTGGGTTTTAATGAACAGCCAGTTATTTAGTTGTTTGATGATGACCCTCATCAACACTGCAACTATCACAGACACACACACACACACACACACATACGGTACATTCTACACACACACACACTCTCTACTGACTGGGACTGCTAGCTGGGTGCTAAATTAAAGTGGGACTACTACTCTCTCAACCTGCATTAAATGTTAAAACGATCATCCATTATTGAGTTTTACATAAGCCGCGTCACAGACCAGCCAGATTTCTTGTGAGTTCAGCATGTGCCGCCGACGAGCGCCAGATGAGCCGATGTCTGACCATGCTTCATTAGTCCTATTGAAGATGACAGAAGAGCCTCCCTCTGCGTGATTTAATTGAATTTGATAATATATTTTGTGAAGAAAGGAGGGAATTAGTCGTACGCGGACCGCGGATGCCAAATGATCATGTCTGAGTGCCTGTTCCTTTTTTTTTTTTTTTTGTGTCTGAGAAAATGAACAATAAATGATCTCTCAACTCGGCCCCATCTCTCACCTGTCTCATTTCCTTTTCCTTGTCCTTCAGTGTCTGACATTTCATTCTGTCTGATCTCGTGTCTCGTTCTCATTAACCTCAGGTCAGCGTTATTTGCGACGTGGTCAAGTTGTTTTTCCATCAAGGTCACGTTGTAGCTGTTTACACTACTCACTGATAAGGCGCAGGCCCGTCCACAGGCCAGCGTGCTTGTACCCTGATCATAGCGGAGGAGGGCGGAGGGTCTAGGAGGCAGCAGCATTATGGATTGATGAATGACGGCGATGTTTGTTCTCCACCGCTGAGTGATATTGATCTATTTGGAGATGTAGCTAGCTGCACACCACTGCGCACATAAGCCTGGATGGCGGTGGCTGTAGACGTTGGGGGCTGGGCTTCTCAACAGGCAACGAATGGGTGGGCGTGTGTGTGTGTGTGTGTGTGTGTGTGTGTGTGTGTGTGTGTGTGTCTCACTGTGTGCGTGCACTGTATGTGTTACCCGTGTGTGCATTTGTATGTATTTGAACGTGTAGTTGGCCTCGGGCAACTACATGTTGGAAATTGGAAATTCTGTGTGTATATTGGTTTATGTTTTAGTGCGTGTGTGTGTGTGTGTGTGTGTGCGTGCGTGCGTGTGTTTTAAGGGGCTCTCTGTTGAGGGATTCTGGCCCCTCTGCGTTGTGTATTGAACACCTCACACCTATAGACGTGTTTGATATCAGCTCAGGTGATGTCGAGGGCAGAGGTGTTTTGAGGCAGGCAGCATCCTGGAGCAGGCAGTACCGGAGGTGAGAGGGAGGGCGGACCGCTGCTGGGATCGGGCCTCATCGAGATTCTGGTGTTTTCTCCGAGTCGCTCCAGCACAGCAGTGAAGAAGCCGGGTCAGCTGATCAATACTAGTCTGCCTCCACCCCCCTCCACCCCCCTCCACCCCCCCCAACTCAGGAAAGGCTGGCTGGAGGATCGAGGAGGGGGGGTGAAGCTTAGAATCTCACTTTTTTCTCTCTCCGATAGAGAAAGCATAGAAATGGAAGGTTTAGTTGAACAGCAGGTAAGGTGGTACAGTGCTTCTCCAAGAGCGACCGGCATGATAATAAATAGAGATTCCGATTTTTAATTGAGATGACTTTTTAGTGAGAATTTACTCTCCGAGTTGTTTGTCTCAGGGAATTGTTTTTCTGGTTTTATTTCTGAGTACCTGCCTATTTGTGCCACCTTAATGAGCAGTTGGTACGTTATTCCCTTTCTAAGCCATTACTTTAAAAATTCAGACTAATGTGATTTCCCAAAGGGTTTCCAATTAAACTGATACTTACAACACACCAAATAAAGTATTCCAGTTGAAATGGATCCCATCTAGTGCGAGAGATAAAAGCTGAGGCCAGACAGAGGCCAGAGACGGACTGAAAAATAGAGACACTGAGAGACTTAACGAGAGTAGCGGGGGGGGGGGGAGGAAGAGAGAAACAGAGAGGGAACTTCCAATATAGAGCGAAAAAGAATTAAAGAGATAAAAAAGAAAAAGAGTCAAAGCGCGAACTGGTAAAAACAGATAGCGAGAAAGGGGAAAAAGAGAAAGAGGGATGGCAGATGGGAGAAAAAATATTGGTTGAGATTAATGGACTTTAAAGGTCAGTCCAGCATGTTGTATAATTCAGCACACAATAGCTGTGATTGATGTGTATGCTTTAGGACCTTTCCTTCTGCGCTCCTGCAGCATTCCTTTCTGCATTCAGCCAAGACACCGAGGCTTTGACTTTAAGCTGGGAGGAGTGCAGATTCGGTTAATAGGTTTCCAAGGAACTGTGGTCTTTGATAAGACAGGAAACAGAGAACCAACATCAAAGGGAATAGGTGGGAAGGTGGTGCTTTTGTTTCTAAGTATGTTCCATCAGTATGTCCCCACCGTACAGTCAGTGGTACTAATAGGTCTTACAAGGCAGAATGAATTAAAGTAATGTGGTGAAAGCTCCCTGTAAGACACTCAACTGTTATTATTATGCCGCTGTTAACTATTTAGAAGGATATATTAGTGGCACACCGCAGACTCCTCTGCTGGGGTGTTATAGCAAATAGTCAGGAAAATAACAAATCATTCATATCATCACTTTCCGCTCACTATTACATTTAATTCACACTCCAAGATATGTTTTTCTCCCCTCAGAATCTCATTTTAATTAGGTGTGAGATCGCTCCCCTTAGCCGCCGTGCTAACCTCGCTGCTCTCTGGCTCCCCCTAGTGTTGATGCTGGGCCTGTTCCTGTACTCCTGCTGGAGAAGACACAAGGGCCTGAAGGAGGGCGTGTACCATGTGTCGGCGCACCATGGAGAGTGGGAGGACATCCGGGAAAACGTGCTCAACTACGACGAGGAAGGCGGAGGGGAGCAGGATCAGGTATGGCGGAGAGACACCAGCGCACACACACACACACACACACACATCTACACACACACATAAACACTGTACACGCAGTAGACAGGCAGGGGATTTCATCAGAGAACGATGCACGCTACTATTACATTACATTACATTACATTAGTCATTTAGCAGATGCTTTTATCCAAAGCGACTTACAAGAAGTGCATTCAACATAGGTAGGCAAGAAAACTACTAGTCACCAGAAATCATAAGTGCATTTCCTTCCTAAACAAGCAACTAAGAGCAGAACTAGCAGAACTACTACTATGTACACACATAATAAATACGTCTTTATTTAAAGTAGTCTATTTCTTTGGCATCATACTATGTCATGGGACCTTCGGACGGGATACGGGATGAAAGAACACAAACAAATAAGATGGGGGAAGAAACTAAACGGGAAACGGTAACATTAGATAGTGCCTTGGCAGCCAAGCAGAGAAGGGTGTTTGTCGGTGCCTCGAAATGAACACCAACTCTAGGTTCCCTGGGGTTCTGGGAATGGGAGTCAATTAGCGGAAATTAAGCAAGTAGATACCAGAAGCCGTTAATGCCTCTATTTGTTTTAATAGTGCTGGTAATAGCAGTTTTCCCCCCTCTACAATCAGATAATTAATTACTTGGCCAATCAATGGTGCTGTTGTTGCCAACATCTCTTCCTAGACAGTGGGTCTTCGTCTTAGTCAGAGAATGAGGTTCATTTGCCGGGGAGAAGCATTAGCTGAGCTGCATTGTTCCGAGCGCAGATTGATGCCACGTGGCAACATTGTTTTTCATGATCTATTATACTCCAAAGAGAGCTTTTTCAAAAGGAACTTTCACCTTTGTGTCTGCCTTCCTCTACCCTTTCTCCTCTTTTTTATTGCTCTTCCCCCTCTCTCTCTCTCTCTCTCTCTCTCAGAATGCCTTTAATATGGTGGAGCTGCAGCGCTCCCTCCAGCCCAGCCCGGCACAGTCACTTCGGTACAGCTATCCTCAGTGCATCATCTCCTACCCCCAGACCAGGCCGCCGCAGGACAGCAACAAGAAGGCGATGCCGAACGGGAACGGCAGCGCGGCCATCGCCCTGCGTCTGGCCATGCCCCCCTCGGAGACGGAGACCCCGCCGTCCCCGCTGACCTTCCGGCGCTCCCAGAAGAGCCTGTCCTTCTCCAGCCAGGACCTGGCCCGCTACCTGTGCGAGGTGATCAGGGACACGGAGCACCCGGGGGAGCTCGGCGCCATGACCGCGCCGCGCCGCCCCTCCTCCGGAAAGGAGCGCGGCCTGGCGGCGGTGCGCTCCCTCAGCTCCCTCAGCGCAACTCAGGGTTCGGAAGTCAGGCTCGAGGGGGCCCAGAGCCCCAGACTGGACAGGTTCAAGACCCTCCGAGCCGTGGTTAGCGAGTTGAGGGGAGACTCCGCCAGCCACGCCAAGGCGCCGGAGGGCCAGAGGGACAAACTGAAGGAGAGCAAAGGGCAGCTCAACTGTGAGAAGAGTGGGTAAGACTGCACTGAAGAGAGAACTGAAGGTTGTGAAAAAGCGGAGCGTTAATCAGAGGGTGGTTGGAGAATTCCAAAGGGAGATAATTAAATGTGAGATACTCTGAGACTGGGAGGTTGCCGAGGGTGTATGTGAAGTCTGCTATAAATGTACTGTATTGATGAAACTTTGAACATTTCACTTCTTTGATATAAAAGATGTTTACCAATGAATGATCAGATGTGATGTATTGTTTGCTTGGCATTGCACTGTACAGTATATGTTCCACAGACAGCACTTTTGGAGGAGACCTGTGTCAAAACTTTTCATGTCATAAAACCCACAAGAGAAATGCCTGCAAGTTAGAAGGCCGATGCATTTCCTTTTGAGAGAGTCGGTTTCTTTTTTTGTCGTTAATGACTATCATGGAATCATTTATGTGAGAAGAAGAAGAAAAAGAAAAAGATTTGGTTTCATTTGTATTTTATCTATTTCCTTTTAAATAAATGAATATCTTTGATAATATTTTGGGTTTGATCTTGTTCAAACACATCTGAGTTCACGTTTTTTTGTGTGATCTACAAAACTCTCATCTCATCAAGTTCAAGCCAACTTTCATCATCAAACACAAAATGGCCAGGCTGCTTTTTTTTGTTGCTGTCAAAAAGCCTTAATTGACACAAAGTAAACTAACACACTCACTGATTTACAATAATGTCCACATTGATATGCCTCCCATGTATTTCCTGTTGTCTGCGTGTTTTCCTGGCAGTGTTGTAGGAAGGCGATATTTACTCCTCAGAAACAGCTGTTCCTGTCTTATTCAGCTAGCTATCACCGGCATCGGACGAGGAGGACAAGTCAATTCCGGGATTAGTGTCATGTCTGGAACCCACACCCTCCTGACCCGAGCTTCTGAGAGCCTCCAGCGTGAACCGGAAAGCGTGCGGCTCCCAGCAGGCCGCCCTACTCCATACATAATTGGCCGGCATTACTGGAGTTAAACAGCTGTGACACCGGAGCCGCCGGGGAGGCAGACCGGGCTGCTCGGTGCAGCGGATGGTCTTGATATGTGTGCAGCCTGTCTATCTACCCACCTACATAATGCATCGTGTTAAGAGATATGAGAGACACGGGGAATGCTAAGAAACTCCCTGCAGGCTCCTAAAGCTGCTTCACATTATGAGAGCGAGTGCGGTATGAATAACAAGCAACTTGAAAGAGAGAGGCTCGGGGGTCAGTCAAGATCATACACCCGCTCCTCTTGATTATTACTATTAGTACTTAATTGTTAAACATTTTTAAAGATTATTTTTCTGGCGTTTGTGCCTTGCAGGGTCTCCTGTGAAGTGAGTCAGGAAGGATTGGAGGGGGAGTGGGGGGGTGACGTGCTACAGATTCGACCCCAGGACGTCGCGGTTACAGCCACCGGGGATGGCGTTAGATTTTTGTTAGATTATTTGGGAACGGTTCAATCATTATTTGGCTTCGAGTCGTATATGAATTCACACCGCCACCTATTGGTAGTCTCATCACACTGCACCAGATTGAGACCAGCAACTGCCGATGACTTCAGACCTTCAGTAATCTCTCTGCAATACGCTTAACCGGCAGGGCACCCAGGGGTCCTTGAGTGGGTTGAAGGGTGTCCTGATGAAGATGAGTAGTAGAATAGTTAAATTCTGCTGTTATTCCATTCATTACAAGAAAGAGGACAGTATAGCAATGGCTACTTGATCAGAGGTCTCATTCACTCCACTCTTTTCTACTGATATACAAAATAGGCAGTTATGTAATCCAGTTTAATCCAAATTATGTCTTAGATTGGGGTTCCTGGGGGGGAAAAAAATCCAAGGCCCAATGGATCAACGGCATGATAAACGTTGTGGTTAAACTGTGTACTAAACTGTCTTTCTAAGGTTTGTGGAATAGTGAAATCTGTGTAGAAATACCAGCAGAGAAATTAAATAACTCTTCCTTTAAACTAAAACACAAATCTTCAGATTGGTCCTTGGATATAGACTTGTAATTCACCTTTTATCCATTAGAGGACACTATAAGTCTACAAACAGCATGGAAAGGAGCAAAAACTGCTGCAAACCCTGAAAGGCAACACTGTGCTGATAAAGCCTCAGCAACAATCCCCCCACCGACCTCAAACGCAGCCGCTCCCGCTTATTTGAACCTCGTGGCTGCGAAAGGATAAACAATAGGATGAAGTAAAACGTATCCAGTCACGATCAGGAAGGGAGCGATACAGTATCTGCGTGTCCTCTTGAGCTGGAGGATGCGTTTCAGTCAGTCGGCGTGGTGATGAGATCTCGGTGAAGAATGTCGAAAGGGGGGTGTGGGGGGGGGGTGGTGGTGGTGGTGGAGGAGCAGGGGGTTAGCTGGAGTCTGGAGGAAGAGCGATGGAGGAAGAGAGTGTTTGATGTGACAGCTGGAGATTGTGAGAATGAGGGGTGACACAGAGCCCCAGCTTCCTCAGCCCAGGCCAGTCAGTCTGTCAGTCAGTCACTCTCTGAAACTCCAGCTCTGTTTACCCTCGTGTCACCGACGTGTGTGTGTGTGTGTGTGTGTGTGCGTGCGTGCATTTCCGTGTTTATCCTCAGGCAATAGATCTGGGAGGAGTGACAGTGTGGCGTGGCCCTCTGTCAGTCGCCCAGTAAAGTGGCATGCGTGTCAGCTCGCCTGACAAACGCTCTCATCCCCGCTGCCCAACGACGGCGGCTAGCAAATGTGGGACATGTCTTGTGACAGAGCGACACAGCCTACACGACAACTCGGCCGCGTAGACGGGACACGAGCAGTCGAGTTTGATGTGAGGGGGGGGGGGGGGGGGGGGGGTCACAGATGAGGGCCTGGCTCTCGCAGGGTGAGTGAAAGCTGCGGTGATCTCTGCACAGCTGGAGACGCGACGGCCAATGCGACGAGTCTCTTGCAGTCTTTTGTTTTCCGAAACGGCTGTAAGAAGCGGACTAGGCTCTTCACGCGCAGCGTTTTATTTCACATCAATAAATCATCACGATGTCAATTTTTGATACATGAGTGTAATTAGTGCAATAACAAACGAGACTATCACAGAGAAGATTGGCAGCTTCCATCAGCCTCTACGCTGCGTTTGTGTGCCGCTTTAATCCGCTCCAATGCTTTAAGGTACAAAGGGACGTTGCTTTACTGCAGAAGAGAGACGCTGTTTTTCTAGCGCAAATGGAGCTAAAGCTGAAATGAGGGAAATGCCAATGGAAAAATCAACTCCAGCATGTTTATCTTCTTCAGTAAAATGAAAATGAAAACAAACAAGTGGAGCGAGACAATTGAGGCCAGGGAGGCCAGGGAGGCCAGGGAGGCCAGGGGGGGGAGACAAGCAGCAACATCCTCTTTCAAATCAAAGTTCACATCAAAGTTTATCAGTCGTGTGTGGTCATCATACAATGTACAATGTGCAAACAACAGGGCGACAATAACAACAGGGCTTATGGGAAATGTGGTTTTGGTTTTAAGAAACACTACCACTAACATTACCAATGGTGTGAGATAGAGGCTACTGGTTGTCTTGGCCATGGTTTCAAGGTATCACAGTCACTTTGACAATGAAATATTGATGTTCAAACATGCTACATGTAGCATGTAGCACTCGTAGTCCACCCTCAAGAAAGGGATGAGATGACATGAGCTGACCGAGCTGCTGGGACAACACAGGCAGGAGTTTTAACTGTCATTTTTTTCCTCTCTCTCTGAATAACTGCAAGGTGACAGATTCGGCATCTGACTGCACTTTCAACTCACCAGGAGTTTTTGTTTTTTTTCCTCTTCATCCCAACATGCAGTTCATTCGATCTGTCCACAGATGGCACTCTTCGCCACACCTGAGCACCGACACGCACCACTGATCTGTGCTCACATCAAGAGCCTTAAGTTTCTTCCCAGACGCAGGCAGTTAGATGCTTCCCTCCCTGTGTGCTTCAGTGCCCCGGTCCTCTCCGCTCTGCAGCGATGCACCACGCCACCTTCCAGAAATGCGCCGGCCGCAGTTTATCTTTGACAATATCGGGAGCATTTAATGGCACAATCGTGATGGATTCTGCGAGCGGTTGATTTATTGATCACTTTCCTTGGCTAAGCTGTGAATACTCAAATAGTTACTAATCACCTCTAGAAATCACCTTGACACAAAACCTTTCTTTACAAAAAGTTGGGAACGGGTTCGGTGTTACTCGGTGTTATAATGGAATGAATCTATGTGGGATTACTGAATATCAACCCGACCTATGAGACGCTCTAGTGTTGGATGTAGCCATTTGTGGCTATGAAAGACATCATCCATCCATCATTGAGGAAGAGGAGGGTGAAGCAGAACAGCAGTGGAGGAGAGGAAGAGAGGAGAAGCAGAGGGCGCCTGACAGATGGGCTTAGTGAGTGAATCATTGACAGGGGCCTGCTAACGGATGCTGGGTCCATCAATAGCTCAAAGCCCGTGTGATGAATTACTGCAGACAAACAATGCTGAGTAAGCAAATGTGTTTTTAACAAAGCCAGGCGAAAATATTACAGCTTCTTTTGAGAGCTCCAGACATCAAAACGTAACTTGTGTTCCACACGCTCTGCATCTGTTTGTTTATCTTTACACTGTGAGGCCAAGCTAGCAGCGCAGTTTTCTTTAAGGCTTCATTATAGCTGAGGAAGAAGTATAAATCAGGATTTAGAGGAATTAAATGCAGTTCACCTGCCTTTTTATTTGCCTTTTATTATACTGACATACATTTTTATGATGTAAATTCATAGTATACATCATACTAAGCAGTATCAAACTGAACTGAAAATATATTTTTTAGTTTATATATTGTTGTTTGTATATTTTAATACATTTCTGTTAATATTGGTGGTTGTTTACCTCGTTATCATCATTGACTAGAGGTCATAGCTCACCCATCTCTTTACCACTACATTAGACAAGAAATGAACGTGGATCTGAAATGAACAAAATCAGGAAAAATAATATGAGACAAATCCCATTTTCTGTGTCTTTCTTTCTGTTTTTTTGTGCTCCAGAAAAAGAGTAACCTAGAAAAACGGTAAGTTCTCTCTTCTCTCAGTCCCCTCTCCTCATTGTGTCTCTCCTCGTCCACATTACAGCAGACAGAACTCCACCAGGTGCTGTTGGAAACAATGGCTGGGCCATACAGGGATCAATGCCAGGCCACTGATGGGCTCTCATTCCTTCACCAGCAGACGTGATAAATGACATGGCCCATATGTTTCAGCAGCCTAGACTCTAGACGCCAGCCTCCTTTGTCTCCACATCTAAAGGGAGCTACGCTGTGAAAGAGTAATGCACACACACACAAACAAAGCACACACACACCACACACGCACACCCGACACACACACACACACACACCTTTTTGTCAAAGGCCAGGAAAATGTAGAGAAGGGTTATGCTGTATTGACTGTAGTGTGTATCTGTGTTCAGACAAGTATTGATGACAGATACCTACTGATTGGAAGTGACTCTGTATTGTTTTTAATTACAGCATTTAGTGTGTGGTCCTTTTGGAAAATATGTATACTCTCTCTCCCCTTCTCTCTCTCTCTCTCTCTCTCTCTTCCTCTGTCCTCTTCCTCCCGCCTTTCCCCTTCTCCTTGGCAGCAGTAAATCTTGATGTCTATACAGGTAGCAGTGCTCTGGCCCCTGCCTGCAGTGTCCCAGGCGTCTTGTCAGCTGTCAGAGACGTCCGACAGCAGACAGGGATGGCATGACCAGCGGGCCGGGCCGTGTTGGGACGGGTCAGCCGTCAGTGTTGCGGACAGACAGGCATGTGGCAGTGATCTCCCTGTGACAGGCTGTCAGAGCCGCCGGAGAGAGCCACCTACCAGCACTCCACAGCACGCACCCCTGTCATCCCACCTGACTGCAGACAGAGGGGAGGCTCTGAATCCTCAACTTGGCACCCAGACTCCCCTGCTGCCTGCCGGCTGCTGTACAGTACATCCATTGCCAGCTTCTAAACTTTAGTGAGCTCCTTTCTCTGTGACTTGCATTGGCCTGGCGACTGTCTCAGCAACATGTCTGTATTTCAATTCCTGTGTTGTTTACTTTGTGAAAGGGTGATTTAATTTAGGTGGGTTTTTTGTCTTCTTCACCTACTGTAAACATCCAACCCAGAGAGCGTACACAGCACAGTAGACCACCAGTGAGTTAGCCCACAAGAGGAAGAGATGCTAACGTTGCTAAAGGTTGGCTAGGACTCCTGTCAAATGACATAATGGTCATTTTATAACAAGAGGCATTTCTGTAGCTTGTAGATCCTGTGTATGCTTGTGTGTGTGTGTGTGTGTGTTTAGTCAACCCCAAACTACTCTCTGCCCCCATTCTCTGTGTTCTCGTCTGACAGGTGACATTTGGAGTGGTGCAGGAGATGTATGTGCCATTTGTATCCATGGCAGGGTCAGAGCATGTTACATGACCTGCAGGACGAGGGGGCTAGAGGAAGATACTAATCTCACCCGGGGATCGATACCGCACAGAGAGACGCTGATAATTGACCACTGTCAATCAATCAATGGTGTGTGCACGTGTGTTACACTCAGCCGTTGCCGATATTTATTTGCGGGACAACAAGGAAGAGGAGGAGGAAGGGGTGTAGAGGACCTCGACGGTGATAGTTTGATGTAGCTGTAGAGAACATCTGTGGTCTGTCGCAGGTTTGAGCCTCTCGCTGCTATCAACAACGCTACTGTGTGGAGATGGGCTGTGAGTTGCCCTGGAAGTAGAAATGCTGCATCTATCCTCTGCACTCATGAGGGCATTAGTTATGTAAACAAGACTATTTCCATAAACATGTCGGCCACAAGAGTGATTGAACACCATGTCTGTTCAGGCTAGTACAGTCTGACCGTGTTAATGGGGGATGTAGTTAGCTGTGTCTGGACCGCTGGTGCATAACACATACGCAAGTGCAGACCCACACAAACAAAAAAATGCAACCGCACACACACACACACACACACACACACACACTACACCAGAGGCACAGGCTAGAAATGCATGTGATGTTCAGAGAGGAGGTGACATCAGAATATGCAAAAAAAGACTTTGCCGCAGGCCAGAGAGTTTTAATGATGAATCCATTCATTATAGAATAAGGTCATTATGCTTTTGTTGTCATGAAATGTACACATTCATCATCAGTCCACCCAGGACCAGGTCCATTGTCCCGCTTCTCTGGACGACCTTGGACGAAGCATTTATAAAGAGGAGGGGAAAAAATAACAAACACAAATTGCACACAAATCGCACGCAAACACACGTGCTCACAAACACGCATGCTAGCATAAACACCCTCAAGGACAACAAACATACACGCCACTACCATTTATAAGAGAGGAAATACAAGAGGATGATGTGTGTGTGTGTGTGTGTGTGTGTGTGTGTGTGTGTGTGTGTGTAACCTTAAACCAGATATATGAGCCTGTAATGAAACATTTTATGCTAATTGTATTTGTTTATGAGCAAATTAATGGCAGCCGTGCAAAACGGATGATGATGTGAGCACACACACAACACGATAGGATTCCTGAGGAATTCATTAGCTGTTTGCAGGTAATTAGAGGAAATAATTAAGGTGATTAGAGTGCAACACACAGACACACACACACACATACACACACATATACATGCATCAAAAGATCTCCCCCGCTGCCCTCCCTGGTTTTCGGCAACTCTTTGTGGAAAGTGCTGACAGTGCTGTCTTGACTAACCCAATCACTGGATACAGAGAGATTTTGATCCCCTCTTTCTCCCCTCGTCTCCTCTTTCCTCATAGCGCCCCTGTTTGCAGGGTTTCCCTCCAGTCACAAATCCCTCATACTGTGCCCAGCCACAATCTGACACATGCAGAGGTGGCATATTGGTGCACCGGAGATACAATCGAGTGGAGAGCTCCAGCAACACAATGCAGAAGTGATAAATCAACAAGCTGAGGCTCCCCAATATAGACAGCACAGCATCACAGACAATAGCCTGCTGTCCATCTGAATAGCGGGGATACGAAACACCTGCACAGACACACACACACACATGCACACAAGCAAGCGTGCACATACACACATCCTACAGAAATGTAATGTTCATGTGTGTATCCAGGGCTGTAACATGGAGGGTAAAACCCGCTGATTATCTGAGTGTAATAAGCAACCAGCCCCTTCTCCAGTGTAATTGGTCTGCAGTGGCTCTGCAGCCGAAGCTCGTTAGTGTCACAGCAGAAATAATCACGCAGTAAAAACCCCTCCTGTGACTGATCACCATATATCATACACACACACACACACACACACACACACACACACACGCACTTCCAGATGCATGAATGATCTACACACACACACACACACATACACATACACACATACATGCTCTTGATAGGTGGAGCTTTAATATTATAATGCAGGACTTGTTCGTTAATGCCGGCTCTAGAGAGGGAGTGTTGATGGGTTTCCATGTGACTGTGGAGATGCAGCGTTTGATTTTATTGCTGTTTTGTTATCAAAACGAACAGAATTACAAAATAGTTTAAAGCGGTTACGTGCCGCAGACATGGCAGAGCACGCCGAAACACATAAAACACATCTGAAGCGCTCGCCGTAATCCCAGGTTTCATCTTTTCTGTGCCGTTTTTTTTTCTTATCCATTGCAGCAAACCTACTGAAAAAAAACTGGTGATAGTGATATCCATGTGACTACAGTGGGGTCACTACCAAGGAACTGTTTGTTTTAATCATCTATCATAAACTAATCAAACAATTTTATTCAGTTATTATCCAAGAATACATTATTTATAACTGATACAAATTAATCAGATCAGTTTGTAGATCTTTGAGAAATTCTCAAATTAAACTGAAATATATCTGAACTGGTCTTTTAATAGCTAATACCAGATATTGACTGAATTAATGTGTTATTGTTACTATTGCTAGTGCTTTTAAAATGATGTCATCTTGTTTGCGAAATAGCATTTTGTACTAGTTTTTGCTAAATGTTGAAACAAAAGAGTTCTTGGTGGTGGACTCAGACGTTTGGACATCACTGTACGTAGCCAAACATCTTGTATCATTCAAATGTGCAATTACATGCAGAAATAATATTAGATCTGATGCCACCAAGATTTCCACCATGACAAAGACAAAAATCTGTTTCTCTTATTTATCTGTCTTTTTCTTTTGTCTTTCATCATCTTTCACTGTCTTATTCTTTGAACACATCATCATCAACAACAACAACAACAACAACAACAATGTTATGGATATTTTTTATGTTGTTAAATGCTCAAATCAGATGTACAAGCCAGTGAAAACCTTAAGAATAAGTACTAATTAACAAATTTGATGATAACAGTTTTATAACAACGTAGTCCTAAAATATGAAACAAAGCAGAGCTGTTTTGACAACTGAGCTGCATTATTTACCATAGGTTGAGGGAAAAGATGAATGTAGTTCTTCAAAATATATCCTATTAGATGTTTATGAAAAAACATCAACATTTTTTTAATTTGCTGCAGAAACACCTATGTGTGATTTATATGGGAAGTCTTATTGTGAATATTTGGCATGCTTGCACTCCAAGCCTTGGAAATATTTGCAGGAAAGCGGCACGTGAAAAACCATTAATACGCCTGAGAGGGAAGGAGTTGTGTTAGAGCACACCTCGCTGTGAAAAACTGAGTAGATGGCGGTGGAGCTATTAGTGTTAAAACAGTATAGCTGCTTTCATTGTTTAAGGCGAAGGTGAAGGGCAGCGTGTGTGTGTGTGTTTGTGTGTGTGTGTGTGTGTGTGTGGGCGGTGACTGATGATACTGATTCAGAAAGGGGAGCAACACGCCGTCTAAAACAGAATCAAAATCCGACATGCAGGTATACACCACCTGCACCAGAAGTCATTTAAATGTCCTCCTGGGCCATAGTAACATCAAGAAAATTCAATCACCCTGTCCGCTGTTGGAAGGGGGACAACTTTCTCTGAGATTACTCGCAAAGAAACTTAATAGCTAAGAGCATTAAATGCTGGTTGTTGCTAGCACCGCTGCCAATAGTGAATAAATGATTTTGGCAGTGTATCCAGACAGGGAAATCAATACCAGAGGGTTTTCTGTGGCGTCGGGCTTCTGTATTCATGTAAACATGGGAAGTGGTTTTCTTCACACCTCTGAGCAAGATTGCCTCTCACCACCGGAGGCCTGCCGGGGTCTCGCAGTGGAAGAAGAAGATGCGGCTCTCAGCTTGAGTCTTGCTGCCGGCGGCGGGGTGGAGATGATATCTGAAACGTTCGTGCGCGTTCCCCCCCCCCCCGAGGCGCGATGTATGGAAATATCAGGGCAACTTTTTGTGATTGCGTCTCAATCGGAGGAGCATCTCAGGCTTTGATAACTGGGCGCTCATGCAGAATAATCAGTGCACATTGAGTCGGGAGCCTGTAACGATGAGAGATCAGAGCTATATTTCATACGGTACCTCCTGCACCCTGGTTCTTTTTTGCCGACCCGTCCCCAGGTCTTGCAAGACTCCGAGCAAAAAGGGGGGAATGGAGGGGGAAGGACGGGGGGGGGGTGGCTGAGGAGGAGGAGGAGGAGGAGGTGGTGGGGAGGGGGGGCTACTGCTCAGCCATAGTGACCGGGTGAAAAGGCAGTGCAGATGTAATTTGTCCTCAATGGCTGTTTGGGAAGAGTAATTGTGGTGACATTGGCGGGTCGATAGTATGGATTTTTTGTTTGGAGTGCCCTGTGTGTGTGGTGCTAAGGGGAGGCCAGGAAATATAACACTGCTGCTCAAATACAATAAAAATGGATCGAGGGTGTGGTGGTTGTTTGCAGAGCTGGTAGCCATCGTTTGGCTGTGGATGTCATACTGTAGGTGCTGTGGTTATCAAATACACCCCGTCGTTCTGCCCTATTAACGCCAGATGTTTAAAGCCTTGGGAAAAAAAAAGGGTCTTCTCTCAAACGGGTTGAAACGAACCGTCATTTAAGACGCCGGAGCCAATACAGGTCCGGGGGAAAGTACACAAAAGATATTTCAGGAGAAGCTATTCCATTCTCGAAACAAGCGGCGATTTGTTAGACTCTTTTTTTTTTGGTTTTTAATGCGCTCCCCGCGAAAACCGTGACACATCGATAATGACACACTCCGAAATAGTCTGTAGCAGGACTGCTTCACTTTAGAACAACCTCATCCGGCGTGACGGGAATGCTACCGCGGGGCTGCTAATGTTCCGGAAAAGACGTACGCTGCTGTTCGTACCGTACGTGTGTGTGTGTGTGTGTGTGTGTTTTGGCTGGACTGACCCTTGCTCCGGTGATGGTACAGTAGCGGTGGGGTGGGGGGGTGGGGGTGGGTGAGCAGCCTCTGGACGCCCAGTCAACTCTAACGTGATCAGGCGATGGTGTGTGAGGACGGCGTACTTTGTTTACCCTGAGAAACGTAATGGGGGGGGGGGAGACAAAAAATGACTCACCGGAGAGACGTGCACTGTCTGTGTGTCCATTAGATGTAGCCACATAGGTGTGTAAGCTGGACACACTCATGGATGACATATACACAGACATCCACACACGTAGAAAGCTTACTCACACACAGACGCAGCATCACTGTCTATCGTCGGGTAAAGGGGTCTTCCTCATCAGTGTTGTGTCACTGTGTGTGATCCTGACAAAAATGTAGTTGCCTCCCTCTTTTAGTTGGGTTGTTTTGTTGTGGATGTATCTAACCTGAGCTGTCTGGCTGCTCCCCCTCGTCGCCTCTTCAGTGTCACACACACACACACACACTTTTTGGCATTATTCCTGGCGCCTGCTTGCCACCACATTCATAATGAACAGTGTGCGGCGCATCTTAATGGGACGCTTCCCAGCGCGCCGCGGCCGCCTCGCCGACCGCGGCCGGGCCGGGCCCCCACGTCCGTGTCACCCCCTGTCATCTGACATCAGATCCTGTTTCGCTCCAAAACGCGGTGCTCTTTGGGTAAAACCATTAACAGAGTCAACAGACACACACGGGACCGCGTTTTGACACTCCGCCGCGGCCCTGACGAGACCGAGCGCGACACCTGACGTGGGGAAAAGGTCACGGAGACGTCGGGGAGACGGGGACGCCTCAAGAAACGGAGGAGCGCGGGACTCAAAATGGATGCCTCCGACGGTGATGATGGACACATGGCTGGAGCATGGCCTTCTGGGAGCGGTGGGAGGGGTGGACGTCCCGTCGGGGAGCTGTCCCTTCCGGTTTCCTCCTCGCCCCGCTGACGAGCGGCGTGTCCTCGCTGATCTCGGATGACGAGGCTCACGCTAAGTAGGCAAATCAAATGCAGTTACGTCTGGACAGTTCTCACGTGTAATCAGAGCAGGCGCGACACCGTCATCGGTGCTTTCAAAGGGAATACGAGGCCACCAGAGTGCAATAAAGCTACTCTCAAACCAGGACATTCCCACAATGCATTTGTGGCGATAACATATAGACCTTTATTTGAGCGTGATCCCGAGCTGATCGGCTGCCTTCATCTCGTCTACGGAGAATCCAGTGATGTTCGGCAACCGTTAGCGCACGTAGCTTATAGCATATTACACACATACGTAGAAGCCCTGCTTATACAACCACGTGCTATTACTGTGATGCTAGCGTATATTGTCTTATGATCATCACTGTGTCACAGCAGGCCGTGCACGTTACAGTATTTCTCCATTGGTTTGGCTCATTTCTTGAAACAGAAATTACATTCTCAAAACTCTAAGATCATTTTGCAAAACAGTCTTACAGTTCAGCACACCACCATAGCTCACTTGCAAAAGCTCATATCTCTCCCAAAACGGTTCACTCATGCTTCAAAACTAAATTCCTTTCCCATATAAATAGTCAGTGCCACCAAAATGCAAAAGATCCTTCTCAATTGCTTTGGCTCATTTCTTGAAACAGACCGGACGTTCTCAACACTCTTGGTGCTTTTGCCAAAGTAACCTGGATGGTTCAGCACAACACCATGGTTCACCTGCAAAAGCTCATATCTCTCCCAAAACAGTTCACTCATGTGTCAAAACTAAATTCCTTTCTCATATAAATAGTCAGTGCCCCCAAAATGCATCATCCCTTTGGCATTGTGTAAGCACTGCAAGTCAAAATGTTTAGATGTTTTGTCACTATGGCAGAGGACCATTGAAATATCCCTCATGTCCACCTCTCAGTCTTAGCCCAGTCCTTCATTGACAATGGTTACTGTACTAGTTTTGTTTGTCTAGCTAACAGAATACAATTGTGTATAAAACTGAAAAAAAGTATTTTACGGTAAGAGTAGCCTCCAAGGTTTGACATCACACATTGCACTCATACTGCCAAGGAAATTGTAACCATTTCTATTCACACACATCAAGTAACTTCAGAGTAAAAAGAAAATGTATACAGCATAATATACTGTAATATAAACCCATAAACAAAAAACAAGGAAAATTATATGTAGCCTACAGTGCTGTAAATAAAGCTGGAGTTTCACAAGTAATACTTCTTCACTGGTCACTGTCCTCATCCTCACCCTCCTGGCCGTCCACACGCTGCTGTCTGTCTGGCCACAGATTCTCATCCACATCACAGCGTATATTCTCCCTTGTGATGCAACGAGGGAAGAAACGGCGTGCATGTCGCAACCATCCCCTACACTGATCTCCTGATCTTCACACGCAGTGTCCATTGCATGGAGCAGGGACCTCTGATTTTGAGCCTGATGCTCATACACTCTCCACCTCCAAGCGGAGAAAAACTCCTCAATAGGATTGAGGAAAGGAGAGTACGGTGGTAGGAACACCATGACCATCCTTGGATGAGTAGTGAACCAGGCCCTGATGATGTGTGAAACTCCTCAAGTTAGTTTCACCTGACTGTCAATTACTGTAATCAATGTATCAAATGTTCCAAGAGATTCATAAATGGTATTCATGGTATTATGTTCTTGACTAATTTTGACAATTGAACAGACTATTGTGCATGTGATGACTTATATAATGAAATGATGCTGACATGTTTTGGAGAGAACAACCATTAGACTGAGAATCAACTGATCAGTTTAGATCAACAAGATGTATTCACTTGGAAATTGTGCTAACTGTAGGCTACCTGTACTTAATCATTTGCAAAGATGTACTGAGACATTGAGACATGTACTAAGACATTTGCAATTTGATGAAATGAATGAGAAATGCTATTCTGTTGTGAACAATTGCAAAGTGGTTTGGAGGTTTGTCCATGTTATTTTCAGAATGTAATTTCTGTTTCAAGAAATGAGCCAAACCAATGGAGAAATACTGTAATAGACGGAGAACCGAGAAGTGAGTCCTCCCGTTGTGTGACATTGCCAGAGCTAATTTGCACGTGAAAATGATTACGGCAGATTAAAAAGGTGTGAAGATTTACATTTTCACAGGAATGCAACGTTCGCTTAATTTAACGACAAACCGCTCAATATAGAACGGAGTTGATGTGTGCAAAATGATGGAGTTTCATAGTACCCAGACACATAAGAGTGAAGAGTCTCACTTTTTCGGTCGCCCCTGCCCCCCCCCCCCCCCCCCCACGAAATTGGCTCTTTAAAAGCACAACGCCGTGGGGAACTGTGGTACAAATGAGTCTGAAAGAGAGAGAGAGGCGGAGTTGGTGGCGTTTCCGATGCTTGGCTCTGCATAGAAGATGCAGTGTTGCTTTGTAACTCATCGTTGGATCTGTTGAACACAGATTCACACATGTAATAGGAGGAGAATGCCAAGGGGAGATGGACACAAGAGATACTTTGGAAAGCTAGCGAGCAAGGCCAGAGGAAGAGGGAGGGAGGGAGGGAGGGAGGGAGGGAGGGAGCGATTCCCCGGGGCCCTATTAGAGGCAGTTCTGAGGGCCTGTGACATCTGACTGGATCAGTGTTCTTCAGACAGAGGCTCTCCTCTTATCCACTCTTCTGCTGGAGTCAATAAACACATCACCTACGCACAAACATAGCCGCGCGGTAACTGGGCCTCTGGGGTACGCGGCAGATTAGTTCATTTAGAGGAGGTTTGATTCTTTCTCCTTGAAGATGAACAGCTTGCTAAGGACTCTAATGAGAATGTCATTGCCGTTTTAAATGTGTTTTCGGCACCTGCAGCCGGAAAACAGGAAAATCAGAAAATGTCCTTTTACCTATTTCACTCTGAATCGACTCACGTGGCATAGACCGTGTAGATAGTTGAGTTAAAAGTCATATTTATGGTTTGCTAATGAAAGATGCACCTTCCAAAGATGCGGGACTGACTTACAAAAAACAAACTAGTGACAAGCCGTAAACACGTTTCTTCCCTCGCCGCCGCTGCGGTGGCACCGAGCAAGGGTGAAACTTTGAAAGTCAAGCGGTCCTTTATCCATCCCTGCTCTGACCTTTCTGCTAGGCTGCCCTGTATTCACTGGCTGTCAGTGTGAGTTTGTCAGGAGCCATCCGTCTCTGTCCACCTCCGCCCCCCCTCCCCAAATCCCTGCCGACCCATTAGCCGATAGGATCCCGGGGAGCAGCGGCGTGGCGAGCCTACGGGGGCCTCTCTTCCCCGCCACCTCCTCCCCCCCCCCCCGCCCCTCAGCCCTCGTATCCACGTAACGCAGAGCTCATCCAGGTACCCCAGAGAGAGAGCTAGCCGGCTATATATATATATATACAGTATGTAGCAAAAGCATCAACACAGCACTACTGTCTGACGTGTGACCCAAGGGAGCTGCAGAGAGAGGCTGATAGCTGCTGGGACAGAGGGAGAGCTGGTGGCATCACTGCAGGGGTAATGCTGCTGTTCTCCACTGATCTGTAGTGTCTCATTTTATCAGCCTGCATGTTTGCGCGGACCAGAGGATAGCGAGTCTGTTATTGAGGCTGCGGCCGTCATATCCGATGCACTCTGAGGTTAATTTTTTTCTCATTTGGTGCCCCATGGTTTGATGTAAAGGTCTGTGTTGGTCACTGCTCTGCCGAGATTAGGGACGGAGAGGATAGCCGGAGACTGACGGGGTTAGATAGGACGAGAGGAAGCGGGGGAGGCGGGGTAGAGGGGGTGGTGGGCTGGGAGAAAGAGAAAGTAAGTGAAGGGTTTTGGGGAGGAGAAGAAAAAAAAAAAAGAATGCAATTGTGAGCGATAGAGGGATGGATAGTCGGAGCGAAGGAGGAGGAGGAGAAATAGACAGTGAGAGAGGGAGGGGAGAGGGCGAGAGGAAGGGAGGAGGCAGTAACATGTGATTAATGGATGGGTGGTAGTGGGGAGGTTGAGGCAGACTGGGAGAGAGCAGAGTGACAGTAATAAAGTGAACCTGCCTCCCATTCATCTCCCTCAGCCCATCTCCCGTCTGACTGGTAGGGCTTTACACACTCTGACTAATGCCACGCTCCGCATGCGGGCACAGACAGGAGTGCCACACACTTGCTTCTCGGCTGCTACGCCGCCACGGAGACGGACCAGGCAACCTCCCCCCCCCACCCCCCGACAACGCCTCCCCCGTTGTCAGCGCCGAGCCCCCCCCGTCGTCGTCCCCCACCGGCTCAATCAATCAGCGGGTAGGTGACGGCTGATCTGAAAGATCAACACTACCTCATCGCTTTTTATGGCTTCTAAATCACACCGTGTATCGGGGGCCCGCCTCGCGTTAAAAAAAAAAAAAAAACGATCGCCGGCGTTCGCTTTTAATAACAGGTCAACATGGCGGTGGCGTTTCAGCCCCGCCGCACGACCTTTCCCCAGATGGAACGTTGAGTTGTGGTGTTTTTTTTTTTTTTCCCTGTAACCCAGTTCTACCGTAACAGCCGGGTGATGTTTGCCGGTGTTTTGGTACATTTCGCCCCCGTTTCAAGGATGAGTCTGTTAAACGGCCGTGGCGAAGGTAAACAGCGCTTAGTTGACCTTGCCGTCGGCGGTGGCAACGAGATGCACATCCCAAACGTGGCCTCATTAACCTGTCCTGAGCTGTTTCAGGTCACCGGTTTTACATTGATTCCACACTGGGGGGGAAACCAAAACCCCCCCAACCCCGTCCCCTATAATAGCGTTATGTCAGGGTTGTTACCTCTGCTCATCACGTGCTACTTCCTGTAATTATAGTAAATGAAACACGGACCCTAAATATTCATCGTTGTGGGATTGTGCGTTGCGTTCGCAGCCGTGACCTCGCCCCAACCCCTTCCCTCCACTTCCCCCCCCCCCCCCGCCCCCAGCCCCTCTGAGTGAATACATTAGCAGAGCCCGCTGCTGGGTGTATGTAGCGGCGAATGTAATGCGAAATTCACTTTAATTTTTGTCGACGAGCGCTCGTTCGTCTCTCAGTCAACTTCCGCGGCGCGCCGGTAAATCACGGCGTTTGAAACCCCCCGAAGCCTCCAGCGGGAAAATGAAATGTATGACCAAATTGCCTTAAATTACTTTGGCACTGACTTGATAAAGGACTCTCGGTGTTATTTCAATCATCGGCGGTTTTAATTGCTCCTAGGTATAATGAACACATTACTAATTGATAAGGAAACGAGGAACACTAAAAAATCCCTCTCCAATGAGCCCCACCTGCACGGGGTAAATCTGTCTTCATATCAGCCGCGTGACTTTTGCCCGGGCAGACAATAGATTAAACAATGAATGAATGATTTATTAGCTGTCGTTGTCATGCTATTTAGATGGATGGGTGTACACGCGGCGTGACCTCACTTCCTTGTTCTCCGCCTTGTATTCGAGGGTGTGAGGGGAGGAGGGGGGTGGAGCGGGACACGTCGGAAAGGGCGGGGCGGGGTCAGGCTCGCCGCTGGCCACTGACAGGACCCGGCCACTTGATCAATGATCCCCGGATTCGATATTGTGGCCGGGGTGTGAGGCAGCTGCATCTGAACTTCAAATAGGTGCAGAGGGACAAAGGTGTGTGTGTGTGTGTGTGTGGGATGGAGTGTTAAACCAGAAAAGTAACTACCTTTACTCTCTCCAACCTCACCTCCCCTCTCTCTCTCTCTCTCCCTCTCTCCTCCTCTTCCTGCCTCTCTCTTCCTCTCTCAAATGGGTTATTCTGGCGATGGCCCTGACAGGCCATGGTTTGGATTTTGATTTATGTTCCTGTGAAGCTCAAATCAAAGATTCCATCTACTGCTGCTTTATGGCAGCTGGGATGATGAATGGTGCAGTCTCTCGGTCAAACCAAGCCGCTGTGTCTTTGCCCCACATTTTAATTGCTAAAGTAGCCAGTCATCGCTCAGCCCTCCTACCCTCTCCCTGCCTCCCATCCTCATCCTTTCTCTGCTTTTCAACCCATTGTCTCTCACCCTCTCTCTCATTCACTCTCGATAATGCGCCCTTATCTCTCGCACGCTCGCTCTCTCGCGGTGAAACGTCTGTTTATAATAACCAGAGGATGGTGTAACTTTCCTTGATACAGAAAAAAAAAAACAACTTAAATTTGGCAATTTGGAGTGGCCATTTGAGAGAAATAATAATCCCGTCCAGCTCGTGAACTATCCTGAGATTTAAGCAGAGCGGTCTAACAGATATCCCTTAGTGTTTGGAAACAGAATCTGTCTTTTCCTCTTGCCTATATTATTTTACACCTCCAGCGTTAGTGCATGATATACAGCAAACAAGTCTGATGAGGGGGAAAATTCATTCCTGCATCAACATAAAAAGCCACTTTATTTGGAGGAAGAATGCGTAGATGTCAAGCTCTGATAGAGTTTATGTTTTCTCGCTATTTTTCAAAAGTAAACACATTCAGCGGTACATGACATTACTAAGTAGGTTAAGTATAGCCCCGGGCCATCATCCATCAGTACAGAATGAAGCGAGCATATTCTGCTCGATGAGAGGTGAAAGTTTTCCACTGTGCCACGATGACATTTAATTTTTCACATCTCCTGCGTGTTCCTGGGATGAATTTTGGCAGACCTGGTGCAATTTAGCTGCTTGGCAGTTTGAAATTGGGCGATGAATCACAACATGGATTCAATGGGAGCCAGTCAGTGTATAATATTTTCTCTGTCAGAATGGAAAGAGAGAGAGAGTGAGGGGGAGAGAGAGAGAGCAAGCGATACAGAGCGAAAAGGAAAGCGAAGGAGGACGAGAGAGGGAGAGCTGCTGAGGTTTTAGACACTGTTCTCCAATCATCTTCCACTCACACAGCCTATCATCCCTTCCTCCCCCTTCAAAAACAAAGTACTGAAGCCGACCATTATGAGAGGAGCTGTGTGTGTGGCTGTGGATGTCTGGCGACGGAGGAGGTCTTTAAGGTCTGCAGTTGGATATTTTGACAAAGAGCACTGAAGAAAGAAATCAATAAAGTCAGGACTTTGCCAGTCACTGAGCAGAGCGGCAGAGAATGCAAAGCTCCTCTCCGACCCAAGACAAACTCAAAATGAGCAACCAATAGACTGACACTGCCTCTGACACAAGCCATTTATTAGCCTGGCAGCAGAATATGGTGGATTGCACAGCTGATGGTCTGTATCTGGGAGGACCACACCTGAGGAGGATATATGTCAGACTGGGTTCATAAATGTAGAGGACAGCCGGTGTAGCAGCACTGTGCTGTGTGGTAATGTGATCACAGTGTAGCATTGGGAGCAGCAATAAAGGAACCACTTGATCAAGGAAATACGCTACAGATCCATTTAGATCCGTGACATGATCCATAGTACCACGCATTACAAAGTAATATAGTCTTATACCTCAACATGCTGACTGAATTGGAGAACACAGGGTCTGTCCCTGAGCAAGACGCTGACCTCTGACCTCCTTGTGGAAGGGGGGCAAGCAAAAAATGAGAATTTCCCCACAGTGATACATTTGAATGCTGTCCATTTCCATTATTCTGTTACGTGTTGTAGAGCAAGAGTGGAGACAAACAATAATAATTTAAAAAATAATAAATAAACAATAAACTACACTGAAAAAACACAAAACTAAACTGTGTTTCAAAGTAGTTTACAAACTAAAAAACAATAATAAAGAAAAGCCAATAAGATAAACGATGCAAAGGCCTGATATTTATTAACAAAGTTACATCAGAATAAAACTAGCAAATACATTACATTTTTTTTATAGGTTTTAATAAGTGAGCCTCAGGAAAGGCAAAGCCTTGGCAAAGGTCTGATCACCTTTGGATCACTTTTGTTCTGGACTAGACTTCAGGATCCTTCTTAGGAAAACAAAAGTCTGTGGTGGTATTTTTCCCTTTAGTCTTAAGAAAAAATGTATCAAGATTAAGATCATTAAGATACTTTTCCACTTATCTTAAAATTGTTGCAGTGTAAAGGAAAGTCTCTAAATTCATTCATTCAGACACAAAGGTATTTCAAAGGATAGTTTTACTCACTGTAACTTATTTATTTGTAACATTTTATTGTTAGGCTTAGCTTGTCACTAGTTTTATATGCTGTATGTCTCATATCTTATGAAAAGACTTACACTTGACAGGCCAAAAGACAGTAACCGATGTTTCAGCCTTTTCTAGGATTAAAGTTACTTTTATTTAAGTACCATGAATAATCGTTCCAAACTGTTTTCTGGATGATATTGTTTATACTGTTGCCGTTTTATTCTGAAAGGTCGCACGAGCAAATGTAGGTTTTCAAACCACCAGGTTAGATTGCTATAGCTAGCAGACACAGTGCATGTTGTCAAACATGCTTTTTTTAAAGACTGAAATTATTTTTTTGGTACATTTATGTTTGCTTACATCCCAGTTGAGATGAGACTAATCTTAAGAGCTTTCTGAAGAACTTTCTCAGATTTCTCCCTGGGTAACGTTTTAAGATCAATCTCTCTAGAGCACCTTTGTCAATCCAGCCAGGTCCAAGAGGACCCTGCCTGAGGACCTCAGTGAGGAGGGGAAGCGGTATAGAGTCTGTAATGTCCCTGGGTTGTCATGTTGTTATCACTGCAGGCAATTTGAAGAACGATTTCACTAACCCACCATTTACTTGTACTCCACCAAAGTGCCAGCCACGTCTAAAGGCAGCTGGTCTGGACCCCACTGTTGGGAGCATGTTGGCCTGTCTCGCCCAGTTCACTGATCTCCCGGTCCCCGGCGTGTGAGAGACCTCCGCTTCCACTGTGCAAAATCACATTAGCCTAACGGGAAGGCGAATGAAAGGACAGGGCTGTGGAATGGCCATAGACCAGTGAGTTGTCAAAGCCATTTATGTTTGGGCAAGAAAAGAGAGAAAGGGAAGAGTAAGTGAAGATGGAGGGAGGAGGGGAGGGAGGAGAGCAGAGTTCCTCTCAACAATGTAAGGCCTTTTTTTTGTGTTACAGATGGGGTCATCTTTCTAACGGGAACGATCAAGCCCCCCCCTGAATCAAGTCGGCGCTAATCTCTCTCTCCTTTCACTCTCGCGGTGATATTGCTTCTCACTTAACGTCTGAGGAGTGCAACCATTTGGAAGCCACCGTCGGCCGGATTGAACGCTGAGTGAAGTGCTCGGATATTGATTGACAAACAGGGCATATCCCTTCCTCTTGCGCGGTGACCCTCTATCTCTCTCCTCACCACCTCGCCAGCAGTCGCTTTATATGACGTAAGGCTGGAAAATGGGAAATGAAATCTCTTTTTTTTGCGTGTGTGTGTATGTATGTCTGGGTGTGAGGATGATTCAAGTTGCCATTTCATCGTGTGAGGACAGCCTTCACAAACACACTCGTCATGCAGAAGATGTTGTCACTGTTGGTGTAAAGTGATGTCTCCGATCACCGTCAAACAACACGGAGGTTTCACCCTCCTCCGACGGCTCAGATCGTCCTTCTACCTCTGCAGTGTCCCATCCCTCCTGTTGCCCTCTACTCAGGAGGTTCTACTTTTGATGGCTACGTATGAAGGGGTGTACGTACGCACAAGAGCTGGACCCCCGAGTCTGTCTCGGTAGTCTCCATCTTTTATCGACCGGCGAACATCTCAGGGCATCTGCTCTTTTCTGCTCTGCACTGAACGGGAGGGGGGGGGGAGTGTGGATTTGAGTTGCAAAGGGAAGACCTTGAGTTCAGTCCAGTGTGAGTCAACGTCCTAATGGCCTGATAGCGTCTCAACAGGAAGTGCCATGCGTCATCGTGTAAACAACCTGACAACGTGACCTTATATGTGCTGAATCGAAGTCAATCGTTTAAAACAGGACAGGTCTTAATTGTCAAACATATTTCTGGGGAAAAAAAAGGAAGAAACATCGCGGTTGTGGTGCTGTTGGTTTCACTGTAAGTTATTTTGCGTCTCTGTATAGGTGACTACTCCATTAGCGCCGTCTCCAGCCGTTATAATAAAGCCAGTGAAGGCTTTTGGCAGGCCCATTACAGCTTCAGTCCTCCCTCCACCCCCCCCAACCCCCCAACACCACATATCTCTTCTCATTACCTGATCGACCTGTTAGCGGGGCATTCGTTACCAAAAGCTGGACCCGCTCCCCGCAGAGCACTTCAGATAGATTTCCCATTTTAGATCAGAGCAAAGTGGAGTCAGCTTCGATTGGAGCCGACATCGGAGGAGTTCTTCAGGGCAAACCAGCTGTGACTGGGCTGATGTGTAGCTGTCACTGTGCCATGACATGATATAATATGAAATGATATTGAACAACGCCGGTTTGGCACTAAATTGTTAGCAGGGCTTCAGGTCTGACAGCAGCCAGTTTATGGCTTTAATCCCAAGGTCTTTTAAACCTTGCTTGACATAAATTGAGTTTGGCTTCTTGAGTGGAAAAAAAGAGCAATGACAGAGAAAACACTTTCCGTTCTTCCCTCTTGTTTGGTTCGACTGGAAAGTTTTTTTTTTTGTTCAGTTGTCAGTGAAGTTTAATTTTCTCCCGGGCCATTGTGTGGCATTGAGATGTTAATGTCAGACGGGGGGGGGGGGGGGGGGTTCAGGTGTGTGTGTGTGTGTGTGTGTGTCGTTACTACCCTTTAACCGTGACGTGGGATTTTTGTGTGTGTGTGTGTGTGTATCTCACGCCGTTTCACACACCATACGGGACACATTCAGCCGATAGATCTCGCAGACGACGACCACGCCTGTATTCAATACATACTGTACCGGCCAGAACTTAAATTATAACGGCGAAGGCAAACAGCCCTGCAGGGTCATCTCGTCTCATTGTTGGGGACGCTGACACCAGCCGGTGATCTATGATGAATCTGCTATGTAAAGCATCAATGAAACCCCCTGAACACAGGTCTGAGGGACCCGTTACCATGACTAATGCCCCGACTGACAGCGAAAGATAAGACTCATCCTTCACCTGAGCCGAGCCCATTTCTCAGCAATAATGTTCATAATGGAGTGCTCTGGGGTCGTTACTGTGTGAATAATTGAAATGGTGATTTAGGTTATTGGGCGCTGAGGTCACAGCCACAACACCTAGCCGAGATCCAGATAAGATACGGCGTAATTGTGAGAGGCAACTGACTTTTGTTTTGGGGTTTTTTTGCGTGGTTTTTGCAGCAGACAAAAAAAAAAATGGCTGGAGATGACCGAGAGGCAGCGATTTGGTGTGTTGCTTAATTGGATGTTCCGGAGACATCTGTTTTTAAAGGGAAACTGCAACTCTGGCACATTAATTCACTTTGTAATGAATGACTGAATGTCAAAGCAGGCCGTGAAATCACCAAGAGGAAAGTGTGTGTGTGTGTGTGTGTGTGTGTGTGTGTGCGCAACACAGTGATGCTTTTCCATCTGTTTGGCAAAAACATTCCCCCCTCCAATACTGGCACCATCGCTGCGCAGTAGCCAGAACGAGGAGGGATTCAAGATGGCCTAATGCTGATTGGAATACCTTTTGAATGAGATGGGGGGGTTGGGGATGAAACAAAGATGGAGTGGACATTATGCTGCTGAATCTTAGTTAAGGACGCTTCAGAAGTGTGTGACAGTGTCATTAATCTCATGATATCACAGACAGAGAAACCAATACAACAGAATCACAGGCGGCGAACGGAAAACGTTACACTGTAAGACCTACTGTAGAAACGCAGGTTAGCACGGGGATGGCCATGCCAACACATGCATCATGTCAACAGAGTGATATCATACAAAGTAGTATTTATGCTATCGTAGAAATGTTTTATTTGGTGCTACAATATAGTACGACTGACCTGGATATCCTCTTCCGCGCTCCCAAGTCCAACTGGATAGGGATGCCACTTCCTCCCTGCAGCCCAAGGAGACCACTTGGCACCTGGAGTGACAGGCTGCCATCAGCGTGTAAAGATGCTAATATGAATTCTGATCACTCACTCATATAGGCGAGGGAATTACCGCCCATCACCGCCCGTCTAGTGATTCTCCACACATGGCAAAGTCAAGGGGCACGCTGTAAAACCCAGGCAAATGGAGTTGGCACGACAGTCGGAGACCCATTCTGCGTTGACACCTCCTTTCTAAGCGGTAGCGCTACAAGACGTGCTCTGTAATGTAGTAAATTGGGAGCTCTGCCCTCAGATTTCCGACTGATGAGATATTTCTGTGACAAATCCATCTTCGTCCTTCAATCTTTCACGACTGCCGGAGCACCAGGAGGATCAGAGGCTAATTACCAAACAGGATAAGAGATACGGAGGAGGAAGAGGAAGACAGAGAATTCACATTTCTACAGGGTGTGAATTTACGCAGATTATGTCTAAGACGGGGGATATTCTTTCAGACATAATTCAACAGGAAGTGCATCCTTGGAGGCATATCCCTATGTATGCGATGAAGAGAATAATGGTGATGTGACTCCAGAGAAGGTATACTACATACTATGGGGAATGATTACCACCTGTTATAAGAGTTCTCCATAAGAGTCCATAAGAACTGAGTAGTACTGTGCTTTTATTGTTGTACACAAATGGCAATTGCTGTTACAAATGAAAACCGTTGTTTGTCTGCATTGATAGTTAGACACATTTTTGAAACCACACTTGAAGTACATCATCGTGATATTTGGATAACAAAAAAAAATGGCAACTTAACACCAAAGTTAAAAGAGATAACGTCCACTCCCCGGCGCTGTCCCTTCACTCCCTGTCCTCCCTCGCGAATTGTTTTTTTTTCCCCCACTCGGGAGGAGTGATGATACTGTCTACTCCGCTCAGACTCCCCCCGCTTGACACCTCGACACGGGGAGAAGGATGTTCCTGTCTGTCTCGTCACATCACAGCCGTCCCGATTCAGATCCCTCCCATCCAACACCCTGTGATGCTTCTCTTTAAAAAGCTGCCCGTCCATCATAAACATCCTCCCTTTTATGTTCCCCCCGCCTGAGAGGGAAGGGGAAAGAGAGAAATCAAACCCTCTCCCAAACACAAGCTGACAGCACTAAGCAGACTGACGTGACATCAGAGAAAGCGATGTGCCAGACGTAGCCCGAGAATTTCCATAACAAGGTAACGCCGCGATTATTAGTCACTCAACGGCACGATCGGTCTCAAGATGTATTAAAGTATTTCTGGGTCTGTATGTGATATCGCCGATGCTGGCAAACGCAGCAAATCGCACATTAGGGTTCTAACTGATACGGCATTAAAGTTTGAAAAGTCTGAAAAGTGTTCGCGGTATAAATCATCGTTGCTTAATCAGTCTTTTTTTCTAAATGTTCTGAGCGTTTCTGCAAGAGACCTAAATTAAATCCCTCACCTTGACTCCATATAAATGTAATTCTGTCAATAAAAGAGATATAAATAGATCGGGGTGTAACCATTCATAATCTACCTGAATATTTAAAAAGGTTCTTTTGGGCAATGAGAGAGAGAGAGAGAGAGAGGGAGAGAGAGAGAGAGAGAGAGAGACTTGATCAATCGTCTGAGTTCTGCCTCAACAATCAGAAGTGCGCTAATTGAAATGGTGTGAAGTCATCTACCACCCCTAAAGGATGAACCTTGTTAGATCAGCGTGGTTCTTCATAATAATTTACAGCGGTGAAATGTGAAATCTACTTTCCCCTCACACATTCGTCTTCTCGCCTCCTGTCCGGACAATGATTGAGAAAGAGTTGGTTGTTGGTGCTGTCTGGGGGGGGGGGAGAGCCACTGAGAAATGTTAAGGAGACCTTTTCAGCGCTCCCGACCCGCTCGGTCTGTGAATGTTAATGTTTTTTAATGAAGACGCGAAGTGAAAACTCTGAACTATACAGCTTGATAACAGGGGGAAGGGGATGACAAAATCGGAGGCGAAGAGTCATTTGTTACGGTGAATGCTTCACGCTTTCGGGGCCGCCGATGGCCAGAGAGTGAAATATGTAGGATATCAGAAGCATAATAAAGGATCACGAGGGTTTAAGGTGGATCGGCGGACACATTTTAAGGGGCGCTTACTCTGAACTCTCATCCGTGTGTCCACCTTTCCCTGAGCTTTTCTATTTTCAGTGTGAGGCTAATGAATCGGGGATCTGGAAAAGGTTTCTCTGCAGGCTTACAATGAGAAATGATAAGAGATTATTTTAGAATGAAGATCAATGGCAAAGTCCAAACGGTATGAGGAGGAGGAGGAGGAGGGAGGAGGAGGAGGGAGGGGAGGAGGTGGAACAGGAGAAGCATATGCCCTAATGTAAGATGAGTGTAATGTGCAACCCAAGGCCAAAGGCAAAGAGCTCATCTCACCAATTCTCTTTACCAGAGTGGAAATGACTCGGTGCCATACATAGCAGATTTACACAAATTAATGACCTGGGTTATTAATAGGCAGAGATGCATATATTAAACACTATGAGTAAAGGTAGCTTTAATTATGCATCCATTATAAAACCTGTTTGACTCTGTCTGGTCTGTCGGTGCATTTTCAGCATCAATCAAGACGGTTGAAAAATGACGGCGTCGTATATAGAAATCACAGTTTTTGTCCCACCTTCCCGTATCAATTAGCGGTTTGCGCCAATTAATCCGACTGTATATATAAATCGAGAATAAATGAAGAAAGAAAATAGCGAGAAAAAAAAAAAAACACTCAACGTATTCAATTGCATGGCTTGACTTTGGGGTTCATTGTCAGCTGAAGGGCTCACGTTAGTCCTCTCTGAATACCCTTCAATACAGGGGGGGGGGGGGGGGGCTCGTAACATTTTCACGAAGCCGGAACGCCGCTCACGTTTTTTCACGAGGGGGGGAGACACTTTGGGGCCGCCGCATGAGGGAGAGTTCCTGCCCTGCCCCTTCTGTTGTCCGAGGGGGGACCTCGCCGCATTGACAATGGTGTCACCGCTCCCTCGGGGGGACACCTCCGAGTGATTTGTGGTCGGGGAAGACTGATGAACTGCTATTGCCACCCTGTTTCTCTGCTAGATCAATTCTACATGTAAGAGTGCGCTTTATGAATGATGGAGACCTCCCCAAGTCATCCATATAGCTGCCCAAAGACACGGCCCTGGCCCCCATAGCACCTACTAGGCAGGAATAAAGCAATCACTCTTCTCAACAGGGCCATGCATTACGCACCCACACCCACCGAGCGCGCTCACATGAATACACAGATAAGCACGCGAAGCTGCACACAGGCGCACGAATAATATCTATTTGCAGAAAATAAATGAAAGTCTTACTCAGTGTCACGGCGCTCTACGGAAACATTTTAGCGAAACTTTGAATTCTCGCTCTTTAATTGGTGCAGAGCGCTGCTAAATGGGACTGTCTGGCCTTATGAGCACAGAACTGTCAGTTTGCACTCTGACACTGCGCTGCGCCTCGTTGCTGGACGGGCCCACGACTGGGTGCACGCCAATAGGAAAGATCTGATGGTATTGAGGGATCACTAGCAGCACACATCTGAAGGCTGAATAGCATCGTGAATAGGAGCAGCATACATAGATGTCATGAGTTCTGCCTCCCGCAGAGAGGTTGAAAGAGAAAAGTAGAGCGCAATGAATACTTGAGTGTTCTGGAGGCTATGAAATTGAAAGGCCTCTCCCTTTTTTTGCCAAAGATTTCAATAGAAGAAGAAAAAAAAGCAGCTCGCGCTTTTTAATCGCAACTTTTTAGATTGATTGGGCGAACTTCAAATCAATGCAGGGTCGACAGACGTCCTCTTTTGTGATAATCCCGGTGTCAGAGTAAAAAAAAAAAACGGAATTATGTGGAAAAACGTCATTTCATGTACATGATATTACTGGAAACAATAGAAGTGAATTTTGCGGATGCATTTTTTCTTTCATTAAATCACTAATACTTCAAATTCTGCATCACACCTTCATTAGGCGAAAAACATTCAAATCAATTTCCACATTTCACACTTTAACGCGTGAAACTGAATGCACGCTGTCCTTTTCCCATGCTGTGCTGAGCACAATACCCGCAAGGTTGCATTCTTGAGACATCAGGGTTTTATGTGCAGAGCAAAGTAAGAGACGCACAGCAGAGATAACTCCCCTTTACAGCGTAAGCCAGGGAGAAGCCGCGGTGTGGAGGCCATATACTATTTATGGGTTAATCGATACAGTATCTGGATGACACCATGTCCCCGCTACTTTCTGTCATGATGACGGCTCACTAATTTTGGAAGGGCTGCTTTCCCCTCCTGCCTTTATAGCAGGCTCCCAGATGCTTTAATTTGGCTGTAAAAATGCCAATCAGCTGGTTGCTTCGTGTTCCAGGGGGGAGGTCATGATGGGGGTAAGTCCATGGGAGGGAATATATTCACATACTTCTCTTAGAGACACTGCTAACCCCTGACATCCCATTTGGGTTGTAATTTCATGTTGTTAAAGTGACAGAGATCCAGCCTCTGTGCTGTTAGAGAGAGGGAGGCAGGGGCAAGACCTGATCACAGTGGCCTTTAATTCTTGCTCTCTGAGTGAGTGTATTTGTGTGTGTGTGTGTGTGTGTGTGTGTGTGTGTGTGTGTGTGAGAGAGAGAGAGAGAGAGAAAGTGAGATAGTGTGTGCGAATGAGAGATACAAGAGTGTGGGCGTATGTGTGTTTGCACATTTACGTGTGTGTGTGTGTGTGTGTGTGTGTGTGTGTGTGTGTGAGAGAGAGAGACAGGGAGCAGGTCCTCGCGAATGAGTGCCCTCATATTTGTCCACCATGCGTATTTGTGAGTGTATGTATGTATTGTACGTGTCGTGCACTCACTCACGCGCAGCATGTTCCGGTATTTGTACGAGTCGTCGGCTAGCAGGGGTCGGCGCTCGTCACAAGCACAAGGGGAAACCAAGGACCATCCCGTTCTCCAGAGATACTGCTGGCCAACGAAAAAAAGAGAGGGAGTAGGTGAAAAATGAACATGACCGTGTAATCACTACCTTGGCACCGAGACTTAACGCTTCTTCGTGAACTGGCTTTGATCTCTGCCTAATGTGGATATATGGAAGAACTGCTGCTTTTACTGTGATGAAGGTTTACATTAAAGTGCTTACATTAAATTGTCAAGACAAGGGTATAAGGGGTGCATACGTGGTGGGAGGCGGGGCGAGTTGTTTACAACAAATTAAAGAGTTATTTTTGGCAACAAATAAAAAATCGAAATATAATTTTAAAAAACGTATAAAATCCATTAATATAAACTGGGTTTGATTATTAGCTGCATATAATAACACTGTGAGCATGTTTAATTACACAAAAATAAATGAAAGCCAAATATCATCATAAACATGATAAAACAAATTAGAGATAAATATTTCTATATCTAATTATAAACATTTATTTATTTATTTATTAGCAGTTGAAACAATGTTAAGAGCAACTATGTTTGACAGTTATTATCACTAAAGTAGAACATCAACTAGAATCCTATAGTAACTAATAAATTATAGTAATCCTATAATACATTTTAGCAGGATACTATAACACAGCAAAACTACAAGGTCCAATAGGAACATTAAAGGAATATATATTTATATAATATTATATATTTATTTTTTTTAAAAGGTAAAATGCAATAAGGTTAGTATAAACTACTGAGTACCACAGACACACTCGAAGCCCCTTATATCAAATATATGTCAATATTATAGTGATTATTCGTTAGGGCATGTAATAAGGCAGGTTGGTAATTACTAGCCTACTGTGTGTAATAAGCAGTAACTGTGTTACAACTCTCAGGGGATGTGATTCATGTGTGCAGCCAGTCAGGAGGACACCGTCTCTCCGGGCAGGAGAGAGTTAACCGAGCGGTGGGTTTGCCCATTCTCCCGCTGTGAGTGACGCGATCATCTCTCTTATCCCTCAACTTTGCCTGTTGCCAGACCAGGCAGCCGAGGTGGACGCTGACTATCACCACTGACAGTCTTATGCGATCTGACCATATCCCCTCCCCTTATATTTCAGATTTTTTCCGCCGACTTTTTCCCATAATCTACTATTCCATAACGATGATTTTCAGTTCTGCTTCCCATCGGACTCCCCGATGTTGTCTGGTCTACTACATGAAGGCGTGAATCTTTGAGTAGAGGTGGATCTTCCCGGATACTGCGAGGGTATATTAAATCAAAAAGAAGAGTTTTACGGAAATCCCCCCAAATAAAAATGCCGAGGAGGAAACAAGAAGCGCCCAAGCGCGCAGCAGGTACGTGGATCCCACTATTATGTGCGTGGAAAAGGTTTATTATGATAAAGCTGCGGATGTTACCTTTGTTTTGTAAAGCTCACTTTATAGTCACTGCATTTCCGTTTTCAGTTTCTTTTTTTCCCCTCTGTGACGATGCACTTTGCTACTCTTGGCTACTCTTGTTTTCCCCCCCGCGAGACAGGATATAAACTGTTGAGGCACATTTCTAACGAAGGAGTTACATTAGACAATCATTTTGTAGCGTTGCGGGCTTTTTTTTTACGTTTTCGCTCTCCACGCTGCCCGTTCGGCCACACTAATCCTATCACATGAGTTGGCTGCAGTAAACTTTCGCTTCCTAATGTTTCCGACTTGAATCCCGTGTAGTT
Organism: Hoplostethus mediterraneus; assembly: GCA_034670385.1. Classification (NCBI taxonomy): domain Eukaryota; kingdom Metazoa; phylum Chordata; class Actinopteri; order Trachichthyiformes; family Trachichthyidae; genus Hoplostethus; species Hoplostethus mediterraneus. Next base: position 3,963,861 of record JAXDDW010000003.1, on the reverse strand, counting down.
TACCGGTCCTTACCACCTTGTAAATGCGGATTTTAACACGTAAACCATCCGGGAAAACGGCGTTTCTTCTCCCAGGCGAGTGCCCGAGGCGTGCCATAAGGGCGACTCCGGCTTTGTGCGCATTTGATTCGAGCGCATAACTTCTTTGCGCTAGTGAAACAGGCCTACCTCTCCTCTTTTTTTTCCTTTCTTGGGATAAGATAAACAATTTGAGCGCAGGCCAATGGGTTTCGTGGACTGGAAGAAGCCATAATCGACAGTTGCCATGTCTGATTTGACGGTTGATTGATTGGCTGTCATGCGGCTTTGATCTGCTCCTTCCCGATTTGCATCAGAAAATCACTTCCCACCATGTGCTGCAGGCCCCTGACGTCACGTTTAGACCACTTTGAAAGGCCCTGTGTACTTTTTACCCTCTCTCTCTTTCTCTCTCCCTCTCTCTCTGTCTGATGGTCAAGTGACTCACGAAAAAAAAGTAGGGGGTGGGGGGGGATAAAGTGGTTTTACAGTGAGACATCACACACACATACACGCACACACACACACACTTCCAGCAGAGAATGTCACACTCCCATGTGCACATCCTCACTTGTTCACTTTGGACTCACACACACACACATACACAGTGGGTAGAGGGGGCGGGAGGAGTGGGTTAGGGGTTGTAAAAGGAGCCGTGTGCTATGTAATGGAGGGGAGGGATGGGTTTGCTCTGTCAGACCGGGCCGTCACAACGGCTTTGTTTCATGTTTGATTTAATTGTCTCTCCCCTGACAGGCCCATTCATCAATGGCTTTAATGGTCAATCAGAGACAGGCTGAGTGAGTGCTCCCATTCTGTTTAGCCATAAGCTGGCCTGGGCTTTTATTTCATCAAAATGCCCCAGCCTAATGTACATGCTCACTGGCTCAGAGTGGCCGCGGGGAGCACATAAAGAATGACTGAAAGCTTTCTGATTTCAGATCAGCGAGAAAGATGGGTTTCTTTTTTTTTTTTTTCTCTCTTCCATCTCCTCCTTTCTCTCTTCCTCCTCCCTCTCCTTTCTCCTCTCTCCTCCCTTCTACACTGCTGTTTCTCTGTTGACGCAGGAGAATAAAAGGCTGTAATATAGATCGTTTTGTGTTTTTAGAAAACAACTTTTTGTCTGAAAGCATAATTCTTTGTTCATCCATTCATCTATTCATTTCTTCATTTTTTCATGCTCCCTCCCCCGTCAGTCAGCCCGTGCAGCTGCAAGTTATAAAGTTGTCAACTGTTCAGTGGCACACAAAGGGTGATGATGAATTGATTGCAGCACAGAGCATGGTGATAGAGAGAGCAAAGAAAAGGATGACAGATGATGGGCCTTGATTAGGGACTTAGGGGGAGAGTCAGCCCACTGCAACCTTGAGACTTGCATGAAAAATCAACCCCCCCCACCCTATTGTCTCTCAAACACACACTCTCTCATCCAATTTCGCTCTCTCCCTCCTTCTTTCCTTCCTTCCCTCTCCTCTGTCTGAGAGGGTTTTTCTCCTCTCTCTCTCTCTCTCTCTCTCTCTCTCTCTCTCTTCGCGGTAGAAAACTTGTTTTGCCTGCTTCATTAAGCGTCGGTCCAATTAGCCGTGAGGCTGATGGAGTCCTGACAGGCCCCGTGATTGGAGATGACAAGCTCGGGGTGCCCGGCCCAATGAGGTTTGCCACCACTTTGATGTAATCAACTTGATATTACACAGAGCCGCTCGCCTTTGGTTGTGCTGTAACTCAATTTTCCGCTGCAGGTGACAAATGGGAGCACCCGCGTACCTGGGTCAGGTCTGAGTGCTCTTAACAGCCGAGGGCAGCCGGCCACGTAAACAGCAGTGCGGGCCGGCCTTCCTTCACGGCTCGATACCAGCCTGAAATCACTGTAGAAAGGCGAAATCTTCCGCCTACTTAACAGGAAGTCAACATAGGCTTTTGCATCCTATGGGTCTGTTTAGATGGCATGTGTGTGCCCGGTTAGTGAGCGTCCTGCACGGTGCGTCTGGAGAACGTGTGGATGTATTTACAGTGTCGGGGAGCGCTCGCCTCTTCCCAGGTATCGTGTCTCTTGACCGGGGCCAACGTAGTGAAATCAAGCCCCCCTCGCTCTACTATAACCCAAGCCGGTCATGTGTGTGTGTGTGTGTGTGTGCGAGAGAGAGAGAGCTTGAGTGCAGGAGGCTCTGTGTCAGTCAGGGGCAGAGAGAGAGAGAGAGAGAGAGAGAGAGAGAGAGAGGGCGAAGGAGAGGGGTGGGGTAGTTTGTCTGGTTTGGACTGGGCGCCACAGCAACGGTCTCTTCTTTCTGCAGGGTCAGGATTATGGCTGCCAGGTCAGCTATGCCAGACTGGCAGCCATCACTCATGTGTGGGCGCGCGTGTGTGTGTGTGTGTGTGTGTGTGTGTGTGCGGGCGCATCAGCACGCTCGCATCAGTGGGCATCTGCTTTTGGGTTTGTTGAGTTTGGACGTGTGTGTGCGTGTGTGTTAATGCGTATATCGAGTTTGGCTAGTGATAGTGTTGAAAGGATTTGCAACCGTAGAGCACATGATTGGGTAAATGGGTCACAGGCCATAATTCTCTGAAGCCCTCCCACCTTGCCCGGGTTCACCCAACCCCACCCACCCCCCCACCCACTCACCCACCCTCCCGCCCAACCCAACCCAACCCCAACCTATGCAGCACGTATGCCAGCTTAGATACACGAGACCGACACGGTACACAAACACGCGGTGGAAACAGCAACACCCCGGCGCAGATATGCGTTGATGTGTTTCTAGCGCACCCTGCAGACACGCGCACACATGTCGTAAAAAAGCACCGAGCGAAGTCGGAAGTGCAGCGTTTTTTTTCTGTACTTCCTGTTGTTTATGTGTGTGTGTGTGTGTGTGTGTGTGGGGAAAAGTATACCCGTTACGGAAGCAGCAAGTTAATTGTTCAACACAACGCACCGGCTGACTCAGTGGCGAGCCAAACAAACAACAACAAACAACAACAACAACAAGCCTCCGTCGGCGTGGTTTGCAGGTGTTGAGCGCACGGCGAATGTTTTGGCGCCCCCCCCCCCCCCCCCCCCCCCCCCCTACTCGTTGCTAATGAAAGTCCCGTGGCTGGATTCCGGCGAGGTTGAGTCACGTCTATGATCTATGTGTCTGATAAGTGCATACCTAATGAGGCTGTGAGCACCAGGGGAAGAGGAGGAGGAGGAGGAGGAGGAGGAGGAGGGCTGACAGAGTGTTTCCCACAGGTATTGACAGATGCCTTTTTGTTTTTGCCATAGGCCCTGACTCCATAAATCCTGCCTGTGTAATGATAACAATGCCACCCTGCCAGCGAGTCAGTGAAAGAGAGAGAGAGAGAGAGAGAGAGAGGGTGAACGGGGAGGAGGTAGTGTGTGTGTGTGTGTGTGTGTGTGTGTGTGTGTGGGGGGGGTGGTGGTGGTGGTGGTGGTGGGGGGGTAATGAGGAGGAGAGCGGGGGCGGTGAAATGGGCCTTCTCTCCTTTTTAACACACACTTGGCAGATGTCAAGCCATAGGGTTGGGCTCCAGGAGAGAGAGAGAGAGAGAGGAGTGCAACTGCTGTAGTAGTGTCACAAATAGAAAACCGTTAGCCATCTACTCTTCTCTCCCTCTGACTTGTAGAGTGTGCTTTCAGCCCGGGCCCTGCTGTCTGGGCAGCGAGTCGGAGGCTTTGTAAAAATAGTCCCACCGCTGTTGTGATAGATGCAGCTGCACTGTGGCAATTGGGGCAGGCTCCTACCCCTCTACCCGCTAAACCCCCCCCCCCCCGCCTCTCTCTCTCTCTCTCTCTCTCTCTCTCCCCCTCCCTGAGGTAGAGAGAGCGTCAGAGCCTGGTGGGATGTGTGCTCTTTTCGGGAAACTGAGTCGCTCTGGTCTTCAGGGGTCCTGAAACCCAATCCAGGAGGAGAATAGCCCGGCCATGCCAGAGAGCCGATTTCCTTTTCAACAGAGTCATTTATCACTGACCCACCCTTCGCTTCTGACACGCTGACGTGTGTCATTTATCAAACAGGCTTTACCAGACACACAGAGAGGGGAGGTGGATAAGGGGGGGGGGGGCAGAGAGAGAGAGAGAGAGAGAGAATGAAAGGGGAGAAAACTAGACAGAGAGGGGACTGAGAGAAACAAAGAGAAGGAGAGGAATGGGGAAAAGAGGGGCAGTGGAGAGAGACAGAGAAATGGAGAGCTAGGAAAGGAGAACACCGTTTGTGTTCGTGTGTGTGTGTGTGTGCGTGCACGCGCATGTGTGTGGGCGCGCACGTGTGTGTGTGTGTGTGTGTGAGTTTTTCCAGGGAAGAGTGAGGTTGCATGAAACCCTCGAGGAGAGGCGTTTGGGAAGGGAGATTTTTTCGAGATGACAGAGAGGATTGAGTTACATTCAGTTGTGTTTTGATGAGTGACAGAATGTTCCTCCATGACATGTCTCTAGATGTCTGTGTGAAGGAGCAGAGACGTCTGCTCTGTGAGTACACAAGTCAATGAGTGTGTTGTTGTCTACTGATGAGCGTGGAGGTGTGTGTGTGTGTGTGTGGCCATATGGCGTCAATGTTTAATGCTGCATGTGTGTGTCCGTGTGTGTGTGTGTGTGTGTGTGTGTGCGCTGCTCCCTGATGAGCAGGGCTGACAGGTATCACTCATGCAGCAGGCTGGCCTCTAAATGAACCCGAGCTGCTCTGCTCTCCCGTGGCCCTAACAGGCTCTCTCCAAGATGGATGCTTCTTTAAAAATCAGATTAATGATGGATACCGGGCTTATAGTGCCATTTATCATGGAGAATATTATTTAGGCCGGCTGTGTATGGCTGTAACTGGAGAGTCAGGACGAGGAGAAGCAGGGTGGAAAGCCTTAGACAGACACTCACTGTGTGATGGATGGCTGAGCTCTCTCTGAGTGTTACTAGACACCAGCGCCACAGCAGTAGGCCATAATCAGATAGCCCAGGGATGTTTATCCCACAACTACACTACCCAGATTGCCTTGCCTGGAAGGTAGCTTTATGAAAGGTATAGTCTGTCATCATTATGATTATTAAAAAGTTAGTGCAATTGTAGAAAAAGAAATACGAGACATCGAAGGACATAAAAACCTCAATAGAGTTTATTGCAATTATAATTTATAGAATGATCCATTGGATCCAATATAACTGACTGTAATGATTACCTACAACTTTCCATTGAGCTTCGCCCAGAAGAGTCTCCAGTTCCACGTCATTCCCCAACAATCATGAATAAAAGAGTACAGTGAGAGGTCAAGGCGAGGCCGGCTCTGCTGCTGCTGCTGCCGTGGCTATAGCAGAGAGCGAGAAAAAAAAAAGGTTATTTTGTTTTTGTCCTCCCCTTTGTTCCCTCTCTCCTACCTCCTCCTCCTCCTACACACTCGTGTGATTTATGGTGGCCATCCATCTTCGGGGCTGTGTCCATCACCTCCTCGTTGCTAGGCGATCATGGCAGCAGCTGTTTGTTGTGAGAGGGGTCTGGTTTGGTCGTCCCAGCCACCAGCCCCGATTTTTATTCCCAGCTTCAGCCTCAAACCCTTCGGTCCCGACCCTATCCCCCCCCCCGGCCCCAGCCTCAAACCCCAGCCTCACTCCCAACTTCAGACCCAGACCCAACTTTGGTCCCCGGGCTCCAGCCTCACCCGTGTCCCCCTCCTCCCCTCCAGCCCCAGCCCTAGCTTCAGCCCAGCCCTGGCGTTAACCCCCCCCAGCCACAGCCCCCAAAACAGCGCCTGGTGACCTGTGCCGGAGTCACACCATCGTCAGGAGGCCTCATTAATCTCAGGCAAAAGGGGGGAAAAGAAAGAGCAGTTAAAAGATATGATCCATGGAGCTGAGTCGGAGGACCGCTAGACTGAGGCGGAGAGAGATGGAGCAAAAGGGACAAAGATGTGGAATCGTTTGGGGGAAGTCTGACTGACTACGTGTCATCAGGCGAGATAGGCTTAAGGTTGAATGTGGGAGGGAATATACGTCCCCCACGACGCTCCGGGCATCGCCGCCCTTGGTCCTGCACCTGTGAAAGCTGCTTCGTTTTCCTGTTTGTTTCCATTTTTGCTCCATCGCTTGTTGTGGCTGCGTCGAGTTCGGGGCTTTACGAGTCGGGTGGGGGGGCTCTCTCGCTCGCCACCGATAGCGGCCTACGTGAGCAGGTAGCGAGGGAGACCTTTTTACGCGTCTGCGGCTAGCTTCACCTCAGATAAACGAGTGAATGTCAGGTCCTGAAGGTCTGTATGTTCAGCTGGCTCTTTGAGGTCCAGTCATAACACAACAATCAGCCGAGGGTTGAACCCATTCAGCAGTCTGTCTTTGTTCGGGTGTGTGTGTGTGTGTGTCTGACACTCTCTCTCTCTCTTTCTGTCTCTCTCTCTCTCTCTCTTTTCTCACCATGTGCATTGACAAGGTTCAGCCCTAAGCTTTGCCTGGGGCCAGAATGATCTCTCTGTTTTTCCCATCTCCCATAGCACACATCCTGCACTACAATCGGCGGACACAATGTATTCACAATGCCATCGGGGGGTAGAGAACACACACAAATAAAAAAAAAACACACCGACAAAGACATCCACGATAGGTTGTATAAGCTTAGCGTATTAGCAAAGCTGCGTTTAACGGCCAGAGCTGTGAGCAGCACCAGACCTTCCTCTGCTCGTCTCTGAAAAAGGAGACTTATGTCAGGCCTGGTTTATTTTTCCAAAATGACCACCGATCACCTGTTACATATTTTCTCATGGGACTCTGGAGCGGGCCCGCGAGGATCAAAGGGAGCCGAGAGAGAGAACTAAGTTTGATTGAGTGCGTTACTTTGACAAATGTGTACGGCAGAAAAAGGCATTTTAGGTATCGCACTGATCTGCCGGTATTTTGACAGAATGGGGCTGTTTTTGCGATGAAATTATTCTAATCTATTTAAAGAGTTCTTGGCTGCTGGGAAACTTGAGAGAGTGAGTGGAAGTCGGCGGTTTGTGGTTTTTTGATTGAGGCTGAGGTGACTTCCTGCCCCGTAGTGTTCTGGAGCTGTTTCCTGTCAGTGAGAGCCCCCCTGCCGAGGGGGGCCGTGTTGGTTTAAGGGCGTCGGGGTCCAGTTAAAGCACCATACACCATGTCGGGGACGAAGAAACACTCGTCATGTTGTAGCGCACAGTTTAACTCTCTCCTCTCGGGCCACCACCACCCCTCCCTCCCTCCCTCCCTCCCTCCTCTCTGATTCAGAATATCCCCGAACAACACGTGATCTGGAGGCCTTAGCAACTAAACCTCTGCTCCTCTGCTCCCCAACTGCATAACTCCTGTAGGAGTAAATCCCACGTACAGTTATGGAATGGTAATACTAGGATTACTCAGTAGCAACAATAGACATTAGACAGCAATATCTTCCCTTTCTTTGGATTTTTTTCCCCCATGAACACTCTTATTTCCGTCTTTAGGTTAAGCTATGAGGGACCACCCATGTAGACGACTTCCTCTCTCTGGTAGAGCCTTTCCCCTTTAGCCCTCCTCCTTGAATTCCTGTTGTCTCTGTGCGTACAGTGATGTAGGTGGGTAAACTATCAAGCCCAGTTGGTGAACGACCATATAAACAACCCGATCTGTGCGTTGTTTGCGCAATAGCATTCATTTAAGCTTTATTTTCTTAAAGATCCTGTTGTAATTCCTGTAAAAGTGGGCTTTTTTTTTAATTGTCTCTCAAATGAAAAGGTATACTGAGTTAGAATGGGCTACATCCTTACACGGGAGAAAAAAAAGCGGAGGTACGTTTTTATTCTGTAACATAAAGACATCCGCTGTCTGCATGGCACCTTTTGCCTTAGCAGAAAAGGCACAGATGAAATATTGTACTCGCCGCACAAAGGATGTACCATTTTTATATCGCTATGCCAGTGGCAAGGTTGTACCCTTTTATTTTATTTTTTTTCAGAGCGCATGCAACCAGTGGTGTTGGCGAGGCAGACTCAGGTAGAGAGTTTTAATGACACATCCTGTTTACCCCGCCGCTGTTGGGTGGGATCTGGCTCCCAGACTCGCTGGATGTTTCCCCAGCTGTGGAGGCCAGTCCAGGAACAGGCACTTGGGTCATCTCGGGGGTGTGGGGAGGGGGGCGGGGGGGGGGGCTGAGTCAAGGCGGGGGTACGGGACTCAGTTGTGGTCGCTTGATGAAGAGGTATTACACCGCACGTTCATGAATCCACGTCCGCCAAAACATAATAAACATAAACGATGTACGCCAAGTCAAATATTTGCCTGTAATGATCTGGGAAGCAAAGGAGTGCAAAGCTTTTCTGCCACGGAGACAGATGATTGATTTTCTTTTTGTCTCCGTGTAATCACTTGTGCGTATGACTCCCGTTTTTAAAAAAAGCAGACAACTACTCCTGAAGAGAAATAACCCATGGGATTGGAGGTGGGGGTGGAAGGGGTGGGGTCAGAAAGGCTGTGGTTTACAGGCAGTCACAGCACCTTCCTGCTTAATCAGCCCCTGTCCCTGCCCTGTCTGTTGTTCCTGATCGTCAGAGCAGCACTGCAGTATTTCTATCAGATGATCTCTCCCTCCTCGTCTGCTGCCCTTATGTTTATGAAAATGATACTCCACAGGAATGCCTCCTGCATGCCAAGATGACACTGTCTTTCCTCATGTGTGTGTGTGTGTGTGTGTGTGTGTGTGTGTGTCTGCGTGTGTTTGTTTGTGTGTTGTGAGTGTGCGGGGAAAAGGTGGTGTCGTAACTGACTGACTAGCTTTATTTATACTTACGTGGGAGTGTATTTCTGTGGCTCGGTGCGACGTGTGTTTTTCCGCGTGTGAGGTAGATAGTCTTCGCGTTTTTTTTTTTGCGCGTTGTGTGTGTGTGTGTGTGTGTGTATGTGCCGTTGCTATTTCTGTGTGAGGCGCGACTGAGATGTTGATTGTGTGAACGTGCGCAGCCAACAATCCCCCCCCCCCACCCTCCCCCCACCCCCCCCCTCAGGAATCATTCATGGAACCTAATGATTCTTGTCTTTTCCCCACATGGCATTGGCTCACTTTATCATTAGCAGAGCACACACACTCTTCCTCACACACACACACACACACACACACACTTTATCAGGGAAATGCATACATCGGACTTGCAGCATACGCCTCGATATTAGTTAAGACTGCATCCAAGTGCATTGTTGTATTCATAATCCTTATTTTTTTTTTTTTACACGGAGGGAGCCTCTATACTCCCATCACCTTTTATTAGCTTGATAAATCACCTCTGTTGTCAGTCAAGCCAGGGAGAATAATTGGATGTGGTTGTCGCCCTGTGTGATGGATTATCAGTCATTGGGGATTAAATTAACAGATAGTGCTCAGACGTAATGGTTTTTGTTTTGCATTTTAAATTGCCTGGGAGCACTGCTAGACTCTCTAGGTTTTTATAGCAGGTCCTTTTGGACTTCCCTTTCTCCCCCCTCTCTGCTCCATTGTCTCGATGCTATCTGGGCTTAACGACGACTGAACAATAACCTGCGGCGTTTATGTGTTTCTGGCTAGTTTCTATTGCTCTGCGAGGATGAAATGCAACATTCACGACCGATGTTAATTCATAGGGAAAGGCCCCCGGGAAGAACGTGATAGCGTGATGTGAAATTGCCAATAGGAATAGTTTGAAGAAACGTCGAGGCGATGTGAGGCAAATACGCGGGATATTTTCCTGATTGTTGGGGAAGGGAAAGGTGACCTGACAACTTAGTCAAGCAGCGTGCCAGGCTCATCTGATCCAAGCTGACGTCTGTGACCAGCTGGTCAGAACGCAGACACATTAACCACCTCATCCTGACTGGATTTCCTCTTTCAAAATGAGACTCTGCTACACGAATATCTTCCAGAGTAGGAAGGGGGGGAGAGAGAGAGTAAAGAGAAAGGAATGAGTCCGTGGGCAGCGGATTGTGCACTGGTCGAGGTGAGATATCTCCCTTGCCTGTTTACCCGAGCGTGAGCGATTTACCTCCTCGCCCGCCCCTGCCCCATCCTCCCAGATCCCCCTCCCCCCCTCCTCCCTGCTTCCACATTATCATAATTGTGTCCAGAACATGAGGGCTGGGGAAGTGATCATGTCATTTTATTTACACCCTGCTTGGCCCTCTTTACAAACGACATGCCACTGACTGCCAAGCGGACTGGGGCCCGACGACATCTTTTGATCAGGGCTGTCGGGGCCTATCAGCGGAGAATGGCAGGTAATGGATACCCAGTGACAAACCAAATCTCCGGGAGGATGGAGAGTGGGCCGCACCTGCCAGGTCTCCATTAGGCTGGCCTCTCAGTGGGGCTGCCTGCTGACTCTGCCCCCAGGGCCCAAATCAGGCCAGCGCCAGCCGCACGGCCGCCTGGAGATTGGCTGTTAGCACTGGAAATGGGAGTTATTTCAGCTATGACATTTTTGTTTAGACTGGACACGTGTGCATGTGGGGGGGGGGGGGGCATGACGGATTTAGTCAGTGTGTGTGTGTGTGTGTGTGTGTGTGTGCACAGAGAGAGAATCTGTATGTATGTCTGTATTTGTTTGTGTGTCCACATGCACAAGTTTGATTGTTTTTTTGTGTGTGTGTGGGTGCGTTCAAACACCTACAGCTCTGCTCTGCACTATTTCTAATACGTTTTCAAGATTGTCCGAACGCCCTCGGACCGATTCGCAGTCCGTCCACTGTTTCGGCGCCGATTTGTTTTTCCTGAAGTGAAATGGACACCATAGGAGACACAGGAGGGGTTGCTGGTGTGTGTGTGTGCGTGTGTGTGTGTGTGTGTGTGTGTGTGTGTGTGAGATGTGTCAGAACCAGGCATCGGCCCAGCAGGACACCTTCCTCTCTCATACACACATTACACACACACACACACACACATGCACACACACACTTGTCACCTGTCTGGATGTTAGCGGCGGGCACGCAAAGTGACAGCTCGCTTATGCGTCGCCATCAGCTTCTCAATCCTCGCTCACACTTTGGCCTCTTCATCCCTCTCGCCTCTGTCCCTCCCCTCTTTCTCCCTTCGTTTATTTCATTTCTTCGTATCTCTTTTTTTTGGTGTTTTTTTTTTAGGTAATGCCTTAGTGTTTGCTTGACATCTACCACCTGTTAGGACCGTTGGGATTCACTTAAAAACGCAGCTTGAACTCGCGGTATCCGCCGCCCTACTACATTTTACGAAGCTAATGAACTCACTTCGGTCCAGATGACATTGAGGGATGTCGATCCAACATACAAATATTTTCATCAACATAATTCTGACATCCTTTCCTTGTAAGGAGTGAAGATGTGTGCGTGCGTGCGTGTGCGCATGTGTGTGTATGTGTGTGTATCCAAGAAGAGGCAGATGAAGAGGCGTCAGACATATTAACTGACAGATGGAGGTTGATCCAACTCATTTATTACCCCAGAGGAGAATGCCACAGCGAGATTGGGCTTCATTAATTTCAGATTTAGTTTTCATTTCAAGCTGTTGCGCCCTGAGATAAATAAAATGGCGCATTATGTTTTTGCCAAGATATTTCTTTTTTGTTTTCCTCCAATAGAAGGAGTGAAAAGAGGGGAGGCATAAGTTCCGTGTGGCTGGGGTAGTATATAAATACAGGCTCGCCTAGAGGAAAATAACACCTCAACGGTTGATGAGGTGAAATGGGATGACTGTAATTTCTCAGCTCAGCTTTAAAGGCTCCCACACAGATGGCTCATTTATCCCTGTGAGTCCTCGGGCACACATAGCAGGGAAACTTTTTCTCTAGTTATTCTAACATGGCGTGTTCACTCCCTGCAATTGAACTCATCTCTTTCTTTCTCTCTTTGTCTCCGTGTTCCTTGCAGCCTATTCTCCCGAGGATCTGACGGAGCTCCCTGTGGAGGATGTGGAGGCGGAAGCAGAGGACCTGGCCTCGGTCCCTCAGGATGACCTTTCCATGAAAGGCGAGTTTGTGGAGCACAGCATAGGGCCTGCCAAGGAGCCGGCGTGCGACCAGGAATCAGCTGGGGCCGCAGAGCTCTCGGGACAGGAGATGGACAGCGAGTCACATGTGAGCGAGGCTAGCGACCGCCTGTCAGACTTTGAGAGCCCCTCAAGGAAAGCTGAGGGCAGCGTGGTCGCAGCACCTCTAAATGGAGGCACAGAAACACCCCCCATAGGCATGGACACCCTGGAACAGATGAAGGCTATCTACTCAAGCTTCATGACCAGCACCTTCTGGTCACCTCTGAACTTTAATCCAACGCCAACACAGGCACAGCCCTCAGGCTCCTGTGGAGAAGCCAGCTCGCAGCAACAGCACTAGTAGCAGTAGTAGCTGCAGCAGCAATAGCTATGACTGGCACCAGTCTGCAGTAGCAAAGACACTACAACAGCATCCTCCCCAGAGCTGCCACACTGCTCACTCTGAGCCCAGCCTCTTTAGTACAGTCCAGCTCCACAGGCAAAACCCAAGGCTGTTTGGCTCCATCTTCACCGGGGCCAGTAAGTTCCGCTGTAAGGGCTGCAGTGCTGCTTATGACACCCTGGTGGAGCTGACAGTTCACATGAATGATACGGGCCACTACCGCGATGACAACCACGACAGGGCCGGCAGCGGCGCAAAACGCTGGTCAAAGCCCCGTAAGCGGTCCCTGATGGAGATGGAGGGGAAGGAGGATGCCCAGAAGGTTCTGAAGTGTATGTATTGCGGCCACTCCTTTGAGTCCCTTCAGGACCTCAGTGTCCACATGATCAAGACCAAACACTACCAGAAAGTGCCTCTGAAGGAGCCCATGGCCCCTGTGGCAGCCAAAATCATGTCTTCTAAGAAAAGGGGATTCGTGGGGTTGGACTTCACTGCCTCCCCACGCCCTAGAGAAGGGAACTTTAAAGCTAAGCACCCGCAGGCAGACCTGAGCGAACCCTCACAGTGCAACCCCTACACCACCTCTAATAACCGCTACGGCCACCAGAATGGCGCCAGCTACGCTTGGCAGTTTGAGTCCAACAAATCCCAGATCCTCAAGTGTATGGAGTGCGGGAGCTCCCATAACACACTGCAGGAACTGAGAACCCACATGATGGTGACAGGACACTTCCTGAGGGTGACCAGCTCTGTAGGGAAGAGAGTCAAGCCCCTTCCTGAGGCCACGTCCCCCAGCCCTCGTAGGGTCACCACCCCTACTGAGGAGAGGGTGCAGTCTGTCCCGCTCGCCCCCTCCACTTTTTCTCCTCCACCACCTCCTACCACCACCACTCCCCCCGCCGCCACTCCTCCCCTCAAAGAGATCAAAAAGGAGGAGGTGGAGGAGGAGTGCACCAATGAAGAGGCTGTCAGAAATGAAAAGCCGGTGGAAAATGGAGAGAGAATGGAGGAGGATGCAGAGAAGGAGGAAAAATTTGACATCTCAAAGTATAATTATCTGACTGAGGAGGACCTGAAGGAGAGCCCTAAAGGTGGCTTTGACATCCTCAAATGCCTGGAGAACACTGTGACGTCAGCCATTAACAAGGCTCAGAGTGGGAATCCCAGCTGGGGGGGGTACCCTAGCATCCATGCAGCCTACCAGTTCCCCAACACCCTGAAGCTTCCCCAGGTCAGCATGGAGAAGAACTCTCCAATGAAGTTCATGTTCAGCGGAGGGGATGGAATGCTGTCCTCCTTCGCCAAGAACCAGCCCCTCATCTCCCCACCCCTAACACAGTCCTCCCCTCTTCCCAACAACAACTTCCAGGCAATGGAGGATTTAGTGAAGAAGGTGACTGAGAAAGTAGCCAAAGTGGAGCAAAGGGTGAGGCAGTTGTCTCCTAAGAAAGAGCTGCATCTCTCTCCCTGCAGTAGCGATGCTGCAGAATCAACAAAGGGAGGAGAAGCCCACTCACCTCAGGAATGGAGGGCAGTCACCCCAGCCAACAGCGACAGGGGAAGCCATAGCGACAGAGCATCCCCAGCAACAGAGCTCAAAAGAGAGACGGCCGTCAAATCTCCACTGACCTCGACTCTGAGTTGCAGCACCGCCATCATCACTGGCCACCCTCCTCTGGAGCAGCCCTTCGTCAACCCTCTAAGTGCTCTTCAGTCGGTAATGAACATCCACCTGGGGAAAGCGGCCAAGCCCTCCATGCCTAACCAAGATCCCCTGAGCCTCCTCTCCAGGCTGAGCCAGACCATGGCTGAGAGGGCTGCTGTGGCTGCTCCTCCCACACAGACCAAAAAATCAGAACCTGTGGTAGACCATAGCTTTTGCCAGCCCAGTGATGACCAGCCTATGGACCTGACAAAAGGGAAGAGTGATCGAAGGAGCTCTGTAGGCTCTGCCCCCCTAACCCCCTCATCTACAGCCTCCTCCATCTCCCCTTCCTCTCTCATAACCCCTGCTAAGCTAACAGTGGTCTCTCCCTACACAAGCAGCAGCCCTCTACATGAGAACGCTTTGTCTGATATCTCAGACATGTTGAGGAACCTGACACAGTCCCACCATGTCCCCAAGCCTCCCTCACGGTCCCGGATCACAGACAGGGCAGAGGTGGTGAGCTCTACCCAGGAGGATGCTGAGGGGTCAATGCATGGCCACAAACGCAAGGGCCGTCACTCCAACTGGAACCCCCAGCACCTGCTCCTTCTGCAGGCCCAGTTCGCCTCCAGCCTGAGGCAGACATCTGAGGGGAAGTACATCATCAATGACCTTAGCCCACAGGACAGGATGCATGTGTCCCGATTCACAGGCCTTTCTATGACTACCATCAGCCACTGGCTGGCTAACGTCAAGTACCAGCTAAGGAGAACTGGCAGAACCAAGTTCCTCAAAAACCTGGATTCCGGTCAGCCCATATTCTATTGCAGTGACTGTGCCTCACAGATCCGAACCCCAGCAGCATATATATGCCACCTGGAGGTCCACCTAGGGTTCAGAATTAGGGACCTGGCCAAGCTGTCCCCCAAACAGACTGTTAGGGACTCCCAGACTCTGACTGAGAAACTAGTACCCCTGGAATCCTTCCTCTCCCCACAATCACAAGATGACTGCAGTAGTAATGGGGCAGTGTACCGCTGCCAGCTCTGTGTCCGTAAATTTGCCAGTAAGCACGCCATCAAGCTCCACCTCAGCAAGAGCCATGGGAAGTCTCCAGAGGACCATCTGCTGTATGTGTGCGAGCTGGAGAAACACTAAATTACTCTCAGCAGTAAACATACTGGAAAACATATGTAGAATGACTGTTTAAATCAAAAAAAAGAATATTTGAAAAGTGTGGAAATGCACAAAGATGCCATGAGCTACTGTTGTAACGTCAGCACAAGGTGTTTACATCTATTTGGCCTGTAAACGTTTCTGATTTCTCTGCATTTCAAAAGACATTTATTTCACATGTCAAGGCAGTTTCAAGATATATTGTAGGTCAAAGATATTCAGCCCACTAAGGGATAGTTCACAGAAAACGTCGGTTGGTTTTTGTTGTCTTCCTCACTATGTACACCATTGCTAAGGAAAGACAACCAAGGACGGATCATTTCATGATCACAAATCTCTAGAAAGTCGGCTAGTAAAACTTGAAATATATCAATTCTACTGTATTTATTTTCTATTTTTGTGAATTTGGCTTGATTTGCTGATAGACTGCATGTTCAAGTTTTACCGTTAAGTTTGTACAGTCCTGTCTATTTTAAAAGATTTTAAAATGCCCTTTGGAAATTGGTCAACTTTTTAACACTTCAAAAACAGCCAAATGCCTGAGAAAGCTCTGCCAAACAGCAAGATGTTTTCATCACTCGTTTGTATAGTTTTCTCTGTACAGCTTATTGATTTTTTTTGCCGATTGTAAAAGCTGCCTCATTCTTTATCATTGAGTAAGGGGGACTTAAAATCCAGGTCTGTGTAAAAATGTACATACAGTATATAAGCTTACAACTTGCTGTTTAAATTATGCATACTTGTTATATTTCCTAATTTAAGAGGACTATGACTATCCACTGGTGCAGAGCCTTTGAAGAAGACAAAAATGACATTGTTTTGCACAATAGTTTTATAAATGTTATTTGATAAAAAAAAAAATACCAATACAAATATGTTAATGCCTTGTGCTTCTATGATTAAATTGACTTAACTGCTGCATAAAACCACTGTGTTTTCTTTCATGTTGCACTCACTCACATAAAGATATGGCGTGGCTCACATTTTGTTTATTCTCTTTTAAATTCCAACCCAGACAGATGCAATTTTGTAGGTCAGGGTTTGTTATGAAGCTTCAATAGAGAAATTAGTATTTCAAGGAGCAAAAATGACAAAAGCAGCATGATAACTTTCTTCTAATTCTTGAAAATAGCATCTTGAGTTTTTGTGCATGAAGACGATTAACTGGCACATCACAGTTTTATCCAAAATGTTATCATTGCATACAATGTTTATTGGAAAATTATGCTTTGTAGGAAGAAAAAAAAACCCATCCCACAATATTATGACAAAGCATTTACAAATCAGCCGACACATGCCTAGAGTCCCCACAGGCCGGCATGTATAGAAACCCTATGAACTGAACTTAAGACCCAAACCTTAAGAATATACGCTTTCTTTCTGCGTTCCTGTCTGCACAACCACGGCTTGTCTAGATAGGGTGGTTGGTGGCTTGGTTGATTCCTGTGTTGTCGCGTTATAGTGCCATGGACTCGAGAGGAGTGAGTGGCGCCGCTGCCTGCAAGGCGTCTGGCAGGTGGTGTGTGCTGCATGTAAACCACCAGATGTTTCTGAAACGAGCCACTGGAGGAGGAGGAGGAGGCAGGCTGCAACAGCAGGCAGAGTGGGCTGATTACCACGGGGGCTTGGATGCCATCAGGAGCCCTGGGCACAGACAGCAGATCTGGCACACACCTGGACTCCAAGACTGTCCCTTGGAAAAAATAAAGCGGATCCTATGTATGTGCGTTGAGACAAGCTGACAGTGGTGCAGAATGAATAGGCAGGTGCTATTCCCTCAAAGCGGGCCTTTGGATCTAACGACATCACTGGCAGGTGTTGATGCTATCAGACTAGTCACAATTCAGGCTCAGTGCCATGTAATGAGATATTTCGATATCCTTTGCAATTTAATGAGTCAGTGTGCATGGTGTAGGCCCGCCCCATCACACAATCTCACACACATACACACATTTTGATGTTCTAGTGAGTGTGCACTGTGGAGGCCCACTCCATCACACACAAACATTTACTTGACAGATTTGGTACCGGTCTACCTTTGTCTTATTTGAAGATGCCCGGAGACACCATGTTCTTTCTGTTTGATGTTCCCAGGCCGGGCTTGTCACGACTGACTGACTGAGTGACTTGGGCCGGGGAAGTTATCTGGTTACTATGGTGACGGCCATTTGCCCAGCCTCTAACCCCGCTCGCTCACTCAACAGAGGACAGCTTCGAGAGCAGCACACCCATTTACTCTCTTAAATCTCATCATCTCGCTTCAGTTCCTCCCACCCGGGAACAGATTAATTAACACACACACACTGTGTCCTGACCCCGTCTTCTCACACAAACTCATTACCGCCTCAGACTTGCTCCTGGCCCTCCGACGTTTAGGATACATTGGTCCAACGTTGCGGGAGAACCCAGTGATGACTCACATCTGACAAGCAGAATAAAGCCCTGAACAAAGGATGATAATTGAAAGATGGGATTCAGGCCGGTAGCCGTTGATAATGCAAATGGAAAAGCCTTTCGAATATCCTTATTGAATATCTTGTGAGTTTTTCAAAGCTTATTGACTCCTCAGATACAGAATTATCTCTCAGACGCGAACAATGTTTGTTTTTTTTTCGTCTCTAGATGTTTTTTTCTTGATGAAACGGCTTAGTGATGGACCCAGGGCGAAGATGGTTGGGGGCGTTAATGAGATAGTTGACACTTTGGGGGTTAATGAGGGGCTGGAGGGAGAGGGCTAAATGATTGGACTTCTGCTTGGATGAGCATTATAGAGCCTGCTAGAGGAAGAGCGTTGTGGAGGCTGCTGCTGGATCGGCTGCAGCCAATTATTTACAATAAAAAAAACACAGAAGTCGTCTCGATTGTATTTTTCTCAGATAATAAAGAGGAGATTAGATGTGTTATCCCATTGTTCTTTTGTCTTGAGTATCCTTGAGGGCCGGGTAGTTATAGACGCCGCTGCGCCTCAATGCTCCTAAAACAAAGTCAGCAGTGAAGGGGGAAGAAAGGAGGCGGACAGGACAGGGATAGGATAGGAGGAGAATGAGTCCCCCCCTACTCCTCCACAGATCTCCCATCAGCTCTTGTCATGCCTCTAATGAATATCAGTTAAATTGCTCTGTGGATCTGAGGAGTTTGGATGTCAATGTGATTTGTGTGAGTGTGGCGGATGGAGGGGCCCAGACTAATGAAAGGCGAGCCCGGTCTGACAGAGTGATGAGCATCAAGCCCATCAGACCAATCACACAGGAGTAGCTGACAGCAGCCACAGACAGACAGCTAAGGAGGAGAGGCTATGTATTTAGGAAAAACAAAATGGCTGCCAAATAATGTCGCGTGTCTTTAGAGAATATTGATAAATATCGCACCTGTCTTAGTGTATTGGTGTAGTTAGATGTGGCACGAATTGTGATTTTAGTCCCATTTATAGGCGCCAAAATGTCTCAACTCTCTCTTGGTGTAACACCTCACAAACTCAAAGAGAATTGTCAACGGGGTAAGATAGATAAAAAGGGGTTTACCGGTTTTAAAAATGAACAACAAAACAAAACGCTCCTCCCAGCGTGTCCGATCTGACATGTCACAGCCCTACTAACGACCTCTGAGTTCCCTCCGAACCCCCTCGCGTGCTCGGATGGCCAGACAATGCAGGAAGTGTTGTCTCTTCACACTGCCTCCATGCCGAAGGTTGACATGATGTCTTCTGACAGCAGCGAAAAGGAGTCACGGGTAGAGCCAAGTTGGCTTCACCTTGGACCCCTGACCCCCTCCCTTGTCTCCACCGCATAGGAGGGGTCGCACACTACCGTGACAACCAATATGAAGGTCACTGGCCCGGTTATCAACGGCGCCATGAGGGGAAATATTAAATAAGGGGGAAATAAGATGAACTTTTACGTAGACGGCACGATGCAAAAAAAAATGCTGCATCTGTTGTTTTACTTTTACAGGCAATACGTTTAACTCAGGATGGCGAATGTTGAGAGTGTGGACAGACACAAAGGATTCAGGAGAGAGTCAGGAGAATTGAGATGAGACGGAGGCGCCGAGGGAAAGAGACAGAGAGGTGAGTTTAAGGGGGTCTGATTTCCAAATGCGCCGTCTACTACCGGGTATAGGTTTTCAGGCTGTGCTGTGTTGCGGCGCCTGAGCTAGCTGTCAGAGGTATTTTGGTGTGATATCTGACAGATTTGCTAAAGACACTCGTCTCAGGGCACTACTCTATATATCGTTAGTTTAATGCACAATGACGTGACCAATTATAGCGAGCTCCATGCTCAAATAGCATGTCAAAACCTGTGTATCAATCCATTAGATCCTGTCTCCCAGCACATTAAGTGGTACCTTTAGCTATCTCTCCGGCACGCAAAGAAAAATGCTGACGGAATGAAAAATCTGGCTGTGCCGTTTCACAACGTTGCTGTCTTTTGGTGGAGGAGGAGGAGGCTCTCTCTCTCTCTCTCTCTCTCTCTCTCTCTCTCTCTCTCTCTCTCAATCTTCTCTTTCTGTCTTGTTGTCTTTCTTTGTTTCTCTTCAGCTCTCTGTCTGTTGCTCTCTCTCTCTCTCTCTCTCTCTCTCTCTCGCTCACCCCAGCCTCAGAGCCCCCGGAAGATACATGAACAATACATCTAGATAATGGCCCGCATTGTTTACTTAGCTCTGAAAATGTATTTGTGCAAAACTCTAAAATGCATTTAAGAGGAATCACTCACTCTGCGTAAAGCCTCGTTGACGTGGCGGTCCTCTCCAAACGCAGGCGGAGTGTCACAACAAAATCATATATAATGGTATCAATTGGGATAAGAGGATGCGATATATCTACTGGAATAAACCAGTGGACTTGACCAGTAGCTGATATCGGCGTAACTCCTGCCCCCCCCCCCCCACCCCTCCTTGTATGTATCAACCTGCTTTGTCGGCCATGACAGTGGGTGGGAGGAGGTATGTGATTTAGTGCAGTCGGTCCTAACGACCTCTCTGTCCTTGTGACGAGGACACACAGCCTCGGGGCGCTGGCATGGAGGATGTGCCTTGGACCGCCTGGCACCTCGCCTGGCACCACGCGTGGCACCACGTCCACACGCTGCCACCCCTCTGATGGATTGGCCTGTCTCTGGTGCCACCTTCATGAAATCACTTTTTGATTTGTTGTCATGTTTTTCTCCCTTTTTTTTTCCCCCTCCTGGTTGGGTTTTCACGGGTAAGAACACCCTCTGGTCAGGTATTACAAGAGTGATTAAAT
Source organism: Hoplostethus mediterraneus (assembly GCA_034670385.1). NCBI lineage: Eukaryota > Metazoa > Chordata > Actinopteri > Trachichthyiformes > Trachichthyidae > Hoplostethus > Hoplostethus mediterraneus. The sequence goes on along the minus strand of JAXDDW010000003.1, from coordinate 3,943,453 downwards.
TAACCTTCAATAAATCAGCATAATAGAACATTATCTGCGTGTGTGTGTGTGTGTGTGTGTGTGTGTGTGTGCGCGTGCCCGCTTGATGGTACGAAGGTGTGTGCTCAGGAGGTCAACATCTAACGTCCATCCATGACGGCTGTATGAAGCAGTTGCCCCGTGGCTGGCGCTGCTCTTTTCCGATGTGCCATTTCACAGGAAACACATCAATAAGGCGCGATTACAAGGCTGACAAAATTAATCTCAACTGTCATTTCACAGAGCTCGGGTTTGAGAGTGCTCTGATCAAGTTACATTAGTGGGAAGCTATTGAATGATTTGGAATCGAATCAAAATCCATTTGACTTCCCCTCCTGTTTGGCGAGGGCTTATTATCCTCAAGAACCGTTCCTTATCAGATACATAAATGACATTCACGAGTGCATTTTTAATCTAGGTTCCTCAATTTAATACATACGATGTGATAATTGCCCGGGTTCGTATCGCTAGTGTCTCGTGGAGGAGCTGGATGTCATGTCGGTTCGTTGAAACAGAGGGGGGCCAAGTCTACATCTTGAGTCATTTAGTGTCATATTCGTTCTTAAAATCTGGTTTGGTGAGATAATTCCACATGTTTGCAAAAGTGGTTTCCAGAAGAAAGTGTCAATAACTTGCAAAAAAGGAAGAATAAGGCAGATCACTCCACTGGTAACAAGGAAATGATGCTCGATTCAATAAAATTCTTGAAACAAGCACAATGTTCACCCCACCCCCCACTGGCAGATCTGCTCACACAGAAGAAAGATTGTTAGGACTCAGCACTAGGCTGTGTGATTTGTTAAGATGGATATTTTTTGCAGTGTAAAGCCCGACGCCATCCTCAGCATCAAGGCTACTATTGCTCATCGTACATACATGCAACTCATTCCCCACAGAGGAAGAAGTTAAACCTCAGACAACTCATTCTTTCCATCCTCACCGTCTTCATTGTCCTTCAAGAGAAAAACCTGACAGCTCTGTCCAGAGAAGGAAGGCAAACTCAGGACATCTGCTTCTCTGCTTCACAGAGACAGTCTTTTGACATGGCAAGGGATTTTGACACGGGGTGTCAGGGTAATCTGACAAGACAAGCCTCATGTTTTATCGGCGCTTTCAAAAAAATGTGCCGCCGTCGCTCTGGCTCGCGTCTTCCGCACATCCGTCTGTCTTCTCCTTGACTATTCTGCATTGTGTAGGTGGCGTGGAAATAAAATGTCCTGGAAAAGCAGAAGAAAGAGGAGGGAGAGAGAGAGCGAGGAGAGAGGGAGAGAGAGGGAGAGGAGTCAGACCCGTGACCTCTTCGGCCGTGCAACTCGTCTGGAGCTGGCAGGGGACGCAATTGAGAGTGACACTCCTGGTTGGAGCTGCCAAACTGCCACTTCCTGTCCTCTTTATTCACACATAGCAGGAGTTTAAGCTGGACGTTTGAAGAGCAGAGAACAGACATGTGTCTCCTTGTACAGCCATCGCTTCTGACTGTCATTATTGTGGTTCGCGACCACTCCGTCAACATCACGGTCCAACACCCATCTGCCGAACAAAGGAGGAGGAAAAAAGGAGGAAAAAAATGGGAGCAAAACATCCGAGAGGTCTGATGGATGTTGTGGGTCAAGAAATGAGAAATGAGTTTCTTTTTCTAATTGATTGAAATACGAAGCTTTCTTCGCCATCCCCGTTCCTTTTGAACGACTATGCGCCTCCTCTGGTGTATCATTGCATTTGGGAACGCTCGGTGGCTCACTGCGATCAAATTGCTGTAAAATTGGGAAAATTGGACTCATAATTTTTATGTTTTGTATTGAATAAGCCTTTAACTTTGTTAGGATCAAGTTTGTCACTCTTCCTCCTCTGCTCCCTCCTTTAATGGCTTTGTTTTTCTCCTTCCCAGCATCCCTAATAATGCTTGTGCTTGAGATGGGTCACTTTTACCAATACAAATAAGATTCAAAGTCATGTGTCCAGCTCCAGGTTTTCATTGAATTCTGTCCCCTCAGGTCAAGTTTGTTTTATTTCTCTGATATTCTCGTCTTTCCTGCCGCTGTCTTACCGCTATCTCCATTTCTCTTTCTCCCTTTCTCTGTCTCCCTTTTGCTTTCTCTCTCTTGTTGCTCATTCTCCCTCCACCCTGACACGCGCGCGCACACACACACACACACACACACACACACAGCTATCTCACATACACGCACACATTATCCTTGGGCTATTACCAGGATAAGTCAATTTGATCCATCCAAGGCAGTGGATGTCATTTTATTCATATATTTTCAAGCCTAGTGACTTTATTAAAGGCTACTGCTTCAATCTATCCTGAATGGATGAATGCACCCACTGATGAAACACAGAAAAAAATGAGGCCCACACAGCCTGAAATGACCACAGCCAATCAGCCTGTCATTTTCAAACATGTCCTCAAATTTGGTGTTTTATATGCAATCGAAAACAGCTTGGTGAGTCTGAAGCTTTTGGCACAATGTTTTCTATTCATCTGTGAGTGAAGAGACAGAGAGCTGCCTGCCCGCCCTCCAATGACAAGAGAATGGCTGTTGAGACTTCCAGCTTGGGGGAAAAAATGAGATGTTACAGTCGGTGGAGGCAGAGAGCAGAGAAAGTTGGAGCCGAGACAAAAATGTGTCTATTCATGCCAACTGGTGTCCTGACCCTCCTCCAGGCTGCCATTGCCTTCTGTCAGGAGAGGGAATTAAAGGGCCATTCACCGGACATGAAGACTTCCACTTCATTCCGACCGGGGCCTCATCCGTCTCCTCTCACCACGCTCTTTCTAGTTCGCAATTCTGATCCCTAATAGGCATTGAAAAAAAAAAAAAAAGGCCTGTCCAATAAGGCGCTTTCGGGGGAAAAAAGAACAAATGGCCTGTCTCTTTAAGGTGAACACGAAGATGCCAATGGGTGCACCCGGCATGTTCCAGAGGAGAGAGGAAGGTCACCGAGAGTTCAAAGTGAGGGCGATGACGGATGGCTGTAGTGAGAGGCTCTGGTGTCTGCCGCTGCACCGCTCAAAGACCTGGTTACACTGGCTGTGAACAGGCCGGGGCGCTGAGCCGGGGGCCCGGGACCCGGTGCTGGGGCCGGGACCGGGACCGGGGCTAAGCAGGGCTGGGGCATGGGGCTGACGAAAGACTCGCAGGGATTGACAGCCGCTGAAAGGAGACACTCTCTGCCCTCCAGCCCTCCGGCACGTCAGCGTTTGGCTGCAGACGGCGCTGAAGGACAAAGGTAGGACAGGAAGTGGAAAGTAGAAGGACAATCGCGGACATCGCAAGGTGAGAGCAGATCAGATCAGGCTATGACGTGCGGTCTTCTCGACGGTTACCGGTTGGCTTACAATTCGATAAACCGGAGCTTCTCAGCGCTACGTTCTCATCTGATATGAGAAGAGAGAGAAGATGTGTGTGCGTGTGTGTGTGTGTGTGTGTGTGTGTGTGTGTGTGTGTGCGCACGTGAGTGACAGTTACAGAATCTAAATTCATCCCCTCTTGCCTGTATAACCCTCCCACACCCCTCCACCACCCTCTCCACCCTCCTCAACTATCAGAGCTGTATCGTTTTGCAACCCTCTGCGGTGATGTTGTCAGGCTTCTTTCTGTGAAGTGGCCCCAGCCATAAAACAACAGTGACGTGAGTGATTGATCCAGCAATGAGGATGGCAATACTCCTCTGCATCAATATGAGGGCAGCCTGCGGGACTGGAGCCCTTTTAGACAGCTCTCTGTTTCTCCTCAGAGGAAAAATCCATACACAATTGATGGCAGTTCAAAGAGAGGCTTTATTGTGGGATATCAAATAAAACATCAGAGAACACAGAGAGAGGCAGAGAGGGAGAGAGAGAGAATGAAAGAGTGCACGTGAGTGAGTGAGCATGCATGTGCGAAAGAGGCAGAAAGTGCGATCTGCATTTTTCCGCTTTATCTCTTTTTTGCACCTGAATGGTAATAAACCCCGGCTCAGATGAAACGGGGGAAGAGGATTCACGTGCCTCGTTTTCCAGAGGACCCTGCGAAAAAAAAGAAAAAAAAACAGCACGCGGGGGTGTCAGCAGTATCTATGGCGCAATTACACTGTATGATGCCGCGCAAATAAAGGTGTTGCAGATACAGAGGCTAAGGCCAAAACGAAGACAAACCTAGATAGGCCCGCGAAGGTGTTAAGTATTGATGGGGTTATTTCAGGGTATAACAGTGTAAGTAAGAGAGAGAGATATCAGTCGCTTCCTGTCTGTTCTCTGCAGCCTCGCCTCCAGCGAAGCCCGTTGTGATTTCATCAGCGCTGCTTCTAATCCACTTACTTAATGAAATACATAATTAACACAGCTTAATTGTGGTAAGGACAGTTTTGACAGAAATCATTTCCCGTGGCCAGCGCCGCCGTAATTGAATGTCTTCTTCACACCCCGGCGAGACCTTTTTTTTTTTTTGGTGGGAGGCAGAGGTTTGTTGATTTGCTTAACTTGTTTTTTTTTGTCGTTGTTGTTGTTGTTGTTGTTGTCCTGCGATGAAATCAGAGGACGTGTCCCGTGTGTCACGTGCGGTATGTCAGACAACGAAATGGATTTTGTAACAAACGTTGGGGGAATTGCGCATCTCGCCGCTCCACCTCAGGAAAAATTACATTGATTGGTGCAAGGGAGGGGCTGGACAATTACAAGTCAAAACAATGTGAGGTATTTGATGCTGATTGGCCGTGAGGGGGGATTACGTCATTTATGGGGTTAGCACAGTGCTTACTGTTGCCTTGTTTTCTTTTCATCCCGACTCTCCTTCTTTGTCATTCTCTCTCTCTCTCTCTCTGTTTTGGTCGTGATTGATTGATGTGTCAGGTGTGATGGGGCATCATGGCGTTAGAGTGGGTTTGCAGCGAGGTCACGTGACCGCAGCAGATGGTGCAGCTGAGTATTAGAGCGGGTTCACCTGCTGTTTGCTCTCCTGCTTCCTGCTTTACTGCTATCAAATACCACCAAGGGAGACGGAGGGAGGAAACGAAGGTGGGAGAGGAGAGGAGGGGGGGGGCGGGTATAGGTGGCATGGGGTGAGGGGAAAAGTTGCTAGAGAGAGAGAGAGCTGGTGGGAGAAAGATGGAGCAAGAGATAAAAAAAAAGGGAGGGAGGGATAAAGAAAAGGTGGCGAGAGGAAGATGAGATGAAGATGCAAGGGAGGAGAGGATACGTTGAGCTTGAGAGGGGGGAGTAACGTATTGGCCCAGAGTGTATCTCCACTGATTTCTATCTCCTTTATCTTCTCTTTCTCACCGTTTCTCCGCCAGTCATAAAAATAGGCGCATCGTGAAAAAGGATGTGGACTCGGATCCACTCGACACCCGTCTCCAGACCGGCTGGATGACTATAGACGGAGGAGGAGGAGGAGGAGGAGGAGGAGGAGGAGGAGGAGGAGCTGGAGAGACACGCCGGCGTAAACTGTGACTGATCGCCGAGCCCCGGTGACTCCGAGGGACATCCTCTGTGTAATTCTCTTAGTGTAGCTTAATATCATTTATCCCGCAAATAGACATGTGACCCTGCGGTACCCGTGTCACTCAGAGTTCAAGACCCGGGGAGCACACTGGAAGCACACACACACACACACACACACACACACACACAACGTAGCGAGCAAACATACATCTTACACACATGCTAGGCTGTACTGATAGACACACACACACACACACACACACACAGAGACACATTACAAATGCATAACCACCACACGGCGTCGAGGGCTCTGCTGACTAATAGAAGCACTCTATGCACCCTGCACCATAAGCGTGTTATCAGTGATGAATTCTACCACACCTACCCACCTTGACAGCGGTCCAACCGACAGCCTCCTCGGCTCCTATCTGCCCTCTACAGCCCCGCTCCCGGGCTGTTTGGGGAATGAGTGGCAGGTGTGTGTAAATGCTGGCGCCGATATGTCACGGGCACCAATCTGCAGTCCCCGGGGATCCTTCTGGGAGTTCAGCCTGAGTATCACACCGAGGAGAAAACAATTTCTGCTGCCAATACTCCCGCGCGGATGAGAAATGTTTTAATATTTGCTGCTGCTTTATGGCCGCGGCTGTGACAGTGATGGAGAAAATGTCAGCTTTTTCCACCCTTAAATGCCACTCTTTGTCTCAGCCTGTTTCTTTTCATTGATCTCTGCCTCTGCCTTCTGAATCAATAAGGTCCACCAAACAGTCTCTTGTCTGAGAATGCATTGCCATTTCCCCCCGCCCCCCCCCCGCCCCCCCCCTCCTCTCAAAGCTTTCAACGATACAGGATTTCACGGTTTACTTTGTTTTGCCTAATTAGTTCCCCGATACATGCTCAGCTTGTGTAATGCAACATAGAAAAAGGAGACATAGCATTGTAATTCCAATTGATTTAGTTGTCAGTCAGCGGGGAAGGATGTGTTTCTCGCACCTCGCGCGGGAACAGGCTAATATAGAGGCCGTGTTTCCGGGGGGGGGGGGGAATTATATGCTCTGTTACTTTGCTGCTGTGTTGCAGTTTTACATGTGTTGTCTTACCGCGCCTGCAACGTTTCACCCCAATCATTTCAACAGAAACAAAGACAACGATACCTCCCTTCTCTCCGCCCGGCCCCCCCAGCTATTCCACGGCTCTGAGGATGCTCGTCGATAGTAACTGACCCAAACTTGCACCCTCTTGCGCGGGGGGGGGGGGGTTGAAGGGTAATTCAGTCAGTGTTGTCACTCAGCTGCAGTCCCACACCAACTCTCCCCTCTGGTGCAGCTGCACTGAGGGAAGAACAAAAGAAGACAGTGCAGTAACAGTTTAGGGGCTCGACCGGGATGGAGGATGCGCTTCATCGACCGCGGTCCCGAGGAGCAGCTTGGACCCGCGTCAATTCCGATCAGGTATTTATGATGTTAGTTGAGTCGTCTGTACGCGCGCGGGAAGTGATTACATTTTAAACCAATGGATCGGCAAGCTAAAGATTCACAGACCGACCACTGTCTTTAAAGTCCCATACATATTTCATCAGATGACTGAGAGGTTACGATTAAAATCTGGGCAACAATAGGTCCATTAAGCTGAATCGTTGATCCAGGGGTCATTCAGGGGACGTCAGGGGAGAGTGATGATATAATATAACGCATCACTTCCCTTACATGTCAACAGGGCAGACAATTAAAGGTTTGTTCTCACAAGAAATGTCTTCCATTCCCGAGGGTTAGAGGAGGAGAGGGAGGGGCGTGAAACTGATAGATCCCCCCCGAGACTTTACTGGACAATGCATTGTGTCTATAGACACGTGTGGATGAACACATACACATACAGTACACACACACACACACACACACACACACACACACACACACACACTCAAACACGTGCATACACATGTTCATGTACACGTACACGGAGAAAGGAAACAGATGTACAATACCTGGAAGCACATAACTCTATACATGCTCCAGGCGGTCCATGTTTAAAGCAAACACACAGCAGTTAAAGGGGCCGACTGCTCGCTGTAACCAGTCACATGCTCTCCCTGTGGTCCAGGAGAGGCTGATCCATATTTATGAACACGAGCAGCTGTTTTGTACAGCCAGAGAACTGAGTCTGACCTGTGGATGTTATCCCGGCACACAAAGTACAAGCAAACAAGTTGTAAGAACAAATCAGAATCAGGATCAGAATCAGTTTTATTGCCAAGAATGTTTTCACATACAAGGAATTTGACTTGGTTTTTGATGCATAGCAATAAACATAGCAAGAGAATAATAAAAAACAAGAATAAAAGCAAGTACTGCAGAAGGCAAAGCTTTTCACCAATAGGTGGCTGACTTTCTACAGACCTGCTGTCAGTTTCAAGTCATTTAATAAACTCTTATCTCAAGGTCATCCCAGGCACCCCTTGAGTCAGTTTCCATACTTCTATTTGATTCTCATATCTTCATGATGTCACAAAATCGGGGCAAGAGAAAATGTTGTTCTTTTTGTTTTGAGTAATAGGAGACAGTTGCAGATCATCCACGCAAATAAAAAGTCTCTTATTATTTTATTTAATGATTTTGTTTTTATAATATACGATGCCTCAGGATCAGGATAATGTTCTATTTAATGTTTTGCAAAAAAAATGTAGTTAAAAGGGTATTTATGTATTAAATGAATTTGAAGTCCTCAGGGGCAGAACAGGCACAACACTGGACCCTGATTGGCTGATGACACCAGCTGCTCTAATAGAAACTGATTGGAAGGATTTCAGTCGTTCTTTAGTAGGAGAGCCAATCAGGTGCAAAGGGTTGATTGAACTGATTGATTTGTTGATTTGATAATGCAATATGCAACAAATTGAACTGAAATTGAACCCGTGCCTTCATTAAGCATCTTTGATGATCTGTGTATGTGAACAGATTTAAAAATGATAATATAATATGGGACCTTTAAAAATGTTGTAGTAGAGAAATCACATTTGAATCCTAAAAGTCAGCGGCGTTCCCCATTAAAATCCTCCCTTCCCCCCTTCCAGTCCCCTTAAGCCGGATGCTGAGTGCAATTAGCTAACACAGACACACACACACACACACACACACACACACAGAGACACACACTTACATGCACACTCTACAGGAGTCAGGTCAGCGAGAAAACATGAGTAAGAGAAGCTGATGTGTGTGTGTGTGTGTGTGTGTGTGTACGTGTGTGTACGCGAGGTCTCCAGCAAGGTGCTACAGCTTGTCAGAGCGACCCGGTGTCAGGTGACGAGACATCACGTCGCCTCGGATGGAAATGGCCCAGTAATGTCTCAGCCGATGAACCACGGGGGCCGCGGCTCTGGCCCTCCATCAACACCGAGTGTAAACAGCAGACTGCCGCTGTCACTGCCCGTTAATGTATCTCCACATAAACAACTACCTTGACCGCATCAGTAGTTTCCTTTCGTCTGACCCGCTGCCGTTAGCGCATTGCTTCATCTTGCTTTTCTGAGTGTAGATCTCCAACCGGTCGGCGTTGACGAGGTTATCTGAACAATTGAACTTGAGAACAAGAAGAAGCAATTTGCAAATAGAGGAAGCTACGCTGACAAACCATCATCTGGAGGTGCTATTTAGTTTCTGGGTGTATCAAGATGTACAGATCATGTGCAAAATAGTATATTCCTATAAATTGGACTCATTTCGTTGCGCGCCCACAAAGGTCTAATTTGGGTTCGGCTGGATCTCCGTTGTCAGCGCGTGACCTTTACAGTCCCAATCTGTGACTTTTCTCATGACAATTTTTGTCATTTTAATTGGATATTACTTGCGGGTAGACAATGAGATTTTCCCCTAAATTTTTACCACGCCAGCATTACAAAATAGGATACATATCTCTTTGAATCTGATTGAAGGAACAGACGGTTGGATTAGAAGTTGGATTTACTGATACTGTACAAGATGTTGTCCTGGCACACATCTCCACGGTAGTCCCCCTAATCCTCCTCTCACAAAAAGGCCTTTCACTCCTGTGGCCTAAGGGACATGAATAATTGTTGATACAAGAGCTGGTTCATAAACTCCTCACATTGTAATCGCACTCTGACAGATGTACATGTTAGCATGTGCATACATGAACCACACACACACACACACAGAGAGAAATCGAGAAAGAGATTTAACCCCCCGTATTCCCAGTGATTCACTCCTTGTATCATAATAATGGCTGCAGACTAATCCAGCCCACAGGCGGCCAGCGTTGGAGCAACACTGGATTCTGAAGATGAGTGACGTAAGGGGAGGGGCTGGATGAGACTGTAGGCCGGTGTGTATTTCACAAAGGAAAGACACTCATAGTCGACAGATCTTCAGCAAACTGCACATCGGTGAACAGGGGCCTGCTGTTCATTACATCTGATTCAAATCATGCCAGATTTTTTTTTTTTTTTTTTAAACATGAAGTGCATCCACGTCCAGATATTCTCAGCTCAGCCCCTCGAGACTTCGAAATGCATTTGACCGAATGCAAAACAATAGCTCACAATATCACCTTTTGTCCCCCCGCTAAGTGGCGGCATCCTGGTATAGATTCTGTGACGATGGAGCCTGAATAGTAATTGTTTACCTGCAGTTGGTACAATGTCAACAGACTAATCCATCACATGGACCCTGTCTACTTATTTATAGACAAGAGGAATAAATCAGGCAAGTAGATGAGCGTTGAAAAGACGAACACAAGGACACAAATAGGGGCTCCCATAGATAATCTTTCGCAACATTTTAATCAGGATGTCAACAACAGGGAAGATGAACCAAGCATCCATCAATCTGTAATTAAACCTGTGCATCATCATACTGTAGATATAATGCAATAAACAACCTGATAGAGCTGTGCTGACGGAGCAGGTGAATGATTTGAGCTATATCATCATTTAGAGTTTGCATTGTAACACCACGGGTAAATAATGTAAGCTATAGTGTCATTAAGAGTTTGCATTGTAACACCGGCTGGTGAATGATCTGAACTACATCTTCACTGAATTGAAATACGATGAATGATACGATGAATAGTGTGTGTGTTTATGAAACAAGGCGGGGAAAACATCTTGCAACTCAACATGATTTTGACATTGAACAGTGATTCCCTAATGTAAATATTCACTATTTCTTATCAGAACATTTGAAAATATTTAGTCAATTTAGTCAAATGTTGTTGTTTTTTTTATCAAATGATTATGTATCATCTGACAAGAGGAAATCAAAGCTAACCTGGAATTCTGAGTCATGGAGCATTCTCTGGTTTTTGGCAATAACAATTATCTCTTGGAAAATCTGTGTGCAATATGTTCATCCTGTTCATCCTCCTTCTAACTCTTTCAAGAGAATTGTTTTTTTCGCGGCTCGCGCACCAGACGGCTCTCTGTCATTTACTGGGCAGATTCCCCTCATTTTGTTTATACACCGGAGATAAGGAAAAAAACACTGCAAGTAGTTACAAGGAAATTGAGCGCGCGTCAATATTTCCACATAAGACTAATTGGAAATGATGAGAAATAGTCTGTGTCACTCTTCTTGCATCTCCCACACACTTTGGGATGAGGCTGTCGGGAAGTGTTCCTCTTCTCCCCCCCCCCCCCCCCCCCACCCCGACGTCTTTTTCATCAAATCGTTGGGGAACAGGAGATGGCACCGACACCTTCAGACAGTCAGACACGTGACGGCTGGCGAAGACATGCGAAGAGACAGGAAAACAAAACAAAAACAAAAAACAAACAAAAAAAAAACAGTGTTAATCTCTGTGGAGAAAAAAACGCAGCAAAGTATTCATCCTTCACCGCCGGATGGCACAGATTTAAGCTGATGGGCCTGATTCTATCTGCTCCAAAAAACTCTCGGTACGATACTAACTTTCAATGTCATTGGATTTGTCTGTGTGTGTGTGTGTGTGTGTGTGTGTGTGTGTGTGTGTGTGTGTGTTGGTGGGAGGGGGGGAGAGGAAGGGGTGGGGCTGAGATTACAGTGAATGTCACCCTACCTCCTCTCTCAATCATCCACTTTCAATCCATCGCCGTCCCGGGGTTTGCGAGACAGCTTGGCGATGATGCCAGTAAAATGGGATCAATAGCATAGGGAAAAACGGACCAGACAATCTCTTACCCCCTTGAACTTCTGTACCCGTGATTGATTTGTCCCCTGCCACAGGAGAGGAGACATTAGAGACAAGGAACATGTGTGTGCTTGGCGTGTGCGCGCACGTGCTCGCGACTGACGCTGTGTGTGTACGTGTGTTGAAAGCATGTTTTTGTAAAGGTGTGTGTGTGTGTGTGTCTGTGTCTGTGTGTGTGTGTGTGTGCCCTCGGTGATTGATGATCTGAAGCGCACACACATCATCAGCAAGGCATTTGCGAGGTGTGTGAGTCAGGAGCTGTCATCCCCCTCAGTCTCCCCAAGCAGAGGCCCAGGCAGCTGATTTATAGTAAATCATTAAAATCTGCTTATTATTGCAGCAGCTCATCACCCTCCCCCTCCCTCAGTCCCCATAACCGGCTCCTCCCCCAAAACTTGCCATACCACTGCAGAGGGAGAGGGAGAGGAAGGGGGTGGGGTGGGAGGGGGGGTGATTCTCTGACCAGCCCACCTACACCTACCTCACACACACACACACAGAGAGACAGAGAGAGAGAGAGAGAGAGAGAGAGAGAGTGTGTGGTGGTCAGCAGCAAACTAAATGCTTTGTGTTCAGGTTCAGTGGCGTTTGTGTTATTTGGACATAAATAAAATAAATAAAACTAAAAGTCCTGCTTCATAAACATCAGTTGACAAAGCCGGTGAAAGTCTATGTGGCATGCACGTCATAAAACGCCTTGCAAAGAACCCCCGAGATTTAGGGGGAAAAAAATAGTCTCGTGGGCACTCACACTCACGTGCACGCAAACACACACACACACACACACACACACACACACACACACCTCTACTGCCTTGTGTCTATGAAACTGAAAATGTGATGTGACTTGAACAATGACAGGTGTGTTTGTCAAGGATGTGGCTGTCACTTCAAATCAGCGGACAGGAGCATCCACCGAAAGGAGACTTTTTCCACTTCTCGGGGGTTCGGCTTGTTACAACAAAAAAAAAAAAAAAAAAGCTTGCCGTGCACACACCGGTGCACGTTAGAGAACGACTCTTCTCAAAGCACGGGGGTTCACGGGGGGCCCCGGAAAAATTGAAAGTAGTTCAAGTAGTTTGCTATTATTTCATTAAGTGGCTAATTGAAAATTGGGGATAGTGGCCATATGCTTCACTCTAGTGATTCCCCGTGTCGAGAGTATTAAGCTATGCTCGTTTGTGTGGGGGGGGGGAACACATCATCCATCTGTCTCTCTATCTGAAGGTCCTTAGCATGAAAAAAACAACAACAGAGAATCACCGTTTTTGAGGTGTCCTATTCGACAAAGTTATGTAAGGCGCAGCGTGAGACCATGCTAATCATTTCCAGTGAATAACTCAAGTGAGGATCGCAGCTCGTCCGAATGTATTTCAGTTGCGGGCTCTCAACTCGAGGCGCTATCTCCGTGAAGTGATTTTAATGGGAGTTGTTTTTTTTTTGTGTGTGAAAGTACAAAATGTTTGTTATGCGAGACGGGTCTTATCGGCGCGAGGCAGGGAGAGAGAGAGAGAGAGAGAGAGAGAGAGAGCGCAGGCTTCAAACGGCAAATGAACTTTGGGTGATAATACGACGCGAGCGGCTGAGCGGTGGAGTGACTTGCTACCTACCGGCGCCGGTGGCGGGGAAATGAAAACGTTCTGTCAACGCTAAGCGAACACGTGTACGGGAGAAGGGGTTAATCTCCTACACGTACGCCGAACGCACAAACATGGCCGCCGGCATCTGATTTGGCTCCGAGTGTCAGATATATACGCCACACCGGGGCACGCTTTTCTGTCTCCAACACCCCCCCGAATCAGCGTCTGTTCCACTTTTCTCCCCCGACTCCTCTCTCTCTCTCTCTCTCTCTCTCTCTCTCTCTCCCTCTCTGTTTCTTTCTCCTGCTGACACACACATTATAACAGTCTCCTCTCCCATTCTGTCTCTAAAGCCCCTGGATCCTCAGAGCACAGGTGCAGGACTGCAGGGCTGCAGCCCACAGGCCCTGGATGCTGTAACAGGAGAGGGGAGCCAGCACACACAGAGAATTACAACGCCTCCATTTCTCACACTGACATAATCCCCGTGTTTTATTTGTCCCCTTGTAATTCTTTTTATATCTTGGGCTTATGTTCTTTGGCATCCGTTCAATCCCAGCCCCGGGACACGGGAGGCTGTACCGGGGCCCATATGTGTGCCTTGCTCCAGTTAACGCATATTAGTTCCTTTGTAACTGTGACTAAACCGGCACGTCTCGGCTGGGGAGATGTGCCGGCGTTTGACTGACAGCCCGTGTCTGGATCCTGTACTTTGAGTCTCGCGCGGAACTTGTCAAACACGCGGGGCTCTGTCAAAGCATCCCTCACTCTGCTGTCAAGCCACGGCGAAACCACGGAGAGCTTCGGCTTCGGCGAGGGGTGGGGGGGAGGGGTGGGTTCGCCGCTCTGACCGCATGTCTCTGAATTACCTTGCATTCTACATGTGTGTGTGTGTGTGTGTGTGTGTGTGTGTGTGTGTGCACCAGCGCTACTGCTACCCCGAGCCGAATCTCATAAGTATGTTCCTGGCATGTTCTTCCTTTTTTCTCACTGGAGGAAATCCTAGGAGAGAAACCGAGCGAAACATTATTCAGGCGTGTGTTTTGGCAAGAGACTTCCAATCCTCCCCCCGGCCCCACCCCCCCACCACCACCACCACCACCACCACCACCCCGATCAGACCGGTCGCCCAAACTACGACGGGAACGCCTGTCAAACAACAGCTTGATAGTAAGGGTTTTTTTCGAGCGTGCGGTGTTGATGTATGTTGTCTGCAAAAGAAAATCTGTTAAGTCTGTGCCATGTGATACCAAACAGTCTTAAATATTGTTTTCACAACTGTGCAAGCTAATTATCTTTAATTTTTCATCTGTGCTCCGAGGGTTGTGAGAGACCGTGATTAGTGATTCATTACTTCTCATTACCTGGCCTGTCAAACTGTTTCCTTTACTTATTCAGGCTGATTAGCTGTACATGGCCCGCCTCTCCCAATGAGGCTGAGAAAGAGACTTCAAACAAGGTCTGAGGGTGACAAAAAAAAAACCCCCAAAAAAAACCCATTTGTTAATAACGATAACGATGGCGAAGGGATGATGTTGAGAGGACGAGAAGTGAGGAGAAGAAAGAGGAGACGGAGGCAAAAGTAGAAGGAGGAGGAGAAGCACGACAACGACGACAAAAGAGGATGAAGGATGAAGAGGGAGATGGATGAAAAAAGAAGAAAGAAAGAAAGAAAGAGAGAGAGAGAAGAGAGAGAGAAAGAAAGAAAGAAAGAAAAGATGGTATTTACCACACAACTGCTGCCTTGGCTTGCTTGTTTATAGCCAGTTAACATCTTTCGAAAAGTTTACTTTCACGTCAACATTTCACTTTACACCATTAAGGAACGCGTCTACTGGTAGACGAGTCCTCCAACGCACACTAATTGCCCGTGAGTGAAAGATGACATCTGTGCTGTTATTCATAGGTGTTGGGAGAGCGGGAGATTGATTTACTGAAGGCAAACAGCGTGTCATTCTGAACAAAAGGTCAAGGTGAGCCGAAGTGAGTGGGTACGCCGGTGTAAACTCCCATCTCCGGATTCCACCTGTCTGTCATAACATTTCAGTCAAGCCAATCGGGCGTAGAGGAACTTGATAAGCGTTCACAGGCGGCGAAGCTCACGCGGAAAAAAAAAAAAAAAAAAACCTTCATCCTTAAACCCGAGGTGAGCTACGACGTGACGCGGGGGGAAAAAAAAAAAGCTGCGTAACGGCGGGAAAAAAGGTGAAAGTGCAGTTGTTGCCGACTTGCGAAAACATCAGCCGCGTGACATTGGCCCTGCTAGTGAGATGTCAACTAAAACATTCATCACCATTAGGAGTAATTAATAAACTTCCCCGGCATTAATTAAAGGGCCCCTGCTTTAAGGGAAACTGTGCTTAATTAGGAGCTTTGACAGGCCTTGGGGATGATCCATATCCAGAGGGCTGTTGGGGGGGGGGAGGAAGTGACAGGGTTTTTTTTTTTCCCAAAGATGTGAGCTTTTTGGAGCCGTGAAACTCTTGATGCCCTTGGTCAACTCAAAAGGAGCGTGATGGTCCCGGACTGGGCCCTGACCCGGCTCGGCTTGGCTTGGCATGGCTCCGAAAAAGTATTGACAGGTATGACAAGCTCCTTCTGATTAGCCAGTCAGCTGGAAGCCCGGGCTTCCTCGTCACCTGTCAGGTAGAGGGATGGAGGATGAGTGAGTGAGTGAGGGAGGAAAATGGAGGAAGAGAGGAAGGGGGAGGAGAGAGACTTAAGGGGAAGGAGGAGGATGGAGTTGGGGGCGGAGGGGGAGGAGGGGGAGGAGGGGGGGGGGGAGTGTAGGGTAGGGAGAGTGGTTGTGACACTAACATTCAACACCCGCGCTGTACATACATACAAATACAAGGAGTGCCAATAAAAAAAGCAGCATGTATATCAGGCATGAGTCACCTGCGGAAGTGTTTGCGGTGTACTCCATTACCCAACGAGGACGGTTTGCGGATGACAAATGGAACCCAAAGATTCTGTGATTGGATCTGGGATTAAGGGGCCCCGGTGCCTCCGAAGAGGAAAAAGGCGAGAGAGAGAGAGAGAGAGAGAGAGAAAGAGGAAGAGAGAGAGAGATGGAAGGGAAGAGTTGGAAGGAGGACAGTAAACGAATGTCAGACTGCCCAAGCAGGGAGACAGAGAGTCGGGGAGTGGGTGGGCTTTGACAGACACGTCTCACACAGGCTGACAGCTCCGTCAATAGCCCCGGGATGGCCGCCCTGATTGACAGCTAGCAGGTGGCGCCTGAATGGAGTTGTCAGGCCGACTGTCAGTCAAAGTCACATCGCAGTGGCTACGAGGCCCCGGCTGAACAGGCACACAGCTGCCCAAGGTGATCTCTGGTTGTACAGGCAGAATATTGGCACGGGGGTTGGAGCGGACCCAGATCATGCTAAAATTACCGTACGCGGCAGCAGACGATAGCCGGCTTTTTGGGGCGTTGATTGGGGCCTAGTTTATACTAGCGCGATGGGCAGACCTGCCGTCCACACGCATGGGTGGCTCCCCTCCATTTAAAGAAAGTCGGTGAAAAAAAAAAAAATGAAAAAAGAATTTGAATGTACTATCAATGAATCTCTGCGGTTTTTCCATTTCTTTGGTTCCCCTTAATTGAGCATTGTTCCAGCACGAGGGCATGAAGCATAGGAGTTAATGGGCAATAATTATATGTGAGAGAGGCTTTCTCCCTGGAGTGGAATCCAGAACAAATGGAAGCTCCGATGTGCAACATTCTACTTCATTACATCTGCCGCGATTAAAGCTCGAACATCTGGCACCGTATCCTGACAGATAGACAAGACTTCTGGACTGGAAGGAAAATCGAGCGATATTTACAAAAATGTAACACAGGGTATTTACTGGATGAAAGAACAAGAGCTTGGGGGGAGGCACGGTACATTTTCCCCCGTATCAGACAAGCGTTGGAACTGATAGATGGACGTAAACACGAGGAAATCGTTCAGACGCTTTTGAAGAAACGAACGAAGCACGAAGCACCCTCTCTGCACTTTCACATCACAAGGAACTTTATTATAGGCAGCGTCTTTGCTACAGATAAATACATACTGTGTCTCTTCAAGTAAACACTGGAATGTACATCAAGGTTTAATGTTAACTTTTTTTTTTTCTCTCTCTCTGTTTTTTTGAGTCGAATCTCAGTCGTCCTAACCCCTCGGTCCTCTCCAAGGTGAAGCTACAACAATAATTCAGAAACTGTCTATATCTTCCTGTTGCCATGACAACGTCAAGTCCCGCAGAGCGATGTCACGCCGTTCTGGTCTCTCCCCGCCGCCGGCGCGCGGGTGTCTCCCGCCGCGCCCGGAGGCACCCGCGGGGGCCGCTGAGGGCCGTGCGAGCGTCGGAGGCGGCGGTCCGGGTACAGGCTGTTGTCGAAGGGCTTGCGGTGGACGCACACCACGTGGGTCTTCAGGTTGCCCTTCTGGGAGGCGCTGTAGGGGCAGTACCGGCACTGGAACGGCTTCCGGGCTGGAACGAAAACCAGGAGGGGGGAGATAAGTCAAACCCGCACCGAAACACCGATGCTGATTCCTTTGACTTTGGTGGATAAATCAATAAACACTGGTTGGTCTTTTTTTTTTTTTTCGAGATGATGACACTTGAATGCCTCGGTTGGATGCAGTCTTTGCACTTTGCCCGTCCCTGCTGAGAACCGCACCATTTATTTGATCGCCAATCGAATATACACAACGTTTTATTAGATGTTTGACACAGTAGTTTATTAATTATTTTGGCCGGGAACAAATTATTCTTGGCAGGTAATGTTTTTTTTGTAAACCAGCCCTTTGGCAGGAGAGACAAAAAGTTAATTTTGGACAGTGAGCCTCTGACAAAAAAAAAAAATGTTGTACATTTTTGTTGAATTGCGACTTCTAAGATAATGGAAAAGATCTCTGAACTGTCAGAGGCGTCACTCGCTGGTTATGCTTGCTCACAGTCTTTGTAACAATTTCTAACAACACAACTTCATCACAACACGGTGACACTTTACAGTGCTGACATAGGTAGCTTTTATTGTATTCATTGTAACATATTTCCTGTTCACAAAAACAAACACACACACACACACGCACACACACAGTGTTCGGCTGAGGAATGACAGACGTCTGCAGCTGAGAGGCGAGGCATGCTGAAACTTCCTGTCTGTTCCTCTCTTTAGCTCTCTGCTATATAACGGCACTAGAAATAATGTGTAACTACACGGCATAGCAGAAGCACAATGTACTTATAAAACACAAACAATAAAGAATAGCTTTATTTGATTTCTATTAAAAGGAGCATGGTACCAGTACTTGAAGGTGACAGCGACACTCATTAATCTCTGTACTTTATACCTAGACTACCACGTGTCCTTGTTCACTGCTGTGCTATTTTGGGGGATGTTACCTCACATAATGGCTTTCCCTCTTCCCCTCTGTCTAACACTTCAATGTGTTTTTCTATGATTCATCGTTACAGTAAACCATTATGTGATGATGTCATTTGACATCACTTCCCAAAAACTCAGGGCTGTCACAACCTCTTCACCCCTCCTCCTCCTCCTCCTCCTCCTCCTCCTCCTCCTCACCAGAAGAGAGACAGCTGTAGAGGACTGAACAGTCTCTTTCACATCCACATAAAAATACTTTTTTTGGGGGGGGAAAGTGGGGAAAACTCACAGAAGGTGTGAGCAATAAAAGGTAATGCTCCATCTGTTGGTGTATAATAGCCTGATGGCCGTTAAGGACACACACACACACACACACACACACACACACACACACACACACTAGTCAGCAGGAAGATAAGGTCTGACACATCTGAATACCATCGGAACGGCAGACAGGGCTTTGTGTGTGTTTGTGTGTGTGTCACTACTCCTTCGCTGTCTGGGTGGAACAATGGTAAAAGAAAAGCTTTGTCAAAAGGTACAGAGCAGTGTGTACGATGTCGTAACATCCAACTGTACTTGACTCACTCCCCTCCCCCCCCCCCCCCCGGGCTTCAATAAATGGAAAAAGAAAATAAAACATAACATGTGTGAAATGATTGAAACATTCCCGAGACTTTCTTTGACAGACTTGTTGACCCAACTTAAACGTGCAGCCGTGCACGTGGAGAATTATCTAACGAACATCAGACTTTCAACGAAATTTCAACAACATCGGATCGGATTTGCCCTCAATCGCGTAAACAAAACTATCACAACCGCAGTCAAACAACGCGAGCGATCCTGCAGTCTATTACACTTTCATTAAATCAGCTCTAATAAGCCGAGGGGTCTCGTGTCGACATGAGGCGGGTTGTTGCCCCCGCTGTCTTCCTCTCTCCGCTTCTATCTCCTTTCTCTCCTCCTCCTCCTCCTCTTCCCTGAGTCTGGCATTTGTTCTTCCCTCCCACTAGAGGAGAGGGGAGGTCCAGGAGAGGGCAACCTCCAAATAAGTTCCATTAATCACAGGCCAGAGTCTAATGTAACTAATATTTTACAATTAGAGGAGACAGCAGTGGGCTCAGAGCCATCCATCTCTCCACCACATGATCATCCATTCATAGGCTGCTCTAGCCACAGCCTCAGACCAGCCGCGCACGCACACACACACACACACACACACACACACACACACACACACACGCACACACACACGCACATATACACGTACACATGCGTAGACACACACAAAGATTGAACAGGAAATGAGAGGGGAGGGATGGGTTGGTGTTGTGTTATATGTGTGTGTGTGTGTGTGTGTTGTCGCAGCTATCTGTGCACGTGACTATACATGCATGTGCACGTATGCACTTACACGCTTGTGTGTTTGAGAGAGAGGAGACGCGAAATTGTTGCGATTGTTTACACTCCTTGCACGAGTTACAAATATAATATATTTGCGTGAGAGTGTACACCCCCGTGAGCGTGCATGTGCGTGTGCATGTGTGCGTGCATGTGTGTGTGTGTGTGTGTGCAGCGCAGGCTCAGATAATGACCATGATGACAGTGGCAGGGCTGAGGGGGCCAGAGGAGCTGAATGGTGACGGATGACACAGGGCTGAGCTCTGATGGCACACAGACAGTGAGTGATGACTGCACATCCTTCCCAGCGCTCCACCCTTCATTATCTCTATGGGGAGAAGCGAGGCACAAAGGCAGGCCGGGCTGCCCTCTCGCTGCCCTCAAACGACATCTGCTCACGGAGGCAGCCACACTACCGCTCCTCTTTCACCTCGCTGTCTCTCCATCCATCTCCATCTATGGTGATCTTTCTCTACCCCTTTTTCTCTCTCCTTTTCTCTCGCTCTCTGTCACACACTCTGCGGAGGGTATACAGCGGTCAGACAATGAGATAATGACTCACCCCTTTCAACCTTTCAAATCAGGCCTTTTCTTTCCTCTCGCTTTCTCTCTCTCTCTCTCTTTCTCTCTCTCTCTCTCTTCACGCGCTTTCTTTCATTCTTAATCCTTTCTTTATCGATCTTCTCATATTCACTTGTTCTCATGTGTCTGAGAGGCCTGATCTGATGTCTCCCATATGTGGAGGAGGGAGAGAGAGTCGGTTTAGCCTCCTACTCGCACAGCGACTGATTCGCCGGTTTAAAAAGTTAGTACGACGCGCTGAAACCAAGTCAAGGCGACCCAGCATTCTCCAAACTAGTCTTCTTTATCGTGGCTATGAAATATGAACGCATGCCATAATACCTGGGGGGTGAAAAAAAAAAAAGGGTTTACAAGAGCGGATGAGGCCGTTTGAGAGAAATGTTGGAGTGGTATATGTTTCCATCTAGTGGCCGGGTCCGAGCGGTGCAGCCACGCGATATTAGCCAAAACACAAGGGAGGGCTCTGTGAGACTAATGAGCATGCAGACAGGTTCAACCAGGGGTCACCATCTGGCCAATTACCACTGCTGGCACACTGGGACCGACCTGAACTGTCATCACAAACACATCACTCCATGTCCAAAGTGCCCGGCAATATGTCACCGTGCCACTAGACGTGCCATACAGTATGGAGAGGATGGGGGGGGGGGGGGGGGGGGGAGGATGGGGGGGAGGATGGGGGGGCGATAGGAGACAGCCCCTTGACAAAGCCACCTGGTCAGCACTGCAGACAGGCCGGGCTGGTAGGCCACCTGCTTTGTTCAGCTTTTAGAGGACACTCGACGGACTCTGAATGTCAGTTAACGGTCTCCATATCCAGTTTGACTGACAGATGTTCACGGCGTCGTTGACAATCTGCCGCGCCGGGGAGAAGGAAAATACGCAGGATCAATCTGCGGGAAAACAAGGAATATGTTGCAGGGGAATTTATTACACCCTCAAAATAAGTGCATCAATCAGAGTATTCAGAGTGCGTTGTGTTCCGGTTTCGATAAAAAGCGTGGGATATTTCCACCCTGTCCGTCCTCAGAATTTTAAAGAAATTTACAATCGGGCCCCGCGCAAAGACGAGTCAAAACCGAGCCGGCTTCATCCGAGCGGCCTTATGCGCGATAAACTCGAAGAAGAAACACGGAAAACAGTGCGACGGCCGTGACAGGAGCTGACGGGGAGGGGGACTCTTCGGTGCATTATAATAACCATCTGTACGTTCAAATAGAAAACTACATCTTGCTGCTGAAATCATAAAGAATGGGAACAGATGTTAATCCCTAATGGAGTTGACAGGCACTTTCCTGTCTTTCACATGAGCATATTGAGTTTCTGAATAAGAGGGGGGGGATCAGAGGGAAGGTGTATCATGTTGCACTCATAATACATGCATATCAAAGACCCCAGCTGTTGGATTCCCTCTCCTGAGAGACAGCATTATTAAATCTGCACTCAGCAAGCATATCACACGAGAGCAAGAGCTAAGCCTTCGCCATCACTGGGCTCCGTTGGCTTTGGTGATTTGTAACACAGAGAGATTATATCATCCCTTAAAGTGTAGGGGTAATCAGTGCCACACACCTGTGTCTTCTTTAGCCTCTGCCTGAGATCAGCGCTAAAATGTGGAAAAAAAACTGAAGTGCAATAGTAGAAACCAAGTGTCTGGTTCGTAATTGGCATGATTCGCTCACACACAGTCACTCATCACACCTCCGCTGTCACGAGATAAAGCCTGAGATTCTGCCACTAAATGGATCGCCCTGGCACCAGTCTGCTGGCTGATAATGATATGTATTGGTACAGAGCCTGAGGTCAACCGAACCATCGATGACATGTACTGGATATAGCATCAAGCATTTGGCAGCAGAACTACATAACTCCAATCTGACAACATTATTATTTCCTGACAAACCATCTGCAGAGGTCTATCACTTTCAGATGGTGTGACTACAACACATCTGAAAGCTGATAACGAGAGGGAAAAGTTAGTGGAACAGCTCGTCTTTGTCCACTAGGTGGCAGTGTACTCTTTCAAATGTAAAGGCCGCATCAGCGTAATGACAGCAGTGTGGAGGAAAAAAAAAGAGTGACAGATAACTGCATTTAAAGTATACATATACCTTGGTGCTCACCTGATGCAACTTCGTTCTCCGCGCTGCCTCCACCGTTCAAACTGGCTTTGTGTGTGCTGGGGGGCATGTTGTTCGGGCCCCCGGGGGACCTGAGGAAAGAGAGCAGGCTCCCCTGGTGCTGGAGAGGATGGGTCTGTCCCGGTGTCGAACTCTCCAGAGAGGAGCTAGGAGGCTCAGCCACAGCTCTGCCCCACTTCTCCTGCTTCTCCATAGGACCCTGGAAATCGGCGTTCGCCTGTCCCAGCTCCTCTGGCTCGACGTCGTGATTCTTCAGCATCTTCCACTTGTTAGCATCGTCATTTTCTTCGTCCCTCTCTTGGTCAGACGCCGACTTCTCAAATGCGCTGTCACCGCTGTGACCGGCGGAGTCGTGGCTCAGCAGGCCGCCGTAGTCTTCGGAGTCTTCGTACTCGTCAGACTGATAGGTGGGTTTCACGTTGAGCTCAGAGATAGAGTAGCTTGGTAGGCTGCGGGTAATGGTGGAGGAGTGTCCATTACTGAAAACGCCGGACATCTGTAGCAGTGCACCAGGAGACATGTCTGTATGAGAGGTGACAGACTCCGGCCTGACAGACAAATCCAAGGGCTCGTACTGGGACTTCCTGGTTGGACCGGGTAGAGCGTCGTCTACGTCTGGATCTTTGTCGGTGAGGTCAGACTGCTTGCCGACGAGCGGGGCGTCTTCATCGTGGCTCTCCAAGGCAAGGTAGTGATCCGCAGCCGGGCTCCAGTTTTCCCCGGACATGGGTCTGAGCTTGGGATTGGGGTTAGGGTTAGGGCTGGAACCGGTGCTACTGGGCTGCGGCGGAGAAGAGAGGTCCCTGCTGCTTTGCCAGTGGGGGAAGTGGTAGCGATCCAGATGGAAACCAAGAGAGGCTGGCTGTGTACTGGTGTAGTCACTGGGGAGCGGACACCTGTAGACTTTCTCACCTGTCATAGAAATACCAGCAGAAAAAAACATAATACAATCCAAATCAAATTATGATGGTAAGCATGTGCATATGAGGCATGCTGGGCAATTTCGTTCTATGTACATTGCAGTGCATATGAACACCGTTCTCTAAACATGAAAAATGTTGCAATCCCACACAAGGCTGAGTTGAATGATTTAAGCCCTGCCCTGCAGTAAATCAAGCTTGTAATCAGCTTTCAGCTCCAGTGATCCATCATTTTACAGTATGGACGACACCACCATGTGCAATAAATACACTCAAAGATGTTAATACCAAGCAAGATTCTTCCAAAAATAATAAAGAGTCAAATTGTAAAGAAACTAGAAGGAGGCAGATGTTGCAAACAAGAGCCTCATTCCATCAAAACCAGTAAGTGGGTTTCCCAGTCAAAACAAATGAATTCCAACATGTGCATAGTTCTGAACTTCACCATGGAGCAGAGTTTATTTTTGAGTTTATTTTTGCTTCATACTTGGGAAAAAGTCTCGGATACATAACTCAAACGGTGGAAAGTGTATTATTGTGGAAAGTGATAAAGGGTTATTTTTTTTATTTTTTCGCCAAGATGTGATCCTCTTCAACATCACTTTTCATTGCAGGCTTTTTTTTCTTTTTTTTTTGGTCTTTTCCCTTCTGTTTACCTACAGTTAAATCCTTATAGCCATCACGGCAACATCCTCCAGGGTTAAACACACTCCCTGCCACCATTTTGAGTTAGTGATTGTCTGAGACCTCAGCCTTGCACTGTCTTTAAACAGCCCAGCTGTTTCGCTGCCATTCCAATTACAGTAAAAGTCATCCGACGCCATTAAGCCACAAATATTGGCAGTTTATTGCCCAACACTCTCCTGGCATTTGAAGGTCAGGTCATACATTATACTGTGTCTTTTAGGGATGCGTCTGGGATGGGGAGATAAACCTACCACCATTAATTTAATTCTATGCATATTGATGCCTTATTGTTCTTCTTTAATGGACTAATATCTGACTTGCTACAGTGATTCATCCCCGCCAGAGAAATATCAATTTCATACACCTCAAGATCTGACCCTGGGGTAATTCTCAGAGGTAAATCTAAATATAATGATCTGCAGCAGTTTCTTACTTTGTCTGCAACTTTAATACCCAAAGCCGAGCTAAATGGGAGTGAAGAGGTGGCAGTTTTTGGAGTATTTCAACACACAGAACCACAAAATAATACCCACGTATTTATTAAATAGAGCTGCACCTAATAAAAAAAAGGAATAAAAAGCGCAGCTGAAATTCCATCATATGTGATAAATGTCCTTGAACTGAGGACTGTCACTCCCCTGTGTGTGTGTGTGTGTGTGTGTGTGTGTGTGTGTGTGTGTGTGTGTGTGTGTGTGCTGTGTGTCTACAGTATATGACTGTTTGACTGAATGTGTGCGTGCGCGTCGACGTGCGTGGGCGTGCGAGAGCGGGAAAGAGACTTCAACAGTGCCACACCCTTGTCTCCAGTAACAGACAAAACAGCTTAATGGAACTCTTTCAGACACACACTCCGTATCTCAATTATTCTGTGGCTTAAATTACGATGACATTACCGGCCGAGCTCCGAACGCAGGGGGAAAAAAAACACACACACAACACACACACACACACACACACACATATCTGACCTCATCTTTCAGCGCGGACCTTCCTAAAACCCATTTGCCTTTGCTTACAGGAGAGCAGTAAAACAACACAAAGACTGAAGACTCTGCCTTTTTTCTCTTCCTTTTTGGACGGTTGCCATCTTTGTGATTGCCTGGTTCATGCTAACTTAATCAGTTTAAGATTTACTTACACTGCTGAGGCTCACATTATGTGAGGGGAGTAATTTTAGAGCTTAGATTTATCAACCAAAACTCCAATTACTGCATCATTACAAACCCCAGCCTCTCTCACCTAAACGGAGCATCTAATGAAGTGATGCATATGCGTTATCCACCCATACTGGAAATGAAAGAAGGGGGGGGGGTGGGGGGAGTAAATAATGAAATAAATACCTCAAGTGAGCTGTGTCTATGGAAAAAGCATGCAGCTGGGCTCGGACAAGTGATTCATTTCATATGGAAATAGGCTTTAAGATTTACAGCCATGCATCACCGTCAATGCAATCACCGCCTCACATACTGTATGCTTACACAGGCTTTGGGGCAGTTATATTGTCGATATCAAACAGTGTACAGCGCAGGCCTCCGCTCTTTCTACACACGCAATCAAGCACCTGAAATGCAAAAACACTGATATATGGTGACTGGTTTGGTTTAAGATGAAACAGACTGAGGGAGAGAGAGAGAGAGAGAGAGAGAGAGAGAGAGAGAGAGAGAGAGTCACACACAAGACTGGTGAGAAAAACAGGGGCACCAGATGTTCTTTGATGTTTATAATAGCATATATTATTAATATTAATTAGACCACATAGTCAATGACGCATTTGGGACGTTTCCAAGTCAATTAAGCCAAATGGCATTCAGGAGACGGTGGAACAATATTTCAAGGCAGGTGTTCAGAACTCCCTGGGTAAATCTTTTTATCTGCATGCTAGGAAAACAAGCATTTTGAGCTTAATTTGAGCCTCATATCTGCAATAATAATTAAAAAGAGGATTAAAAGACAGAAGTGAGAGGGAGATGGAAAAGCCAACAGGTAATCAGTCTAGCAAACCAGTCAAGACTGACTGCCATCGCTGAACGAGAGCTCCGTTCGGTTTGGTCCAATATTAGATGGGAGCCCAGTTAGTAAAAAAAAAAAGATGCTTTTAAACTGTCAGCAATCACAAAGAATAGACTGATGTAACTGGAACAGCCAAATGAATGCTGATACACTGACTTCTGCAGACTGCTTAATCCGTGTTTCCGACTTCACTAATGCTCATATTACCATTCACCGCTTTTACAGTGGGTTATCATTCTGGGCTTTCTCGGGTGTAGCGCTTACAGTAAAAAAGTAGCAAGAAAGAAGGGAACGAGAGACAAAAGACAAGTGGGGACAACATCATTACATGGTGTCTGCTCATTGACCTTGGGGTTAAGCGTGTTGAATGGGACTAATTAATAACTGTCAGACCATTTTATGTTTGTTAGGCATGTTTGTATTATGAGTCGGGATCCAACCGGTCCGATGTAGGTCAGAGGCCCGAAGCATGCACCCCTCATTACTTTATCGTTTTAAGAAGAGTCGTTATTCTTAATCTAAGATTATAATTACAGTCAAAGTACATTTTCAAATCTGTCTTGATGAGATATTACGTTCTTTTAATTCACCAACAACATGATTTCTAATTTAGGATGCCGGGTATTTGTACTTAAAAAAGATAAAACCCAGCACTATATCTGGATGTCTCAAGCAAAGAAGCTGCCTCTCACCCTGACAGCCATGACTGTACTATATTTGCTATCCATATTGAAAACATCAATAACTTCATGACCACCATAGGCCGACGATGAATAATGCAGCCAGTAATTCTGGACTAATCAATGTTCCTCAAGCTGAACATCTGGCAGTGGTAATTCTTCCTCAGCATCTCCGCTCTCCTGAATTAGAAAATACCCTCTCTCTCTCTCTGTCTCTCCCTCTCTCTCTCTCTCTCTCTCTCTCTCTCTCTCTATGGCCAACCATCGAGACAGACTTGATCAGTTACAACCCCCCACCTCCAAAAAAACTTATCCCTGTTATTAAACCCTCATCAAGTGGTGCGTGTTCTCCATATGTGTAGGATTTACCTATCTGTCCCGCAGCAGACCTGTGTGTTGAGCCGGGGCCAGCAGCGTGTGATTGTGTTAATTAATCTGTCATTGTGAGCGCAGGGAGCAGCTGCAGAGGTCTCTGGGATATATTGTCAGAGCTAAACAATGCGGTGCTAAGCCCCCAGAGTGAGTCTACCATTACACAGGACTAAGAACAGAGAGGAGAGGAGGAGAGGAGGAGAGAGGGGGAAGAGAGAGAGAGAGACTGCCGGATCCATCATTGACTAAAGCAATGACGCCTGACCTTTACAATGAATTAGTTTCCATGCTTAATATTGACTGAAATTAGAGTCTGATACTGAATGTGCCATCCCAGAACTCGGCGCACTCAAATCCTAAGCTAGCCAAGCTATCGTAAATGTTCACTGGGAATGACACAGTATGGTCTCGGAGATAGTGGGGGGGGGGGGGGGGAGGGAAAGTAAAAAACACAACAGAGTTTGAATATGTTTCTTAAAGAGCAACCGGAGAGGGATTTGGCCATAAAATGTGAACATTTACATGCAAATACGCAGATAGCAGTATGTGTGTACAATATGGAGACAAAACATCTAATGAGATTAGACCTGATCCATTTATCTCTGCTATACGGCCATCATTTAAGAGGATATTGGATCAAATCCCACAAGAATGCCTCAGACTCAGATGCATAACAGCAGTACTCCCAACCACTGGTATACAAAACAATGACACTCATGAGCTGAGGAAGGAAATAGAATAAAGTTTAGATTTTTTTTTCCTTCTTCTTTTCTTAACAACGCTGTTATAGCAGCAATTTAGAGTCATGATAACATGTTAGCAGGATGCCATGACTAGAAAGGCATTTACCCAGGGAGGCAAATCATCCAAATCACCAGGTGGAACAGAAGACTATCAATAAAAATACCAGGTGGTAGATCAAATCATAAAAATCACTGGGTGGTATATATCAAATCATTAAAAACACCAGATGGCATGCATTAACATCTTGTGCCCCTGTAGGCAAGGGGTGGGGATGTGACGGATATAAAATAGAGGGTACTAATTATCCCCACAATTCAACATGGTGCCATTATATTTAAAAGGAAGACAAAGTCCTTGTAGATGACAGTAATATGTGTGGCGTTAGCCTGTGCTGCTGACCCTGTGCTTCACGTCCACCTTCACTGATGGTGGAAAAAGGTCTATTTAAAACAAAATATATAGCGAGGATTATGAGGTGCATTAATCAACCATTTTTTCTTAAGTATGACTAGAAAAATAGAGAGGGTGGCAAGAACCTAAATTCAGATAGTGACTGAATTACCTGTAGCTGGGGAGGAGGATTGTGGGTAGGTGTCCTGGGCACTGCCAGAGGGGGAGGACCCCGTCTCGGTCAGGATCTCTGTCGGTCCATGATGACTCAGGCTGCCTGGGGTACTGGGCCTGCTGACGGCCTTACTGTCCGGGTCACCGAGACATCTCTCAGCCGGGTAGGAACACTGCTGCTGCTGCTGCTGCTGCTGCTGCTGCTGCTGCTGCTGCTGCTCTTTAGGGCTGAACATCTGCTGTTCAACAGACAGCCCCGGCGCCATGATCTGCCAGCCCGGGTAGCCGCCGCCGCTGAGCGCGTCTCTGTCGGCGATCGCTTTCTGGAGATATTCCATCCTGTTTGAGCTCAGTGGAGGAGGCTGCAGATGATTCAGACCCAACAGAGAAGGGCTCTCTCGGTCAGTCAAAGGGCCCGAGGAGATCATCCTCCCTAGCATCTCCCTGACCTTCATCTCCATGCCTGCTGTGGCCAGTATCTGGTTGTAGTCTGGCTGGCTGGCCCTCTCAGCTGTGAGGAACCTGTTGTGTATGCTGGAGATGTACTGGGAGTAGAGGTTGGTCTGGGGGTCTTGCGTTAGGCTACTCAGGTTAACGGATGCTTCGTGCTCAGCGGGGTGTTTACTCTTCACGGCCAGCTTATTGAGGTGGACCTTCATGTGGTTCTTGAGGAACCAGGGTTCTTTGAAACGACGGCCGCAGATTTGACAGCAGTGTTCGAAGGAGTCCTTGTGTTTCCTCATGTGGCCCTTGAGGAACCAGGCCTGGCTGAAGGTCTGGCCACACACCTGACAGGGAAACTCTCCGGTGGGCTTCCCCTTGTCGCTGCCCCCCATGGCAGGCTTCTGTCCCGGGCCCGAATCAGCAGTTATATGGGCCGTCTCCACGTGGCCAACGAGCTCCTCCTCCTGTGAGGCGGCGAACTCGCACAAGGTGCATTTATAAGGTTTGTGTAGGATCCTGATGTGGCGCTCGAGCTCCTGCTGCTTCCTGAACTTGCCCTTGCAGAATGAGCAGCGGAAACCCGTGGGCTGCGGCTGGGCGGGATCATCATGGACGGTAGTCACCTTAGGGGACGTGGATGTATGTGACAGACTCTCCACGGGGCCAGAGGAGGTCAGGGAGAACTGGGGTTGAGCGGGGGCAGTCTGTGGCAGCTGGGTTATGGTGGATGTTTGCTGATGGCCAACATGGCCGGCTCTCATCTGCCGGTCCCTCAGTATCGCCCTCTCCTCCAGCTCGTGAAGCAACCTATTCTCCTCTCTGATTCGCCCACGGCCCTTGCCCAGAATACCTTGCTTGTGAGTGCGGAGGTGTATCTTCAGGTTGCCCTTCTGCGCAGCCCTGTGGTCACAGTAAGGACACTTGAACGGCTTCTCGCCCGTGTGCGTGCGCATGTGAAGAGAAAGTATACTGTTGAAGCGGAAGCGCTTCCCACACAGCGGGCAGGGGTACTTTCTGTTCTTGTGGTTGTCATCCTGGGTGGAGTTCACCTGGGAAGCGCTCTGGTTGGGCACCCTCAGGAACTGGGAAAGCTCTACTCTCCCATTCATACTGCTGAGAATCCGTGCGTCCATGATTTGATTGGCCAGAAGCGCCATCTGGCTCCTAACTGAGTGGCTGGCCGGGGTAATGGGGCTCTCCTTTCGGGGATCGGGTTGACGCTATACAGTATGGTGGTCAGGGATGGCTATCTGGGACAGTCAGAGGGTTAGCAGCGAACTGTATGCTGGTCGTTTACACCGATTCAGTCGAGACAGGATTTGGATTCATGCTGCTCTGCTCAGTGTCATCTGCTGTAGGCATCTGCTGGAGCTCAGACCTGAAGAGGAAATAAAGGCAACATCAGTTAAAAGGCAAATAATTTAGCACAGTCAAATTCTGCAAAAAAAGCATTCAAGCACATTCACTTTGAAATCATAAGGGAGTGGGACTAAAATGTCAGCAGCATAGTGCACAGTCAATCAATGTATGTGTTTTTTTTCTTTTTTGTATATCTCATTCAAGTGCTGTATGATGCCAGTGATGCACCTCAAATAGGACGACAGGAAACAGAGCAATGCGAGTTTTGAATCTCCTCATCCTGTGTTACGTATCTCTGCGGTTTTAGACGATTGTTGGAGATTGTGAAAATGCTGATTAAGTCTAACCTCAAAGGCTTGCTCGACAAATATCTCGTCTTAACTAAAGGGTAAGGTGAAAATCTTTGTCTTGATCTCATTTTATACTGACACACAATACAGGCAGCACGAACATCAAAGACTGTCTGCTTCCTCCTACCCTTCCTCTCTTGCATTTCACAAATCTGCAAAACGCTTAAAACAAGATTAAAGTGAAAGAGTTAAGCTTATTCGGCAGGTCTGGTGCACATTTGAATAAAACCTTTACCGGGGATAATTATGTCACGGGAGTACTAAAGGGAAATAAACAACTTAATGATGCAAACATGCAAACTAAAGTTAAAGGAAGAATATCCAAATGGAGAGCTGAAATATGCTTTATATCTCCTCTGCCCAACTCCCTTTTCAATTCCTCTGTAGCAGCAAACAAAGCCTCAAATTCACATCGTGCTACAATGGTAGAGGTCACATAAGCGAGCCCTGCGCAGCTCTGGTACAGCACCAAAGGGCACAGAACAAAGCCTGCACTGTCCGCGCAGAATTAACACAGGCTTACATCATCCTGGACTGCAACCTCAGTCAGTCACGAAAAATGATGTACACAAAAAACCCACACAGATAAAGAGCCGGCTCGCCCACAGCAACGGCTAGAGCGAGGCTTGCACATCTGCTCCGACCTGTCTGTAGATCAGAAATCAATGGAAAGATGTGGGAATGACCTAATCATATCTGACAGGGAGAAAGTGAGGGAATGATATCGACACACACTAGATCCACTTCACGTTAGCTAGAGCCGTACCTCTGATTACCCGAGTGTAAAAACCTTCATTGTTTGTGCGCATGCATGTGTGTGCTTGTGCACAGATGGGCCCGGGTCCACGCGCGCACGCACGTCAGCTTGTGTGTAACCGGACCGCCGAGTCGGTGGAGATCGGCGGGCATGCGAGGCATGTCAGGTGCTTTCTCTGTCAAAGTAAATTAGCCTCTTTTGGGAGAGATTGAGAGAGAGAGCTTGATTGTTATTAAGCATCGCGTCACAGTCGCTCCTCTTAGGTGTGGCCATGCATAGATGAACAAGGAGCAGATGTGGTTTAGCGCAGGCAATAAAGAAAGAAATGTGAGACGCAAACATTTTTAAACCAGCCGTGGGAGCTCGGCGCGATAGTATTTCTCAGCATCAAACCGGGTTAGGCTTTGTGAGATTAAAAACAAACTATGAAAGCAAGCGTTTCTATAAACTATAATCCACAGGCCAGTGGAGGAGCACGGTTTTCTATTCGGTAGATAATGCAGAGTAACAATTAGGATGGATGACCAATAATGTGAATCCATACTGAAGTGACATTCTGCTATTCTGCAGAATTGCACATTTTAGCAGCAGGACTGGGTGAATAATACCCTTGTTTGCCGAACCAGCAAATACATTTGATATAGAATAAACAGCAGCTTAAGCCTGCAACCAATAGCCCCTCTAATGTAACCTATATGCCAAGTAAATAAGCTTTTATCTACTGGCATGTGGAGGCAAATAATCCATAATTAGTCAATTAGCATGCAGATGATACACATCTCTGTATATCCTCAGTCTGCCGAGTTCAAAAATCCCACGTTACAACAGGCTCTCAAATCTTTGGAATTCCCTGAATTCTCGCTCTATAGATGACAACCGTATGATTAATTATTACAGAGTAGGCTCGTGTGCAGTCGGTGAAAGCTGTATGCCACGCGCTATGCCCTTGTGCCTCTTCAAACCCACCCACCCACCAAGCCAGCCGGCAGCCCGCAGGACTGCCCTGTCAAGGGTTGAAGCACTCATACAAGGAAGAGGGCAGTGGTAACACGGCTGCCCACCGTGACCCAGACAAAAGATAACACCCATATACTTCCTGACAGGCGGATTAATGAAACCCTGTAGGAGCTTCTCTGTAGGCCCCCCCAAAAGCCTGACGGAGACAGAATAGTCCGACCAGCACCATTCATTACTGGAGAGGTACAGAGCACAGAAAGAGCACACACAGCACTGACAAACTAGCTCCTTGTGAGTAATAGCTAAAGAACTCATAAAGGAATACATACACATTTGTTGTGGATGCCGTAAATCTACGCCACTCTCAAAATGATCAAACCAACTATCAAAATCTGGCTTGTTGCTTGTGAAAATAAATAAATGCGGAGCAGCAGTCATGCACAGTGATTTGTTCGGGAGTCAGCAATTTCACATATTATTCAGTAAAAAAACAAAAAAACAAAAACAAAAAGAATTGATTTTGTTTGTTTCATTGAGTGCTGCAAATTAGTGGCCTTGAATACAACAGAGGGAAAACAACAGGCTCAAAACAACAGGCCTGCGTAGTGGTGGCCAGGCGTGCGGTCACCTGTAGGTAGAAAAACTCTCCCTCCAATATCAAGAGTTATACTTCCCCCGAATCGCTCACAAATCACTGAAATGGCTTTACGTTTGAACCGGTTTACAAAGCGGCGAGCTAAAGGACAACCTCGCCTCAGCGCGCGTGTCACGCATGCATCGCATTCATGAGGTTCCTCTGAGGCTTTCAGTGGCGTTCGTGCACAAAGCAGACAGCGAAAATGTAAACACTCACACACGTCTCTTGAACTCTCCCTCGTCGTGCACATGCAGAGATACACTCGCACGTGCATGCACACACACACACATCGCCCGCGCGTGCATATAGAATGTGTTTTAAATCACTAATGTGTAAACAGTTGCTCTTGTTTGCACAGACCACCTGTTCTTTCTGGACACAAACAAAGCTTTGGCGTACGATGGAATATGTTAACAGCGTGGGGTACGTAGGGGATGCCTTGCACAAGAGAAGCTGATCCACATGGTGTAGACCGCATCAGATGGTTGGGCCCTGCAGGACGGCAGCCATCTCCAATAGAACTCACACGGATCTCAAACAACGGAGCTCCTTCAGTCCACCGCGTATTGACACGCTCTGCTTTCTCTCAAAGTAGGATTTCCCACCGGTGCAAAGCAAAAGCATCAACTCCTCAAATGATGATAATGTCAGAATATGATTTATATTAGAGGTGACTGAGCTTTTTTTTTTGCGTTAAACACTTGGATCGTGCTAAATATTATGTGTGACTGTGTGATATACAGAGATGGAGGGGGGGGGAAAAAAAGGGAAGAAAAAAAAAAAACGTGTCTACTTTCAGTTCCTAAAGCACTCGGAGGCACTAAAACAAAAGTCATTAAACGAGTCATCACAAAATCACAGCAGGAGTTTGGTAATGCCACTTACAGTATCTCATTACGCTATGGCATTTACAGGAGGAAAAAAACTGACAAACAAAGAGCATAATCCAAGGCACATTAACTGGGCCGATAATTCAATGAACTCTCATTTGGCAGCCATCTTGCCCTTGTGATGGTCTTTTTTGTCAACCACAGCAGCACAGCACAGACAAAGTTCCTCTCCCTGTCTCCGTCTCTCTGTCTCTCTGTCTCTCTATCTATCTATCTATCTATCTATCTATCTATCTATCTATCTATCTATCTATCTCACACACATACACATCCTTCCTCTCCATCCCCCTCTCTCTCTCTCTCTCTCTCTCTCTCTCTCTCTCTCTCTCTCTCTCTCTCCCTCGCTCTCTCTAAAACAACAAAACATCCACCATTAGACAACGGGGTACCAGCGTAATTAGAAAATGACTTCCTTTGCAATCCTAGCTAAGTAGTTTACACACTGTAATTACAGGGACAAAATCATCTTTTCATCATTTCACTGATTGAGCTCATCAACCCAGTGGGATCCCAGTATTGTGCTCAGGCAACATCTGGGCTAAGAGAATTAGCCTTTAGTTTACCAGGCCTTACACAGTGGCAAGCAACGCAGCGTGAACACCGGACATGGCCGTGGCACACACCTCTAATTGAAATCACTTTTGGATTGTGCATCCTGACCGCAAGTCATAGACTAGACAAGCTCGACGGAGCGCCCCGAAGTTTCCGACCGGTCTTACTGCGTTACAAACAGGAGGAGGGTCAAGGGCACCGCGCTGCAAGCTATCTTTATTTCTCATACTTTGAAATTGCCGTATCAAACTTTTGCACTCCCCCTCCACCCCCTTTTTCAGCGCGTTCCCATAGTGTGAACTGAAGCGCTGAAGATTGACCTTGGTGCACGACAACCATGCCTTTTTTTGCACGGGGAGCTCTGTTTACCGGAATCCTCCATGTGCCCTTAGCCTTGACTTTCTAACAAACACATGTGGGCTTGGAGTTGAAGGTGAAGTGCTTTCGTCTCTGTCCTGTGGAAGAGCTCTGCCTCTGTGTGTTGGCAACAGAGGCAAGTGTTTAATGTGGCAGCTGTTAGCCTCGTGGATTTCCACTAATCACTCTCTCCTGATTACTCTGATGAGTGTATGATGCTCTTAAATAATCAACCCGCAATGAAAAAAAAAAAAAAAAAAAAGCAAAATAATTATCATCATCTCCCTAAGTAGTGCAGCTGCACCCGCCTGCAATAATTACAACTAGAACAGGGCGCCTTCTCTCGTCACTTACAACCACTTATTATTAAAGATAACGCTAATTGGTGCAGTGGTGGGCGAAAATTCTTCATGGGGTTCATCGTAAAAAGCCGAGCCTTTAAAGTTATGATACATTAGAGGTCTTATAGCCAAGGTATGGTATTAAACACTGCACGCTGAGACACGCTGATAACCTGAGCTGGGGGAGTAGTAGACTTCCTATCAGTAGCCCCTTGGTTGCCTTGCTGCCTTGCCCTCACCCCACCCACTCACCCCCTCCCCCCCACCCCCACCCCCCCCCTTCTCCCCCCCTCTTGGTATCAGCCTGGCAGACACAATTAACATTTTCATAAAAACAATTCCCTGCCTCCAATAGTCCAATGTAATTTGTTTTCCATCTCTGTTCATTAATCATTGTTTAAATCGGTGAGCCATCCCCTCCATTCTGCCATCTGCACTCAGCTGTGTTACAGATATGACACCTTCCCCCTTAATGGGAGCTGACAGCCAAGAGAGGAGGCCTGTGGAAAAATCGCTTCCTGCATGTGCACTTCCACCTCACACTCTGCCAGCAGGTGAAAGCGGGTTATTTAATGGGTTCTGATTGATCTCAAAGGCAAACAACATTTGCACTATAACATCGTACGGCATCCAACACCGTGCGCCTATACGACGATGAAGAGCACGCGGGGCGACACTTCAGCAGCATCAACAGTAACTTAGACATATTTAGCAACAATGGGCGATACATTCCACAATTTGTCGAAGCTGTCGAGCGTTTTTCCCCCCCCTAGTTAAATTAGTGCAGCGTTCCTACAATATGCTATTGTTTTCCTGGAATTGGGAGCAAGGTTATTAATTATTCACTGTTGTGTTCTCGTATGAGGGGGCTATGCTTTTCACCGTATTGCCTCATAGCTCAAACACTTAGGGCCATGGCGCTCGGGCAAATTTCATGAGGCAACATCACAGGGATATTATGATCACGAGGCAGACAACTTATGAGATTAAAAGTTTCTTGAAGAGTTTGAATGATTGGAAAGGTGCAGATTTTCTCCCGATATGATTTCAACTTTTCCTGGATTTTCCCACAGTCCGCTGGGAAAGCCAACTCAAACAACTTTTTGCCTTGCTCTTTTTCAAAGTGATTTTAAGCCTGTCTAAATAGCTTAGACATTTTTTTGGGGGGGTGGTGGGGGGGAGAAAATCCTGCTCAATGTGGTGGTAAGAGGGTGCCAAAAAGTTCATCTGGCCTGTTGATTTGAGCATGGATTACAGATATTCAAATCATGTGCTTCGTGTTCAAACAAGTGCTTCCATCAGGGGGGAAAAAGTTGCCAAGCACAGCTTTGTCATGTAAGCCATATGACTTTACTGCAGCATAATGAAATGACTGTGGTGCTACATTCTATACACTTTAATTCACCCGCCCTTCCCTCTCCATCCTGATAATTCCACCTATCTTTCGAGTCTCCAAATAGGCCACCTTGCGTCAAAAACAGAGCGTCACCTGTGCAAAGTTGCAATTTTTCACCAGGAACACTGTCACACCTTTTGCACACGGTGGAGGTTGCGAAAGCACATCAAACAAATAAGCCAACTCTCGCTTTTTTTGGGGGGGGGGGGGGGGGGGGTTCTAACAAGGACGGCAGCAGTAATAGTAAATGATGTGTATATTCAAAGCTGAATATTTCATGTTGATTGATCGTACTGACTGCCACCCACCTGCTCCTCCTCCTGTCCCACCGGAGCTGGCAAGAGGAGAATTCAGTAATTGAGAAGAGCAGATCATGGTCTCTCTTTGCTCACATATGACAGATGGGGCATCATCGCTTCAAAGGAGAGCATTTGGAAACAGGAGGAAGGGGGGGGGGTTGGGGGGGGGGGGCAGAGGGTGAGGGTGGTTTTGCCACAAGCTATGCCACTCTGCACAGGTGACAGTAAAAAGGGGTTACTCTGTGCAAACAACGGCCAAAGCAACAAACACCCATAAGCAGCATTAATCACTAAAAGCTGCAACTTACAAAACCTGTGGATGGATAATTTCTGCACAAAACAACATAAGATATCTATAATGTTGTGGAATAAGACTGAGGCAAAGCTGTACATTCAAACATACAGCAACACAGACACATCCTATCATGATTCTCAGTCACAAACACCCAACTTCATCATTTTTCCTAGTAAGAATATGGTTCAGATTTATTTTTCTTACAAAACATATCACAATTTAGAGGTAGAAAAAGGATTTATGCCTCTAAATTGTAAGGAGTCAACAGGGCATGATGAAGAAGGATACCATACATAACACAATATGATGTGATGGAAAGGAGTCATAAAAACATAATTGAAAATGTTCGTTATTAACATTTGTACTTGTACACAAACACCTGAGAAATACACGCTAGCTGTGGTCTACAATAACTGAGAGACTCGCTTTTATCTTACAGCCGCGTACGGAAGTGAATTCCATTATCCATAATCACCTTTACACCTCGCCATTACTTACTTTTCACTAAAACAACAGCAGTGGCAGCTTTGGGAAATGCGTGTCTGCCGAAATCGGACTCGTCTGAAACTTACACGCACGCGCTTTCAACGCACAACTAAAGGTAAATCTTCAGAAGTAAGAGTGATTTCCTTACCTGGGCACTCCGAGACGGATAGGACGTGAAGTGACAGCTGGAGTTCAGCGGGGAGTGATGGTGAACTGACTGACTGGCTGACTGACTGACTGACTGACTGACTGTGTGCCTCACGCGCTTTATGATAAACGCTCAGCAATCGCACCTAAATGTCCCTTGCCTTTCCACTAAATGCTTAAAGCTCGCTCGTCAGACGCAGGCGGCAGTGTGTTGTCCTGTAGTAAATCCAGTTCAAGAAAAGAGGTAATGAAATCTTCTAAAATTACTCGGGATACTTCGACATGTCCCGAAGCAGTTATGTCTCCCTCGTCTGGCCACTGGTGGGTAAGTGTAATGGACTGGCGCCGTGCGTAAAAGGCGCATTGGCGTCTCCAAGCTGTAAAACCTCATCAGTCCTTATTGTGAGGAAGCATGCTTGTGTCAGTGTGATGCACAGTCAAATTTGAGTAGCGGTGAAAGAGATGCAGTGAATAGCATGATGGGTCTGCCTATAACATATAATATAATAATAATAAAAATAAAAATAATTTTAAAAAAAAACGAATAATAATGATTAAATATAGTAATAATAATAATAATAATAATAATAATAATAATAATAATAATAAATTAAAACAATAGTAAAAAAAAACAGATAATAATGATTAAATATAGTAATAATAATATAATAAAGAAAATTATAATAAAATATAAATACAAATTATTAAATATAGTAATAATAATAGTAATAATTATGCTTTAATGTTTCTCATTTGTATGGATGATTCATTGTTTGGGACTTGCAGAGAATATGTGGAGGTCTTCATAAATAAGGATTATACCCACGCTGACCCCATTACATTACATTACATTACAGTCATTTAGCAGTGATTTACCTTAACTACCCACATATAACTAAGCATGGAGATGGTTCAACTGAGAAGCAACCGGACACTCTTCTCTTACCAAGGATGCACCACTTGACTCAGGCCAATTGGCACCACACAGTTGCAGGACATAGCATTCCTGAGATGCCTGCTGGAGCATGGGCCCCTGTCTTCTCCCATTTACTATCATAGTTTTTAAACTCTCAGAATAACTTATTTTATTTTACCTTATATATTTTATCATGCTTTCAAAGGAATAAACACTTAACACAACACAAAACAGGATTTTCTCACTACCACTTGAATAATGTAGCAGTTGCAATCGCTGCAACTGTTTCAGGGCATATAAAGGAAGTAAGGATAGCTACCTCTTTGATTCAGCATTTTTTAGTAGTTAGTAAGTGTCTCAGAGGCTCCTTTTAAAGAAAGCTTAATTGGATGCTTGTTATGTCTATCACACCTCTGTCATCCCGCTGACCTTCGCTGTGGATTATCCTCCATGAAAACGAGGGAGAGCTGTCTAACTCCAAATAGGTGTGAACGCTCCGAGCACGTTCCACTCACAAATTAAAAGGCACATTCAAAGACACAATGAGAAGCCTCTAAACTTCCACAAGGTATGGCCGACATAAGCCTCCCTCTCGAGGACTAGTCCTGGGCTTGATGGTCTGGTGCAGGCTGCATTACTTGCTGTGGTTTAACATGGAAAATATTTGGACAGTTTCTGGACTCTGGATTTTTTTTGTTTTGTCCCCTTGTTTCAATAAAGTTTGTTTTTTTTGTCAATAAATGTAAAAAAACAACACCACCAGACTTCACCAGACTCTGGATATGATCTTGCCATGTGATCTTGACAGCCTTTTTGAATCTCAGTGTCTCTCTATGAAAATTCAGCGGCACACTACATTTGGATCTAAATTACTTTGATGCAATGTGAAGACCTTTGTTGGCTAAATGAGTAGGGGGGTTGGGGGGGTGCATAACGGGCTCAGGTGTCTTAAGTGTTTACGGTGTTGCGGAGCTTTGAGATGGACATGGATCACTTGAGCACTAGTTTCTCCCCACTGGTTTCCTCCTAAAGTTCAACGGGGAAATAAGCGAGGAAAAACAGCAGGATGCTTTGATGTATGTATGTAGTTGGAGCTGTAATATGGTAGGTTAACATGACAGTTAAGAGGGTAGACAGGGTGCCTGTTTCATCCAGTAGTCTTACATTTGGAGCTAACTCT
Source organism: Hoplostethus mediterraneus (assembly GCA_034670385.1). Classification (NCBI taxonomy): domain Eukaryota; kingdom Metazoa; phylum Chordata; class Actinopteri; order Trachichthyiformes; family Trachichthyidae; genus Hoplostethus; species Hoplostethus mediterraneus. Next base: position 3,903,397 of record JAXDDW010000003.1, on the reverse strand, counting down.
CTCTCTCTCTCTCTCTCTCTCTCAGGCCCAAGCACCTGTCTGGACAACAATACCTGCTTGAATCCTTCATCACACAACTCTTAAAATCCCCCTTAATCCCTGAAATGTAGATCTCGTTTGTGCCCATTAAATAGTTCATACTCTAGATCTCTTTGAAATGTAAGTTTTACCTATGTTCCAGCATATACCTTCACAGCTTAACCCGGCCTAAGTCCATTGATCTGTGTCTCACCAACGCAACGCTACTATGTTAAGCATTGGCTAATCTGTCTCATGCTACCTGGATTTTCATATTGGAGAAATAATCCTGATGAGAGGGGGGGGGGGGGTGGGGAGAGAGTCACCTCAGGACCAGTTTAAAAGCTTCTTATCAGAGGCCCGCACTCCCACCACTTAACAAAAAGGGGAGCGATAGCCTTTTGACTCACAGGCTGCAGCTTTAATTAATGCTGCTTTGGAGAGTTGAAACAGTGGTGTATGATGCTGCCCTGCCCAAAATCATAATCATGTCCAAAACAATGTGATCCAGACGGGGGTCCGCTATTTCACACTCACTAAAAAAAAAGGGGAACATTGTTCTACTGTGGCAAAATAGAAACTTATCAGTGAGCTCATCATGCTGTGCTTGAAATGATTGTAAGGAACTCCAAAGATTCACTGATGTTTCCAAATTATCAAATTATCACTTGCTAATAAAAAGAAACCAAAGGGAAAAATGTTTGAGGACTTGCAAAATACTGGTTCATATTCCCCATTAAAGACCATGCATTCAACAGTGCAGTTTTAATGATCTGGCTTGATCTCCAGGCAATGAAACATTAGATGTGGGGGGGAGAGAATTGTCAAGCACAGTAAAACAAAAAAAAGGACAGATGAAATAGGTGTCCCTTCACAACTCAATATTTTCCTTGAAGAAAGAGACAAGACTTGTAGCAAAAATCATTTATTTTCAGTTGCAACAATATTCTTTTATCTTTTTTTTTTTTTTTTTTTTTTTACATAAAGCTGGTCACATATGGGGACGTACATTCAATAGGCAGGTCAAGGGAAACGTAAAACGACAGCCAGTTAGCACCTGATCCTGTATAATAATCCAAAACTGAAAAAAGAATAAGCAAAAAAAAAAAAGAAAGAAAAGGCAATTAATTCAAAATGACGAAGCCTATTGTCTCACCATAGCAGGCAATATCATGGATAAACAGAAAAGCAGTAGGCAGGTAAACACTGGACTTATCACAATACATGGCACACGAACAAGCGCCACAAAACAAGCACCACTGCAAGGTGGACTAAGCGTTTCAGTGCTGTTATTTTGCAGGAGCAGATAAACTAATCAAGCTACGTATTCAGTGGATATATTTCTGAACGGAAGTGTTATGGAGGCGTGGAGCGCTCGGGAAAGTAGAGTGCTGCACACGAGGCGGGGCGCTGCTACGTACTGCCAGAAAGTAACCGGCTGACTTTCTAAACGCTGATTTCTGACAGAACCGTCATATGCAATTATAGGAACCGTGTGTGGTTACAGCCATGGATGTGTAGGTGGGATTAAGAAGAGTGAAGCAAAAAGCAGAGGTGGGGGGGGGGGGGGGGGGGGGTCAGTAGATGGTTCGTCCAGCTCAGTCAGTCATAGAAAAAAAATGCAGTTTACAAAAAAAAGGAGTTATCGTGGACCGTGGAGGTTTTGATCGTCGACGGTCACTTCTGCTGCAACCTGGCGGCTTTGAACTTGGACACCCGTTTGGGGGGCTCCTGGGGCGGGGCCACGTCGGGGGCCACCTCCTCCTGCCTCCTCTCCGGTATCGTGGGCAGAGCCGGCGGAGTAATAGTCAGATGGGGAACGGCCGAAGGCATCGGGTCCTTCTCCACCACCGTGCCGGAAAAGGCCTGCGGGCGAGGGGAAAAGGAACGCGGGCGTTAACTTGACTGATCGCTTTGAACCTCGCGGGGACTGAACTCAAAACGTGCAGCGTCGAATGAGACAATGAGAAAAGTAGGGAAAAGATGAATTGTACCTGGAAGCGGCTGGCGGGCTGCAGCGGCGCCGGCGTGGGGCTGTCCTCCTCGGTGATGCCGTCGCTGGTGTCGCTGTGCGTGGCCTCGTCGTGGCTGAAGCTGCGCCCGATCACCCGCCGCTCGTCGAAGTCCGCCGCGCTGCTCTCGCTGGTGTCGCTGCACACGCTGTTCTCTCGGCTCCGCGACTTCAGGATGGACTTCCTGGGGACGGGCTCCCCGTTCTTCACGTCCACGAACAACCTGACAAAAGTAGCAACCAAACCCGCATGACCAATCAGAAGAAAGGAACCTGTAAACTACGACTTACGCACCTGAACAACAACACGCAGCATTTCATACAAAACACAAGGACTATTTTATTTATTTTATTTAAAACCTGTGAAGCACCTTTGTGGTTTTAGCGGGTGTGTTGTTGTACCTGTAGATGTCTGCTGGTGTCGTGATTCTGTGAAGTTCGTGATGAGCGAGTCCGTTATTGTGGCCGTTCTTCTTTTTCCTCTTTGAGTGTTCCTTCTGCTCTTTCCTTTCGCTGAACTTCAACGTGGTGTTTTTTCCCGTGTTTATCCTCACCTGGAGGAGGAAAGGCAGAGACAGGAGACAGGTGGTGGATGAGACGGGGGCGGGGAAGGAGGGGAAGAAATGAGAGAACGCCACAAAAACAGAAATAGGTTGCAAAGCTAAACGGGGAAGGAGAGAAAGACGGGGGATTCTTTTCTAAACTTTGCAAAACTTTCCAAATGATCGTGCTGACCTTCTTGGGTTCGACCGTGTGAGAGAAGTAGATGGTGGGCAAACAGTCGCCTTCCTCGTCGTCTTCCTCCTCTATCCTGCCTCCGTTAGGCGGTGCTGTACTGTGGACCTGGGCTGTGTGAGGCGCGGGGGTCCAGCTTGGGTTCTGACTCGGCCCGTTCACCGCATGAGCACCGTCGCCCTCCTTCTCCTCCTCAGAGGAAGAGGATGTCGTGTCCTCGCCGTTCATGTCTGCGTTGTCAGACATTCTGAAAAACATCGAGACAAGTTCCATTGATTCACACGAGCAGAAGGATGCAAAATAACTTGTTTCACAGGAATGCCCCGTGTGCGTTCTTGTACCTGTCCTGCTCGTCCTGCTGCTCCTCCTGCTTCTCCAGTTCGTCCAGCCTGGTCCACAGTTCCTCCTCAGTCAGGATGCCACTTCCGCTCCCTCCTCCATTCTCCGCTTCCTCCTCTTTGACATCCAACACAGCAGCCAGTTTGGGCTTCGAGTTGGCTTTGTGAGCTACTCTGTACTTTTCTGTTAAAGCAAACAAGATGAAAAAGATCATGAAATTCACGAGCCTTACTAACCCATATGATGCTAAATGTTTATTTATATAATTCTACAATGGCAAATATGAGCAAAATTTTGTTAACGTTATTCTTTGCCTCTTCATTTACTGATTTTCTGTCGGCATGATACACAACATGTACAAGTGAAATTGGAGGGCGATGGAAAGGCTAACTAAAAATACCTCTGGTGACAGCAGCCTCATTGTTTCCAACATTTTCTCTGATGTCAACAAAGTCCCCTTTACTCTAAAGAGGAAGCAAAGTCAATAAGCGTGTTGGTGTATAGTTCCCATTTCTGTTGTGTGCCATATCTTATTTCTGAGTATGTAATGCAACAACGTACCCCTGATATGTTTTCTACATCCTCGGTGAACCCAACTCGGGCTTCAAAGTTTGCCCTAGTCTTGAGTAGGTCGTCAAGTTCACTCTTCACATCTGTAGAAAACAGGTCGGGGGGGGGGGGGGGTGGCAGATTGAAAAAAAAAAGAATTCGTTTAGAGAGAGACGTGTGAATAAAATATCTGAAAAACGAAGATCAGCTGCTCAAGAGTTAAAATCCTGAACGTGAGGGAAAAAAAAAAAAAAAAAAAAGGGAAAATGATGACACAAACAGTTCATAATATCTTCTGCCCTGAATACTACTCCGGATCATTAAATCTTCACAACAATTAAGCCCTTTTACTAATAGCAGCAGAGGGCGCTTGTTGCCATGGCGATAGCGAGCCCCTCCAGTCAGTGCGTCAACTGGAAGTGAGGAAAGGTCAAACACAGAAGGCCTGACAACTCAGCCACTGCCTGACACATCTCAGCCAGCTATGTTTGTATTACAGCACTTAACTCTGTAATAGCTGGCTGGGCAGGGTCAGAGGAGACGAGGGGAGGGGAGGGGAGGGGAGGGGAGGGGAGGGAGGGAGGGATGGGGATGGGGATGGGCTGTGGCAGAACGTTTCTGCTTCACTAAACACTCTAATAATGTTCACATCAGAGATCGTTACTTAGGCCCGTGTGACTTGCTCCGGGTTTTGTTAAGGCCTAGAATAAGCAGCATGGAGAATAATGGGGAAATGTGGCTGGACGTGGCCTATGTTAGGAGAAACGCCTCTTTGAGTTGAATAATAATGTTGTCTAAAACATGTCCAGGTAATAACTATATGAATAGCGACTACCGGATTTACCACAGAACAAGTGTTGAACCGAGTAGTGCAAATGTGCCTTCTGAGTTTTCGTTGCCAAGCTGACCACCAAGTACCCGTGGGTTTGTCCAAATCTTCCACCCTGTAACTTCAGTTTAACTCTCCAAGCAGCATTACAGTAACATGAACACAACACATCCCTCAACGAGGCCTAAAACACAAAAAGGTCTGAAAGGTGTCATCTGTGCATCGATATCGAAACAAAAATGCATCTCCCACAATTTTGTGGCGAATGATGCCAACCCTCTACACCATTTTTCACTTCATAGTGATTCTTTATAGGCGTTTGAAAGAGCCATCTACAACTGAGTTGGCAGCACCCCCTGCTGGATGAAAAGTAGAACATCATCATCATCCAATATTGTCCATTTTGAGATGCACGATAAACTCACATTTCATCCTGTGGTCGACAATCTTCTGGGCCTGCTTGGCAGAGCACTTAGCAAACCAGTTGTCGCCAAGCAACACTGTGACCTCATTGGTGTGCACCAGCTTCCCAGGCATGAAGGCCAAAGGGCCAAACGGCACCTGTTACAGCACCGGTGATAGTAACAGAGAGGAATGAAGGAGAGGAGTGAATGAAGCAGGCGGAAGAATGTCAATATGAAAGCGGAGAGGGAGAAAAGAAAACAGAAAAATGTTGCTGACAATAATAAACCTCTTCCGTGTTTAGGACCAGCTATTCCCACTTTCTATGGGAATTAGAAAGTCTCGTCTAAGACACAACCACACCTCACAAAACAAATCTATGCAGAAATTGTGCAAGAGTGTGTGTGGGCGCTTGTGGTCATGGTGACCCTTCTCTCCTGTGTACTCCTAGAAGGGTAGCACTTACCAAGATATCATAAGAAAGTTGATCTGGGAGAGTCTTGAGGCGGTCATCCACGGCTTCATAGTCACCTGATACTTTCTTCCTGCAAAATCATGAATTTTACATTTCTGTTAGGACAACTATCCAAAACATTCTGTCTTCTGAAGCCATTTGTATCTGACCTAGTGAGCATTTCATTTCATTCATTTGGTGATGCAAAACAGAACTGAAAGTAAACCGTCGCTGTGTGGTAATGGAGAGGTGGCTGTTTCCTTGCCAGATGCCAGCTGATGTAACCTGAACAGCCTCAAGGTGTCACTGTTTTTTATTTGGATTTATGTGTAACAGAGGCAGTTCTGGCCAAGGTTATCGGTGCCCTTGCATTTTATTCAGATAATGTTCAATAACTTATGAAATAATTGGAAATTGAGACAACTTTCAGACTTCATGCGTTGGCCAGAACTGTATACGTAAGAAAAGCAACTCAAAAACTTGATTTCCATCTCAAAAGTCAAAAAGTCTGGACCATGCAAGCCAGAGGGGCCAATGCTGGACTTAGTAAATCTCTGCTTAGTAAAGTCTCTGTTGGCTGAGACTTTTTGTGCATAGCTGCATTTGGACTGCTCAATTTCTAAGTCCCATATTAGTGGTTCTGCACATTTCTGAGACCAAGTTGAGAATAACATTAAGCTTTGGGTGATTATTGTTTACACAAACCTGGGTTTTTTTACCTCAAACATTTGCTCCAAGGTCTAACATTCTCCATGTTTGTAGTCAAATGCAAGAAAATACTAAAGAATAACAATAACTCTGAAGACTGCTCAAACTACAGTTGATGAGGCTTTCTTAAAAAGACTCACCAGTGCTGAATCCGACCTTCACAGTCTTTCACCACCTGTTTTTAGGACAAATGGTATCAAAAATGAATCACATTTATACTCTACGAGTCCCACAAACTATTGTGCTGAGGATTTGACAGCCTAAATAAAACAAACCACAGAACACAAAATAATCAGTAGAAAAGGCAAAGGGGTTGCAAAAACAAGTTGAGTGGAAGTGTGAACCTTGTCACAAACCCGGGTACTCATGAGTTATCTATTACACCATTTCAGAAACAGTCTCTGATTAGTGCTCTCATTGACTGGTATTTGATAAACTACAATGGAATTCCACAATTGACAAATCAGCTGTTGGGGGTCGTTGAGGATGAAGACAAACACAGCTGTCAAGACCCCTTCATGGTGACAAGGTCTGTTATGTGTAAACCAGTTGTTCCCAGAGTGGTGGTCCAGTGACCCCCTGCAGTCCTTGAAGGGGTTCCCAGGCGTCCCGGAGTTTAGATCATTTCACTATGATTTAATTTATGATTTCATAAGTGGGGTCATTTGGTTTGTATAACTACCTGTGTTGCCTTAACTTGAAAGAGTTTTGGGACCCTTGGCGTAAACACCTAGAACTAACCCACTCACCTAGCTAGCTGGTTAGCAGTGCAGTAAAAAAAAACTTTATCAAATCGTTTTAAACAGGGTTAGGGCTAACCACTTTCAAGTTTCTGGGGGCAGTCACCCGATAGGGCTGTGAGTTTAAAGAATGCTAAAACTTCCAGTGCGACTCAGGCATCCACTGGAGGAGACTCGAGCAGGTTTCACCCAGGCAGCCGACATAAACAAGAATTTGAACATGTGACTTGCAGCGAGGAAGGAAGCTTCTCGAAAATGGAGAGCCGCGAGCCAATGATTTACCAGTGAAAGTGTGCAATTTATCACAATCAGTGCACAAACGTTGAACTTTTAATGGGAAAAGTATTGAAGCAAACCCGTTCTTCTTGCAAAGATCCTTGCTGGTCCACCGCGTGCAAGCGTGAGAAGTCGCGTTGCCAAACGACGTAGTTAATAGCCAGGAAGCTATTTGGTTTGAACTGGCTAAATTACCTTTTCATGTTCCTCTCGAAGCCTGTCAGCTCCCATGAAATGTTCTATATTCCTTTCACTTTTCTCAGCCATTGTCAACCCACGTGTATAAAATGCAAACGCGATGTTTTGCGACCCCAAAACAAAGCTCAGGGGTTGTTGTGAGTCCTAAAGAAATGTTTATGAATGCAACAGCAGGAATTCCTGAGACCCGTTCTGGTTTTATTCATCAATGGGGCAGTGGTAGTTATCCGCAATTTAGGAAGCGATAGCATCTCACACTCTCATTTCAGGGTTTCTGCATGATCTCAAAAAATATCCACGGTGATAATATTCCTTCGGATTAGCGAAGTCGTCCTCGTCACTGTCCCTGCGCCATGCGCCACAGACCAATGTCAAATGGACCACAATAAAACAAGATTTTCGGTCTGGCTTTTCAAAATAAAACCATCAATCGCGAGCATACTGTATGTCGGATGTCTTGGTGCCGCCTTTATTTTTTAGCGACAGGTTTTTTTTGCCTCTATTTTGAAAGCAAAACATCTAGTTCCTGTCGTATTCTGGCGATCTCTGGTTGGCTTGACGCAGCCGTTCCTCTCTACCCCGGTGTACTCTGGGTAAAGGTTGACGACTGGACAAATGTAAACAGTGGATGATACTGATACAAATGCTTTATAGCGAGCAGTATGGCATTTAACACCAGAGTAGTTTACTAGATTAGAGATCTAACCTTTAGTAGAAAAGTAGCATGACATGGTGGTTCTGCGTGTAGCTACGTTAAAAACATCATAGCTACAGATTCACCATCTTTATTTTGGACTGTTACTGTTTCACAGTTATGCATAATAGCCTACATAGCAATGGATAAAATGTCATAAAATCAGTACAGGTTACATCCCCAACCACAGAAAGTAGAAAATAGGTTCCAACTCCTGCAGCCAAGGGGATTTGGTTACTTTGTTGCCTTCACGTGTTGTCTGAAATATCCCAATTAATAGTCGAACGACCCACCAATGGCAACCGAAGTCTACTAGCTAAATGTGCACCATGACATTTGATATATTTGATATATATATATTATGATAGTCAGTCTTTGGCTAGTGTACACTGTCACTCACAAGAAAAACATATTTTTCCTTGCTGTGAAGAGAGGCAATTTCATGGGAAATGTAGTTCTGTAACTGCACTTATAAGTATACAGTCTTGTACCCAAGCCGTTTCCGCCACTGCAATGGCAATTCCGCACACGCTTTATTTCTAAAATACAACAACGCTCACTAGACCCACTTGTATTACAGGATCCAATTTGATATTATTTCCAATCAAAATCGCTTGCATTTATGATAGCTTATATTTACGAGTTCTGCATAAAGCACTTGAAGGCAGCATGCCACACTCTCCCATCAAGCATTGCGACCATGACGAAGCTCAGAAGTCATCAGGGATGATGCATGGGAAGAATATAGAAATCACACTACTACGAATCTTGAAATAAGCCAACATCAGCTATCCATGAGGTTTTCATGACACAGCAAGGTATGTTATTAATCAGTTCCTTACAGCAATAGACTCAACCTACATCGAATAGATAGCACTGTTGTTATTTTAGAAAGACTAATGTTACAATTATGCCTGCTGATGCAATCGGAGCTAGTACTCTGTTAAATAGTGTGATCTTTTGTATTAACTGTTAACTGTACTAGCAAATCATTATTGCCGTGTACCATAACATTGAAAGTTTATGCAGAATGATGTTTAGTCTTCTGTCATATGTCTTGCACTGTCCCATTGCACTCTATGTTCTTGTATTATGGCTCTACTGTGGTTTTGTAAATTTCATGTCACACTAAATGTCTATTAAATAATTGACAAATAAAGTTCCTGATTCCTGTTCTATGATTATTGCCAGATCCTCAAGTTTTCTACAGTTATTATCAACCATTATCAGAATCAGAACCACTTTATTGCCAAGTATGGTGGTATATAATTTGCTTTGGTACTTGGTGTTGAACACAAGCAGTGTCAACAAGCAGCCAACAATAAACATTACACCACAGGACTGCCAACATGGTACATAGACACACAGGACTCACAATAGTGCAACAGGACATTGCAGAACGCACAATCAGACAGTGGACTAGACAATGGGCAGCAGACAATACACTTAACACTGCAGTGAGGCAGAAGGTAACACTGGATGATGTGTGTGTGCACTGAGTAGAGGAGGTAGTGTGTAACCTGGACAGGCAGGTAATAAACACCTTAATTACAACAATGTACAGGGGTAAGTAGACGTGCAAATGTCAATGGCAGGGCACAAGTCCAGCAGCAAACAAATAACAGCTGTGTTTGTTGTGTGTCTGTTTGATTTCCCAGGATGTCTCATCGAGTTGCCGATGTCATGAAGCTCTGTTGTGAGTTATCTGCCAATCAGCAAGTAAAGACCACAGTGAAGGGCTCGGGGAAGGGTGCAGCAGCAGCTGGGGGACTGGCCTTTGCTGGAGGGTTGGTTGGAGGTCCCCTTGGTATTGCAGTGGGTGAGTAGAAAAATGCAGTTTTCCTGTTACGTGTGAAAAATATTATAGCCCACAATGTTCTTGACTGATTTCTGACAGTGCTGGAACACACACTCTGTAGTATATACTATTGTTCTTTACTAATATGCCATGCCATGTCTGTGCATAACTTCAAATATGCACCTCTCCTTGATGCCCCCTCCTCCCAACAGGTGGTGCTGTTGGGGGTCTTCTGGGGTGCTGGCTGACCAGCGGGCAGTTCAAACCACTGCCTCAGATCATCATGGAGCTAACCCCTCAGGAGCAGCAGAAGCTTTACGAGGATGTCACGGCCATCCTGGGTGAGATCCAGTGGACTGACGTGGCCCAGCTAACTGCCCTGGTGATGGGCAACGCCACCCTGAAGCAGCAGCTTACAGGTGCCCTAGTCGGGTACATCACCAGGGAACTCCAGGCAGAGGTGCATTATGTGGATTAAGCGCTCTTGACGCACTGGGATATTGGTCGATCGATGTAAGTCCCCAGGAGTATGGTGATGAACATCAAAAGTTTGTATGAAGGTGGATCGTTATATGATGGACACTTTGCAGTGTTTGTATGCAGGAGGATTTATGAATGATGGAGCAGAGACTTTTGATATTTCAAAAGTGTACAGACCAGCGTTTCCCCTGTGTGTATTCTACCATGGTGGCCCAAATGGTCTATTTATGTAAACCCAGGCATTCATATTGATCTTTCACATGCAGATGGACCCCATCACATGGTATGGCCTTTCCTACCACCACAGTTGTAAACAAATATTGGGGAAACACTGGTACAGACACCATCACAGTCCAAAGGTAATACTGTAAAAAACAAACAAACACTGGTTAACATTGTGACTTACAAAAGCTGTGTAAGTGAAATTGTAAATTAATTTATTGAGTGAAGTGTATTTACAATCAACTGAATGAATTATTTATGTCCTTAAAGACACTGATAATCATGTGTCTGGCTTTGAAAGTTACTACTGTGAAGTAAGGCCTGTGTCAAAGGGCACAGCTGACTATCATTTTGAACACAGACGGGTTATGTGCTGAGTCAGTGCCAAGTATAAAGGTCAGTGTATTTTGCTTATTTGATGTTGGTGTGAATTGGTTTTACGTCGCTGGCTTATCAGAGCTGATAAAAGTAGGAATTTACCAGCATCTGTTGTGGAAAATCGATGGTATTGCCACTACTGAGTGAAGCCTAAACGCTTTACCTGAGAGTTTTAAATCATGTTTCAACAATAAAAAAAGAAACCCGATGTTTGAACTCGACTGATTGTTTCATTCAGTTATATAGAGCACACTTTCTTATTCCTGGGAATCTCACCAGTATGCCCTTTCTCATCTTTCTCAGCTTTGAGCCCATTTCCCTTGCCACTCTAACAGATACTATTACTCATAAGAAATCCTCATCTTGTCTCTCAGACATTATTCCCCCTACATTTCTCATAGAGGTCATTGGTACAGTTAGCCCACACATTTTGAGCATCATAAGTAGTTCACGGCCCCTCTTCCTTAAACACGCCGTGGTCCACATCTCAGTCCCCTTGATCTCAATAACTATAAACCTATTTCCCATCTGCCCTTCTTGTCCAAGATCCTGGCAAAATAACTCATTACAGTTACTGTGTTTTATGAATTCCACTAACACTTTTGAAAATTCTCAATCAGGCGCCCACACAACTTGATGTACCCATAAACCCAGATCAACTCATTTAGCCTAAGTAGCCTTATGGATTTCTTCTCAATGTCCCAAAACTTCCTCCAACTGAATGACAATGAATCTCTGATCATTCTTTTTTCCCCCCCATCTCCGTTCTCGGTACAGTCATGGTACCTTGATAGTACCTTTCAGCCTTTGTTAAACACACAGCTAGAAATCTGGGAATAGTATTTGATTCATATTGTAGTTTGACTCTCGGGTAAAGAGGGTTGTTCGGTTCTGTTTCCTCCAGCTAAAAAACATCTCTGAAACGAAACCTTGCCTCTGTTGACCTCAAAAAAGTAATCCACGCTTTTATTTCATCACTTCTAGACTACTGTAACTCCCTCTACTGCTGTCAAAACAAGAGCTCCCTCAACCGACTGCAACTGGTGCAGAAGGCTGCAGCCAGACTAGGAGGCATGACCTCGCTTTTACTTCTCTGTCTCTGTGAAGAAGAGTCTGACTTTGTGTTGAAACTATACAAATGATCTGTAAATGCTCAGTATTTCAGTTCCACCGCCATGCTGAATGTTAAAACAAGGTAGTAATCTAGATGATTGTCAATGCTTGGGATAAACACCTCACCTTTTAAGAGTGAAAAGTAGGGCTGGGTATCTGCAGGATTTTACTGATTCCGATACCAATTCTGCTTGTTGATTTGATTCTTTAATGAGGTTTCCAATTACATAAATTGTTAGGGGAAAAGGCTACATACAGCTTTGAGTGCTTTAATGTTGCATTGTTTCTTCATCAATAGCACACCAAAAGGCTCAAAACTCTGTTGCGCAGCTGTCTGAACAAGCCATCCAGCTGAGCACCAGCCTCCTGGCATCGGTAAGGGGAATGGATAGTACAGGAGCTCATCCAAGGAACTGGGCAGTTTGGAAGCGGATCTTGATACCCAGGCACTAATGAAAAGATACAACAACAAAACGTTCACACAGCTTTAAATCTCACTTTATTAGTAAATAGAGATCTTTTCGTCTTAACGTCACAGTTCTCAGACAGACCCATTTAAAAAGTACATACGACAGATAGAGCTCCAGTATTTATCCCACCACAACTGTGTCATCATCAGGGAATTCATAATGGGGAACCTCCAGGTTGAGAGGGGCAGGTCCCTTTCTAATTCTGCCCGAGGCATCGTAGTGGGAGCCATGGCAAGGACAGTAGTAGCCTCCGAAGTCTCCAGCATTGGCAATAGGCACACAACCCAGATGAGTGCACACGCCGAGGACGATGACCCACCTGGGGCGGAGGACTCTGTCCTTGTCGTGTTGGGGGTCACGCAGCTCTGCTATATCCACAGCCTCCTCGGTTGTGATTTCCTTCTCTGTGCGGTGGCGGACAAAGAGAGGCTTTCCTCTCCACTTGAAAGTCATGTTTTTGCCCTCGGGAATGTCAGAAAGCTTGATTTCAATCTGGGACAAGGCCAGGACATCCGCTGACGCGCTCATGGAGGAGACGAACTGGGTGACCACCGTCTTGGCTGCGTAGACGCCCACCACAGTAGTTGCCCCAGTGACCAGGTAGGAGAAGGCTCTTCTTGCCTCGCTGCTCTCCTGAGAGGACTTGTTGGAGTCAAGAACCTCGGGGCGACGATAATCTGAAAAGTCAGGAATTTTGATGTCTGTGTGGGCAAGGCGGATTCCCCCAGGAGCTGCAAATAAAACAGTGGGTACAATTAGTCAAGATAGCAGCATGCTTTCCCAGTTGAAGGGCACTGAGAGGCAAATTACACAGTAGCTTTACTAACGTGCCATTGATATGCTTAACCTATCTTGGCTAAGACACAAAAGCAGCATTGATAGTAAGCTCCTTTGGTGCAAGAAACACAACTTTACTTGTGTCTTTATAATAATAGCTGTAGTCCCAGCCGTTGCCTTATAACGGTAACATGCCGTCATAACCGGTCACCTTAACCAACCACAGCGAGATGTTAAATGCTGAGGTTTGCAATCAAGTACAGTGGGGGAAATTCAAAAGAAACAAAATCTGGCACATGTAAGTGGTTTGGCTGAATCGACACCCGTTAACGTAGTGACAGATGTGACAAGTGACAGGACGCAGCCTGGTAGCATCTTTAGCTAATAGCCGCCGAGCTAATGCCACCTTACCGTTAGCTCCAGCAGCGGGAACCAAACCCTTTACGACTCCGGGGAACACCAAGGCTTTTGCTGCGTGTTGTGTGGCCTGCAAGCACGAGGGGAAAGCCCCACAACGAGCGGCAATGGACATCATCTTATATGAATTTAAGAGACCTCCACTTAATAGTTGGAAACACGCCGATCTTTCTTACGGAAAACCTGCGTGCATCCCTCTGATCTGCGTTACCGCAAACTCAATCCGCCTTTTCGACGTTCCGTGTAACATAAAGAGGTTCAGGCGAAGAGCCCATTCCACTTCTTCAACATTATGTGTTATCATTTAGTTTGACAGTCGATAATTAATATTATAATTGCTAAATATTTTTTTATAATTGATACATGGGGATACTTTGTTGCAAACTGTCAGAAACAATCGGCAATTTTTTAATGAACGCGCAATTTAGTACAGGCAGTTGTCTAAGTCAGCTGAATGTAGGGGTCCTCGTGTTGTAAACAAGATAGGAAAGACGCAAAACCTGGAAGACGAGCTGCACGATGGTAACCTCAGAAAGAAAAAGGAAAAATGAAAATACCCAAAAGAAAACTATTCCTTCTGATCATTTTTGCATATGTAGCATTTTCACTCTACGCTGCATACAATGTCTTCTTTAGTGGCAAAGTCATCTCCCGTGTCCACAGGGTGGTGAAGAAAGAGACAGGAGTACCGTCAGGTAAATGCAGAAGACATTTATGGATTATGGATCACTAAATATAAATGTTAACTAACCTCCGGAGCAGATAAGCTGCCAAAATTCTTTAACTAAGTAGTTAAATCTCCTTTCTGTCCTTTATGCCAGATTAGAGAGATATTTTTCCCGTTAACTGAATGGGGATGGTCTGCTGTATTTACAGGTGGCGTTAGAGATGGCGGTGCTGTTGCACCATTCATAGAAGATGAGGAATGGAATCCATGGGAGGATGAACAGGTGGAGTACAACTCTGCTCTGTACAAAAAGAGAGAGGCCTTCAGACATTACCTGGGGCGAATCGACAAGAACAAACCCAAAAGATACAAGGTCCAAATCTGGGGTAAAGCTGCCATAGGTGAGTCGTGCTTTATGAGATGTCCCTGACCCTCACAGCTTGGAGAGTAGTGACTCGACAATGGCAATTTCAAGAAGTCGATACTTACTCAGCCAGGTTTGAGAGACCTGCCCTTGAGGATCCTGTCCAAGCCCTTATTTTGGCAAGCATCCACGCTGCTGAAGTGTCCTTGAGCTAGACACTAAATCCTTATCGGTTCCAGGGGTGCTTATGAGGGAGGGCTCAATAAAGAATTGGATTATTATCCATTCATTTATACTGAACATTGCAATAGGTAAGAGGGATAAAGGAGAATTGTGTTTCGATTGGAAAAATATCACATCACCAGTGCTAACCACAATGCCACTTTGAGTCTCCTGAAATGAGTAGAAATGTTCTCAAATAAAATGCACTGTTATGGCAATCATTGTTCATGAATGGGAGGAACCCAAGTATCCAAACCTCCAACATCCAAAAGATGCTTCCAGAATACTTTTTCTTGTCGTAAAGCAAAATGGTTAGAGTGGATTAATCTCAAAGACTGGTGTAGTTCAATGTGCTCTATTGCCCTAAAGGAAATCAACCAGTTTATTGATTCAAGTGAACAAATTTCAAATAAAATTATACTCTAAACATGACTTGAAAGTCAGGCTCCAAAACACTTCCGAAACTCTTCTGACACTTTTCTCTTTAACGCAAGGAACAAGTTCCCTTGCGTTAAACAACATCACTGAATATATAGAGATGAAACTTGAATGATTCCTGTGGGGAAATTGCACAATTTAATTTATTATTGTGTTAACTAAGCCTTCAAATGAGAAAATATCTTAGTCATGAACAAATTAGTTACCATATGCTTTCAGCTTGGCTTCTCTTTCTTCTCCCTTCCCCTCCCCTCTCCTCCTCTGCTCTTTTTTGTGGCCCGCCATATGTCCTTCAAAACTAGGAAGTGAGCTACGATATGTTCTCGTTGGGCTCAATCACCATATACACCTGACAGTACCAAGACTGACCACCATGCGTAGAGATACCGGCGACATGAAATCCATCAATGCTCTCAATTCTCAATGCTTCTCAATGCAAAGTGCAACTCTTGTCTTCTCTTTCTCTTCAGGACTTTACCTTTGGGAACATATTCTAGAGGGCCCCCTCAACCCTACTGACAAGGTAGCACAATGGAGAGAGGGGGAGCTGCAGTCAGGAAAGATTGATTTCAGGTGAGATGTCACAGATCGTGTTTCAACGCTGTGAAACGTCAGCATTTATTCTCCACACTACATAATAGAACAACGACTTCTAACTTCCCATCAAATTGACTCTCTCTCTTCCTCTCCTCCCTCCCTCTCTCTTCCCTTTAGCTTTTACACCGGTCCCGCGGTGGTCCAGGGCCACGTCCCTCTAGATATGAACAGCCTGGTTCTGGTCCTGAATGGCCGGGAGCAGCAGAAGATCTCGTACTCCACGCGGTGGCTGGAACACGTCCATGCTCTGGTGCAGTCCCACACCGTGTCTCATGTGGCCGTGGTGATGCTGGGCAACGAGCACTGCGCCAACGACTGGATCAGCCCCTATTTGAAGAGAAACGGGGGCTTTGTGGATCTGCTGTTTCTAGTGTACGACAGCCCCTGGGTCAATGACAAGGATGTCTTCCAGTGGCCGCTCGGTGTTGCCACGTACGTCCTCTTTTTAGTTTTGTATGTGTGTGTGTATGTGCGCATCTTTAGCAGTCAACACTAGTCCGTGATAATAATGCTTTATCTCTGTGCAGGTACAGGCAGTTCCCCTTGATCAGGCCCAATACCCAGATGATCACCTCCAGCAGGCCGTACCTCTGCAACTTCCTGGGAACTGTTTACAAAAACTCTTCGAGAGAAACACTCATGCAGGTTATGAAACAAGCTGGCCTGGAGAAAGAGTGCATCACTGCTGCCAGGGAGAAGTAAGTCGTTACACGGCCCTCGTTCAAGTCTGATGTGAGGAATATTAGGAAATGTCAAGCCCTTCTCACAGAGACGTGATGCCTTTCAGGTTCAGGTGGTTCTTAGACTAGAAAATGAATACGGGGTAAGATCACTGCAACAATCTGTCAATGTGAATTCTGTTTCAATGCACCGTTTTTTTTCGGATTGGTACTTGAATATGTCCTTGTGTCCTTTCCTCCCTCTCTGCCTCAGGTGGCTCCCGCAGGAGACAGCGGACAGTCTGAGACGCTACCAGACGGCTCTGGTCCAGAGCGAGCTCACACTCTGCCCGGTAGGGGTCAATACAGAGTGCTACCGGATCTACGAGGCTTGCGCCTGCGGCTCCGTCCCCGTGGTGGAGGATGTCCAGACACCCGGGGCCTGCGCGACCGGGCCCAGCTCCCCGCTGCGTCTGCTCAAAGCCGCGGGGGCGCCCTTCATCTTCCTCAGTGACTGGAAGGAACTGCCCGCCATCTTGGAGAAGGAGAGAGAGATGAGCCAGGAGCAGAGGGTGGACAGGAGGAGGAGGTTGCTGGAGTGGTACACCGGCTTCCGCCAGCAGATGAAGGAGAGGTTCACCGAGGTCATCGAGGAGAACTTCTTTAAAAACGGCTGACTCTACTGTTCAATACTGATTTCATTGATTGTGCGGTGTATGGAGAAGTGCGGTATTGGTGTAGTGATCTTGCTGATGTTCAGTGTAATATTCCTGTGCAGGTTATTTTAAAAAAAAACACTTAAGGTATGTAGCACAGTTCAGCTGTCAGTACTAGTCGGTAAACGTTCTGTGAAGTGCTCCATGACGCTACTCTGTATTTACCATCTGAATGTTTACAATGGGGGAATGTTCAGGCCGTTAGAGACCACGAATGGTGAACCGCCAAGCCCATATTGTTTTAAAAATGCATTTTTGTACCTCTGTTTCTACTTAGTTAATATTGTGATTTGAAATGCACTGATTCAGAAAATATACTCCAAGAAAACACTGCGATGGTACAACGGGATTAGAGGGGAGATTATTATTTGTTTTGTAGGCTTGGATTGAGAATAGTACAACGTGTCTATTTGGCATTGTGTAATAGCCTGGAAATGGATGTTGTTACTGTGGCTTGTGTTGCTTTCCTGGAGGAAAAAACGTTGGAAGAAAATGTTGGACTTGCTGTGTGTGGTTTTTTTTTGGTTTTTTTTATGTTGTGGTGCATGAATTTTCAAGTGCAATAAAATGGAGTATTGTTCTGAATATCAACTAGTGGCTGTGGCGGTCCTCGTCCTTGTCTCCCCTGCAGATGGCGCTGTGCACCACTTCATGCTCATTTGGCGTCATGTTCCCAGTTGCAATTTTCATTCCTCCCGTCAGATTTATGAGCAACGGCTTCAGTTTAGGAGTTTAACCCTAATCACCACGGATGAGGTACCATTTTGGAGCAAACAGCACATGGTGTTAGGAATCTTTAAATAGTTTGTTTTCAGGATTACTCTCAAGCTATGTCAAGATAACTGTGGGTTGTGTTCATTCAGGAGTATTTAAACTGCTACTTCTTGGTGACAAACGCCAACATTAGCTGTAATAAATGTCTTAAGATGAATTATCTAAATCCATGGTCTTGAAATGTCTCAAATGTGGTTAAATATTAAATACAGGTTCAGATGTCTTCAAAATGCAGTACATTTCTAGTGAGGAATTCCTCCAGTGGTGCAGGTGGATACAATTGATAGTTAATGTTAGTTTTTTTTTTTTTTTACTCAAAGAAGAGTTGAGTAAAAAAAAAGGGGAACTTAAATTGAACTTTTAGATGTAAACTGGCAATCAAAAGGTCACGAAAGTCTTCCATGTAACTTTCAGACTCCTGTGATGTGTTGCCTGTCCCAAAGTCCCGCACGCGAGGAAAAACTGCCTTCTGGTTTGGGAATTAGGAGTGTCAGTCCATTCGTGTCCACTGTGTGTGCTTGTGCCTCGCCGATCCCTCCCTTCCCTTCCCTTCCCTTCCCCTGTGAGTCTCCAGCTGCCGTGCTGCAGTTGGCCTGCCCTGTCTGAGCCTGCTGGGAGTGTGTGTGTGTGTGTGTGTGTGTGTATAGTGGGGGGGGGGGGAGAGAAAACGTCGAGGGAGAGGAGGGGGAAGGAAGTGTGCGGGTCCCAAACTAGAAAGCACCACCAAAAAAAAAACCCCCACACATACACACAACCACGATCCGAGTCGACCAACGCGCTCCCGGTAGGTTGTTGTTGGCACTACTTTGCGGTGCAAGCGGGACCGCGGAGAAAGCTGTGACTACCTACCACGGAGATACTCCCAACTTGCGTGATTTTTTTTTTTTTTTTTTTTTTTTGTATGTGGCTGTTGCGCCGACTCCTCCGGTAGTTGAGCGGATCCGTTTGGTTGGAGCGGGATTGCGCATTTGGCCCTGCTGTATCCAGCCACGGACCCGGTGGAAGGAGAACAATGAGGGGCTAAAACATTTTTCTCTCGGGGCTCGCGCTTGTTTGCAAAGTTAATTCGCACCAGCCGTGGACGGCGTTGTAGTTTTTGTCTCCCGCATTCATTCGCCTTTCTTTTTTTCTTTCTTTTTTTTTTTTTAATCTCGCCCTGTGCGGGATGCGTCGGATGTTGTAGGATCCCGGTTCGTTGTTGACAAACAGTTTTTAGTTGTTGTTGTTGTTTTTTTTTAACAAGAAGTTTACAACAAGCTCCGCGCGCAAGCTGCTGCCCGAAAAAATGTCCACGCCGAGGTTCAAAAAGGATAAGGAGATCATCGCGGACTATGAGAGTCAAGTCAAAGGTAATGTAAACTGAAATGTTTCGCAGGGGGGGTTTTTGCTTGGGAAGAGCCACAGAGAGGAAAGAGTCCATAGGAGCAGGCCAGTGAATCATACCCAGAGATGTAGTGGTAAATAAGGTGGGCAACTAGGACCTCCATGAGGCAAACAACTAACTTCCATCAATTTGATACTACCTACTGTGACCCTGAGGGACATTGTTTGTGTTTGGTCGTTTGGTTGTGAAAGCCTGTGACACTTTCAGGTGGTTAATCTACAGGTCCCCTCCACTATCTTCTACATGCACATCATCTGTTTCAAGTTTTATGTCCCATAATGCAACCTGTTATTTTGCCCACTAAAACACATGTATCTATGAAGTTGTTCGGTTGCCTGTATACTTGTTTTACAGTTACTTGTAAGACTTGTAACTGATGCGTGACTTGTCAGCGTACAGTGTTGGTGTGAAACTTTTGTGGTTAGCGCGTGGTTACCACAACATCACGGTGTCGTTACACCAATTAACAGTGTCGTGCTCAAGGGCACTTTGGCAGGACCGCTGCTTGTCTGAGCCAGGGCGGCCCTCCCTATTCACTATGCCACCCTGCAGCCCTGTAAATTTTCTTCAAGTATATTGGGATTATCAAACAGTAGACTTAAATATCCTCACTTGTCCTTGCTGTGTTGTTACCCCGTACTAGACGGTGGTTTTTATCTGTCCCTCTCTCTCAATCTCGCAGCCACACACGCTCACTCAGAAGCATAAAACTGCTATTTGTCCTGGTTGTGATGGATGACTTCGAGGTGCTCAGGACACCTTGATAACGCCACCCTAACTTATCTTGTCTCCTGCGTCTCCTTCAAGCCCCCGGTGCATGCAGAGCAGCAGTAGTTTATTCCCAGACAGACCGGCACAGGAAAGAGGCAGTTGCTGCTCCGGGGTAACCATGGGGATTTGGCCCCCAGCCAAGGAGCGCTGTTCCTCAGCGCCCGTTAGCACGCTGAAATACCACCTATTCATGTCTCCATAGCTAACCTTAAATCCAGAGAAAAGGGGGGGAGGGGAGTTGCGGGAGTTGGGAGCGTTGCTGCTTGAGGAATTGCGAGTCTGCGTGTGGTTGAGCAGAAGCTCTCATTTGCAAGGAATGTTCAGCCCCCTTTCTTCTCCCTGTGAGGATGACTAAGGGCTTTCAGCCTATAATAGAAGATGATGCACAGTCATAGGGGATGCTGAAGAAGAGGTGACGAAGCCGTCCATTTGTCATGCAGCAACCTGATGCTCAGTATGTTCAAATATGGACCGCTGGACCCCCAGTGAATGAATTGTATTGTATGATCATATTTAAGGTGCAGACTGGAGGCGATGCATGGAGGCTTGTTAGGGATTTTAAATATTTCTGTGTGGATGATATTGTAGGGAAGGTTATCATCATGGGTAGCGTCTAACTATTTGCGTAAGTGCTGTACTTTTTTGTTTTACTTGTTTTTGCATTGCAAATTCCCTTTGGTATTCAATTTGAGAGCTGTTTTATTGCTCAGGTGTGTTGTGATCATTGAAATATACTTTGCACCCATAGACATTTCTGAGGGGGGGTATGTCTTCATTTGGATCCAAAATCCTCTGCAGTTAAACCTGACCCTCGAGAGAAATGCAAATGCAGCCGTATTATTTCTAGGGACGATATTACGTTTGCGTTTATTTTTAGTTTTAACCCTTTGCTGGAGTCTTTAGTAAGTGTCATGACTGCTACCAGTGCCATTATTTCTGAATTGCAGCATATAGAGTCAACATTAAGTACTAAGTTATGGAGCAGTTCCTGGTCCTGTGAGCTTTTTTTTCCTTTTCATGTTAAAGAACTTAAGCTCGATAGAAAATGAAGTGGATGCAGTGTAGCGGTGATAGCCAGAGGCGGATTCTGGTGTACAGACATGGATTACTCAAGAAGTGGAACAACAAGTAAACCAGAAAACAGCTGGAGAGTATGTTTGATCTTCTGGTTCACAGTCTCGCAGTCTGTTTTTTTGTTTTTTTTGCTTTATTTGGACAGGGTAGTTTTGGTTCACCTCGTATTCGGTTAGTGACCTGTAGCCTTAAGCCCAACGTCTTGAGGAACAGGTGTACGGTGTCTGTCACCATAAACCTTCACCCAACTCCTCTGTTTGTCTAACAGTCATGCATGACATTTACATCGTTGAGGACGTGACGTTGAGGCTTTTTAAATGATCCTTCTGCGTCTGTAGGTTTGTTTGGTGACTGCCTGCCTATGATGGCTGACTCCAGTGCTCTCAGTCAAATCCTAATCTGTCATTCAGCTGACAACAGAGTCTTTTAATACTTTGCCACGATGGAATTATATTACAATGGATGTCATTTCGACCATTTGTTGAAAAAAGTTCTTTACCATAAGGCTTTAATTTTCACTAACTCCAGTTTTCACCAAAGTTGGACTTTTTTGGGGGGGGAAAACACAAAACAATCAAAACATTGAGTTAAAAAGACGGTGGAATTCATGTGTGATTTTAAGTCATTTTAAGCCGACGAGAGGAAGGTTGTGGGTGCGTTGGCCTTCTGTCCGTGCTTCTGTTCCTTTGGACTGGTGGAACAGCACAGCAACACTCCCTCGTTTTCTCTCGGGCAAAGTGTTGGTTTGATGTTAGACCCCTTGACCCCTTGAGCTTCTGACGGGGATCCTCTCCCAAATCATGATCGAGGCCTCCCCCCTTTTGACCTGCCTTCACTAGCTTTTTGAAATTGGAGTCCTGCTCCTCTGCGTTCTGGGAGATGAAAGGGTGAAGGCTGCAGAGTGGTTGTGATTATCTTTCAAATTGATTTGATTTGTGTTGTGGTTAACAGCCACTGGGTTGTTTGCTTTAGTAACAATGGGAGTTGAGGCTGCCTAACTGCCTGGCAGAAGATGAACATATATTTAATGATTACTGGTTCAAAACAAAAGGACACTATAATTGACGCCTGGATCACGAGCAATCAAAACCGGAATTGTGTTATAAATCTGTCATTGCTGGTTAGTTTATCTAAATCCTCTGCGTAAACAGACTTCTAAATGTGGCGATCTGGAGAGGATGGTGCGCTAAAGCTGCCTGCTCTTTATTTAGACACGCTCTTCAGCTGTACCTGTGGCTCATCCTGCTGACGAGACCGTTTTAGATTATAAAAACAGTGGAAAAAAACGTCGGAGGACTTGGCCACATCGTCTCCTCAGTGGAAGACATACAAACGTTAGAGTGCTTTCACAGAATGTTGAACACAAATCGAGTCCTCTCTTTTTCACCAAGCACACTTCACATCAACACTACAGACAATATAGTGTATGGCCATATAACAAGTCTGAAGGCTGACCTCATGATTGCGCGGTAGTTTCTTTAGATGTCCCTGAGCATGTGATACTAGCACCTTTGCCGATTTCGGTCTGCGTCGATGAGTCACGGTGATGCCGGAGAGGATTTTTATGAGAAGACACCTGCTTCTGAGGGCCTCCGTCATGGAACCCAACACATAAAAACAAGAATAATGCGCAAGGTTACAAGATGCATTGAAATGCAGCGGTGTGTGAGATTGTGGTACTGGTTCATACGAGATGACGCAACTAGGCACACGTATTGTGGCAAATTGCATCCAGCCTCACGACCGTGGGTGGTGTAGTGACGTTTTGTCATCTTGTAAATATGGCGATATGACTAAAAATCAATATCGCGATTATTTCAAACTTTTACCTTGATTACGATTAATGAACGATTATTTTATTTTGAAATTTGTTTTATTTTGAAATTGACTGGATGCTCTTTGCCGTTCCTGTGTCTGACTTCCTGCCCGGCTTGACACATTCGCTCGCGGCTCGCAAAAAACAAACGGTCCAAACCTGTCTGAACACGGCGTTACTGGACGTGACTGAATACCACGTAGTATTTTTTAAGGGGACAGTTCATGAACGCAGTATTGGGGAAAGTATTCGGCCCATTCATTCACGGGAAAGTGATGTTACGTCTGATGCGCGCGCACACACACACACACACACACACACACACACACACACACACACACACACTGGTTGCTTTGCTAACTGGCGCTTCTAGACGTTCCTTGTTCTTGTCGCCTAAATAACAATCGAAATGAACGATTTTGAAAATTTGCCACGATTAGGTTCAAGGTTCAAGGTTTTTTATTGTCATGTACACACGTTCACAGAAGCAAAAGTGTGTAATGAAATTCTTGTGTCTCTTCAACACCTAACGCTAATGCTGAGACAGACATAATTTAAAAAACACAAGAAATATAATAAGAAAAAGTACAATGTTAGAAAAAGTACAATGTTATTACATAATTAAATCGCGATTATAAACACGATAATCGCCCACCCCTAATGACTGCTGTCATTTTGACATTGCTACCCTTCCAATAGTCCTCCTGTAAAGAAACGTTGAGTAGCTGATTGGGTCAAAGTCAATCTTCGCGAGTAGATCGACTCTGAACGAGGATGAAACTGCGAAGTGAGATCAGCTGTTTCAGACCTCCCCCCTGTCCTAATGTCACCTTTGTCCCCCCCCGTGTTAGTAAATACTGTCACATTGTGAGTCGGGGAGAGTGAGGGCCGCTGAAGCCAGCTGTCACCACATGCCACTTGACCTGACATTATGTGACGACCAAATTTTGTCTCATTAACACTGTGGTGGGGCCACACGGCGTAGCGCTGCTCTCTGCACGTTCAGACATCCAGGAAGGTGGCGAGGGAGAAAGCACGCGGACTTTCACTTGGAATATTCCACTGGAAAATAATCTTCCTCCCCTTTTCCTCCATTTCCCGTATCTTCTCCGCCTCAGCTCATTAATTAAATCCTTAATAGCCTTAACGCACAATATTGCAAACTCAGAATTGCCGAATTGTGGCGGTAGCCCAAGGACTCAAACTATTTCACACTTATTGTGTCAGTGGAGATGAAGCTAATATTGCTGAATATGTGAGGCTTAGCAGCTTCTCAGAGGCGTTGAAGTGGGTTAGAGGTTGGAGGACTCTAATGGAATCCTCACACCTCCTGCAGCACTTCCACTCACACACCTACCATCTGCCTTCACTGCCCCTCCTCGGGTGTGTGTGTGTGTGTGTGTTGCCCTGGAGTGCATTTTCACTTGGTGGTATGGTATTGGGCGTGGTGGTTGTGTGTGTGTGTGTGTGCGTGTGCATGGGTGGGTGAATAGTTATTGACAGCACCATCTGTGGCCACTCGCCCTTTTTGCTGTTTTAATAAACTCAGCTAAGCACAGCCACGGCTTCACTTCCCCCCGCTGTGCTTTTTACTCCGGTCCACAAAAGCCAGCGGGACATTGTTGCAGCCCCTGACCCCACCCCCACCCCCCTCCACCCCCTCTAACTCCTAACCCCACCCCTATCCCATCCCTGACCCCTTATCCCCCCAAAACCAAACAATAAGACTGTAATTCAAGTGGCTCTGCTGCAGTGGGGGAATTGTGGGGGGGGGAAAAACAGTTGAAGAAAGAAAGCAACCCCAGTCGATTGTCCTCAGTTGTAACTCACACTGGCTAATTTGATTTTTTTTTCCCTCCTCCTGAAAGAATCAAATCAGATCCGCCTCGCCGCGACGCCGTCTGAGTCTGCTCTACCTGTGAATGAGTCATACAAAGACCGAGCAGTGACTGTAGCGTTCCCTTGGCTGGGGTTGCTGCTCATGCAGTGTTCTGGCGCTGGTTTATCCCCCCCCCCCCCCCCCCTTCCTCTCGCTCCGTGGGGGGTGTTGGGCACGGAGAAGGATCCCTGGGCGGGACCGGAGAGGCTGGTAATGATGCTGGATGAGATTCAATGTGTAGCCGCAGAGCGTTAGTGATACGAGATACACAGTGTAAATGAAATTGGATCATATTGAGGGGGGAAAGTAAAACGGAGGAAGTAAGCAGTAATTGGAATAAAAGGGTTGAAGGGGTTTGGTGAGATTTCTGCCTGCTGTCTGGAAGGCGTCCATTACTTTGGACCACTGCTGAGGCCCAGCAGATGGACGGACGGACAGACAGACAGGCCCCGCGGTTTGTCCACGAGGCAGTGCGGCTCGCCCTGCCACCCAGTAGGGCTGGATTAGGTGTAAATCTTTGGTGAAGGAGCTTGGGGGATGGGACGGGACGGGATGAGGTCAGTGCAGGAATACGTCAAGGCGGGGGGTCGTAAACTGTGACTCGGTTGACTTGTTTTAATCTGCGTGTGTGTGTGTGTGTTCGGTCGATTCATTGGCCGGAAGGTAAGCTGTTTATGTGTTTAGTGGTGGCGAAAGCTTTTCAGGATGAGTGTAAACATCCTATAAGTCAAGTCTCTCACCGGGTCTTATTTCCTCCATTTGCTTAAACAATGTGACATCTGCCACTTTGGCTTCCTCCTTTCTATTTCCAAGCCCCGACTGACCGTGGCAATCTGTGCACAAGCTGTTGCTCAGGTACTCCGGTCCTGTCTCGTGTCAGCCCTCGGGAACAAAAAGGCCGAGCTGCATGCGATCCCCAGTCCCCCCCATCTATACTTCCTCCCGAGAAGCCTCTCAGTGGTCGGGGTGTTTGCGTAACTCCACATGGGAAGGATCCTGGTTGCGTTTATCTAATTTACTGTGGATTCGTGGATAGGTAAATATAGTTCCTCTGTCCCAGGGCAACTCAAACATCCTGTGCTGGTTGGTTGCAGAGCTTCATCACCAAGGCATGTAAACTATTGAGTCATGAAATCGTCAGATCAATTATTGATGTGGTCAGAGAGAGGAGAGTCTTAAGTGGATGTCACTGTGAGCGGAGGACGGGATGTTCTCTTGACGAATGGCCACCTTCTCGCTAGAAATTGAGAAAGTTAATGACGCTCTCACTCTATTGCACCTTTTTGCCAAAATGAGATGAGGTGCAGGAGTTCCTTATTCTACCCGAACCGCTGTAACACCTTATAATAGGCTAACACATGTACTCCTGCAGTACTCGCGCCTGCAGTACTCACTCACGCCTTTTAATATTCCTGTACTTCCGACAGCCTTCCAATGGCAGCCTTCCCAGCGTGTCTGAGTGAATGCAATTCAAAACAATCAAATGTTTGGCAGAGAACGACAAGCGAGCGGCTTTTTATTGTGCTGACAAGTCAAGCCACGTCTGCGTTCATCAGGCGGCGGGTCATATGTCTTGTACCTGTCAGAGACAACCCAGATTACAACAGATTCAGCGAGAGACGTTCTGAGGCGTACTCCCGGATAATTCCCACTCTACTGTACTATTACAAATTATTCCCATATGTAAGGAACAAATACTTCAGTTTGTGTACCCATGAAGCAGAAAATACAATTTCACTTCCTTGCCACACACAGATTTTCCCGTATCTTCCCCAAACCCTCCCTCCCTCCCGCCTCCGCCGTAAACCCCCTTTCCCATCCTCCCTATAACACTGATGAAGAGAGGTTTAATTTACTGATGTCGTCACGCCTCCTCCTCCTCCTCCCCCCCCCCCCTCCCCCTTTCTTCTACCTTGACCTCATGACCCGAGGGAAGCGGTGCTTTGAGCCGGCTGCCATCCTGATCAATAGCCAGAGACCACCCCTTCAGGCACGGCTGCCATCAACAGGCGCCCACGTCGGGTTGCCGCCCTGAGGAGAAGCCTGAGGGTGGAGGGGGTCGAGGCGGGGGTGGTGTTGGTGCTGTTTTAAAAAGCAGCGGTCAATGAAATGTCAACCAAAGGCCTCATCCCCTTTTGTGTCTCTAAGCCTGATTGATTATAGCTTAAAGCCAAGGAGCCAAACCCCGTCTTCTGTGAATGTGAAAACTATAATGCAGTCTTACACCCCGAAATATCTACACTGCTTCATGTGGTCACCTCTCTCTCTCCCTCTCCCTCTCTCTCTCTCTCTCTGGCTCCCTTGTTGTACCCAATCTGTTTTTAGTATCCCGGAGAAGAGCCGGGAAGAGTTTCCCATGGCCTCGACTCTCTGTGAGCTTATCAGCTTCACAATAAAGGCTCATTGTAGGCTGGAGGAGGAGGAGGAGGAGGAGGAGACCTGGGCCTTAGTGTGCAGGCATGGCTGGTGTCTGAGCAGCCCCAGGCAGGTCTTGTGAGCTGTGGCCCGAACTCCCCCTGCACCCTCCCCCTCGAGAGGAGGGGAAACCGGAGACGTGGCTTTGGTTTCAGCCGCGGCCGCGTAGTGCAGGGTGCTCGGAAATAAAGGGAGCCATTTACAGATACGGATCCGTCAGCCATGTTCCTCTACTGCTCAGCGTGTCCCGCTGCTAGTGGTCACACACGGGGAAGTGGTAGTTGAAAGTCACAGCCCTCCTTTACCCCGACGCTCCTCCTCCGTCTGCTTCTGAGCTTCGAGAAGGTGACGTGTCCACGGCGGTGAGCGCAGTGTGATACACGGTGCAATAAACGCGAGCTGATGCACGAAGGTTACGCTGTCTATTTATAGTTCACTGCTATTTTTTGAAACATTTGTGAAGCTTTTATATCCTCTGACAACGCTGGTCAGCCGTTTCCATAAATAACAATCCTTTTATTTCCACGAGACCTGCTGTCGCGCTGCTATTACGCAATAGATGAAATAGCTGATATGCGTTTGTGGTTTCTGGTCAGATGGAGGAAGTGTAAAAGAGTCACCATCTATTTGTAGCACAATCACACACAGCAGACATATTAATACTAGGGGTTTGATGAGTAAAATGCTGTTGACATGCAACTTGGATGTATCTGGTACTCAACGCTTCATCTCCATCCCCTCACCGACCCCCCGCTGGCGGCCCTAGTCACCAAACCACAGACCTCTGACCTCTGACCTGCACCCTGGAGCCTCTGTCCTCTATGTGGTGGGTGGTGCCTGTCGTGCTGACAGCAGTGTCTGCGGATGGCCGCCGGCATTCAGATGAATAGTTTCTCAGGCCCACATTTAAAAAAAAAAAAAGATGGTGATGTCTTCCTGTAATGTAACTGAGAACTTGTTTCATGGAAAGTCTTTTTTTTCTAGTCGAGTGGGGGGCGAGTCTCCGGGGTAACCGAGTCACTAGATGCCTCTGCTATCACATATGCAGTAATTATTTTGTGAAAAGGCAAACGATATGGAGCCGCCAGCCTGGCAGAGCGCGGTCGTCCTGCAGAGAGGTGCAGCGCTGTGGAAGTCTTCAACTTCTTATTTTGGGGGATATTTTTTTTTTTTTTTAGGTTAGCCTGAAATGGAGCACATTGCTCTCTGCAGCAAGTCCCCGCAGACTCTTGACAGCCCATTTTATTACAGTTTAATAGGAGTGGCATGAGCTGCAATGCAAAGTTAGTTTTTTTTTTTTTTTAGATCAGACTGCTCTGAAAATAGACTGAGCATGACACTGTCCTAGCCTGCCCCTTTTCTTCTAACCTTAAGTAGAGCAAACCCTAACTGACACCGATGGGGGAAAAAAGAGTTTTCCATAAGAGTAAAACTTCCAATACAGTTTAAACTATGGAGGACTTATATCCCCCTTAACTATATGATTATAATCTGCCATTAGAGCAAGCTGAAACAATCAGCTGCTCAACCTCCATCGAATCTTGAGTACATTAGTACGTAATAAATGTTTCTGTGTGGCGTCTGTGTGCACTTGTTTTCAGTCAAGCGCTCAGCATGGACAGAGAGACACTCTGGACCGGCCTCATATATCTTACTTTTTAATCAGGCGGTGTGGAGGAAGCCTCGGTCTCCCCCGGGGTTCTGTGATTTGTCCTGGTTAATGGCGTGTCAGAGGGGTGTGTGTGATGCATGGCAACCTGGCTGGGTGTATGGCACCCAGAGCTCTCTCTCTCTCTCTCTCTCTCTCACACACACACACACACAGGCGAAACGGTGGCCTCTGTGTAACAGCTCTGCGGGAGATTGACAGACAGAGAAAGGCCGGGACTTGCTCGCTATAGTGCGGAGAAACAAAAGCGCCGCGAAAGCCGATATCTCTCGTCTTTTCTTCCTCCTCCCTCTTTGTCTCTCGTAGGTCTCAGAGTCTCCGGAGCAGCTGCCCCCGAGGTCCGTCACGTTCTCTCGGCGCGCCGGGCGCTCAGATCTCGTGCGCTAATCAAAAAAAACAACGTATTGGGTGGATCAATGTGATATCGCCTCCTGCAGGCAGAACCGGTGTTTGATTTCACCTGTCTGGACTCGTCAGGGTCGTGTTCACACGCGGGGGGGGGAGGGGGGGAGGGGAAGACGACAAAGGCGGTTAACGAGATACCTTGATGGGTATTTTCAAGGTATGTCGTCTCGGCGCATGGGAGGCAGACTGAGGGCCGGCTCCCAGAGTCAGCCCATGGGAGAGAGGGCCACGGGAGAGAGAGAGAGAGAGAGAGAGAGAGAGAGAGAGAGAGGACTGGCAGCTAAAGCCTCCCCCCCGAGGGTAAGTCGGGGGAGATAAGAGGACGTAACTCTCTGTCACTTCCTCCATATTGGCTTCCACTGTAATTATCTGGAAATGAGGTCTTTATGAACGCTCCTCATCTCCTGCTCACGGATCTTGGCTCTGTGTGTGTGTGTGTGTGTGCGGATCTTGGCTGTGTGTGTGTGTGTGTGTGTGTGTGTGTGTGTGTGTGTGTGCGTGTGTGCGTGTGCGAGAGCCGATCATGTTAGCCCTTCTTGGCCCCCGGTGCCCTCTGGGGAACGGGGGGTCATTGTGCACTTCCTCATTCTCCGCGGCTTGGCTTTCACCGCGGATTCCTTGTGAGAAATCGATCCCTGCCGGCTGTAACCCGGGACCCCGACAAGGGGACCGGTTGGGCTGCAGGCTGCAGCGCGGGGCGTGGCGGGCCCTCTAACAGGCTGAAACCTGAGTGGGGGGGGGGGGAAGACGAGGATTTGGGCTTAGGCTATGTGTTCTGTAGCAAACCTGGGCTAATGGGAAACACTGTGTGCTAGGGGTGGGCGATATGACTAAAAATCAATACCGTGATTATTTCAAACTTTTATCTCGATTACGATTAATGAACGATTATTTTATTTGTTTTGTTTTATTTTGAAATTTGTTTTATTTTGAAATTGACCGGACTTCCTGCCCGGCTTGACACATTCGCTCGCGGCTCGCAAAAAAGCGAACGGTCCAAACCTGTCTGAACACGGCGTTACTGGACGGGGCGGAGGGACGTGACTGAATACCACGTAGTATTTTTTAAGGGGACAGTTCATGAACGCAGTACTGGGGAAAGTATTTGGCCCATTCATTCACAGGAAAGTGATGCGCACACACACACACACACTCACACTGGTTGCTTTGCTAACTGGCGCTTCTAGACGCTCCTTGTTCTTGTCGCCTAAATAACAATCGAAATGAACGATTTTGAAAATTTGCCACGATTACATAATTAGAACTCGATTACTATTTTTTACTATTACTAAAAAAAACTCAGCTGATCCCAGAGTGCAAGAACGTCACAGAAAATAACCTCAGATTATATGATTATTTGTGTGATATTTGTGTTTTAAGATTATTTGTGTGTACAGTTTGAGTTCCCCATGAGAAATGTCTTGTGTTTGTTGCCAGTGTGCTACAGAGGATAGTCCTCAATCAGGCGTAAACGTGTAATTACCCGGCCCTCCCTCCAGTCAGGTGGGGATCTCTCTCCCAAGGTCGAGCCGTCGTCTCTCACCGGGTTCGGGGAAGAAGAAGAATGTGGAGTAACTATTTACCTCCGCCTCAGCACAAAGCAGGCAAACTCAACTCGCGCGTCAGCTTTCCTCATCGAGGCGGGCTCATCATTACGCCCTCGCAGCGCTGGAAGTCGTGGCGCTGCGAGGGATGTCGTTGCATCAGATTGGGAGCGAGGAAGTGAAATCCTGGAGTTACAGCTCACGATTCTCCCCCCTTTTCTTTTTTTCACGTGTGCTTTGAGGTGTCAGCTCGGCGAGGTGGAGGTTGAGAACCGTTGAGAGCCCTACTTAATATTTGGATAGCGGTGGAGCTGCGCCGCGCCAGTCTGAGTGCATTTGAAACTTGCACGGTAATAAAACGATAATGATGGTAGACTGGAGATGGTTTCCTTCTCTCTCTCTCTCTCTCTCTCTCAGCCATTCACGGCCCTTAAACATCCTTTAAAAATGCATGTGTGCATATTTGGTTGAAACTCCAAAGTGTATCATATCAGCATAATTACGACTGAAATTTGGCTCTTGGCAAAACGCCAGCGGACTTTCCCCCGGCGCCTATAGGAGAGAACCCTCCGCAAACTATCACATTTCACTTAATGTCTGACACAGTGAATTATATTCCCTTTGAGGTGAGCAATGTTAATTTCCTCGTCAACCGGTTTGATGCTGTATTATCTTGCTACTTGACGTGGGTCTGCTCCCAGCGTCCATGTCCCGGTTGCCGTGGCGCTGTCCCTCCACGCTAGCCTACCGAGTGTCCTCGTGCCCACACCGTCAATCCTCAATCCCCGGGGCCTTAGACTCTCACCAGCCCGTGAACCTCATTACCCGGACACCAACCAAAACCCGCCCCGCCCCTCCCAGCCACCGGCCCCTGTGTCCTCAATCCCCGGGCCTTGACCAGCCAGCCTTTGTGAGAGAGCAGGCTTAACCTTCAGCTTAGCAGGCTGTGCTCCTCATCAGTAACCCCCCCCCCACTAGCCCGATTCCCAGCTTGTCCCTCCCAGCCCACTGGTGTCACACACAAGTTATTTTTCTCTCTCTCTCTCCTAGTGGACCTGCATGCATACAGTTGATATCAACAACACAAAGCGGTGTGAGGGCAAGCTAGTGCCTTTTTTATATCAATAAATATCAATAAATAATATCATTTACTGGCCCTTGTGTTAGCTTTGTAACTCAGCTGATATCTGGAGGCGGAGCTACAGAACACCTACAGAGCAGTTCAGCGAGAGGCAGACTTCATTCTTCTGACCCAGTGGGTTTTCGTAGCTCTCCCCATTCTCCTCACGGGTGACCAACTCTCCAGATATGTCAGGCGTTTGACCCGCCTCGACTCCAGCGAGGTGACGTCACCCACTGTGCGTAGACGGGACCACGTTAGATCAGTGAATAGATGCTCGCTTGTTTCTGGAAGGTCTGACGTGACATTTGTGAATTTTATTTTGTTTGTCTTCACCGGCCAGTAATAGTTTCCACATTTGTGCGCAAAACATTCTCTAATTGAATCCAACAGGAACCGCTAGAGATGAAACATTAACAGCAGAGGGCTTGATTTTGTGAAGCCGACCTGCTGTGTTTTGATCAGCACTGAGAAGAGGTCACGCTGAGATGAGACAGGCAGGCAGGCAGGCGGGTTCTGACCACCGCATGACCTGTAGCTATCAGCGTTGGAGCACTGATCCAGGATCGCTGATCAGGTACCCCTCCAGCATTCGCTTCATTTGTGACCTTGAAGGCAAAGCAAATTCTCAGACATCTCAAACACTCTGAGCCGTGAAAACCGACCCTAATGTATTTTGGTGTTGTTGAAAGACGACACTCGGCCACGTCACTCGATACCCGTCCTGCCAGAGATCAGACTCCGCATTCCCTGACTGTGAATATGTTTACACGAGGCTGAAGCCGTCTCCACAAGTGGCTTATTTCAGCTGTCACAACTCTGAGCACCAGGCGGGAAAAGATGGACTGTTTTTCCTCAGAAGAGTTTTGGGGAGGTTTTTTTTTATCCTGTTCGCAGCCCGTCCTCACAACGGAGGAGTGGAAAAGAGGAGGAAATGTCTCTTGGCTGTTTATGTTGCTGTGTTTTTATTCCTCTGCCCCTCAGCTGCTGTTCTCACCAAGGCCCGGTGTTGGTTTTACAGGATCAAGGCACTTAGAGAGCCTTTATGTCCTCTTTATCAGCGTGTCTGTTAGATGTCATTGCAAGGCCATTAGCGCACTCAACGTAGGCATAATTTCATGTTACAGCCTCGACTAAACGGTTTTTCCAAAGTGGATTGCTGACATGTATGATCAATACTCTGCATTACTGGAGGCATATTTCTACTCATTTAGCCGTTCTGGAGTGGGTTTTATTTAGTCAACAAATCAATCAGACTTTATTTAGCCTAGCGGGTCTCCTCTACGGGGTGATGCACAGTTTTGCCTCTGTGCATCCCGTCCGACTCCGCTACAGTGGAACTTCACACGGGTTAAACCACGACCCGGAAATCCCTCGCGGTCAGAACTGATGTCGCGCTGGGAGACTGAAAGGCCAGACAGACAGGATGCGGACAGACACGCTGATACACACATACATACACACCACTAAACAAACAGTTCATACATCCTATTCCTACACTCGCATGGCTGGCGCACAAGGACGCCGTGCGCTACTCGGTGTCTGATTGAAAGCATTCGCCCGCTGATCAATACAGACTGCGTGCAGACACAGTCGGGTTTGTGAAAAGTATTTTTAGAGAAGGCTGCATGGGTGTGCGTGTTGTTTGTGTGGTGTGTGTGTGTGTGTGTGTGTGTGTGTGTGTGCATGGTGCGTGCTTGATAGTACAAGCTTCCAGCTGTGCTTTGTCTCCGTGTCCACCAGCCAGCTGCTCCTTTGCAGATAAGACTTTTCTTTTTTCTTGTTTTTTTATCCATCTTTTTGACCCAGTCCTTGAACGCAGCCTTGTCCTTCTTTAAAAACTTGTCCCAGGAAGACACAGAATAGGACACTGTACACGTTTGAAAATCCTCTCCATGTGTTTGTTCTCTGTATTTTCTCTTCTTTTTCCTTTTGTTAGAAGTTATATATCATAGACTGAATTTGGAGATGGAGAGGACACTATTGTGTTTTGCACTTTTGAAGTTTGAAGTGGGGGGGATGAGCAAGAGGGGGTCACAGAAATGGAGGCAAAAATTGTTTGACTTACAATCGCGCTCAGTGAAAAAGCAATAGACAGAGGCTTTTGTGTACAGTCCAGAAAAGACTCCATTGTTGTTGTATAGTGAGCACCAACATGTGTAGTCCTGCTGTGACTTTCCATTGTGCTCGTTCCCTCCAATTACACGTATTGTCCGCTGAACGTTCCTCTTCACGATGCTCACGACACAAACTCAAATGCATCGTCGTGGCAAAACCTCTCATGACGTGTAAATCACAGAATTATCCTCATTTGCGTCTCTCACATATCTCATGTGATGTGTCATATTATGTGGAAGGAGTCGGGGGGCCATGTTTCAATACTGTTTTTGACTATACTCTTTGGTCTTGGTCTAGTGTTCCAGTGGTCCTAACAAACCTCAGGCCCTCCTCTCCAGTGCTATTCCAACTAATAACCAGCCCAATACCATTCCCCCCTTCGTTCTTCTCTCTCTCTCTCTCTCTCTCTCTCTCTCTCTCTCTCTCTCTCTCTCTCTCTCTCTCTCTCCCTCTCTCTCTCGCCCCACCACCAGGCTTGCAGCACATGTCCTTTCCTCTGGAATTACAGGCCTGGTCTTGAATAGTAGGGCTGTTCCTCCCCGGTCGTCCCCCCCCCCCAGCTCCTCTGCTGGCTTAACCCTATCAAAGGCCCAGAAACCACACATCCTGCGAGGTGCTGTTTTTTTTTTTTGTGTGTGTGACGTGGCGAGGAGGGGGGGAGGGGCACGGCGAGGGGCGGTCAGCGACGAGGAGAGAGAGAGAGAGAGAACACATGAGTGGAATAAGATGTTTTGCGTTTGCTGTTTAGCAGGACAAATGGAGAAGGAACGGCTGATGTTTCCCATGTGGGTTTTCCGTCCGAACGCAGGGTATTCGGGCGCCTGTCTGAAGTTCGCCGTAATGTACTCCACCATGCAGTTTGAGGTTGGCCGTCGCCGTTTCTATCTCGGGCGCACACATGTGCTGTCTGGCCTGTGTGCTCGCCCGACGGGGTCATCAATCACCGGGCAAACGGCAGAAAGAAAATAGCAGGACTCAAGACAACTTGAATCTCATGGTTTTAAATGGTAGCCGGTATATATGACCCTGTGGAGGAAATATCCTCCCTATGTTGCGTTATGGTTGTCAGGGATTACCAGGTTGACAGGTATTGTCTTGCACGTCCCCCTCAACCCACTTACAAGAGGTTGAGGTTAAGTCGCACACCAATTCAAAGGTGTCTTTTTGACTGTTTTTCTCTTTCAATTCAGCCGTTGGGGAGACTGTTCTTCATTACCGGGCATGAATCTGTCATCTGCCGGGGATTCACAAAGTGAGGTTATGGAATTTCAGACATACGTAGCCGCCGGGGGTCTTTCTTTTTTGGGAAATAATCTTTCTATTCAGATGGCCTCGGAGTTTGACGTCAGTCTCTCAAAGCGGGGCTGTCTGGGAGGACGAGTCGTGATTTTTTTTAAAGCTCAAGCGACTGGGATGCGAGCTCGCTTGTTAGCATCATACTGTTCTTGTTGTGTTGTGTGTTTGTGTATTCTTAGAGCCGGTGTTTGAACCTGCCCCCCCCCCCCCCCCCCCCCCCCTTTTTCACAGCCTCCCTTTCATCTAATGATCTTCTTCTTCTCGGAGTCATAAAGAGCTGGATTAAGTTCATCACGGGCCAAAACTTTCCTGCCGGTATTTGTTTTCACGAAGCGGAAAGCAGCGAGTATTTGAACCCGAGTGGGAGAGTGAGACGTGGCCCCCCAGGTGCGTTCTCCTTCCGCTGCCCTGTAAATCTGTAGGAATCATTAGGAGAGCCGTCCGCCAAAATTGCATTAAGGATCTCGACCTCTCTGAAGAGTCTGAAGGGACACATCGAGCCGGGCTGTTTATGGAGACGGAGTGTGCAATAAGGGAGGCCGGGAGGCTTTAACAGAGACCTCTATGGGACCGGGACCGGTTTCTCCGGGGGCCCCCCCTGAGCCAGCGGGCTGCGTTAGCGAGCACTCAGCGCTAATACCTCCTTAGTCTCTTCCATGGCATCCTTCATTAGATTTGCTTGCCTTTCAGTAATATTAGCTGGCTCCGCTGCGCCAGCCTCAGACAAAACGCTCTGCCTATAACTGAATTGAACGGATGGGGACGGCTGGTTGCAGCAGGGCAAAGGTCATAGGGAGTTGAACTCAACACACAACTCAGTTATAAGGAGGAACAGGGTTAGGTCTGGATCCAGTCGCTGCTTGTTGTGTGATGCATCACAGGGAGACGGATATGGCCTGTGTCTTACATTACATTAAGATGATGACCTGATGGCGAGTGACTCCACAGTCCCAGTGATAGATCCCGCTGCCTTTTCCCTTGAGCAGAAGACGATGTGGCCTTGTGTCGTCTGCGTAGAGCAGGCATGTAAGCGACACCTCGAATGTAGTGGCGTACAGTCATCTCTTCTTTCCCCCCCTATACTTTCCTCCGGCCCAGCGGTGCCACGGTGTCCCGACTGCGGGAACACGTTGTCAACCCAAGCCGGCGGCGATACTCGAGCTGGCTCCGGGCCACGGTCTCTCCGGGCCCCTGCACAACGCTGGTGTTTCCATGTTGCCGGAAGGGAAGGAAGACAGATAGACAGACAGACAGACAGATAGATCAGGCCCACACACACATACTGTGAAGGAAGGCAGACATGCAAACAGATGGAGGCAGACCTGCGGATAGACAGACAGTCGGACAGATGGTGCAGGAAAGGCAGTCGTGCAGATAGATCGGATGGAGGCAGGTAAGCAAACAGTGGAGGCAAACAGACACATGGAGACGGTGGAGGAGAAACCTGAGCTCAGTTTCTGTTTACCTTTTTATTTGCAGAATAAAGTTTACCCTTCTTTAAAGGCACAAATCTTTAAGAGATACATTCATAAAATACATTAGTAGTAGTACAAAGTAGTATCAAAGTAGTATGAGGATAATTATTGATATTTTGTGGGAAAAGTGTAAATTAATGTTTTTTCAGAAAGTCAAATTATTTTTGGTTAAATTGTTGTTGTTTTTTTGCCTTTGCTGTTTGATCATCACCAACTGCCTTTTTATTTACCACTACATCACTGAGTATAACGGAGATAGACAGATAATTGAGAGGGCAACGGACATTGAGCTGACTGACTGCCAACAGACAGACAGACAGACAGTCAGACAGACAGACAGACACCCAGACAGAGGACAGCATCGGAGGGTTAGGACCCGGGCTGCTCTGAGCCCTGTCAGAGGCTACTGACAAGACCTGACCTGAGACCAAGCTGTCCAGTGTTCAGCGGGGGGGGGGGGGGGGGTGCAGGGGTCAGGAGACACATGGGTGAGGAGGAGCAGGGGTGAGGGAGGAACAGAGGGGAGAGGTCCTGGAGTTCAGCAAAGCAATGTAATGGACTCGGCTCCACGCAGGTGCATGGTGCCCCCCTCTATCTAGTTGTGTGTGTGTGTGTGTGTGTTGCTGATGATCCAGGTGCAGGATCATCAGTGGGGAGCCTCATCGTGAGACCGCTCTGATCTGTGCTCTCTCTCTCTCTCTCTCTCTCTCTCTCTCTCTCTCTCTCTCTCTCTCTCTCTCTCTCTCCTCTCTCTCTCTCTCTCTCTCTCTCTCTCTCTCTCTCTCTCTCTCTCTCTCTCTCTCCCTCTCTCCCTCTCCCTCTCCCTCTCCTCGGGGCCCATAAGGAGGGAATAGATTCACAGTCTCTTAGAAACATTCTCTCCGTCAAACACTTAACCACCTCAGGCCACATAACCACCCTGCCGTTTTTTTTTTCAGGGTTCATCTTTCAGAGTTTGTGTTATGCAAGTCCATGCCAGCATGCTGCAGTTTCCAACCGTTTAACTGCGAGGGGAAGTGAGCATTCCAGCAGATGAAAGCTCGGGTGCCGTACTTCCAGATGCTTTTTTCCGTGCAACACCCTTTTTAACGGTATTTATCTCTTCAGTCGCGCGGCCGCAGAATTTGCTCAGTATTGTTACCCCAAACAAAACGGTCCCGGCTCTAAGAGGCTACAGGCTTGCCCAGACAGGCTTATTGCCTGAGGTTAGCTTTGTAGAAAGAGAGAGAGAGAGAGAGAGAGAGAGAGAGAGAGAGAGAGAGAGAGAGAGAGAGAGAGAGAGAGAGAGAGAGAGAGAGAGAGAGAGAGAGAGAGGAGAGAGAGAGAGAGAGAGAGAGAGAGAGAGAGAGAGAGAGAGAGAGAGAGAGGAGAGAGAGAGAGAGAGAGAGAGAGAGAGAGAGAGGTGGACGGACGTGACATATGAGCTTTTTAGCCCCTTTATCTCCCCCATCGCTAATACCCCCAAACAAAAGTACAGAGGCAGCCCAGATGCTAGGCTAGGTGCCATTTTTCATTTGCGGGAAAAAAAAAAGGAAAAAGTTAGTATGTTGGTGCAGAAATGTACAGTAATTTTCCAAATTGCAGTGCATGGGCCACCTTTGTCTGCCTGTCTGTCTGTCTGTCTGTCTGTCTGTCTCTCACACACATCGGTCCCCTCAGGGCAGCAGACAGAGCAGCTGGGGATGGTCTAGAGATGAATGAGGAAAAGTGGGTGAGGCCTGGTGAAGAGGCCGAAAGGGGTGAATGTGTTTCTCATGGGGTTTTTCTTTCCTCCGCCGTATGCAGCCCCCCTGCAGCTCGTCCACACGGATGTTAGTTACCCCTCTTCAGTGTTACACGTCTGAAGTGGATCATCGGCATCTTCCTTTTCCTGTTGTGAGCATGTACACGGCAGACATCCATACGGGCTCACAGAAAAACACACACACACACACATTCATTCAACTAACACGAATCTCGGTCGGACCGTCTGAGGAATTCAAACGGCAGATTGGAGTCCAGATCAAACAGAACGGCTCGATATTACACAGCAGCTGAACAAACAGCGTGTCTCCTAAAGTGTGCTTACTTCTCCCACCATTCAGCTCCTGCAACTCCCACTCTCCTGTTTGGTTTGGATCAACACGACTGGGCGCTTACGGGCCACCGTACCGACAGGGGTGACTGATCTCTCGCCTGCCTGCTGTAGACCTCTCGTCTGTTGGGGCGTTGCCGTAGCGACGGCGGCTTTTTTGGCCCGGTGTGCCGTTTGGCAAAGCTTGAGCCCAATTGTTGCGGATTATCACATTTCAGCTCTTAAAACTCCACATTTAAAATAATACCTTGTTGATGGGGGGGATGGCAGCGATTCAGGGGTTTTGTTGTTGTTGTTGTTTTGTAACTAATCACTTACTTGCCCAGTTAGAATCAGCCGGCGGCGGTTTCACATCTGTTCTTTGACTACGGATGTGTATTGTGTTCGAACAGCGCCGTTAGTCGCCATGGCTGAGCTGTTCCTGAATCTGACTATGAACGCCAGCGAGCAGGAAGGAACCTGAGCTCTTTGGGCCCGGCGCCCACAATACTCCCGCCGGGCCCAAGAGAACTCACCAAAACTCAAAACCCAGCCACTACTGAGCATTTCCTGTGTTTGTGTTTGTGTGT
Organism: Hoplostethus mediterraneus; assembly: GCA_034670385.1. NCBI lineage: Eukaryota > Metazoa > Chordata > Actinopteri > Trachichthyiformes > Trachichthyidae > Hoplostethus > Hoplostethus mediterraneus. The sequence continues at coordinate 3,863,743 of JAXDDW010000003.1, read as the reverse complement.
GTGTGTGTGTGTGTGGGTTTATGCACATGCTCTTATGTTTTCTGTGTGTGTGTGTGTGTGTGTGTGTGTGTGTGGACACCATTATGAGTGTGAGCCAAGAAACCAGTGACAGGCTAATAGCAGTTGGCCCCCTTCTCCCCGGCGGTATGGCTGTAGTAACCAACAAACCAAGCAGAAAGATCCCTCTCAACAAGCAACTTCAGTCTCCTATGGCGTCTCACAATGTCGTTGTGATGTATTTCACTTTCATTCAACGTATATCAACTTGTTTCTGGAGTGAAGTGGCTTCATACTATTGGAGTCATCCGTCTTATTCTGTCACTTTTCTCAAAAAAAATGAAGCTACATTGGAAACACGTGGAATTATCTCACCCCGTTGGCACATCTAAGGAAAAGATTTTAACTCAGTATATTAGATTAAATGACTTTGAAGTGAAAGTCACTCTGGCCTGATTGCGTTCATGTGACTGTGCCAACTTGTGCATTTAATTTGCTGTACGTGACTATGACATTTAGCCATTTTTTTCATGTATATTTGTGAGATGAGCTAGCACCACGCACCCCGCTGGTTCACGAAAGCATGCCAAAGGAAGCTAGCTCAGCTCACAGCGCTTGAATGAAGCAGGGTATTATGGGCCGGGAGCGTTTCCACTGTGATCACGCCGTATCACAGTAGCTTACTTCCACTGGAACTCCCTCTGTGGCTTTGGAAGCCGCTAACATGTCAGTCAGATGTTGCAACAGCGCCCACTTGGCCAGTGTTGTAATACTTTTGAGATAAAATGCTTCAATGGGCCTGGCAGCATCCTCAGCCTGGTCTGGGCAATGCTTTATGTGATCTGAGAGAATGTATCCAGCCTTTTTGGCAGGTCTGTATTCTCTCATCAGGTCATCTGCTGTGGCTCTGACAGCTTATTTTGCACCCCTAAACATGGAATTTGTCCCGTTGCCATGTTGTATGTGCATTATCACAGACGGAGATCACTATTAAACATGATGGTATATGGAAGGTGGCCTGCATATGAGTCTTGCGGCGTAATCTCGTGGCAACCACACTCAGATCAGTGACACATTCCAGCGGACCGGGGTCAGATAAAAGAGGCATCAACAATGACATACCAAGCACATGACGCTTTTCCAGTGATGTCATGAAGTAGTAACACAAGCACGCTCTGTCACGGGGATACCACGTCACCTCTACAGCTTTAGTCATTGCATAAGTGTATTTGAAGAACTGTGTGTAAAGCACGTACAGTACCTTCAAGATAAATATTAGGGAGACACATGCTGTTTGCACACTGCTGCACAATCCTGCAACAATTATCCTGAGGGGTAAAGAGATTTGGAACATTTGGTTTGGGTAACAAGAGACCTTAAACATAACGCTCACCAGTATATTCACACACACACTCTCACATACACACAAATGTGATCTGAGTTGCATGAGGAGAGATTTTGAAAACTTCTGGGCCACAACTTATTGGCCCTAATGAGTCAGGCTGTGAAAGGAGGAACCCTCTTTAATCTGGTCCGGGGCTTGGCAGGCAATTTGCGGGTGATGAAACGCTCCGTGGCAGCCCGGCGGAACAGCGCCGGTACGCCCAACCAGAAGAGATTTCCAAGGATCGGGTCCAGTCAGTTTCCAAGCTCATAAATATTGTGATTGTGTGGGGATGTCCTGCTAGCTCGGCTGGCTGAGGCGTCGTGCTGCCACGGGCTCGAGTCCATCTTTAAATCCATATCTCATCATCTCACCTCACCTCCCCTAACTCTCTACCATCTTTCCTGTCGCTTTCAGTTCTTTAATATCTAACAAAGATGAAAAAAATACACTAAAAACAAGAAAGCTCTCTGGTTACCACAACATTGAACATGGAAGCTATTTTTGACAAAGCGTGCTGAATAGAAATGACCAACATGGTGGTCACATCTTTCACCAATCTGATCGCTTGGTTGAAACTACCCATCGTATGGTTTCGGCCGTATGGTAAGCATTGATCCAAAAAAAAAAATGGCGCATACCATGTAACCAGCCGGTTCGAATCAGTCATGTCATTCCCCCTCTCTCTCTCTCTCCCATCATTTCCTGTCTCGCTCTACTGCTCTCCAACTGTCTAATAAAGGCACACAAAAAAAAATACCCCAAAAATAATCTTCAAAAAAACCCCGTCATGTGGCATGTGATCCCACTCCGGTTGTAATTGAAAGCTTGTGCTCTGCTCAAGAATGATGGGGCCGTTCCATAATTACCGCCGATGCTGTTTATCCTGTTTGTATCGAGCCTCCATAAGAAGCTCGGGCAACTCTCCCAGTCCCGAGCCCCACATTTGAAGCAGATGGCGGGGCCGGGTGCACCCTCCTGTATCATCCCTCCCCAGGCCTTCGGCTGCTATTTCAGGTGCCGCTGATGAGCCTCCCCGCGTGTGGAAACGCAGCTCTGGGACTGATGTGGTGCGGCCATGTCCCAGATAGCCGCCGGTAGAGACGGTAATCGACTAGGAGAAACCGTAGAAACTCGTCTGGGGAGAGTGTCTGCGGTCTTTTACGGCGCCCGTAGAGAAATGTAACGTTACCCCTGAATAGCGAAAATATGGGAAAGCGAGGAGCGGGTCAGGGAGGCTGTTTAGATTCATAGCAAAGTTGATTGAGAGCAACAGAGGAGAGACTTTTGTTGTGTTTCAGAGAGAGAGAGAGAGAGAGAAAACGTCTGTGTCCGTGGCCCTCTGACAGCGGGTGAGTTGTTTTCACCGAAGCCCAGTTTCTCTCTCGGGAGGTCAACCGTGCGGGTCAATACCCTTCCTGCTTACAAGGCAGTTCCTCCGACAATAGAGCGGGGCCTATCTGGCAAATCAAAAGCCATTTCCAAGTTGCAACTTTGGACATATTTGTCGACCATGAATGGGGTTATGGGAAGTATGTGTGTTGTGTGGCCTCCAGAGGAGCAGTTGGATAACGTCCAGTCCTGAAACAAAAGGGGCCTTTGGTTCAAACTGATCACCACAAAAGACCAAACAGCGCTCTCTCATTGTCCGGATCCACACCGTGTGCATTCTGGGCCACGTAGCCTCGATGTCCATCAGTCAGCTGGTTTTGTTGCTGACAGCTTTATAGGCCTCGCTTTAATTCTGCCAGCCAGTATTCACTCACGTCGACTTGGATCTGAACACCAGTATAGTGCACTTTCTGTGGATCGCTGAAGCTTGAGCGATGAGATAGATGGATGGATGGATGGATGGATGGATGGATGGATAGAGAGAAATGAAGAGAAAGATTGTCACAGCTATATTATACTATACTTTTCTGAGTCCTAGCGTCTTTTCTCAGCAGTGCACAGGTGCTCTCATCTCCTCTCTAGTTTGAAAAGATCATAGAGGGCTTTGATGCCTCTCCTCACCACACACACACACACACACACACACACACACACCCAAATCCCTCGGCACAGAGGCCCCCACACGTGTTTACCATACAGATGACCTCAGAACGGCAGGAATGCACCCTGTAATAGTAGAGGACCTAGTAGAGGACCGCTCCGCATGGCAGCTCCGCGTCCCGATGAGACGATGTTGTTTAATGCGTTGCCAGTAGCCTTTTCCCCCTCGTTGGCTGATTGAAACATTCAACTTTGGAGAAACTTTTGAATCGAGACGATTAGCTTGTGAAAAGCGTCCTCGGTTCTGTAGCTTCGGTTCTGTGGGAAACCGAGTGTTAGACAATTGATGTCAGATACACAATCAGTCTGATCAAAGGAGCGGGGGGTTCGCTGTCCCCAGACGCTCCCCGAATCTGCAGGAACTCACAGCTATTCACTTCAAATATTTGCCTATCGGATTCGATAAGTTTCTCTCTCTCTCTCAGATCGTATCAGTTTTTTCTCTCACTTGTCACCATTAAGTTTCCTAAAACTTGAAAAGCGAGTTTGCGAAGCGAGAGTCCCAGAAAAGTACTCGACCTATAATTGTCTCTGACAGGTGGTTGCCTCCTAGCATTAAACCCCCCTCACCACCCCCCATGCTTCAGCCAGACACTACAGCGTCAACGGACAGTGTTTGACTGGGAATATGAATGATTTAATGGGTTTCCATGTGCAGTCATGGATGTAATTGTGTTAAATGATCCGGTCAGCTCCTTTGTGTAAATGCCATGCCAGCTTTGTTCTAATCCCCACATCCTCATTGACTAGCTGGAGATGGAAGTAATTGCAATTTTTGGGGGTTTTACTCATTCATCAAAAGGCCTAGTAGTCTTTAATGTAGTCAACTTTAATCCCCCTGTGCCCCAAACTACACACACACACACACACACACACACACACACACACCTTCAAGGCTTTTATCACTGGCTTGAAGTTGAAGTTTTAAAGGTCTCTGTTGCAGTCGAGCCTCTATTTCCTTGTGAATGACGTTCCTGGTTCCTTGTGGTTGAGATCTGAACTGCTGTGATAAGCATCCATTCAGATTTAGCATTGCTGCAACCCCCCCCTCCCACCCCTGTATCCTGTCTGTCTCTCTCCAAGTGGTTTATTTCCTTGTGAGTGCCAGGAGGGAAAGAGCCGCTCCCTGGGAATGCCCAATCAACAATTTCTAATAGACCTCAACCTAAATCATTAATTTAGCAAGATTGCGAGAAGGTTTAATGCTGATGAATGGAAGAAAGGCCCTTGGTAATTGTGCTGTTGTATTCAGGACACACACACACACACACACACACACACACACACACTGCTGCCCCGTCTGACTGGAAGCATTCTAATTGAGTCAGCGTTTGATTGACCATTAAGTAGTTCGACGTTCGGAGATATTGATGGTTTCCCATCAAGGAAAAGAGGAAAAGGCTCTCAGGGATCTTTTGTCTTTATCGCAAAAAGACATCTGTTGCTGTCTGACTCTCATCTCATCTCCGGTCTCGGTCAACACCGAGTCGGCCCGGCTTGAAGGTCCCCGCCCCCTGCTCGTCTTTGTGCCAGTCTAGCTCGAGTTTCACCGTGGTTGACGGCTAAAGCTGAGGTTCCCTGGGAAAGAAATTCGACCCGGGCTTGCGCGAACGAGCTTCTCCTTCATCTTCACAACTTCACAACACGCCTTCAGCCTGAAAATGAAGAATCATGTGGGGGTGGTGTGGGGAGGTTCAGATGTGGACAGACGTCTGTGTTTGCAAGCGGAAATGTGTGGATGTCTTCGTCAGCGAGTAATTTGACAGATGCTGTCACTGTCATGTACGCTGTGATTGGTCAGGCTGGGTGTCATTGCCACATAGAAAAAAAAATGAATCAGCGGTGACACACACAGTTCAGGACTCATATGACAGCATCCCAAGGAGCATTGACGCTAAACTCCTTATTAGGTATCTGATATTTCTGTACAGTTGGGTGTTTACATTATTTTGTCCACTCCCCTTTTTATATGTGATCAGTTTGTTGGGGGGTTTTGCCTCCATCGACTGTCAGCCATGAAAACATGACTCGCATCGAACTTTGCCTCGAAGAGAGAGATTTTTTTCTGCCTCGTGCAACTGAAAATCTATCATTACAACTCCGATACCGCTGCGCTCTATACTTTGCCGGGGAGACGAGGAGCGGCCGCCGAGGCCTAACTACTTGTTATCTTTCTAATGTAGAGTCCTGTGGGCTGTACAAAGAATTTGGGAAAGGGTGCAGCCGTAGTGCTTTCTGCCTTTTTTTTTTTAAAGCGACGGTACACGCCAGTAGGGTTGTGTGGCTCTAAATCACCTCCATTAATCTGTTTCCCTCGACTGAAGACGTCTGGCCCGGGCTATACCTTCCATTAGGAGAAATCCATTCTACATCTAGCCCCGGCCAGACAGGGACACACTGAGGAAAACAGATTGTGCGTGTGTGCAAGATCCCGATTGTCCTGTAGTGGATGTAAATTTGAAATTAGAGGCTCCTCTTGACAGACAGGATTCCTCAGAAGAGACCGCGGAGGGTAATTTTCCTCCACGCACAACTTGTTTAAGTGAGGCTTTCCGTCTCCCCTCTGCTTTCTTAAATGGCTGGGGTATTCGGTCATAGGCAGTAATGAAGGTGTGTGTGTGTGTGTGTGTGTGTGTGTGTGATGAGACTCTGCATCCATTCATCCTGGAGTTTTGCTGGGCCTTAATGAAGCACCTGAGACCAGTGTTGCCGGCCTCATTTCTCTCCAAGCATTTGGACGAGCCGTAACTAAGAGATAATGAGCTCTGCTTGGCTGAACACTGTTTGTACATTACCTGTGGTGCACCGGCTCTCCGTCCTCGCTTTGTGTTCCATAGATATTAGATAATCAATCGCTTGTGTTGCGGTGGCTTGTAAGTCCGATTTGTCCGCCTGACCTCAAAGATACACAGACATTATATTTCCACCGTGTCTATGGAAAGTCTGTGTAGCCCCACATGACTAGACTATACTCCTAGTGTCTGACCCTTTCAGGCTCCATCCTGACCTGTGCGTTTGCGTTTGCCTCCCCTCAGAGATCCGGGCCCAGTTGGTGGAGCAGCAGAAATGCCTGGACCAGCAGACGGAGATGAGGGTCCAGCTGCTCCAGGACCTCCAGGACTTCTTCAGGAAGAAGTCGGAGATCGAGATGGAATACTCCAGGAACCTGGAGAAGCTGGCCGAGCGCTTCATGGCGAAGACCCGCAGCACCAAGGACCACCAGCAGTACAAGTAAGAGGACGTCTACGCCTTCTTTTTGTGTTTCGGTGCAGGTCTTGGCGTGGTTTCATTCGCGGGCCTTTGTTCGGAAAGTCATTTTTGAATTTATCTTTTAGTCTGCTGCTGTTTTCTTTTGTAGTCCCATTCATATGAATACCTATTGCATTACGGGCAGCCAAATGGGATTCAGATTGGATTACGACGTAATGGTGATAGGATCTATCAATCTGGGTTGTTTTTTTTAATTTGATTACTGGTGCTGATGAGATATATCAATCCTCGGTCTCATATTCAAAGTCAGTCAGAGGAAGACTATTTATTTCCATTTCTTTCTAATCATTCTCTAATTTCTCTGTAATCAATATTCTGCCTCCAGAAATGTTAGTGTCATGTTAGACTCCACTCTCTGTTTCTGCTTCATTTCCTCTCCAGCATAGGAAATCAATCTATCGTTTTTTTCTTTCCATTTGTGCAAATAATAAACCTTTTATTATTAGAATGCCATATCTGTAAGCGTGCATTACACCTGGGGCGACACAAATACATTTTCTTATTTTAAATCATATCAACCCTGCACAACCCTCGTGTTTAACGCTTTACGCGGGTCGGCGTGGGATCAGGCTGAAACCTGTTCAGAAGGTCTACGCGGAGCTTCGTCTTGGGCTGGTTGCCACCTGCTGGACCAGCCAAAAAAACATTCAAGACCCAATGTTCCCTCCAAGCAGTTTGTCTAATAATTTATCACATTGACCGGTCTTGGCAGTCTTTGTCCACCTAATCAGCAGAAAGTTAGTTAATATAAGTGGATTTGGAAATGGTATTAGATCCCTTTGCCATAAGGTTTGGTCAATAGACGCCCTCCCTGGGTCTCAGCCCGTAATGGCGCACAAAATCTCAGTGATTTATTTTTATTTTTTATGAACAACCTCTCATGTGTTTTTGGTTGCATTACATGCCACTACTTCTTCTCCTACAGGGGAGAAATGTGGCTTTCTCTGCCGTTCTGACATATCTAAATTACAGTCCAGTCAACCTGAGGCGTGGATAATAAGGGTCGCGGTGAAATGTGTACATATGAGGGTGTTTGTTAATATTTAACATCTTTATCATTGGGTGTTATCTCTGAGAATAAGGCAGCAATACAGTGGCTCCGTCATGAGGATCACTTCCCGATAAAGAGTTCAAATCACTGATCTGCAGATTGTGCACACACCAAGTTGTTACCGTTGAGTTTTAGGAATAGAGGCCTAACTTTCTTAAAATGACTGAATCCATTTTTATAAAACAGAGGCTTAAAATTCTCTAATTCTTGAATGTGCACCAAGGAGACTAAGTTAATCCTGATGGCATTTCAGTCGATCGTTGCCTGCTGGAGATAAACCTGGCTATGACACAACACCAGAAATGGCGTAAGATGAAAGAAAACATCAAAATGAAACGGGACGCCATATCAAACCGTTAAGGGAAACCTGTCTGTGCCACCTCTCCCCCTCTCCCCCCCTGTCTGTCTCTCTTGTTTTCTCATGCTCGTTCCCCCCCTCCCCTTCCCCGTCTCCCTGTACGGTATACATCACAGTCGGGCTGCGAGCCTTTCTGAGGATGTTGACACACCGTTCTGCGTGGCCTCATTACGCTGTAGCAGTTTGCTCAGACATTACCATATTGTTTGAACCTGTGGTGGGAATGAAAAATAAAAGGTATGTTTGTCCTCGCTGTGTCTGCAAATAGACCCCGCTCTCCTGCCTGAAACGCCAATGGCTCTAGCAGCTGTGTGAGCGCGTGTGAGAGCCAGACTGGTGAAGGGACTCTGGTTTGGACTGGTATGGGACGCTGCGGTTTTCATAGCGTGATGTACAGTCTGGTCATTTCATTCACAGGGTAAACATTTGGCATGTGCCTAGGAACATATTTCTTGAGTAAATGCGAGACGTCTGAATCGCACTGAGCCCCCTTTTTCTGCCGCCATTAAAACATATGGCCTATGTATTTGTAGTCGCATAAACAACGCAAATACAGTGGGGCTTCTGTGTCCCGTCCCCCCCAAACACATTCTCTAGGTTATTTTCATTGGACCGACTTTGTGTGTGGAATGAAAAAGTGCATTTTCCTTCTGTCTCCGGGCTTCCAGGCAGTGTGTGTGTGTGTGTGTGTGTGTGTGTATGACAGGTCTGCTTGGCTGAGCAGCAATAAGCTGCATTAGCATTAAAATGAGCAGCTCAGCCACGGGGTAATTAGCTCGCGTTTCAGTCTCGACAAGCTGCATTCACCGAGTGCCACCACTGGAGCAATCGATGGAGCGGCCATATTTGAATCCTGTTTACACGCTGTACGGTTAGTGTCACTCAGTTCAGTTGTTTTTGAAGTTCACGTTACATGAACACGTGTGAAAGTGTCGGGAGCTTATCAGAACATATGCTGGTATCTTTTCTGGAAGCCCGGTGCCGCCACTCTCTTCCTCCTTTGGCACAGTAAGCCTTCAGTGTCTGTCCAGGAATGCACAATCAGCCATATTTTCCTTTTCTATCGGGTTCCCCTTCAGGAGTGAGATAAAGTGAGTGTTTGTCAAGGAAACACGCAGTCTGCGCTGCCGCTGGGGTTATTGTTCCATCCCAGTGTCGGGGAGGAATCAATCCTGCTTCAGCTACTTCCAAGTACCTCGGGTCGTCTCGTTCTTCTGTCGCTCCAGTGAGAAGCTGTGGCAGTGTAGAAGGTGGATCGCACCAACTCTGGATCAAACCTGTATCTGAAGCACATGCATGTTTAGGGACATGAAGCTCTGAGGGGGATAGACTAGAATACAGTCAGATATTGAACACAGTGAATCAGTAATGTTGCATTTTAACCAGCATATTACGGTATATCCCCTGGGTATAATAATACTACATAATATATAATAATGCCAAAGGGAAATGGGGCCCATTTATATAATGTTAGTTTCTATAGGGGCAGGGTAGCATCACTGCTCAGGGATACACAGGAACACACATTTCATTATAAGTTGAGAACCAAACAGGTTTCAGATGGGCACACCTAGTCAATGATCCTTTAAGCACACATCCCACGGCGAGGCGTCCTGATCACGGCGCTGCTTCTCCTCTGTTGAGGGAACCGGGGGACCGTGCAGTCTATTTTCCTGTGGCGACACTGTCCTGCTCGCTGCAGTCCCAAGCGGACACCTCGAGCACACAAATCAGCACCTCTGGATCAGCAGCTCCTTTATCCTCCTGACTCTCTCTTCTCACCCCCCCTCCCCAGAATGCACTGGGAGAAAACAACAAGCCCACATCGTGGTGTTCAGCACACAACACGAGTTGGCCTAGTCCACTTGTTTTCCAATAGCTGTTTGCAGAGCACACACACACACACACACACACACACACACACACACACACACACACACACACATACACACACAAAGAAATATAGGCAAACATTCTCTTCTGCCTCTCTCTCTCTCTCTCTCTCTCTCTCTCTCTCTCTCTCTCTCTCTCTCTCTCTCTCTCTCTCTCTCTCTCTCTCTTTTAAACACACACCCGCACATACGCACATGCAAGCATGCACACAAACACATGCACACAAGCAGCCATTATGCAGAGTTTGTTCAGGGAGGGACGTGGGGATGGCGAGCAGAGGAATAATTGAATTATTTATATTGCCAAAGCCACCCCTGGGAGCATCTTGAGTAGGCCACTTTTTATCCAGAATTAAGCTTCTGGTTAAAGGACTTCCTTTTTGTGTCTCTGAGGATTCAGATGTTGTTTTTTTTTGGTCCAAGCCAAGGTGGAAGTTTTTATAGAAAATACTGGAGCTGAAGCCGTGTTGCTAGCTGTACTTGTAATACAATGAGAATGAGAAGACGTTGATATTTTTGTCCTTCAAATGAAAGTGGGTAAATCCTGTTTTTGTTTGGAAGTATTCCCAGGATGATTCACTGACTCGTTGATATAAGTAGATCAGTATTTTAATATATATCAATAACATACACCCACAGACAGAGCAGTCTAAAATCAATAGGCATTCTAATAGTGATGAATTTGTCATTGGAAACATTTATTTAGCAGTAAAACATCCGAGTTGTGCTGTGAGCTGGTGACCCGATTGAATCACTCCAACGTTAATTGAATACATTGCAGCTTAAAATCCAAATGTTACTTTAAGCGATAGCCCGGTTTGATGTTAAGGACTCGCCGTTATCGCGTTCCTGTGGTAGAAACTGCAACGCCACATTGTGAGTGAACATCACTCACTGTGCCGCGGCTATAAAGCCTCGTACAGCAGCTTATTAATGAAAGATGTTATCACCAGAGGACCCGTGCTGCCGATAAGGACTCTCGTTTCAAAACGCAGCATACTGAAGTGGTGATTATCCTTCATTGTCAGCAAGCTGCTACTGTATGAGGGTGCAAATATGTTGACATTGACCCCACCCCTAGACTGCAGGAACAGACGAATCACACACACACAGACACAGCATGTAGTAGGCTGCTAATGACTTCTCTTTCTTACTCCTCTCACTCCCTCCTTCCCTTTTCCTGGACATCAGCTTCCTCTTTTTCTACTTGTGTCTTGGCCCCTCAGTGGTCTGCCTGTCTGTCTGACCTAATTCCCCGCCCTGGCTGAAGGGGAAATTATGACATTGAGAGAGTTTCCTGCCATTATGTGGTGTAAGCAAGACTCCCAGAGGTCATTTGTGCCGCCATTGGCCTGTGTCACTCTCCCCTCATGCTCCCCTCATCCCTCGTTTTCTCTCCCCCTCCCTCCCTCCCTCCCTCCTCTGTGGGCCTCCAGTTTGATACAGCAGGTCACCCCATTAACCGGCCCACGAGGTACTTTAGGAACCATTGATTTATTGGTGGGGACACTTGGTCGGGTACATCCAGTTACTTCCCCCAGGGTTTCTGTAAAAGCAAAAGCTCTAAAATTCAACTGACCCAGGTATGTTCGTGCACTTTCGCTTCCCTTTGCTCGAAGTTTGAGTGTTTTTTATAATGAATTCTGGGTCATTGCCGCGTTTGGTCCGGCAGGCTTTCATTTCAGGAAAGTAGAACATCATTTGAAAGGATGATGAAGAACTCTCTTACTTTTGTCCACTATTGTGCGTGATGAGGTATTTTCAGCGTGCCCGTACTGTATCAGCGCAGTTCTGGTGCTGAATCAGGTCAGCGTATTCACACCGATACGTCCTGCGGTGCTGCGTTGAGTACTGAGGCGAGTTAAGCGGGTCAGGTCATTCACATACCGACAGGAGCTGGACTACTTCATCCCCCCCCAATCGGTTGCTTTCACTTGCGCCATTTTGCATCCCCGATCAAATGAACCTGAACGCTTACAAGAAGAGATGCAAAATGGCGACTTAGTGACACCAAGTGAAAGCATTGCTGTGGAAATCTCGGAGGTTATCTAATACTCCTTTGCAGAGGCTCGTGATGTGCTACACCCGACTTCATCTCAGTGGCCACCTGGACAGAGTAAGCATGAATGACTAAACGAACACACACACTCTTTCTTCACACACACCTGGAGTCAGTGACATAGAAAGAAAGGGCTACACTCTCCGCTGATACATAATGCAGAAAGGAGTTCTGGTAATTGCACTTTGACAGAAAGTGTTGGTGATGCTGTCCAGCAGTCCGGCTGCTGTAGCCCCGGGACCGAAGCGCTTCCTTTTTTCTCTCTTTTCCAACGTTCCTCCTCCTTTTTGAACGTATCCTGCAGCCTGAGCATGTGGCACCAGTACGTCACTCTGCTTTTAGCTAAATTGGATTTTTTCTTCCACTGTTTTTCTGTAGTCTTTTGACAAATGACTTTGTGTACAGCAGCTCTTGGATGTTTTTCATATCAGTGTGTGTGTGTGTGTGTGGCTCCGCTTTGTCACATTCTAGTTTCTGCTTCCTGTTTTTGAAATGTCTCGGGGAGCACAGAGCTGGAACATTTCAGCTGGGCGGGATGTTTGCATCAGTTATTCATTGGGAGAAATCCTGTCCTTTAGTTTTTTTTTCTTGCTCTTGCAGCAGATGCTGTGTCAGTAATGTGAACTAGTTCAGGGTTGGGTCACTCGCTGAGTTCAGAGTTTCACCTGTTGTGTTGACAAGTGCTGCCTGTCTGTGCAAGCTAACCTTGGGAGGGGAGAGAGCGGAGGCGAGTCTCCATATGGTTCCTGCACGACTTGACCTCAGACCCAACCTTGGACACACACAGACACACACACACACACACACACACACACACACACACACACTCTGTGCTGCTCTTTAGCAGGCAGGAGGAATGTTATAGATTAAACCAGAGGAAGTCAGCCTGCAGGCCAGTGCTTACGCAGGGCCCCAGCTCACTCTGGCCTGGACAATGTCCTACAGTGAGCTTGGAGGCAGCAGGCACACGGCACAGGAAGCAGCTCTCGGGCTCCTCTATTTTTATTTTTATTTTTTTTCCTCGTTAGCACTCTCGCGTTTCGGATCGCTCTCTATCTTTCTCCTTTGCTGCAAGGTCTCCTCCCCCTCCGTCTTTTGCTGTCACCGTTCATGTGTAATTCCACAACTTTACTTAAAGTATGTCCATAACTTCTCCGACTTCAATCCACTAAGTGTATTTAATGCTTATGGCGTTCTCCTCCCCAGTTGCAGGAAGTCAGCTCGGCTCAGAGCGTTGCTAGAGCGGTGCCCCAGAAATGTCACGGATACAGTCTTTCTAACTTAACTCCCTGTTCGGATCCAATGCGCACTCCCCATAATATATGAAGAGCTTTTTAGGCCCCGAACCAGCAAAAAATGGGGCACATAGCACCAAGGGAGGCGTATGAGGCCTCTCTATAATATGTTTGTGATGGCCCTGATCTAGTTTAAGTGTTTAAACTGCTAGGTGAGGAGTCTTGGGCTGACACCAGGCTAAGACATGGACACACACATTCACAAACATGCTCACCAGCATTTCAGTGACACATAAAGGTGACGTGTTTCTTGTTTTTCCTCCATTTTGGTTTGGATGTCTGTTAAAAAGAGGTAGATTATTACAGCATCCTCCACACACACCCCTCACCTACCTCCCCACGTTCTGGTGGTTATTAGTAACAGGTAACCTTGTCTTCTTGTCTTTGAGGAACTGTGCTGATACCAGGCTGTCTTCCTTTCCCTTTAGGAAAGACCAGAATCTGCTGTCCCCAGTCAACTGTTGGTACCTGCTGCTGAACCAGGTGAGGAGGGAGAGCAAGGACCACGCCACGCTGAGCGACATCTACCTCAACAACGTCATCATGAGGTTCATGCAGATCAGCGAAGACTCCACGCGGCTCCTCAAGAAGGTAAGCGCTGAAATTTTTTTATTACGTACTTTCTTTTTTTTACTTTCTCTCCATCTCTCTCCTCCCACTTCCTTGAGATCAGCGTTTTTGTTTGATCAACAGAATTGAAGCTGGAGCTCACCACTAATACAATCCAGATTTTGCACAGTGGTCAGATTGGGCAACAGTTGTCCCCCAGCCACTCATGTCACATAAACAGTATTTCACTTTCATTCAAGTCATTCATTTGACAAAGAAGTATATTTAGTCGCAAGATACGACATGCATTCGTCTCTGTGTTTGATGACGCTGCGGTGCCGGTAGTTCTGTCAATTACAGCAGAGGAACCGTGGCCGCCGCAGCTCTGATCACGGCTACAGCATGCCCTCACCCTCCCATCTGAAGCCTGTGGCCTCGTGACCGAAACCGAGCCACCGCTGCCTTTTCCACCACAAAGACGACAACTCCCCTACAGATTATGAACTCCTATGCAACAGGAGTCACATGAACTCACCGCAGGCCCAAATTACAAAGCGGCTCCGCTTCAGAGGGGAGTGCCCTTTGTGTCCGTTGAGCTAGCTCCCTTTCTTTCTTTCTCTCTCTCTCTCTCTCTCTCTCTGCACTGCAAAAAAACCGATGATCTAACTTTTCCAGATTGAGACAGTAAAAGTGTTTAACATGTTAAAAGTGATTAACAACTCTTGATGATTGTGGTTGCATCTGAGTGGTCTGCAGTGCTCACACCCCCCTTACACGCAAACAGGAAGTTGCAGCAGTCATTTCCTTTTTGATAGTAGTTAAAGGCTCATGGCTCTGCTAATGAGGCCAGATGTGAAACCGAGACGCTTTTCAGATGTTACTCTACTTGCTCAACCCCCCCCGCCCCCTCGACCCAACCCTCATTGGTGATCATAATGATAGACTACTCTCCCCTACCCGCTCTGAAGCCACGTATGTCAACTCAGAGCTCAGATCCTCGCGGCGGTGAGGAAACACCGAGGCCACGTTTCCGTCAACGTCAGCGCTGGCACGGAAAACCTGCAATATCTCACCGTAATAACGGGGTACACCCTCCATATATTAGTCTCTCAAAGTGCTCCGTGTGGATCCAGGTGACATTTCGCAGACAAACGGCAGCTTGGTGGGGGGTCCCGGGTTCACAGGGGACCCGAGACACCCCTCGCCCTGTAATTAAGAGCATCCCCGAGTCTTTGATCTCAGCAGAGCTTCTGTAACAAGACACAAACAACAGAGAAGTCCCCGATGTTACACAGCATAGAGGAGCCAGCTGTACCGTTGTCATCCTTCCAACACATCAAAGACCCGTGTGTGTTTTTTTTATTTCCTTGTATCCTCTGGTCCCGGGCTGTGAGGTAGAACGGCAGAGGATTCACCCCCCTACACCCCCCCCCTCCCCGGAGTAGCGCCGGTGTCTCAGCCCACGTCTTCTGCTTGACCTGTTTGCCATTTGGCACATGTACAGAATCGAGGCCTGCGGTGCGGCGTTCATTTATTCAATGTTGTATTTATTTTTTTTAAATCTTTCAGAAAGACCCGATTTTTGGCTCGTGCTTCCTTTTTGGTCGAAGTCAGGAGATAAACAGCGGACTTCTTTCTCTCTTTACGCTCGGACGGATCTTATCACATGTATTTAGTTTTCATTATTTATACAACCGGCTCTTTGTTTTACTCTGTCCTGTTTTATTTATGGAAGTCACATTCTGTGGCTACAGCTACCAGGTGGATGTCTCAAAGCTTGGAGGCGGTTTGAACTTTTCCAAGTGTTGGATAGTGTTATTTTTTACAATCGGCACGTTTATGACCGCTACAGTAAAGAGCAAAAAAAAAAGAGGAAGCCTGCACCAGGTACCACAGTTTGGTGGTGGTGAGCGTGATGCATGATGATGTATCTGAGCATCCTGGATTAAAGGGCTGCATACCTGCAGTACATCGTATCATTTGGATCAAAGCATGCTTGGATTTATGGAGTCCATTACCAGCTCCATGTGAGACGCTGCCAGGCCTTATACATCTCCTGTGTGATGGGTGTATGTGCATGTATGTTTGCCTGTGTGTGTGTGTGTGTGTGCTGTTACCATGAAACTGTGTTACTTTGCGGTATGCTGTGTGTGCACTGCCACACAGACACACACACACACACAGACACACACACAGGCCCCAGGGTATACAACTGCCTTCCCTCTGCAGAATGATTAATGTCAGTGGCAATATGAAACCCATCACTCCCCGAAGGCTCACTTGGTTCCTCCTCTAAGTTTGTTTCATCTCTCTAATGTGGTTAGAATACAGATGGTATGAACTTAAAAGGGGAAACCCATTTGTAGGATCCTTTTAATGAATTGGACAGTATTGGGAAACCCCCCCACCCCCCAATTGACTTCCCTTTTAAAATGAAAAGGGGTAAACCAGGCAAATTAAATCTCAGGCATCGGTTGCACCGCATAGCATCTCGTAAACAACCCTTAGTTCGTGTAACTTGAGGCGTACGTGTCATATGTTTAGCGACAATGTGCAAGGTGAGATAATTTCAAGGAATTTCAGAGGTATTTCAATTTGGGTGTAGAGTTCCTGGCACAGGAAGTTTACCCCGCCCTTCTCTCTTTACCTCTCTCTCTCCCCGACTTCAGATGAGCTGAGCTGTGTCTTGGCCTTATGCGATCCCTGAGAAGGCTTTTCATTGAACTCTGGATCACTTCCCAGACTTCTCAATGGAAAAGGGCTGACAAGTGTTAGATCTGACAAATAGTTAAAGGGTCTATCCGCTGAACCGAGGCTTGCTAATGGCTTTTCCCAGAGGAGAAGGCTCATGTCAGTGTGTCGGATGGCCTTCACCGTTCTCACTATCTCAAGTCTGTACTATCTCAAGTACTCAAGTCTGTTCATTGTTATGGATATACGTATATATATATTTTTTATCATGGGCAGGAATGGACAATTAATAGGGAGTTTAAACTGTAGCGTGTGTTCTTTTGCAAGCTGTAATTACTTACCTACAATACAGCATTGGCCGAAGTAAGGATTCGGTCGTGCTATAATTGACCCAAACCTCCAGGACCTTAGCTTCCCTATCCACTCTGCATTCTCCAACATGCCTGAGAGTGGCCCTTGCCAGTGGAGGTGTTTTCTAAAGCTCTGGTTATCCAGGCTTACACGCCATTTGACCTGTTTCTGTAAGTGCCGGGCCAGGTGGTGGTTGGGAAGGCGCTGCAGCTTGGCTAGGTTACCCAGTACGGCACTCTAATTTCAGACACCGGCCTGGCAGCCGGTAACCGAGATAGTAATCCTCTTTGCTCTCTATCCACCGCGCAGCTCCACCTGTGAGCCGGTCAGCAAGAGAGCTTGCTTCGGAAAAAGGGATCTTCTTGTGTTTGTGCACACGAGGTTTCCAACACAGAGCGTAGAGGTGGGGCGAGGAGATTCCTTCTGTCCTGGCACTCCCGTTCTGGTGGTGTTTTTACAGAATCTTTTCACTGTAGTAACTGAGAACTGGCCTGTTTGTGTGTCATGTGGATCCGCCTAGATCAGGGAGCTTTGTGACTTCAATAGAGACACTTTCCTGTCGCCCACACCCACAGGAAGCCAAATATGTGCAAGGCTACAAGGTGGTGTGAGAGTCCTCTAATCTCAAGTCAGGAAGTCACATCCCATACATCATTCAACGATTTTGAATGGATTTTTTTTTCCCCAGGAATTTTGTTGTTATGCTTGCACTGATTCAGGATTTAGATACATGCTAGGAAAATGATACTCCAGCTCCAGTCCAACCAAAAGTTAGCCTGGTAACAGGAGAGATTATTGAGTTTGAGTGTTTATTTGATTATTTAAACTCAAGTCTTTAACTTCCCGTAACTATTCAGGCAAGTTGGACCTCACTAGTGTGACAGATGCGATAGATCTACACGCATTATCCATGCTCTCCACTGTGCACACACTGAATCCCATATCCTTCAGCTAATACCAGCAGATGGGTTTCTCTAAAACCACCCACTCTGATGGCTATTTAATGCAACCATTATCAACAACATGGCTATGGATCCATCCAAATACTTTACTTAAGTCTGTTTAACACATTTGATAGAAAGCCAATGCTGTCCTCATCACCTGTTGAAACAATGCAGCTAATGAATTGGTCAAAGAGGGGGCCTTTGGGTCTACTGAGCTATTTCTTGGTCTCTTTCCCCCCCGAAGTATAAAACCCGCCCACCGTGACCTCTCTGTGTGCAAGAGCATCTGTACCCCATGATTGACACCACTTCTTGACTATCTTAATTCGTAACAGAACGCACATCTTGTGTATTTTACGACAAACATAATTCACTTGAGCAATCCTAGATGTGAGGTTAGATGTTAGGTTTCGTATTTGACTAACGCGGTCCTTCAAGCAATCTGTAACACGCCACCCCAGTAAAGCCATCTGCGGTCTAGCCTAGGTGGTGGGATAGCCCCCCTCAGAACCGTCCGACAACCTATTGCTGGGAACGGCTCCCAGAATGAGATTAGGCTGTGGTTAATTGGGTTAGAGGAAGACTTGGAGTGCAGGCCAAGGCTGTAACATCATCCAGGTAGCACATGGTATCGTCTGCGCGGTAGAGGAGATTGAAAATCCATTGTCATGACTCATAACTTCATAAACATGTGATATGACTTAGTATGGGAGAAACATGAGAGCTGTCCAGTAAAATTACTAGTAAAAGCCCCTCCATCCATCCATCAAGGCTTAACCGCTCTCTTGTATCCCACACCATGAGATGCATTAAAGTGGGCGTATGTCCGATAGTGTTACAGGGTCAGTCTTGGCACGGCTGATTAAGTTCATGTATTTGGGGAGATCTCTCCCATCAGGCTTGGCAGCCCCCTAATGTGTTCAGCATATGGACACTAAAACTGTAGCCCTATGTGGTGATTTGATTGGAGAAGCCATCGTGACACTAAATTACTTTTCAAACTGTACTAGTTGCATTTTCCTGTTTATTTGGCTCATTTGTGTCTCTTCTCTTATCTCTTTTTCAGAGCAAGGAAATAACTTTTCAACTCCAGGAGGACTTAATGAAGGTCCTAAATGAGCTTTACACGGTAAGTAGCAATGACTTGCTTTTAACAGTTTTACTGATGTGCTTAAGTACGGTTTGTTACTGTGGTTTATAGCAGCCAGCTAACTAACTGATGGAAGCAGCCGGAAGTCATTTAACCCTGCAGCCCATCTGCAATTTAGAGGTGTCAATAAATCAAGAGCATCAATAAATCATTACCACTTTCATTTTAAGACAATAACTGCTAACAAATGAGACCATCACTGAGGAGATTGGCAGCCTCCACCTGCCTCTACAATGCATTTTACATTGTGTGTATCAGGTCAGATTTTATGGGAAATCTGTTGGATTGCTTTACTGCACAAAACAGGAACTGTTTTTACTAGGCAAGTAATACACAACGTTATTACAGTCCCACTATTCTAACTGAATCGTTTCAGCCTCATGTGAGCAACCTCATTGAAATGCATTTTCTCTGTTATCAAGGACTGTTCGTACTTTTCTTTCTTCTTGCTTCCAGCAGCTAGCAATATCCTCGCTGTGCCAGGAAGCAGCAAGGTTTATGGGAAAAGCGGTCTTAATTATAAAAAAACCCAAAATGCTAAACTCAGCACCTTTAACATGGCTGCAGTGGTCCTGAGTAGCGTTACATCAGACCTGTATGCCTTCAGACCAGATATTAATGCAGACTTCACCTGCTGACTAAAACCTTTGCAGTTTGACCTGCACTTCTGCAGTCTAGTTTCCTATGAAGGTCCTTTCATCTCCCTGTTCTCTGTGTGCAGACGTGTTTTCTGTATGTAGTTTGTGTGTATTTCTGACCTCAGTGCAGCAAAGCACTTACATCACAAATCAATAGTTAATTCCACTGCAATTACTCCAGTCAGTCCTGGTAGCCTACTAGCTTAGCTTCATGCCCCATGCATGCCAGTGCGTTCTGAGGTTGAGCGACTGGATGAAATGGAGGCTTGGTTATGTCTGTCTGTCTGTCTGTCTGTCTGTCTGTCTGTCTGTCTGTCTGTCTGTCTGTCTGTCTGTCTGTCTGTCTGTCTGTCTGTCTGTCTGTCTGTCGCATAGCTCACATGCCATGTCGTCTATACCATCTCCCAGTTCATACCACCCACTCTAGGTCACTCATCACCTCAACAGACATATGATTTACTTTTCAAGGTAGCAGTATAGTAACAGTAGGTACGTGAGGGACAAACGGGCTCGATACTCTTCACGGCCCACTGAGTCCTGTAGTTAAATGCGGTACAACTCCCCAACTTCCCCGCAATACAGATATAATGTTCTGATCACGGCATCGATTGTAATGGTACCGGGGAGGCTGGGATACAGACGGAGACACGAGCCGAAGGAGTTCAGCTCTCCTGTAGTCTCAAGTTACTTACGATGGAAGATCACAACGGTCACACTTCCAGTCAGCGGCTCTGCTCTTCCAAACACACACAACACGTGTTCGTCCAACGTAATGTGTGTCACTCTCTCACCGCAGTCCACACTCCAGATTTGACCTGGTTTAGCCCCTGTGGGAGGACATATACACACATATACACACACACATACACACACACACACACGGGCGACTATTGCATCAGAAAGCCACAGGCCCTATGTAGGCCACCACCAATGAAATAACAGGTCTGGTCCGTGTCTAAATATGTCCCCCTAAAAGGAGCAGCAGAGTAAACACAACAGCGGTGGACTTCAGACCAGTAAGTGAGGAGTGCAGGGCCCACGGTCAGTCACCCATCTCTCCACTGGTTCCAGTTACGCCAAAACCCCACCAAAGGCGACAGGCTCAAAACAAATAGGGTTTTGCTCTGTTGTTCCACGCAGACAGAAATAACTCGTTTCGGGGGAACGATGTTTAGATTTTGAGATGGGTGAGTCTGTACTTTTACTGAGTTTGAGGTTTCGTGCAGACAAGTGTACTGCATATACAGGCGGAGGAACTGTAATTTGCTGGAGTTGGTTCATTCTAGGTTAAACCGCTGGTTCCTTCCTTGGGGCAAATGATGTATTTTATGTCCTTGTTCGTAGTATATTACATTTGATCCTCTCGCCTCCTCTCTCCTCTCCTCTGTGAGAGTTGGATCAACATGTATTTTACAGTTTAAAAGTGCACTAGGCAACGTCAGACCTTGGCAGCTTCAAATGGCAGCAAAAGGTAACTTGTTTGTTCAATCCCCAGTAACCATGCAATGTGGTGTCAGTAAACTAAGCACGCTCATGGTTACCAACCCGGCCGGTCTGTGATCACTTTACACCAAAGGATACCAAAGGAATGAGCGAGGCAAAACTTGCCATTTTGTATTTTCAGCCTTAAGGGGTCCTACTAATCACCCCAAGGTACCCCAAAGTACCCCAAAATACCCGAAAGTATACCCCAAAGTACCCCAAAGTATACCCCAAAGTACCCCAAAGTACCCAGAAGTATACCCCAAAATACCCCAAAGTACCCCAACGTACGCCAAAATACCTCAAAGTACCCCCAAATACCCCAAAGTACCCAAAAGAATACCCCAAAGTATACCCCAAAGTATTCCCCAAAGTACCCCAAAGTATAGCCCAAAATACCCCAAAGTACCTCAAAGTATACCCCAATTTTGGGGTACTTTGGGGTACTTTAGGGTGATTAGTAGGACCCCCCTTAAGTTCTGATTCGTCACTTCCTGTGGGCAGAGATTTCTCACCAATATCATACCCAACACCAGAATTTAATTTGGCCAACCTATGGCGCCTCAACCAGAGGGGATGGGACACTCTTCTATTGCTGCCCCCACTTTGTGGTTTAGTCTGATAAGGCATAGAAGTACTTTCACATAGACATTTTGCCTAGCGGGGCTTTAAGATTTCTGTTCATTCAATCATTTTTATGTGTCTGTAAGGGCCAGTGACTTCCCTAAACTATGCCTCAACCGTGCGTGTCATGGATTCGCCTCGATCGTTTCCCCTGGTTCCCACAGTGACTCATCAGAGCCGCTCGGCTCTGTTAGTCTTCCTCTCTGTTTACTCCACTGGCGTTAGCAAGAGTTTTATAATCTGCCATGTTGCTCGGCCCTTGAAGAACTCATTGTTTAGGTTTTGTGGTATACCTGCTATTAGCGCTTGAGTCACTGCCTAATGGATTCATGGAGTGTGAGTAACAACCCCCACATCCCCTTCTGAGGACAATGAGTCAAACCTTAGGAAGTATCTGTAATCAGCAGTTCACCATCAAGGTAATGCATTTGCCAGTATGCTGCTATTTGTTTTCATTAAGTGGCCACAGTGGGATGACGGGTAGGCCAGAAAGGTACAACACAACTCTAACTGCCATTATACTTAAAAATCACATGCTGCAGATACAAAAAAAAAATGAATGGAGAGTGTTTTCAGAGGACACAAAACCCTTTAGGTACAAAAAATAAATCTCAAAAATAATGTGGATGCTCAGAGCCCAAGGACTAAAGGACAAATCACAGCTATTTATTCATCGGTTCACCCTCAACAACCCTCTCTTAGCCTTGTACTTTTCTCTCCGGTTAAAGGAAAAAATAAAGCAAAACCTGAACACACCTCTTTGAAAACCGTATATTTTTGAAAGTGTTGTTAATTCCCAGGGATCACTGTAGTGGACTTCAAAGGCAGATGTGCACGACTCTGTAAGTGGTTTAAACATTGAGTCTGTCACCACCTGATGTCCCTCGCCTGACCGCCCCCCCCTCTCGCCTCAGTCATGAGCTGACACTCCCCTCATGCCTCAGATGGAGCAGTCAACTACCCTCTTTAATACCCTCATTTCAAACCAGAGTGCAAAAACCCCAAATCTACTCTATGAATGGAATTTCATTGCAAAAACACAGAGCAATGGAAGCAACATGTTACATTTAGCTGCAGTGATTTGTGGTCGTATGAGAGGCCCGTATAAAAAGATTGGAGCGAATCTGTCTCTGGTTTGCGGTTCGGGGAGAGAAGAACCGCCTGTTGTGAGACGGGTTGAATCGATCTGTGATGAGTGGGTGGGTGGAAGGATGGAAGCCTTAGTAGTGGGTTCAAAAGGGCCTCAAACTCAGCTGTGAAGATGAATTACTCTGACCCCTGTGTCTTTTTTTGAGATTCACAGAAGCTGACCTTACAAGTGAGGCAGCACAGTTTCGGCTTGTTCTTCATTATCTCTAAATGAAATGTGGATCAACAGGGATTACATTTAGCCTTTTCTCAAGCTCCACATCACTTCTGCTCGTCACCAGGTGATGAAGACCTACCACATGTACCACTCGGAGAGCATCAGTGCCGAGAGCAAGCTGAAGGAGGCCGAGAAGCAAGAGGAGAAGCAGATCGGCAGGGGGGATCCTGTCTTCAGCATCCGAATGGAGGACAAGCACCAGAGGCGCAGCTCTGTTAAGAAGATCGAGAAGATGAAAGAGAAGGTAGAGTATCCAGGCGTTCAGGACATCCTAAACCGTTTTAATCCAATTTCTGTGAGTTGCCGTAAACCAAAAGGGACCTGAGGGATCGGCGGTTGCTAGTTACACCATCCACTTTCATCCAGGCGTGTTCTTTGGGCGCTTTGGTACAACAAACCATCTTGTCCTGCGGTGCACTACCCCTGAACCTTATTGGCTTTTAAGTACTAACACATTGACATCCACATGTTTTTGTCATCGGATATGATCTGGACCAAACAGTGGTCTGGGCCACAGCATGGCTTTGCTTCGAGGTCCCGCTGACCCGAGGGATGGAAAGCACACTGTAAGCATTGTCACAGCCAAATTACCAGGCCCTGTGTTCTCAGAACAAGCCTGTTTTCTGTTAAATCCCTGTGACAAATGATTTAACGGCCACCGGAATGGCGTTTTTTTCCACATCACCCTTCCTGGAATGCATTTGGGAAGTGTTAAAATATGGATGATTTTATATGTGTCTGTATGAGTCAGAGTCCAGTGGATGGTGACTCACAGCCTTCTGTTTGTCTGCTTGGAAGGAAGTGTACAGTAGAATAAGGGGAGATGGCTCAGAGGACACAAGCTTTTTTATTTTTTCATTCTTCTTTTTGTTTTTTAACTGTAGTTAACTTATTTGTGCTGTTGACTCATTAAATTAATCTCCCCCCTCTCTCTCTCTCTCTCTCTTTCTCTCATTGTCTCTTTCTTATTCTCCCATCAGCGTCAAGCCAAGTACTCCGAGAACAAGCTCAAGTCCATCAAATCGCGGAACGAATACCTACTGACACTGGAAGCGTCAAACTCCTCCGTCTTTAAATACTACATCCACGACTTGTCGGACTTAATTGATGTGAGTATAAGTAACCCAGCAACTCGTCATCTTCATGCCGAGAAACTTTAATCTTCAACACAGACTGCAGGGAAAAGTTTTTACTCTACGGGATACGCCCACTGTCTCCCCTCCCCCCCAGATTGGTAATTTGCCGTTAACTTGCCTAACTGCCTCCCCTGCTTGGTTCCCAGAGATCTAATGGAAATGTAAACACTTTGAACAAGGAGATTCTTACATAAACACAGCCGCCCACTTCAAGCGTTCACACTTCAAGCCAAGGCGACACTTCACTATCGAACCTTCTGCACACCGATTCCTCCTGAAGCACATCAGAAGATTTTTATTATGTTTCTTTATGCTCCCGATGCTGAAGAGAGCCATTGCTATTCAGCAGTACTTTCACAGGCCTTTAGAGGAGATTTAAATTCACAGTGAGAGGAGAAAATGATGAGTTTAGCAGCAGAGCCCGATATAAGAGAGATGTAAGGACGGCAGACTGTGGGATGGAAATTACAGCGTGGGACAGAATTAAAGCCGGGCGGGTTACTAGCTTTTGTGATGAAAAACGATTCTCCCCTCTTCCTGTTTCTTCGTGTCACCGTTAAAAACCCATATGCGATATTGAGTTCCACTGCGTGTTTTTGACCGTATATCGCGTTTTTTGTTACTTTTCCACATCTCCCAGACCGTCTTGAGACTGAATGGAGGAGTGGGAGTGTCCCAGTGTTTTTGTGAATCGGGTTTGTTGCACGCAGCACTCAGCGCTCCTCTCCAGCACATCGCTTTGTTTGACCTTCCACTACCAGACCGTTAAACATGACTTATTTATAATACGGCCTACCTGGGTTTATTATTTTTTTGTTAGAGAAATAAATATACTGCAGCACCATTTTCCACGGCGTTGCCAGGGAAACGGGAGAAGGCCAGGTATTTTCGGTGAGGGTTCAGTATTCCAGACAGGACTGAAGAGAAATCCAACTTTGCCGTCAGTGCCATGCTGTGTGCTGAAATTACCCCTCTCTCCGCTTTGCTCACAGACCTTCACATCTCACTGGGGTGTGTGTGATTGAGTGTGGGATGTGTTCTGCGTGCACCGTGTGTGTGTGTGTGTGTGTGTGTGTGTGTGTGTGTGTGTGTGTGTGGGCTCACACACGTTTGTTTATTGATGCAGGGGGACCTTTTATAGTCCAAAAAAAGTATGCCAGCAGGGTGGTAGCTGTTCTTGTGGCTGTGCGGTGTGTGTGTGTGTGTGTGTGTGTGTGTGTGTGTGTGTGTGTGTGTGTGTGTGTGTGTGTGTGTGTGTGTGTGTGTGTGTGTGTGTGTGTGTGTGTGTGTGTGTGTGTGTGTGTGTGTGTGTGTGTGTGTGTGTGTGTGCGCCTCTCACTACGAGGTGTCTTTCCAAGTCTGAGTGTGTCTGTACCAGTTTGTTTGTTTGTGTGTGTGTGTGTGTTTATTTTTTTTGCGGGGGGGCTGCGTGTGTGTGTGTGTGTGTGTGTGTGTGTGTGTGTGTCTTCCCAGCAGAGACCTTGGCCAAGGTCCTAGTTATTAAAAATCAGCATTAGGTCCTGGAGGTAACATTCACGTTGTGTAACGCAGAGCCAAGGCTGCTGGCACACAAAGTACCAGACGACTCGATGTTTCAGAAGAGGAATGTGTGTAGAATAGAAACAGCAGGCCTTGTTTAAACTCTGTGGAACGATTACATAAAAGAACCGGAAAATTTGCTGCCCACTTCTTCAGCTGTGCTTCATGTCAGGAGAACGTGTTGAGTGCTGGAAGCTTCGTGTGATTTCGGGTAGCTTCATCAAACGATAACCGCTCATCCTCCCTTTCCTACACCGTACATTATCTTTCATCGTAAGTAAGTATCCTCTAACGCGTGGATCTGTTCTCCACCATCCAGTGCTGTGATCTGGGGTACCACGCCAGTCTGAATCGGGCCCTGCGGACCTACCTCTCAGCCGAGTACAACCTGGAGACGTCGCGCCACGAGGGTCTGGACATCATCGAGAACGCCGTGGACAGCCTGGACCCCCGCAGCGACCGGCAGAGGTTCATGGAGATGTACCCCACCGCCTTCTGCCCGCCGGCCAAGTTCGAGTTCCAGCCGCACATGGGAGACGAGGTACACGACCGTTATTGTAAATTTCTGTGTCCCAACGTATGAAAGCCTTTTGTTTCCGAGGGATCAGTTTGCTCGGTGCACACTGCGGATACGTTGCGCAACACGGAAGTGAGTCTGAAGTAGTTTAGAAACTCTCAGACTTAACGAGGTCTGATTTTAGTGGCTTAATTGCAGCGTTTTACTGTGTCTGTGCTGCCAGATCAGGTTTTATAGGGCACTGCAAATGACAAATCATGTCTCACCCTGCAGTCAAGTAGCTCACATGTGTAACGAGTTTTACTGTTTGGCTGGCACTAGGGACTCTGATATCATGTCTTTTTACTAGCTGTTGTTCTGTGGCAGTCTGCACTCAGATGGCAAGCATTATTGCGGTTTGCAAATGTAATTGAGCAGGAATGCTGTCGACTGCATCCTATTTCAGCTAAAGATTAGATGGCCTTCCCTGTTCCCTGTTGCCGCTCGTAGTGATTTCGCGTGCCCGTTTTATTGACTGCGTGGTCTCCTCTTCCTCTTCCTCTTCCTCTTCCAGGTGTGTCAGATCTCGGTGCAGCCGCCGGTGAACGGGGAGCTCATACTGCGGTTCCAGCAGCTGCAGTCTCGCCTGGCTACGCTGAAGATCGAGAACGAAGAGGTAAGATAGCGAGGACCGCCTTCGCCCCGCTAGCCGGGTATCGGAAGGAAGCGGGACTCCCCTCAGACGGGACGCGTCGTGTTATGGTTGATATTTTGCCGGTTGGACAGGGGTAAAGCTACCGACTAAGAAAGTTAACTTTAGTCAGAAGTCGCTCAAGGTGAGACGGAGAATAGAGTTGCTGATCTTTTGAAGAATCAACGTTTTTTTGATATCCTGCAGGTAGTGATCAAACCTTCTCTGTGAAGCCTCAATTTTGACTCCCAGTGGTAGAATTCTCTGTCTTTTTTTATTTGTACACCCTGTCCTGCTCTGCTCTGCTCTGTTTGACATTAGAGGTGCATCCTCGCCGTCCCCGGCTGCATTGTTTTAATCTGTCAGCGGCGCGCCTGAGTGACTCCTAAGTTAAAAACCGTCCAGTGGGGGAGGAATGTCTGTCTGCCGCTGCTTCCCGGCGCGCAACAACGTCCATCAGGCTGTATCACATCTGACCTGCTTCCTCTATATGTGCTCTCGCTGCTTTCTCTCTTTATTTTCTCTCTCTCTCTCTCTCTCTGTCTACAAAGACTAACGGAAATACTGCAGGGGAGCATGTCACTCAACTTCCCCTACATCCTCTGTGAATTCAGATCCCTTTTCATCATTACAGCAGACGCCTTAGCGAAATTTACTGAAATACGTCTGCGATATTTCAAGGAAGATGATGATTTGTGTGCTGATTACCGTCGGACCGTCGGCCCACTGTGCGTTGAGTATCTCGGCCCAGCTGGTTTCTTCACAGCTCACATGGCCTGCAGTCTGTATTGCTGTGACTTGGCACTCAGACGCACTCCTGTGTGTTGGACTCGGACGCAATATATTACTCATTACCCATATTACTAATTTTAAAAGTAATATTACTTATTATTACTCCCTTGGAGCAGTACTTTTCATTGTGTTACTTTAAGCCACACCCCCCCCTTTTGCCTTCAAAATCAGGCGACATCCCTTGTGCACTCCTGTGTGAATGATCACATCAAGGGGTCTTTTTTCAGCAGCATAGGCTATTGATCAAAAGAAGCATGGGAACCAAAGCTAGTCAAAATGAATTCAAAATGAATGGTTGACAGACGTGATGTCTTTATCGTCTTTGTTGTTGAATAGGGCAGTAGCCAAATGGGTGACAGTAACAGGTCCCAGGTTCACCTTCTCGTTACCCCCCTGGGCAATTAACAAAACATATTGAAGCATAACCATTCACAAGCGGCTGACATATTTTGAGAGGGTACTGACGTTCTGTATCCTTTCAAAATAAGAGATAACTTGAATCATGTTTTTATTAGCAACTGTAATATTATTAATAAAGATGTAATTGTTTTGTACTGAGTAACACGTTACCGCCCAACACCGGTGTGGTCTTGTGCATCTGTGTATGGGCGCGTTTGTATGTGTGCAAGTGCACGCAGGGGTGCGATGACACGCCCTGGTGCTCCACGTCCTTGTCCTGCTGCCTCTCTGAAGCGGATGTCCTGGTGGGTCAGATTGGAGGGCGCTGCTGCCTCGCGTTAGGATCACCAGATGGCCTCTCTTTCCCGGGCACAGTATGCCAGATACAGCCTTGGAAAAAAAAATGGACTGTCGAATGGCTGCGAAGACCTACGAGCACAATAGTAAAATATACAAGAGCGCTAGAGAGAGTCTCCATCCGGTCAGGAAAAGCTGCAGGGCAGTGCTTAATAGAAGTGCAGCTGTTTCCTCAAACCCCTCCGACTCTGTGAAATGGTGAAAACACTGCTGAATAATTTATCCTGCATCACAGGGTGGGATGGGACAGTGGGGAGGTAGACTCTGGATCCCACTCTCACTGGGGGGGGGGGGGGGGGGGCTGCTTTGTGCCTCCACAGCAGAAATTACTCTGGAATATGTTTTGGGTTTTTTTCATTAAAAAGCTCCCATCCATATCTCTCTGAGGACATTTGTTCATTTCGGCTCCTCAGTCATTCAATGTGTTTCGTCTTTTTTTCCCCAGATTTTAATAATCTGGTCATTTAGATCTTGTTTGCCTCTGAGATTTGTTTGAAACAAAGCTCACACAGACCGGTTTCTCCCCTGCGCACTCTTTCTCACAAGATACGTACAAGCCAGCCTAATGGTTATTCTCAAGGCGTTTCACACTAAACCCTGGCAATCTAGTACCATCTCCTTTTTGTGTGTTTGTTTTTCCTCAGATAAATCTCAGGGAGGTACATGAAAGCTTGCGTGTGGGTTGATCAGCAGATTACACACTCACTGCAGGGTCTGGTGAAAGCTGTGTGGCCCGGCAGCCTGCCTTTCCGAGATTAAATGAGACGATACGTGTCGGTTTCACGCTGGAATAACCCTTAGTGATGTTTGCCGTGCAGAATGACACACGTCTTGAAGTGTGGAGCGCAGAATAATTTTTGAGTGTGACAGTGATGACCGTATGCACTGAGCTCCCGATATATATACGTGCGAGGCCTTGTTGTGCAGCTGCAGGAACTAGCGGGCACACACACTACTGAGTCTCTCTAAAAGCCCTGCCGTAATTGAGCCCAACAGTGAACACTGGTAACTAGTAGTCTGTTGAATAATGGATCGACTCAACAGCTTTTTTGCTGCGAGCGATTCTTCGCATGCAGGGTCCCTCTCCGTATAACAGCTGGGCCTCTCGCCTCCACAGGACACCCGGGACAGACTGTCAGGGGCAGGGCGAGGGACGACCAAACACACTCGGTACTTGTTTCTAACCGTCACAGCTAGTTGCCAATCACCAAACTACTGCGATGTTGAATTAGATGCTGCCTGCTACCCTATTTGTTGTGTTTTGACTGATTATTTTACTGAAATCAAGCGAGAGAAGAAGAAAGCATCACCCCCTCTACCATTTCGTTTCATTACCTTTTCTCTCTCTGCTGCGGAACATCGCTTCCTTTGATCGCCGAATGTCACTCCCAGACTGTCATCACAAGAAAGGGATGATGTTTTTGGGGAAGTTTAATAGTCTTGGAGTGCCCTATTTCCTTTCGCGCGCTGTCATTAGCCGTGTTCCAACCTGCCGTGTGTTTTTACTACACGGTGAGATGAATGACACTGTAACTACATCCACATTGTGCGCAGAAGCAGGCGTGTCAGCGCTGCAATCCATCACGGGGACACATGAAAGAGATTCCCCCCTCGGTTGAATTCCTCCGCGCTATTCAGGTGTTTTCAGAGGCCAGATGAGTCACGGGTTAAGCATTTGAGAAAACAAGCCCTAATCCATTCTTGTCTCGGTGTGTGTAACAGTTACACGGGGGAATCCACCTTGTTTCTTTCATTAGCGCCGAGGTCATACTCGCTCTATAAATGAGACGCAGGGTCATGACCTTTTGAGTGAGGTACTCCTGACCATTAAGACTAATTGGGAGGATTTGAAGCTCCTTGTAGCTGCATGTGTGTGTCGCTCAGGACCCCCTTTGACCTGTAGCGCCCCTATAAAAGTGCACACCGTTTCAACTGGTCACGGTGCTCACTCCCTCTCGCCGAGCGTCTCTGTTGAATGCAGAGGAGCTTTTTGCTGAATGCTGAAAGATGGGGAGTCGGGTTGCTTCTGCAAAACCGGGCCTCGTTCTCTCTCTGCAGCTTTTCCACATGAGTGATTCACGCTCGCACTCAGCAGTCAGTCTCTCGCCGTTCTCTGTTGCTCTTTCTCCTTCTCAGCTCCACTGCTTCTTTATCTTTTTGTCTCTCTCTGTCCCTCGTTCTCTCGTCTCTCCGTCTTCCCCTCTCTCTCTCTCGCTCTCTCGCTCACGCTCTCTCCACCAGCAGGTGAACACATGCTCTGTGGGATCGTATGTGCCTGAGGCATGCCATCATCGCCCTTTACCTCCCTACTATCTGCCCTAGTTCTCTCTCTCTCTCTCGCTCTCTCTCTCTCCCACATTGAGCACCATCACATCAATATACATAACATATATATATATATATATATATTTTTTTTACAGCTTATATAACAAATTTTCATCAGCTTTTGCTTCCATTTTAATTTGTAGACTTTTCCCACATTGTTCAGCTGTTAAAAAACGGACTCAGCCTCCCATTTGTTTGTCACATCCTCTGTTGTCGAGTATCATTATAAGTTGGAAGCAGTCATGGCCCGCAGCACTCGGGAGCTCAACATCTTCCGCCGCTGTTGGCGATGGGGCACGCTTGGCCAGTTTCCTGACATTTGTAAGCTCCTGGAGAGGCTCTCCGACTGACAGGGAAGAGGCGGTTATGGAAATTAATCTTAAAAGCCCGCGACTGAGTGTACCACATCCGCCCCACGCTGACCACCTCTAGCCCCCTTTTGAGTGCACGCAAATTGATTGCTTTGGCTGGGAGTCATGTTCAAGGGCTGGTGCATTTTTCTCAGCGCGAGGCTGTCAGAAACGCCCGGATTTTTTTGGTGTCGCGGCGTAGAGAGAGGATGGAGAGAGTGTCGTCATGAGTCACCGAGAGTGATGTAATGGTAGCATCCTAATAGTCCTGAGACTGCAAAACTCTTGGGAAGGCAGATAAGAGGTTCTCGATGAAGTCAGAACAGATGTACAATAACTCTGCTGTCATTCCATTCTCTTAAATGTCTAACCCACTCTTCATCCTCCTCTTCCTCCCTCCCTCCCTCCCTCCCTCCCTGTGTCCCCCAGATCAAGAAGACGTCAGAGGCCACCCTGACCACCATCCAGGACATGGTGACCATCGAGGACTACGACGTGTCCGAGTGTTTCCATCCACAGCCGCTCCACCGAGTCGGTCAAGTCCACCGTTTCGGAGACTTACCTCAGCAAGCCCAGCATTGCCAAGAGGAGGGCCAACCAGCAGGAGACGGAGCAGTTCTACTTCATGGTGAGTGGAGTGTGAACTAGTTGGCAGGGACAGGAGGCTGGGGCTGCTGGTGGAAATGGAAAAGAATATATATTAAACCCCTGTGAATCTCTAACAGTCTCTTTGACGCCTCAGTGAGCATTCCTCACTGCAGCATTATACAAGAAGTGAATGTGGCTGGTTGCTTTTGTCTGATTATATAACCTGGTTGTCACTGAAATCCTCAATGAATCTGAGAATCTGAGCTCAAGCCTTTTGCCCAAACTTGCTGATGTTTAAACTCTGACTTTGATGCACAAAGCCCCTTTTGAAATAATCAGCTCGCAAAGAAGCAAAGCTCTCCCAAAATGTTTCCACTTTGTGAGGCTAACCTCTATCCTCTCCCCGTCTAAAGATGGACATGGTCTGATAAAGGTTTTAAAAAGACTCTCGGCGTGTCCTCTGCCCTTGGCTGCCTTATCGCAGATTGCTTGTCTTAAAGGCGATCCGGCCGGCTCATCAGGACCGCCGTGTAATTACTCTCAATTCTCCACAGAAATTCCGGGAGTTTCTGGAGGGCAGCAATCTCATCTCCAAACTGCAGGCCAAACACGACTTGCTGAAGAGGACGCTCGGAGAAGGTACAGTCTCCATCCCTGTTCTTACCCCTCCTCTTATCACCCCCCAATAGCCCCCCATCTCTCCCGCTCTCACACCAAAAAACCTGCATCCACTTCCTCCATAAAGTATCCTCCTCCTCTCCTTACAACCTCATTGGTTTGGTGAGTCCCAAATTCCTGTTTTCCACAGTCCTGCTAAACAATTTGTGTCAAGTCTGTGGTAAAACTTGCATTGTTTTCCACCAGCCAAAGTTCCTCGATGGTAATCTGTGCTTTAACCAGGCAAGCCAGAGCCGAGGGGGATTGTGAACTTGCATTATCCGTCTTAGTGATTGATTTGCCGCAAACCTAATGGACTCCCAAGCATTAGCAGGCCACGGTTATTACGGCGGGCTCCCCTTG
Source organism: Hoplostethus mediterraneus (assembly GCA_034670385.1). Lineage (NCBI taxonomy): Eukaryota > Metazoa > Chordata > Actinopteri > Trachichthyiformes > Trachichthyidae > Hoplostethus > Hoplostethus mediterraneus. Next base: position 3,830,897 of record JAXDDW010000003.1, on the reverse strand, counting down.
TTCTACATTGGTGGGATCTCCTCCGGGGCGCTAGCTAATCTACTGTCAGCACGGAGAGTATCTGTCAGCTATTGTTGTAGTCAGAGCCAGAAGGATACAGGCGGCAGGCTCGGTGGTCTCGGTGAACTTGTCTGCTCAATAAGTAATGGAGCTGCAGGCCGAAGGAGGAGGAGGAGGAGGAGGGGCTCGTCGTCTTCTGCAGCTTCGACATGGTCCATCAGTCGTGCGGTTGTCATTGGATTGAAGCGCACAAATGGGCCACACATCTGAAACTACTCCTGCTAACTCCTAAAACTGTTTTGGAAGATATTTTGTGGCTAATCTTTAACATTTCTTTGTCTTGTCTTTGTCGTGTGTGTGTGTGTGTGTCAGGTGGGTAAAGTGTTGCCTACTAACAGTTACACAAGTTTGAGTGGTAGTGGTGGGGTTTTTTTTTTCATTGTGTGAGTTGTTTGTTTGCGCTGCCCAAGAGGCTCTAACCCCCACATCTCTTTTTCTTTCTCACAGGTCACAGAGCTGACTACATGACCACAAGGTAAAGGACTTCCACACACACACACACACACACACTCACTCACTCAGAAACACATCGATGCACTTGCACACAGGAGAATACACATCCAATGCCTTGTATTGTGTGGGAATAACTTTTGTGAGACCTTTCAGCTCATCAAGTAAAGGACAGTTTGCCACGAGAAATTCTCACGCAAAATCCTCTCTGACCATGAAAGCAGAGGAATCCATCGCCCCCGGAGAGCACTGAGCAGATGTGCCGGCCTCCGCGGGTTTTTTTCTGTCGTATTTTACCATATGCCCAGCCTGGCATGGTGTGGTGTGCTTATTGTCCTTTCCCCGTCCCAAGAGTACAGTCTGTCAGGCCTATTACACATTAAAAGAGAGTTGAAGGGGCTGAAAGGGCAGGATGCTTTACCTTAAACCTACTCAGGGGGCTGGAGAGGAGAGAAGTATTACTTTGCACCAAAGTGGAATGTGTTGGTTTCAAGTTTGAAGTACTACCAGATTGGAGCAGATGGCTGTGATCAATCCTTAGCCAACTTTTTTTCACTTTTGCATCATTTGAAAAACAGCAAGGGCAGCTGCTCTATGTATGATTATTAAATGAATAATGAAAAGACAGGACAGTTTTTTTTAGTTTTCTTTTAGTAATTTTCTTCATATTGCAATGATTTCACCTTTTGATATTTCAAAACGCTTCAAGGACTTTCCGGTAGAATGGTTTTGTGATTGAGCGGTAGAGGGGGTGAAAGATGTGGACTCGTTTACTATCACAGGTGCCTGTCATGAGGAGCCTAATTGCATTACACGCACACACACACACAGTAAGACAGACCATCTCCCACAGGGGCGTGTCATGAGGTGGATGCTGACACACGATACTCCAAGCGGGTCTGATATTTCACTGATACTTGATATTTTGTGGGAAATGAAAAGGCAGAAGAATATCTAACTTTTATACAAACCACCTTTAAAAAAAAGGTAGTTGCTAGTTAATTCATGGGTTTCATCTTGTCCATCATCTTGAATCAGAGGTACACTTGGGTTTTAACGACTAGGCAGCCCTAGTTCATGTTGATGAAAGGAGATAGCCTGTCAGAAACACATGGTTTGAGACTTACTACAATGCATTCTCTGTATTCTAGGACTCTGAACTTGCCGCACAAACTCCACACTGGCACCCGGCGGGCTAGACCCCGCTCTGTTTTTAATGTTAGGTTATTTAATGGCAATTTGGAGTCATTTATCAAGGTACTGATTACCGGTCTGGCCCCGTGACATCTCTATTCCTTCTCTCTATTCTCTGTCTTGCTCTGGCTTTTCTGGCCATTTCGGTGGGTTCCCCCAAAGCATCTTAGTCCCAAAATATCTCTTTATCATTTAGTTACAGTACAAAGGCAAAAAGCAAAAAGGAAAGATATTATATTAAAAGCTAAGATGAATTTTGGAAACCTTACCCATGAGCCTGCGCCTTTTGGATCCTCAAATTTACGGGTGGCACTGAATGCATCCCGGGGGGGGCTGCAGGGGGAGAGGAGTGGGGGTTGAGGGATGAGCGTTGGTCTCCTTCAGCCACCCCGAGTCACTGCTGACAAGGCATCACTGAGCTGCTTGGCAGAGATATTCTCTCTCTCTCTCTCTCTCTCTCTCTCTCTCTCTCTCTCTCTCTCTCTCTCTCTCTCTCTCTCTCTCTCTCTCTCTCTCCTGCCATCTCCTCTTTCCTCTCTCTACCTCTTCTTCCTCCTTTGTTCAGCCAGTGAAAACAGCAGCGTAAATGACCGTCAGATTGATGAGGGGTGCTGCCTCCCTCCCTCCAGCCTCCTCCAGCCTCTCACCGGTGACCCCGTCTGGTCCCGCCTCTTCCTGTCTCGTCCCCACGGTTTCCTTTTTGGGGTTGATGCCAGCGCAGGGTGGAGTGAGGGCGCGGCCCCTCAGTAAGCTTTGGTGGGCAGCTGCTGTGGTCCTAACCTGGGTCTTGCTTCTTGCTCCTCTCTCTCTCCCTCCCTCTCTCTCTCTCTCTCTCTCTCTCTCTCTCTCCTCTCTCTCTCTCTCTCTCTCTCTCTCTCTCTCTCTCTCTCTCTGGCTCTTGCAACACCTCTCTCTAGCCGCGGACGACGGAACTCACATGCCCGACATCAGGTAGAGACCTTGAGGCGTCTTTGGGGGCTCCCATGCTGCTTGCCTATGCTTAACCTCCTTTGTCTGTCTTCACGCCCCTGCCTCTAACAACACTATCACTTCCTGTTTGCAATAGCATGGTTAAGTCTCCTAATCACCAACTGACTTCTGTGAGTGGACTCAGACAGACTGACTGGCTCAGCTAAAACACCCAGTTCTCATCAAAATCACTGTACGGTTCTCCCATTGGTTGGTGTTTTTCACCGTCTACTTGAAACATTTCCAACATCAAAATCGGTATTGAATTGATCTCATCAGAAACAAGTCACCCCCCCAGTCTCACGTAACCCAACGTGATAGTATTAGATAATCCCGCGAGCACCAGACCTGTGCTCCAGTCTATTGGTAGTCGTCGATGTTGGCATGGTTGCTGTGTTTGGACGATGTGTATTCCCCCCCCGAGGGCTGTAAACAGATCCACTGTATCATTAAGAGCGTGCACCCAGGTCCCTGTGCAGCGTTGAGCCGCAGGAGCAGCTGGCACCGAGGCAAAAACACCAAGACTACTGTCCAGACCTTGTGCCCATCTAAGTGAGAGGAATGTGTCTCCTCCTCTCGTCTCACCACCCTTGCCCTGAACTCCATGTCGAGTGTGTGGGCTCCTTACGTATCTGCTCACTTAGCAAGGCTCGTGGGGGTGTACTTGATTGTTGGCATGAGATACAAGGAGTATTTTTAGGACCACGAGAGCCCAATTGAAATGCGGTGGGTATCAAGCCTGTACAAGCTTTGTGGCCAGTGAGTACTTCCTTTTAGATGTTGTGATCTTCTGAAATCATTGAGTCATTATGGGAGACTGGGTGTGAACCATCAAGCAGCTGGCAAAGTCAACGCAGTCTGTCTAAGTACGATCTAACCCTTCCTCCACTTCCTACTCTTACTCACTAAGTCCACTCATCCTGGGTGTGCATAGTTGTGTTAAATGTACTTGCAACATCACATCACATCTTGTGCATGTAATGAAAAGGGCAATTTACGCAAATCTGACATGTTGGGTGTTTCCTCTGCCTCCGAAGGACTCTGGACAAGCTATCCCCCGCGTGGTCGAAAGCTGTATTCGTTTCATAAATTTGTACGGTGAGTTGAATGTTCGATGCATCATGTTTTTACTCTTTTATTTCCTCTAGACCAAATAACAGCGGCCCAGACTGTCACGCCGATTCATTCTCCCTCTCCCTGAAAACTCTATAAACCGATTACAACCTGCTCAATTTCCAGTCCCGGCGGAAGAGTCGGTCCAAGAGTGACACTCCACCAGAGCGCTAATTGGTCGGGGCGTGTTCGTTTTTTCTCATGCCGCCGTCGCAATTCGTTCCGTTTTAGTCACAGTCACGGGAACCAGAGTCCATCCTGTTTACGGCGGTCCTCCGCGGTAGGCCTGACCATTTCCCACCCAGCAGTGAGGCAGCATAGCTTGGCGCAGGACCCTGTGATGAGTTTGAGTGGGCTTAAAGCATTTAAGGCATGACAGTAGTGATGCTTCAGGGGTCGGCAGGGTCAGCCAGCGAGCAGCCGGAGGAGAGACAATGGCAGACTAATTATGTCTCTTCCTGACCCTTGACCTCTCCCCTTATTAAATCCTAATCCCAGCTGGAGGACGGTTTAGTAAAACTCGATTGCCGTCTCCCTCACTCATTAATTATCCTTAATTAGAAAAGTGAAGAGGCTTAACGAACAGGACGTACCAACTGAAGTAGGCTTTACTTGCCAGGCACGGCGTTTCGTATGAGTGGACGTATGGGGGCATGTTGGCTGAGCGTCTTATGTGCTTCCTTCTTTCTTTCTCTCCTTCTTACCTCACTCTCTTTTTCCTCTCTCTCTCTCCAGGCCTCCAACATCAAGGAATATTCCGGGTGTCTGGATCCCAGCTGGAAGTCAACGACATCAAGAACTCGTTTGAGAGAGGTACAACTATTAAGCTAAGCTAACAGTCAATACGTCATCTTACTGACATCGTTATACTTTAGGGACCCAGATATTTGGTACGAGGAAAAACTACTCCACTGACCCTGCTGACCCCGTCTGTGTCTTAGGAAACGACCCTTTGACAGATGATGAGAATAATCACGACATCAACTCGGTGGCTGGCGTTCTCAAGCTTTACTTCCGGGGTCTGGAGAACCCCCTTTTCCCCAAGGAGAGGTTCAACGACCTGCTCTCCTGCATCAGTAAGCACTTTTCTGTCTTCACGTCCCATTCTCTTCCTCCACCCAACTGACATCAGTGTGGTAGCTTTGATCTGACTGCACCGTGTGACTTGTTTTGGGGTTTCTTTTAAACAAGTGATCAACTCGGTGATTCTTCGCCAATGTTTTCCTGGATGCTTGTTATTTTGTGCTTGTGGCACTAGCTCAAACTTCAGGAAACTATTTGAGTCTTTTCTGAAACCTCTGGCGGTTATCATTGATAGCTGACTCGTGGTGACTCGTTCCTGAAATGCAGAAGCTGCGATCCATGTAAGTGGTATCGATCCGCTCTTCTACATAAAGTAGGGCCATTCAGCATTAAGCAGCGTTCAACACGCTGTGTGTTCCCAGTCCAAAAAAAACAGTCCCGGGACGAAACGTTGCAATTACCCGCCCGTGGTGTTTTCATCAACAGCTACCCTTGTCTCTGACTTGTCTGTGTGTGAATACTACTTTGTGGTATTTGGTTCAGTACTGAAAGGGGTATTATCTGTCGTGAGTGATGCGAAGCTGGCCGTGCTGCTGACGGCGTAGCGGGGGAATGTTGAAGCGGCGCAGCGATGACCGGCCTTTACATCCAGAGATACGTCGACGCTGGGGAAACACACATTGTCACATTGTCCTTTTTTTTTACTGTGAGGCGGTCTCACGCGGTTCAGTCAGCTCTTTGTGTGGCGTGGTCTGATCTTATAAGATTCTATGTGAGGGGGCTTTGAGGCTCGGTTAAAGAACAATACACCAGGCACTGAGTCACATGGACGCAACGTGTGCCGTAATGCCTCGTGAGTGTGTTTTTTTTTGTGTTTGTTAGTGTACAGCGTGTGCTTCCCTGGTGCTGCGTTTACACGTTTGTGCAGGATGAGTGATGGGGGTTCCCTGTTTACATTCCCCAGCCGGACATACCAGCAGACTGCAGTGCGAGCCCCGTGCCCAGCAGGCTCCATTTTAAAAAGCTTATTTCATACGTAGCAGCTCAGACCTGCAAAGATGATCGCTTTACCATTTTAGATGTCCAGCAAATGGGGTCAAACACAGTAAGACCGCTGTCAGCTGACGGTGTTTTTGCCAGAGCAGCATACTGGCTCGACTCGGCACGGTCGCAAGCGCCTTAATGCCTTACACTTTGGTATTTGCAGTAGAGGGGGGGGGGGGGGGGTGTTTGTGGTAGATCTTTAAATAGCAGCTTCTGAAGTGCTCAGGAGCCTTGCAGAAACCTAGTTAGCTCGCTACTCATGTAAGATGAAATACATCACAAGTATCCCCAGAAGCCCAAATCCCAGATGGCACAAAGTGGTTGGAGGGTGACAGGGCTATTTTTAGCAGCACAGCACAGCTCAGCTCAGCTAAATAAAACAGGCTGGTTCACATTGTACAGCAGGAACAAATGAGATAAGGATGAAAGACCTGCAGATTGTCGCTCTCCAACATGTTGATAGAGGAACAAAACATTCTCAGTCTGTACTTTTTATTTTATTTTTTCATATTGTGTGCTAATGGTTGTGATTGGCCTGTGGTGAGAAAGTTTTATCTCTAATATAAAAGGGAGCAAAAGACCAAGAGAGGCAGAGATGGGGAGAAAACAGTTGTTGAGATGTTGTTTTTATTTGGAGCAGGATGAGCCACTTGGTGTCCTTGTTGCCAGGTGCTATTGAGTGTTGACTTCCTCCTCTTCCTCTTCCTCTTCCTCTGTGGCGACAGCATAGGACCATACGATGAGGTGGAGGTCACTGTCGCCTAGTTACGTCACTTCCACTGGCCTCTAGTTTACCAGTTTAACACAAATACACACACTTATTACTGCGTTAGTACATCTTTGCTGCTCCCCCAGAGGTCTGATGAGTGATTGGCTCGACTTTAACATGCTCTTTTATTTATCCCCTGGGGACTTGGTGTGAGTGGGTGCTGTCCCGTGGGTCCTGAACGTCATTCTGTTCCCTGACAGGAGGGTGGCAACTTAAATCCACACGTGCACAAACAAAACCAGTGACCCAATTTGTTAGACTGGATGTGTATTTATTGACTTTGACTCTCCTCTTCCTCTGTAGGAATAGAAAACCTGTATGAGCGAGCGCTGTACATCCGTAAGATCCTCCTGACGATACCCAGATCAGTCCTCGTCGTCATGCGCTACCTCTTCGCCTTCCTCAACCAGTAGGTTATTTTTGATATCTTGGCTCATGCTCATGAGGTTATTATCGATTTGTGCTTTGTCTGAAATACTGTCTGCACCATGTTCTCTCACTCTACTCTCCCTCTACATTTTATCGTTCTTCCTCCTCCTCTTCCTCCCCCATCCCTCTTCCTCCCTCCCTCCCTCCCCAGCCTGTCCCAGTACAGTGACGAGAACATGATGGACCCGTACAACCTGGCCATCTGCTTCGGTCCCACGCTCATGCCCACGCCGGACAGCCTGGACCAGGTCTCCTGCCAGGCCCACGTTAACGAGATTATCAAGACCATCATCATCCACCACGAGACCATCTTCCCCGATGCCAAGGAGCTGGACGGGCCCGTCTATGAGAAGTGCATGGCCGGAGGAGACTATTGGTGAGACCCTGATGCACATGCACGCACTAGTTGAAATTTTAGATGTTAGCCAGTTAGCTGATGCTGTTATCCTGTTATCAGGCAGGGGTTCAGAGGACACGTGGCTTTTGCAGGGTGCTGATCCTTGCTTGAACCTTGACTGAGGAAAATCATGGTGTCTCAAGGGTCAGGTCAAAGGTCATCCAGGAGTGAAACTCAAGATGGGATGGGGGCGGGGGTGAGGTCACTTCATGGAGCCGCACAGATGTGCACAATAAGATGTAGGGGTTGCGAGTTAGACGGACGTGGTGTTTTTCCCATTCCATTCTTTACAGTGAATGGAACAAAGGCTCCCAGCCAAAGCTCCTCCATCAGGGACACACTCAACGCTGCAGGTATGCGTGCTCTGAGACTGAGCTTAACACTGCAGCTGTGTTAGTAGTGTGTTAGCGGAGTTGATACAGTAATTACAGTAACCAATTAGCTGCCCGGGGTCAGAGACTATGACGAGGCAGAGCATGTTACATCACGGCTCCTCGCTAGGTGGGACAGGCTGAAACAATCACTGTGATCACCACGATGATGGAGACATGAAAAAGGGAGAGCATGATTAGGCGGATTGCAGCTCACACCGTGACTCCATTCTGCCTAAAACTGATCAAACCTAAAGCTCTTTGCCAGTTCCACATCTGTAAGCGTTACTTATCATTCCCTCATGTCGAGTTTCTCTCTCTGCCCCTTTCCTTGGCTCTCTCTCTCTCTCTCTCTCTCTCTCTCTTAATGTCTGTGTCCCACACAACTACCATGAGCTGACAGGGACTTATCGCTAGCTAGAGTTAATCACCCATCACAGCACTGCCATGTCCCCCGGCAAGGCACATCAAGCCCTAGGGACATTTGCTGTCTTGGCTGCCTCTCGTTCCTGGAGGAGAGGAGGCGGCTGGAGGCATGTTAGCATGGGAGGAGACATGACGTTCCAGGCCGGGGTAATCTGTGGAGATGTGAGTCTCTCTCAGCGGGGTGCCAGAAGGAGAACATTTCCAACGAGGCCCAATCACAGATAGATGATCTCACAGACTCGCAGGATACTTCTTGTGACCTTTTTGAACCTCCTCCCTCGCCCTCATCTTCACCAGTCTGGGTTTAGAGATTTGAGTCATGTTGCAAACCGAGTTAGAAGATGAACTGAAACACCCATTTGAAAGACATCGAGTGGGGAAGAATGACTCGACAGGAATAGAATTCAGGCCCTGTGTCCGTCTCCATGGAAACTGACCGCCGACCCTTGACGTGACCGTGACCCTGATGGTTGTGCTCGTTGTCCCCCACAGTGAGAGCCCCTACAGCGAGCATGGAGCCCTGGAGGAGGTAGACAATGAGGGCGGGACAGAGACGCACACCAGCGAGGATGGTGAGTAACCACACGGCTATGTATGCATGCACACGCACACACACACATACACACACACACACACACACACACACACACACACACACACACAACACAAGCTCACACACAAAATAAATGGTGTAATTCCGCAATCTATGAAAAATTTGACCTTTTATTGGCTGTTTTCTTTTAAATTTTTTCCCCAACCAAACATTTTTTACAACGCCGTCATCCAGTCCTCCATGTTTCCAGATTAAGACGGTCCCCAGTGTCTGCGGTGTAGCGAGGGTTAAACCCTGCTCACAGCAGCCAGCGATGACTAATCCTGCCTTTCAGCCGGTTAAATGCAGTAACCTTGAAGGGCCAGGGGACCGGGTTCAGAGAGGTGGACGGCCATTCATATTGTAATGGTTCTGCTTCTCCCTCGGGGGGCCCTGAGATACCGCCGCATCCCCCTTACACAAATTCCATCGGGGTCTCCACCAACCGGACCCCCTGGGGAGAGGAATGTTATTTTCTTAGGGGTCACAGCTTTGGGTCATATATTCAAAGTTCTCCTCAGATTTTTCTTTTCCCCCAGTTACCAAATGAAATCCACGTTGAAGTCACTTTTAGAGGCGTAGCATTGTCTTTGCTGGAGTTCCTGTCAATAGCGGTGTCGGGTTGTTATGGCTTTCCAAGGCTTATACCGTATTGTCTCGGCTTTTAACGACATCGCCATATGTCCGAGTGGAAAAAAAAACAACTCTCTTTCGAGTTGAATGTGAGTTAAGTTGTCTGATCTTTGTTTGAGACAAAGGGATACCGGTTGGTTTGGTCCAAATCAAACAGTGCTGGAGTTGAAACCAGAAGCTCAAATGAGGTCAGGTGGTGCTGGGTAACATCTAGAGCTGGAAAAGACCAAAGAAAATAAAATTTACGGTTCGTTATGAAGTGATAAAAGTTTGACACATCCAGACAGCATGGGCAGAACTAGTGGGCCTCGAGTTGAGCCGCCCGAGCTTTCACATCCCACCTTTAGAAAGACAGCCTGACGTCCCTAGACCTGTTTCCATGGTGATAACAGCAGCCCAACTCCCATCTCCTTTCAGATCCAAAGATAATGTTTTTTTTAGGGACTCTCTTCTTATTTTTCTCCCCACAATCACTCATCATCAGTCGCCTCGGACAGAATTTGTTCAAGAGCACCACAGTGGAAACATGGGCGATCTATTCTCATTACTCGCTCTCTACTTCCAAATCAAACTCATCATCATCTGGATGTCCCCCCTGTAACCAAAGAGGTTACGATTTGACAGGGAAACTTCTGTATGTCAGGATTCCCACTGTAAAACACAGATGGCAGCTATCAACTCTCAGAAGTAATTAATGGAAGATGAAGATGTTTTCCAACCCAGCCCATGCTGCCGTGGTTTTGTTCCAGAAATCTCCCTCCAGGCCTGGGAGGAAGGCCGTACTGACCGGGTCCCTCCCTGTGGACTCTTTAACTGTGGTCAGGCTATTGTCATCAGTTATTTTTAAAATCCCCATGATCTCATTTTGGATTTGAAGACACAGAAGCGAGCCACTTCTGCTGCTTAGTTACTAGTGTTCAACTTGAGGCTGTAATAACTCTGCTATTATGTTGTTATTCTTGTATTGCATCAGGTTTTTGATGTTTTTACTTGTGTTGTTGTCTGCTGAAGCCGGCGGTATATCATCCATCTCCTTTGTAGACTTAAATAGGTCTGTTTTGTTCTCCTCTCCTCCTTCAGTCCCAAAATTGCCCACTTTTCTCAGCAGGGTTCCCACGGTCATGGAAAACCTGGAAAAAGTCATAGAACACAACAAAATGTGTTTTCCAGGCCTTGAGAAGTTATGGAAAATGGATTGATGTGCATGTAGTTTTAGAATTTCATGGAATTTTTCCCAACCAGTGAAATGTTGAATGTCAAGCTTGACTGCTTGTTGTTCCATTTCCTTTTGAGGAATAAAAACCCAAGTCAGAAACAGTGACAGAATCTGAGATAGATAGATGGACAGACAGACAGACAGACAGACAGACAGACAGACAGACAGACAGACAGACAGACAGACAGACAGACAGACAGACAGACAGACAGACGGATGGATGGATGGATGGATGGATAGAGATAGTTCAACACCTGGGACATAAGAAATGTGACATTTGCAACATAGACTCTGACAAATATTGTGATTGTGAAACTGTGCTATATGTCACAGAGTAGTCTTGGGAAAGTCGTGGAAATTCATTAGCAAAAAATGTGTAGGTGTGTCTCCGGACGAAGGGAAAGAGCACGAGACGGAGAGGGGTGAAGTCACGCCACGTGTTTGTCTAAGTAGCTGTCTAGAAATCCCCCTCGCCCCCGTTGGCTCGGCCCCCCCGGAGTGTGTTAGAGCCCATTAGCTCAGATGGATGATCTGGACAGGCCGGATTAAGACAGAGCCACACGCAGCAGGCTATTGGGTTGTTGCTTTTATCATGTGTCGGCGGGAGGTAATGATGCAGGGTGTGTGTGTGTGTGTGTGTGTGCATGCGAAGAGAAAGAGAAGCATGATGGTTTAAAATACTGCTGATGAAACGGCGCTCAAGACATCCACGGTGTCATTTCTTCAACACTCAAAGAGATTTCAGTTTTGTTAAGCTGTATATTGTCGGTGCCTCAACATAATTCTTTCCCATACTGACGTACATGACGGTTCTCATGTACCGTGGCTGTCACGTTGGGAGATATTTTTAAAAAATGGCACTTCTCGCTCGCCTTCGATACATTGATATCCCATCTGCTGGTAAATGCGCTGCAAGCTCAGAGGTGAACTAACTGGCACATTGATTTTATATCACGTTGCAGCAGTACGGCCGCATGCCCTTGTTGTTATGAGTATGTTGGATTGCACTTGTTAAGGGCATCTTATTGTACAGTTGTTTCGATTTGAAATATACACACATAACTACATGGCCTGCACTATTTATCACCCATTGCACAACCGTTCTGGTGGGGGGATGCCTCTTTGAAAGGCCCCTCCATTTTTCCTTGTCTTCATAGACGCCTTAGACTGATGGTGCCGTTATGTTAGTTCTCCTCTATGTGTTGCTCTGTTTTATGTCATATTCAGTAAACATCTTATTTGTCCTAATTGATTGATAATTGATTGTGCCATAAATTGTATTGTGTGTCAGCCTGACCTAGTTAGGCCTGTAAAGTCCTCCAAGGCTTGATCCTGGTAAAGGGCTATATAAATAAACTTGACTTTCCCACAAGAGATTGCCTCCACCCCGCTCTGATCTTCCCAAGCCCGGTATGGTCTCTGTAACCGGCACAGCAAGACGAGGCTGAGCGGGACCGAAGATTAATGTTAGCCCGGACAGAACGGGGGTGTGAAGGAGAGAGAGAGAGAGAGAGAGAGAGGCGCACAAAGACGCCGGGACTTTTTTTTTTAATATATTCTCTCCCGTGTTATTGATCGGTGTCGTAGCTCACGCCAGGCTTGTGCTCCCTTATTGATATGCATGAGCACGGATGTGGAGCAACACCCAGAACCAGACCTGCTCTGGTGGAGGGTTACTCGTACTACACAGCCCTCCGAGTTCGGTGTGTCTCTCTCTTTGACTCCAGTCACGATAAAGATAGATAGATAGATAGATAGATAGATAGATAGATAGATAGATAGATAGATAGATAGATAGATAGATAGATAGATAGATAGATAGATAGATAGATAGATAGATAGATAGATAGATAGATAGATATCTCCTGAATCGATCGTCACTTGTAGGTGCAGCCCAATTAATTCAGACAGTGAATTCCTGCCTGTGACATCTCATTGGAGCCACATTACATCCACCTTGTCATTCCTGTCAGCCCAGTGAAGCGGGCAGGGTGGGCAAAAGATAAAAACAGAATCAAAAATAGACGGCATGCATAGAATAAAAAAGAGAGAGAGAGAGAGAAAGAAGGAGACATGGGGAGGAGTGACGAGCGAGTGTGTGCACACGCTCTGCTCGCCTCACGTGGCTTCGCAGGGAATTATTTTTGAGCTCCGGTGAAAAGACGTACCGTGATGGTTTTCCACAGTATATATATATATATATACGTTTTACTTCATCCCCGACTTTTCTAGATGGAGACCCTGTGTGAGGGAGGGGCAGCAGGAAAGAGGCTGTGTCTGTCCAGGGACCCCCTGTCTGACTTAATAGGATCTCAGGGTGGGAAAGTGAGCTGGTAGGGAGGGAGCGAGGAATAAAGAGGCTATTTTTAGAGCGGTGCTGCTCTTGTGCATACGTATTGGTTCGGAGATTCGGCTGCTACCTTTTTTTTTGAATAGGAGGAGTCTCTTGTCGCTTGTGTGGAAATCACAGCTCTTTATTCCAGGAAGAAATCCTCCCCAAAACAAGTGAAACATGTATGACATTTACTATTAGTTAGTATTTTCTCTCCTAAGCTTTTGCTGGTCTTTACCCGTGGTCATTTCCTATGTCAGTGAGGTCTAGTTGAAGTATACGGTTATTGAGCAGACATCAACCCTGTCCGGTGATCCGTACAATCCCTGACGTGCCCCCGACTCGTATGGATCTACCCTCACCAGGTTCTATAAATATCCCTGCTAAAGCCCCCGAGGGCCCGCTGTGTTGTCGAGCTGAGTTACTATTGACTACAACTAAAATAACTAACTGGCAGCTACTCTCAGACACATACAAACCTGTCCACCGTGTGCATGAACACACACCAATATGCTACCAGTAGACCCACTACCACACTGTCTGTCCAGGAAGATGATGTCACTAATATTAGGCATCTTTATAAGGTTTTAAAGCCTCACAAGTTAAGATTTTATGTCATATCCTGTCGTTGATACTGTACCATTTGTGTCACAAGTGAAACTATCCGCCTGTATTTGATTTCCTTGCTTTTCCTTCAACGCACCGGCCGGTCTAATCCTCGTCTCTGTTGACAGAGGGCGAGCCCATTGAAGCGATCGCCAAGTTTGACTACGTCGGGCGCTCTGCCCGCGAGTTGTCCTTCAAGAAGGGAGCCTCCCTGCTGCTGTACCAGCGGGCATCAGAAGACTGGTGGGAGGGGCGGCACAACGGCATCGACGGCCTGGTGCCGCACCAGTACATCGTGGTGCAGGACATGTGAGTGTTGATGTTGTTTTTATGAGTACGATTGAGTAATACATCAATATATAGTTCAGCATCAGGTTGGTCTGTGGAGGGTTAAATGCAACAATATTAAATAAATAAATCATTAAATAAATCATTATATAAAAGGGGAAATATATGAACAATTAATTAATTAAAATGGGAAATATAATATATTTAATTGTTCATTTCCACATTTATTTAATTATTTCCATATTTAATTATTTATTTAATTATTTCCACATTTAATGATTTATTTAATGATTTATTTATTTAATATTGTCGCATTTAACCCTCCATCTTGATCAAGGTAAATATTGCAATAACAATATAGACGTACGGGATGTTCACACAGGTTGCTGTCTCTTCCCCCAGTTGATGACTAGATTCGCCTCAGGCTGCATGCGCTACCACACACTCCAATTAGAGCCTGTCTGAGGCTGAAAGACCCGCCCTCCCTCCCCCCCCCCCCTCGTCTTCTCCCTGCGGACTAATCAACATGTCCCTGTTGACATTCCTCCATCAGAGGCCCCGGCCCCATGAGTAGGATGCGGGGTCGTGTGTGGAGGGGCCTTCAGCCTTGTTTGTCCTGCCCTCCGCTGTCACCGTCATCACCCCCCCCCCCCCCCCCCCCCCCCTCCACTTTTGCTGAGTGTCTCCATCTCCGGGGTCCTTCACCAGCCCTTCTGTCACCGTCTCCCGCTCTGGGCCCCCCGACAACCCCTGCTAGCGCACCCGCCGCCCTGGCAACCACCCGGCAACTGTCGGTGCCTAATGGAGTGGATTCACTGTCTCATTAGGACCGAGCAGAATCACTCCCGTCGTTTGTTAGCCGGCCAGGAAAATGTCCCTCCCTCTTCCTTCTTCTTCTCCTCCTCCTCCTCCCCCCTGCATGACGTAAGCAGCTGCCTCTATCTATAATTCACCTTGAGGGTCATTTGCTTATGGGATGTTTTCTTAGTTAATGAAAGAGCAGGAGAATTTACAGCCGTACGGGTTGTCTCTTGGCGTGGCGACGTCCTGCTCTGTACTTCAGCAGAGGAGACTGAGAGAGTGTGAAACGACACACACACACACACACACACACACACACACACTGCAGAACAGACAGGGTGGCGATCCTCACTTGTCCTATTAAAGAGCCCAGAATAAAAACGAGCAGGGAGACGTCTGAGAGCCACTTGAGCAGTCTGTCAGACAGGATATCCTTTCTCAGGACCTGGCTGTCGGGGTGTCCGGACGTTCTCAGACGTGTGTGTGTGTGTGTGTGTGTTTTTTTAGTCTTCTCCTCTGTGACTGTGCTCGTCCCCGCTCTGTCTCCGTCTTTGCGCTCGTCAGTACAGTAAACAAGTGACTGTGCTTTATACCCGCTAATAGACTTCATCAGAGGCAGCAATTCAGCCCAGCAGCTCTGATTACTGCCACCTGACAGGCACCGACTGTACTCAGCGCCCAGCCACACAGCTCCCTGAAACTCATACAGCTGGCGTGTGTGTGTGTGTGAGAAAGAGTGTGTCACCACTACAATGCAGCACCAGAATACTGAGAAGCCCAGGAATATGACTCATCTGTCTCTCTGGACCTTGGGAGGGAGGAGAGCTGCTGACACCACAGGAAACTCTGATATCAAATGCTGTCATCTGAGAAATGGTGCAAAAATGACAGATTGACTGATTTGCCTGTTTCTCCCTTTTTTTGTCTGTCTCTCTCCCCCCTCTCTCCCTCCCTCCCAGAGATGACAACTTCTCAGACACTCTGAGTCAGAAAGCTGACAGCGAGGCCAGCAGCGGCCACGCCGGAGAGGATAAATGCTCGGGCAAAGACATCGGCTCACCCACCGACACCAGGATCTCTGAGGCCTACATCACCAGGTAGGATCTCCAAAACCAGCAACGCGTCTCTGATCCCCTCACACGTAGAAACTCCCGAGGGAAAAAGACGTCACAGTTTGATTGACAGGTGACCTCTGGGAAGCTTGGTACAGAAACACCACAGCAGTGACCGCTTACCACCAAAGATGTCGCCAAAAAATCAGATCAGGGCAGCCGAATAACTTTTCTATGGTTTATAATGACGTCTTACTGATTTCTCACTGCACATACAAGCACAGAAACACACAGACACCGTTATCTGAGTTAACAAGCCTCCTACGGTGATGATTAGTGCCAATCCTCTTCACACCATAGTGACCCGCGTATGACCATTTGAGCTGACGGCAGACGTCCAATCCAAGAACACACCGACAACCTAGCTGCCTCAAAACCTCCAAAAAAATGAAAAGAGTTTTGATGTCACACGGAGGTTTGAAGAGATTCTCTCAGACTGAAATAATGTGTGTTGCTAAAAATATACTCAACGTCTTAAAGCGTTTGCTTCAGTGTGATAAGTCACTCGGAGAGCTGTTCAATAGCAGATCAGATCACCTAGAGCTAAAGAAGGGAAGGAGGAAGGAGTCATCTGCACCATAATCCCCGCTGTCATATCCTTAGCTCACTTCTCTCAGCCTAATCACCACTGGAGGAATAACCCCCTCCCTCTCCCCCTCTCCCACTCTCATTCTTTCCCGGTGAACAGGCAGTTCCTTCTACAGATGGTTATCAGGGCGCCGTCATGTTGTAAAGTATATTAAATGGTGATTTCATAGCGGTGCTTAGTCATCAACATGTGCTCTGACCATGCCAGAACACACACACACACACACACATGGACACACAAGAAAAAGGCACAAAGAAGCACACACAAACACACATTCAATCCCACCTCATCTTTTTGGCAGCGAGTGTGTAGTCTGCTGGTCGTGTGCCAGTATTTCGTCTCCTCTATTCATTGCTGCATTCTCATTTCTTGCGGTGGAGCGAGCGACCTTGAAACGTCTGCTGCTAGCTTGGGCCAAAAATACACCAAGAGATACAGTTTTCTGCTCGCTCGCTCTCCCTCCACTTCGCTGATGAATCATACCGCAATCGGCGATTTTTAACAGCGCCGCAGGTATTTCTGGATGAAGAATCTGTGACGTCCAGCATCAGTGAACCCCCCCTTCAACCTGTCACTCCTTCCCCTGACGACGTCGGGCGATCCCTCGTACCTCTCCGTACAGTCGAGGCCATTCCTCCTAATCTCGCTGATCTTTTACGACGTTCCTCAGAAGTGCTGAATCATTTATACCCTCAGCTTTATTTAGACATAGTCGTCTCCCCAGTGTTCTCATTCAACAGTGCACACACCAGACCAAGCCCCCTCCTCCCCTGGTCGGTGAGGTGCCCGGTGACATAACGATAACAACCACAGAGACGTTAACAAAAGTGACGGTCCAATTAAAACTGCATACATGCATCTAATGTCGTTATTAGGGTGCTCAACGTGCTGATGCTGAACATTTTTAGTGGAGTGGAAGCACGTCGACGGGATCGGTTCACAGCTGCAGCCGGTCAGTCTTCTGCTTCCAGAGGAATGCCATATGATTTACATTACGATGATCCGGGGGCCCCGTGGATAAACAGGGGCCCGGGCTGTCAATAGGGTGACGGCTCATGAGTCGCCATGTGTGTGAAGCTGCTCTGTTGTTGTCTTTGCAAACAGCTCGTCCCAGAGGAGGGGTGGGGGGGGGACTGGTGTTTTTTTTTGCGAATGTAGACTGCTCCCCCTGCAGGTCGTCCACAGGTCCCGCAGTTGTTTACCTTCCCAGGTTTCTCTGCAGTCGAGAAGGAAAAGAAAAAAAATGTGTCTCATTTTCTCTCACCGGGGCACATCATCAGCCTGTTCCACTCCACCGCTGAGCACCGGTGAAGTCTCTGTTTGTCAGCGGTGATCATCAGTTAATAACCACCGTCGGTGTTGTTGTCGACAAGTCGGCGACGCACACAGGAAATCTTTTACATTTCCATTTTCACACTCTGAGTGAGCGGGTATGGGGGCTCACTGTTTCTGCGGCTGTTGCTGAGGCTGAACCCGAGACCTGGTGGTTGATGTACATTAGTAGAGTTGTCGGGTCTGTGTGGTGAAACGGCATTAGCGGGAGATGCTGCAGCAGGCTCTGTGTGTCCTGGTGCCTCGCTTTGTGTGAATAACGCTGTCCAAGATCCTCATATCCTTCATGTCCATATGACTTTGACGATGATGAATCTCCCCCGTACCTCTCGATGATGACGGCTGAGACAGTGTTCATTAAGGAGACGTAAGCTGGTGATTAAAGCCACTCGCCTTAGAGACGTGATTCAAGGATGAGTAACTGATTGACAGTTTTATCGCTACAAAGGACCAAAAAAATCGCAGACAGAAGACATCAAGACATCATCAATGTCTTTGGAAACATTGACACCTACTGTGACAAAGTGAATTTTTACCTCAACACTCATCTATGTTTTCACTATATCGAGTAACGACATCAATTATTAAATGAATTCTATTTCCTTGCAAACCACCAAACTCAAGTATCCTCCCCAGCTCATCTTGCCTGCCTGCCTGCTAGTGATGATGGTGATGATAGCTGTTTTTGATCAGACGTTACATCTCAGACTCCGGCCATCTCCACAGCGACAGTCATAAATACACAGCGATACCACACGTGACTTAGCGAGCATGTGTTTGGTGTACATGGGAGTGTCTGTGTCAGATCATGCGTGAATGCTCATCCCCCCTCCCGTGTTACAAATGAGGTGTCTGCGTGTCTCAGATTAGTGGGTTCACGAGGGGGGAGCCGAGCCAGGTTCAGACAGAGGACAGCCCGTTCTGCTGAGCCAGCTGCAGCTTCTCCCAGGGAGCCTGTTGTGGTGCTCTGAGGAACCGCAGGCCTTCCTCCTGGCCGGCAGCCAGGCGCCGCCATACCTGCTCTCCAAAATAAGAGCGCGCTGCAGCTCTTTAGCACAGACCTCAGGGTTTCAGACCTGAACTCGGTGACATGTAGGGGTGGCTCGCTGTAATGGTGTGAATACAGTTGATTAGGGGTGCCACAATCGGAAATGGCCGATATTCAGTATAAATATGAGATCGGTGAATTCCGATAATGCTTTACAGTCGCCGATTGCGAAAACCGATCGATGACGCAAAAAATGTGAGCCTATTCTCATCAGATTCGGTGTCATTGTGGCATGCTAACTAACCTAAAACACGTCGGCGGTGTGGAACTTTTACAAAGTGTGTGAGACAGATGCAACAGTTGCCATCTGCAGTGTGTGCCAGGAAAAAATACCTCGTGGGGGAAAGCGAGGTAAAAAAGTTTCAACACAACAAATTTAATAAGGCACTTGAAGTCGCATCACCCAGCAGAGCAGGGCGAGTTTGTTAAGTTGGCCGCGGAGAGTGAAAAGAAAAAGGCAGAGCAAACACCAAAACGGCCGCTAAGAAAAAAAAATTAAACGATTGGTATCACAGTGTATCGGATCGGCCGATATGGGCCATAGACAATCGGTGATCGGCAGCAAAAAAAACGTTATCGGGGCATCCCTACAACTGATCTGTTTCCCCCCCTCTTCTACCCCAGCAGGCACAGGAAGAGACTAGACCCTCCATCCCGCCGCCCCCCCCGCCCGCCCCAGCGATGTCCACTGCATGGTGCATCCCTCCCAGCAGGGTCACGGCGGCCACGGCGGCGGCGCCCTGGAGATGGGCTCCCCGGTGCTGGGCCACTTCAGCCCGCGGGACATGCTGCGGAGCCGCAACCACCTGCCCGCCGACAGCCCCGAGCGCCGGCACCGCACGGGCCACGGCAGCCTGACCAACATCAGCCGCCACGAGTCCCTGAAGAAGATGGAGAGCCCCCCGATCCGCCGCTCCACGTCGTCGGGCCAGTACACGGGCTTCTCCGAGGCCCACCACCACCACCACCACCATCACCATCACGGCGGCGTTGGCGGCGGAGGCGGAGGCGGCGGCAAGCCCCTGGACCCGGAGACCATCGCACAGGTCAGCGCGGGACGAGCGGCGCCCCGACCGCAGCTCCCTCCACCATCACAGCCCTGCCCCGCCCTGTAAAAACATAGTCAGTCCCTGTCTTCTGCTACCTCTGGCTGCAACTGTGTCTGCGCTAAATACACTCAAAAAAACAGCTTCACAGGCAGACAGCGGGTTGGGGTTGGGGGGGGGGGCGGGGGCGTGACGTTGAGTCTCATATCTCGCAGTGTATATTTAGTCTTGCTTGGCGGCATGCGAAGAAAATAGAAAGCCATTACAAAGTACATCAGACTGACTGGTAATAACCCCAATTACCACATCACAGCTGATAGGAAGGTGACGGGTGTAATTTGACCGCAGTCGCATACTTCTGGGTAGTTGAGCCGTCAGAGCCTTGATTAGAAAGTAGAGGTCACACAGAGGACGTTGAGCCGTGCCGGGCTGGCTGTCTGTCTGTCTGTCTGTCTGTCTGCCTGCCGACCGGGAAGATGCTCAGATGAACGTTGTCGTCTCTGTCGCATCTTCGCTATCCAACGCCGTTAGCAAGTCATACTTTCTACTCTCTCTCTCTCTCTCTCTCTCCGCTGCATGTGTGATGCACCATGGGTGTTTTCTTGGGGTTCTGTCGCTGTGTTTCCTCTGCTAACATCTCTTTTTTATGTTTCCGTTGCTACTCTACCGTCTCTCACTGCCTCTCTGTCTGTATCACTTCCTGTTGTTTCTTTTTTTCCCCCCCCTGCCACCTTATCTTCCAACCCTGACCCCTCTCTCTCTCTTCCTTCATCCCTCTTAACTCATCGTATCTTTATATATCCCACCTCCTCTTTTTTTCTCCCTCTCTCTCTCTCTCTCTCCCTCACACTCACACATTCTCTCTCTCTCTGTCTGTCTCTGCCCCCTGCAGGACATAGAAGAGACGATGAACACGGCTCTGAACGAGCTCCGTGAGCTGGAGAGGCAGAGCTCAGCCAAGCACGCCCCAGACGTGGTGCTGGACACCCTGGAGCAGCGGCAGACCTCCGGTGGCGGCGGCGGCGGCGGCCCCACCCCGGCCAGCTCCAGCGAGTCCCTCAGCCCCATCCACAACGTCATGCTGAGGTCCGCCGCCCACACCGAGCCGCCCATCCGCCGCAGCACCAGCTCTTCCAGCGACGCCATGAGCACCTTCAAGCCCGTGGTGGCGCCTCGCATGGGCGTGCAACTCAAACCCCCAGCCCTGAGGCCCAAGCCCATGGTCCTGCCCAGGACTAGCCAGGCCCCGCAGCCTCCAGCTCCATCTCCTCAGGACCCCCTGGATAAGTCTTGCACCATGTAAACTCCGGAGAGACAGGAACCGTAGATATCAAATCAGCTCAACTATCAGTGATAAACTTCAGAGGAAATAAGGGGCCGAGGGGGGTTCCAGGGGGGTTGTAGCAACACGTTAGCGATGTCTATAAAGTGGCTGTAATATTAATAGCAACATGGAAGTGTTACACACGTGACCTGGACAGAAGAAGACGAGCTGCTTGCTTTGGGAGACGGCTGCGTGTGTTGTCGTGGCGTCTTGAAGTTAAAAATAAGATGGGAGGGGCATTCTGACAGACTGTAGGAGTCACAAGACAGACATCTTCTGTCTACATAACAATATGTATGGGTAATAATAATAAGTAATATGTTGATATGCCTAGATTAATATTATCTAATGTATGTCTATTTTAATATAAATGTAAACAACAAATCACAAAAGCTTCCTTCAAGGTTTTAGAAACGTTACACTGGTAGTTTACAGCCATCGGAGTACTGTGGGGAAAAACACGGTGCAAGTACCTCCTCTGTTTACCACTGAGCTTGAAGAGGGGCTTGATGGGAACTGTAGTTTTTGACAGTGTAACCAGAGTGGCATTCTCACACATAGAAATAGAATTGAATAGTTTACGCTCTTACCTACAGTAAATATAGTAAGGCCTCGCTGACTTTCAGATGCAACCGATTTCAAAATGTTTAAATTGCCATTATAAAAGGTGCTGTGACTCCCGGGACACACGCGGTTTGGAAAGTTGGACTGATAAACGGGGCCGGAGAGCTGATCGTAAAAGACAACTAACGGTACTCTGTTGATAAATGAACAGTATTGATACGTCTGTGCTTTTTCCATCGGTCATTACTCAACACCCGTCTACGGCCGAGCACAGGTTGTATCTCCCAACATGTACAAAGATCACCTCTGTGCTGGTTTCACTCCAATTTATTTTAACACGTAACTATTTCAATATTGCCTGGAATGAAATAAGACTATTGGATAAAACCACTATGTAAAAAAAACCAACAGCAACAACTCTCCATCGTGAACATTCTGTGAACATTTTGATGCATTTCTTGAATTCCTGCGTTGAATTTCTTGCCTTTTGCATCTGTGGAACCTGTGGAGCGCCATGTGAAAGTGGTCCGTACTCCCAACTACAACGACAAATCATCTCCTACCTGTATCCAACACATTACGACGTTACGGGGGGGCGTGGAGCACAACACGCCGTCGCTTCTTTGACGCCTCGCTCGGCTTTATCTACCCAAAGACATGTACTGTACAAGTTTAAAGCATGGATGTTGACCGCGATGTCTCCCCTCTCCTTTTGTGTGATTCTTCGTATTGACTGCTGTGTACAGGACTCACGGCAGTGCCCTGTGGGAGTGCTGCCCGGTAGCCATGGACCTAATGACTGTTATTGTAAAAGCCTCCTCATATGTTCACCCTGCCTCGTAGCGATTCTCTTTCTCCAGATCTTAAACACCTGTAAGGTCGCGATCCGACTTACTTGGGACGACAGTAGCTCGCTTGCCTCGCTCTAGTCTGCGTTTTTATGTTAGGGGAGATGATGTCTATTGAGAGTAATTTCTTGCATTGCTCCGCAGCTGACGTTGAGGTTTTTCTCTGTGGATTTACTCTGTATTTGTGGATGATAAAAAAAAAACCTTCCTGGATGATTGATGAGTGTGAGTGACAGCTGGACAGGTGTGTAATGGGAGAACACTCACACGTTGAGTCATGAAGGCCTGCTAATAACCTCTAATAGACTCACCATACTGTATGTGCCAGTGTTCCACGTGTGACTGCATCACCCGGTGTCTTTTTTTTCTTTTTCTTTTTGAAGTACCTCCTGTACTGTAGAAATGGCAGAACTGGGTGCATGTCCAGCGATTTTTTGTTTTTGGCTAGCAGCTATAGCGTAACACTTACAAAAGACTTGGTTTAAGTTTGCAATGAATAAGCAATGCTTTTCCTAACAGCAGGTTTACAGTATCTTTTGACTTGACAAATATTTCATTGTGTGTATAATTATCAACAAATAATATGATTTGAATTCTGAATTACTAACCATTTTATTATTTTTGTAATCATTTTTTTTATTTTTTATTTTCGTTAAATGAGTTTTTCTCTTGTTAGGAAATAAAATTTAGAACAAGCGATAAAGGAAAAAAAAAAAATCCAGGAGATACAGGCGTTCTACCTAATGAAGCCAGTTGTACAAATGTGTGCTGTTGTCACTATGTAACATCATAAACAGTAGGAGTCAGGTAGGCCCTGCCTGTAGGCTGTTAGCTACTCTGTGGTGTCTATGTACATCTGTAGTATGTACCGTACATGTGAAAGTGCCTTTGAAAAATGTTTTAGAGGAACTTCAGACGTACTCTGTACTGTCGCATTCTCATTTCAGACGCTGTGTTATGAGCAGGAGGAAGATGAGTGAATAAGCAATGATGCCATTTTAGAAAAACTATATGAATGAAAGAATTAATGAATAAACAGCTTACCCATCGTGACATTGCACTTTTATGTATAGAACTGTATATATGGCATGTAACATCATAACTTTTAGAGTTCTTTGAGGGCTTGATCCTCAAAGGATTTCTTTCTAATAAAGGAAATAGTTTGGTGAGCCTGAAGTGTTTTTTTGTGTCTGCTGGTTATCACACAAGTGCACAGTCAGGATGGTGTAGTAAGCCTAGTCTGCACTAGAACATAATCAATATTTATTATTTCAGGGTATTTCAAATCAATATTAGGTGTAGGTTTGAAAATATTTTGTTTGGGGAAATAATGATGGAGAGGCCTTGAATGCTGCATTGTAAAAACCTTTAAAATATCCACAAGATTCATAGCAGGACAGAATATTACTATGAAACAAGACCAAAGGTGATGCACGCAGTACATGCACGCAGTACATCATTCATTTATGTCTCTTCCATTGTGATGGAAGCCTGATGAAATACACAAATACGTTTTAAGTAGAAATACCCTGTCAGAACTAAAACAATCCACTTACGTAAAAATACTCTATGCCATTAAATGTATTTGAATAAATGGTGAAGTACATGTTAGAGTGGCAGGGTGAGTAGGGAGACCATCGTTCAACCAGAGGACCTGCATCCAAGCCCTGCTGAAGTGTGTTTGAGCAAGAATCCCTACCACAGCCTGACCTCTGACCTCCCTGTGGAAGCGGGGCAAGCAAACATTTCCCTACAGTGAAAATCAATCAAGTATTCCAAGTATTATTAGGTCATGTTGAACTGAACTGTTTGCATTTTGTGTAGAACATTTTTCTTCAAGATAGTTAATAATTACAGATGTTAGATAAGTGTAGTGGGTGCTATAAAACCATATCATAAACACATGTTAAAATAGTCGTGGGGCCCCTGTAACAATGTCTAAGTCAAAACTGTTGTGTTAAGGAAGAGCATCTTCCAACCATCTCAAATAATACAATTTGAAATCGCACTGTGGCATGAAGGGGGGTGTGGTTGTGGCAGCAGAGAAGGGGCAGGCCCTCACAGTGAAGCTGGGTCGGCCCCTGAAGCACGAGAGGCACTCTGCCTGGGAAAGGCTGTGTAAAGAAGCTGGCTGAAAAGTCTAAACCCTCTCTGTGTCTGTTCCATCCCTCTGTTCCCTCTCCTTACCTCCCACTAGTACCCAGAACAAGATCTTAGCATTAAAGATTCATTGGCTGAGGAGGCTTTTATAGTGAAAGGCAGAGGACTGCTGTTGCTCTTGATTGATGCTGGCCATTCACAACATGTCATGTGTTGAGGCTGAAGCCCCTGAGAAAATGAAGAGATTATTCCTCTAGTGTCTGGAGAGAAAGAACCGGTGGGTGTGTACTGCTGAGTATTTGTAGTGACAATTTATAAGCTCACTGTATTACAGTTGTGTTACAATTTTTAAAAAAAACATTTGACAATAAGACTTATTTAAGACAGTATTTTTTAATTCAATGTTAGCATGCGTAAACAATGTAGTATTCCTTAATGAATCTGGAGGGCTTTTTGGTTTTCTACTTGCTAGGTCGTCTTGGTGAAGACCAGGGTTGGGCAATGTTGGGCAGCTTTACTGGGGGTTGGCATGCCCCAGATCTCGCTCCAGCTTCAGCATTTTTTGCGGCAGAAAGAGTGCCTTGTTTGTTCCAGGCCTTGGTGTCGGTCTTCAAAACCATCTGGAGAAAAAGGGAATGGCTTTTGTTTTGGGTAAATTCACACAACAGCTTTTCTCAGACAAGTGAAAAAGAAGACGTAGAATCGTAGACGCTCGGTTATGTGCTATTTGTGTTGGAGGATGAAGGACGGTGACAGTTCACCTTGCCGATCTCGACCTTCCTCTCCCAGGTTTGGAGGCTGTGCTGCAGCTTCTTGTGTTTGTCCTTGACCTGGATGTACTCGAGGATATCTGGCACAGTGTATTCTGTCAGCTGGCTGCGAAGGTTCTGGTTGATGGCCTCTGCCTTTAAACGCTCCTGGGGAAGAGAAGGGAAGGGAAGTAGGAGTTTTGGGAATGACAATGGGGAGGGGAGGTGGAGGGATGGAGTACAGGAAGAGTTTAGGAAAAAGGGAGAGAGAGGGTTTTCTTGGAGTAGACGTTTTTCACTGTGATTATAAAGAGACAAATTTGGGTTGAGTTCACTTTTGATTGATGCATCCTTCGACCAATGACAGACCTCCTCAGCCTGCTGACTCTCCTCCTCAATCTTCGCTAGCATCTCCTTCCTTTTGGTGATGTCACTGCTCAGCTGTGTGGACTCAGACGTCACACTCTGCAGCTTCTTCTGCTTGCACGTACACACACACACACACACACACACACACACACACACACACACACACACAGTGGGTTTGGTCTAACATAAAGCAGATAAACTGTAGTCCAAAAGAGGGAATGGGTTTTGTGCGTCAAGAGTGAATTACAGTGTGAACATGATTTCTGTCCCACATGAGCACACACACACCTCACCGTGATGGGTTACCTTGTATGAGCTGAGGACCTGCTGTGCGTTGCCAACTATTTTTTTCACTTGCAGTAGATCCTGGTCTTCGTCATCAATCTGCTCCCGATACTGCTGGAACTCTGCCTGGAAAACAACACATCACCATACACTGTTCTAGTTACAAATTAGTAAAAAAAAATAGCATGAAGTAATAACAACTAGTACTTCTACTGATTACCTTCCTATGTAAGTAAGTACCCTCTCTACCTCATTCAGGGTCTCTTCCATCTCTTTTCTCTGTCGGAGCTGCAGCTGGAGCTTCCTCCCCTGGGCCTTCAGGGCCTGGTTCTTCAGACGAAGTTTCTCCACCTGGGTGTCCTGTGTGTGTGTGTGTGTGTGTGTGTGTGTGTGTGTGTGTGTGTGTGTGTGCGCAAACAGAAAGGAGAGAAAATTAGTAGAGAGGAAGATGATGAGCACTGGTGACGGTGCGTAGAGGGCAGATGACAGTAACAGTAAAGCATCCCTATCCATAAGAAAATCTATGAATAGACTCACTTGTTTTATATCTACTCAACAGTTACTTTGCACAGGTTGACCTGACCCTATTATACTGTATGTAACCTTTCTCTTCATCTTGTCCTCGACGTAGTGGAGCACCTTCTCGCCTCCCATCATCTCCCCGTTCTGCTCCCTCAGAGGTTTGGCCATGTCACGTTCAAACTCACAGTTAGCCTTCCTTATCTCTGTCAGGCGGATTTCTGCTTCTTCCAGTGTGGCCTTCAGGGGACAAACGAGAGCAGTGAGGAGAAATACGTGTGTATGTGTGTGTGTGTGTGTGTGTGTGTGTGTGTGTGTGTGTGAGAAATCTGTGTTTTGCGTGTGTGTGTTTGCAACCTTGTAGTTGTCCTGGATTCTCTCATATCTTAGTTTGAGTTTCTCCAGTTGTTCTTGCGTCTCTTCCGCCTCCCTCTGTGCCAAAAAACATTTTTGCGCCAAGGTCAGCTGCTGGAGGCGATCCGGCGTAGTGGACTGGGTTCTCTGCCTCCGCCCACGACCCTGACACGCACACAGACACACACACACACACACACACACACAGTAATGGACAAACAACAAACATATTCAACAACGAATGTAGAATCACATCCTCCTGTCAGCAGTTCAGACAGGTCAACATTTGACCTAGAAACAGAAGGAAGATGCTCAGTTTCACTAAGACTCCTATCACAGCAGATCATAGGCTGTATGATCTATAACTCTCGATAGGGCTGGTATCAGGGACAACCACAAAAGATATTGGGTTTTAATGCGATGGGAATCCTGACACGCAGTCTTGTCTCTGGGTTTCACTTACCCCAACCTCCAGCTGGGAGGCTCCCGCTCCCCCGAGGCCCTCTCCCGCAGGCTGGGGCATCAGGTCCCGAGGATCCAGGCGGCTGATGAACCGTTCAAACACGTCATTCTCTGCCAGAAGGGATGCATTGGAACGCCTTGGGAGCAAGTGGATAACAACTTCAGCGTTAAGCAACTAATGGAAAGTAACAAACAATTTCACAATCAACATTTCCTAGAGAAAACATGTCTGCCACCTCAAAAGTTGAATTCAATAGAAAGACTTAAGTTGAAATCTGTTAGTTCAGCCACCAGATATCACTATTCACTCAGTCATTCATTTCTATGGGGGAAATGAGAATAACAGCTAAAGATCTTAACAAGTATAAAGAGTATCAAAAGGTTGAATACATCTGCACATCTGCTAAAGTACAGGAACATTTTAAAGTATGATCAGTCTCCATAAAAGAGTTTAGCGTTAGGACCCAGAAGAAGCTAGTTAGAATAGAAACAGAGAGAATATCCCTAACGATTGGGAATAATATGAGCACTAACTAAACACATTTGACTTTCAACTGTTAACTAGTCGTTGTATCAAAAGTCCAGCCTAATGCTATTAGAATGAAACCTATCTCGACCGTTAACAGGGTTTAGCTGACTTTGTTCGTTAGACTTGCACCATGTTTACATTTTAATTATAGATTGGGCTTTCATTACGGTATGCAACTATTGTTACATATGGATAGCCAAGGTTTCTCTGCATAGTTATTTCCATTACTTTAGTTCCTCAACACGTTCGTAGAGGAGTTTTTTCTCTTCTTTCGTGACCTCCTTTCCTTTCTCTCCCACCTCAGAAAGCTCGTCCTCCATGGTTGCTAAGGTACACTGAAACCCGCAATGGGTGCTAAGACTAATGCTGCGTTCAGGTGTTTCCGTGAAATCGGTTTTATGAAGACTTACGTCACAAATACTTGTCACGTTCTTGTACTTTTTGGTCGGAAATAATAATAACATAAAAACCCCGTTACAGTATTTTTTGGCGGTTGTTATTTATTTTATAAATCCTGCGGCATAGAGTTGGCATCAACAGGTTATGCTGCAGAAGTTATTAAAACGTTTGTTCTATAGGCCTACACCACGTTCACCTTAAACACGGCTTTCATAATCTCTGCCCTTTAAATATAACAATATAATTCGGTTATCATAGAAAATTCCATATTTACCACTTTGGTGGGTCATTACTGTGCGCTCAAATCATAAAAACGTAACATCTCCGGCAGTATCCGAAGGCAGCATAAATCGGTGGAGAAGCCTGCAGTGACATCATGCGTCTATGTGATGTCTTACAGATAAATCAAATCAAATCAAATCAAATCACATTTATTTGTATAGCCCTTAATCACCGTTACAGTCCCTAAGGGCTTCACAATGCCCAACATGTGAAAATAATAAATGATTAGTACACGACATCCCCCAGCCTTAGACCCTCACAGAAACCTTATTGGAAAAGTGGGAGAAACCTTGGGAGGGGCTACTCAGAGAGGGATCCCCCTACCAGGACGGTTGGGCGTGCAATAGATGCCGTGTTTGGGCAAACAGAGTATACACAATATATGAAAGTTCATTTTGGTGGGACATCCACATCTGATGGGGCATCACAGCAACGGCAACTCAGTCGACGTCATCATAGGACTAGGGGACCATGCAGACCATAAAGTGATGTCTAAAGTGATGTCTCTTTAATACACATATCAAGTCAAGTGAAATAGAGTTTATTGTCATTTCAGCCATACATACATACATACAGCCAAACGAAATGTCGTTCCTCACAGGACCAAGGTGCATAAGTCATGACATAAAATACAACCAACATAATAAATAAAAGATAGTAAAAAAACAATGTGCTGAGTAGCGGTGTCAAGTGTAAAGTGACCCGTGCAGGGTGTGTGTGTGTGTGTGTGTGTGTGTGTGTGTGTGTGTGTGTGTGTGTGTCAAATAAGGCATGTCTGTTTTTTGGGTAGCAGCGAGGTGTTGAGCAGTCTGATAGCCTGGGGGAAGAAGCTGTTGCGCATCCTGGTGGTGCTGGCTTTAATGCTGCAGTACCTCCTGCCAGACGGCAGGGGGTCAAAGAGTCTGTGATGCTGGGGGGTTTCCGTAGCCATCTTTCCCGGTAAGTGTCCTGGATGGGGGGTGGTTGGACCCCTATGATGCCCTCCGCTATCTTCACAAAGTACATATGTATGTTTCCGTACATATGGAAACAATGATCCTTTATTATGGTTCTGTGAATATTTCTATACACCCTGGAGAGATATTTTTTCTGATTGTTTTGTCATTGATTATCTGTTTGCTGATTCAATTTTGATCTTTGATTCACATTTGTATTAAATAGCCCAATGTCCTTACACTACAAGCAAGTTTGTTATTTCCATAAATCAAAATTTACAAATAAAATAAAAATTGTATTTACAGTATCAACTGAGAAAATATTGAAGTTCAATTCATGTTCTCATAACAGAAAAGCATTTAAGGCTTTCGGTCTCCATACATAACATGGTTTTTGTTAGGCTATTTGAAGCCAGTTGTATTTTCAATAACGGAATAGTCAAAAATATGCTGCTGCCTCCACACTTACCGTACTAATGGAATAAAATGAATTTCAAAAAAGTCAAAATTACCCAAACGAAAAATCACTTTAATTTCCCTATGATATTGCTGTGGGAGCTTATATGTGTTTGTGGTAGGCTATTCAAAAGTGAGTTTATCCTACTTTATGGTACTTTCTGTCTTCTATTGTATCACTAGCCTATGTTATTCCTACAATAATACACATTTCATACACACATGCACACAGTGTTACCTTTCAAAATAAAGTAGGGTATATTAATTAGTGCATATGTTGCGTCAGTAAGTTATTGTTATTGTGTTAAAAATGACACATCCCCTTTAAGAGTGGGGATTCCATCCCTTTCTTTTTAAGTTTCAGTTTCGTTTCGGTGAAACTGTAGAGAGTTGGTTGCGAGGAAACTCGGTGAGAGTAACTCATTGAGTGGGTTGTGTGTCTCAAATCAGGATGACCACCGTCGTGTCTAAATTTGTCATCAAGACCGTGTGCGAAAACCAAGGATGTTTGGACTTCGAGCGCCTCAATGAGTTGATCGGACAGCGTTTCACGGTGGCGGAACCCGTCCTACACAATGTCCTTTTTGACGACGGGAAAATTGCCATTCAAGAAGGCAGTAAGAAGGCTTCAGGGGGTCTGATAAGCCCGGATAGTCTGGTAGTGGTCAAAACCCCTCTGCGTCTGTGTCAGAAACTCGGAGACTGTGGGCAGTGCGAGCGGTTACACCTGTGCAGGTATTTTGTTTGCGGAAGCTGCAGATACGGGTAAGTTCATTTTGGTTTTTTTATGGCCCATTTGTTTTTGTTTTTTTAACCATTACCGAAATAAGTTTAGTTCTCTTACTATATTTTTAGAAGGACACTATATAGTTGTCAAAACCCCATTGTATTCGATTGTAATGACATTGCTAGCTGGGTTGAGCGTAGCCCTGATTCAGGACCCTTTGGGAGTCTTTCATCATATGGCTGTTTACTTCTCTCACAGGGTCCTGTATTGCTCCATTGACTTTTTACCGCACGAAAGTCAGCGAGCCCGATAACGAAACCAATACGTCGAATTTCACTTCCCTAAACAGATGTCCGTAATCCTTCACTTGTCTACTTGCATGGCGGCGGGCGGCGCTCTATCTCCTATATATAAATACAATATTATAAAATAAATACTTTTATACTTTTATACTTTGTTAAAGACAGGTATACTCCAACATTTCCATTGTAATTAAATCCAAGATGGCTGACTCTGGAAGAAGAGTTCGAGGCTGTCAGCCATCTTGGATCATCACATATCAACCACCATTCTGCTGTTTTGTTTTGTCATGTTTGATTCTTTCATAGTAACCTTTCACCATGACACATAATGGTGTAACCTACAAGGTGGCAAACAAAAACACTCCCAGATACTTTCCAATCAATCATAAACCACTGACCTGAATAACTCCTTCCTATTAACTCTGTTAACAGGGTTTGACTAGTCTAGCCCCACCCACAAGGTCATTCCCCACCCAGTGGTGGCTCTGCATCAAGGGGTGTCTCAAAAAATAGGTAGACTACAATAAAACTCACCATGGAGTACCACATATACATTAAAAACATAACATTAAGTCCCTATAGGCCCATGTATGTACAATATCTATAGTATTGTAGAAAACATGACCATTATCATCAGTAAAGGATAGCTAATCCTTTACTGAAAATATGTTTGTTGTTTTTGTCATTATTTTCAGAAACAAATGCAAAAATCCCCATGTCCTGGCTTCTTCATACAATATAGACCTTTTGAAGAGATTTGGTCTCGAAGAGCTGACAGCGAAACAGCTGTTCCAGTTGTTGCTGCAGAACGATCCCTCTCTGCTGCCTGAGGTAGGTTGTAGTCAAGTGGGAAACGGAGATGAGAACTGAGATCCTGTTTGAATGGCATTAAAGGAATTGAGTCATGAGTACAGTGTGATAGTTTCTGTAACCTGTTCTGGGATATAGAAAAGCCATATTAAAGACTGTCATCAATCGCCATACATCTTCTCTTGCTTCTACACCCCTCCAGATATGCCCACATTACAACAGGGGCAACGGCGAGCATGGTTCCTGCAGGTTCAAAACCTCCTGCACCAGCCTGCACGTCTGCCAGCACTTTGTCCAAGGCGACTGCAAGTTTGGGACTTCGTGTAAGAGGGCCCATCAGTTTGATGCTGCAGCCAACAAGATCTTCAGCGTCCGGGGAGTGAGCGACGAGAATCTTAAAATCATCGACAAGATCTACAGGAACAGATTCATCATCTCGGGTCCACAGAGACAAGCTCCCGCTGTCGCTGGTACAGAATAAGGACTTTTATTGGAAAATGATCCGTGCAAAGTCATAGGAACAGATTGTCTTATCTGATCAGTAACTTGTGTGTATGTACGCGTGTCTCCTGCAGCGCTTCCAACGGCGATAGACACGACTCACCAGCCTTCCAGCCCCACTAAGCCTTCCACTAGTTCTGCTGGCGCTAGCAATCCCATCAGTGAGGCTGACAGGAATGAAATCTGCCTCTACTTCATTCGCAGACACTGCAGCTTCAAAGGTGAGCTTACTGCTGCTAGAATGTCGACTAAATGTTTAATCCCTCACTAAAGGTGTGCCTACATGTGTGTGTGGTGAAAGAGATGTTTGTGTGTGTGTGACACTAGTCTAGTTGGGTACAAATCTTCATATATTTTGTTGTTTTTTTTCCCCCCAGAGAAGTGTGTTCGCGTCCATTACCACCTGCCTTACAAGTGGCAGGTTCTAGATGGCGATGGCGTGACCTGGAAGGACCTGCCCAACATGGAGGACATTGAGAAGGCCTACTGTGACCCGGGCCAAGACACAAGTTGTACCGATCAAACGTCTCAAACGTCTCAAACGTCGCTCTCGCAGCTTTACCGTCTTCTGTCTATCAAACCAAGGTGCGTGAATGATATAACACATATTTTGTTCATAACTCATCATTAGTGTAAGTCGGTAGAAATTTCAGACATTTTCACTGCTTATTTTCAGCTCTGCACCCCGTGGTGAGCAGTCCGTTGACTTCCTGACAATGACGTATGGAGGGTCTCCAGTTCGTCGCCTGTCCACTGCCTCCTCTGGCTCCAAGCCGCCTAACTTCATCCTGACCACACAGTGGCTGTGGTACTGGACGGCTGGGGATGGGTCATGGTTGGAGTATGGACTTGAGGTCAGTTGATTGGATTAAAGCAGATAGTGTGTGATAGTTATTTACTCAGTGATGATCAGATGAAAGGTCACTTTTTAAAGTGTACAGTAGAACTTATTCATAAAGCCCGCTTTTTTTGTTGCTGTAGAAACTCTTTATATTGAGATTTAGAAGTAATTTAACACCCTCCCTTCATTTGGTGATAATTAGATTTGTTCCGATTAATCAATGACAAATGTTACACTGCGACTTTGATTGTTCTAGGCTCTGTGTTCATGTTTTCTCTGTAGGGCGGTGATAATGCATCTGCCTCCGTCACCTCCCAAACCCTGGAGAACGTTTATCTGGCGGACAGAGACCTGGAGATTCATTTCGGTGCTGGCAAACAGAAGTACATCCTCTACTTCAAAGGTACACCGGGAGC
Organism: Hoplostethus mediterraneus; assembly: GCA_034670385.1. Lineage (NCBI taxonomy): Eukaryota > Metazoa > Chordata > Actinopteri > Trachichthyiformes > Trachichthyidae > Hoplostethus > Hoplostethus mediterraneus. The sequence continues at coordinate 3,797,285 of JAXDDW010000003.1, read as the reverse complement.
CCCCGAATGACTCCACCGCTACAGCTCTGCCAACATACAGTGTCGTTACTGCCATTTTGTCCTGACCTGTGACTCTTGTTTCAGAGATGCACCAGCAGAATGAACACTACCGAACTAAAAGAGAGGTCAGAAGGAGGCCTCGTTTTGTCTCCGCTCAGGAAGTGGAGGATAAGCTCAAGAGGTATTTTCATCACCTGTTATTGTCACACAGTAGAGGTGTCTCAACCAGCTCAACCAGTTAAACAATTGTTGTGCTGTTGTCTCCATGGTAGCACGTCATCAGACAGCTCCAGTTCCTCCTCCACCGCTGAAGCTGTCCCAGTCCACTGGGACAAGACTGCCCTACCTGATTTTACATACAAGGTATCTGTGTAGCATGTGCTTTTATACTGAAACGTCCTACTTTTTGGATGCTTTTTTCCCCCCTGCAATATATTGAATCTATATTTATACCCGTCATTAAGTGCCTGTTTAAATGCACTGTACTGTATCTTCCAGCTGGTTCCTCTCTCTAACTCCATGAAGGATTACACGCTGGTAGAGAAGATGTTTAAGCGCACCATGCCCAACAATGTCATTCGAAGCATGCAGAGGATCCAGAACCCCTCTCTATGGAAAGTCTTTCAATGGTAAGACCTGTGCAGGGCCTCTCGGGTGGGGTGGGGGGTGACCAGGACATCTGTCCAGGGACTTTGTGCGGTACAAGTCTACTCTTTATGCTCCACATGAAGATCCCCGGCTCTAGGAAAGCGTACTGAATACATGTGCTATAGGAGTATACTCATTTGTAGGCCCTACATCGTTTACACAAACCTACAGTGCATTATGACTTTGCTTATTTTTGTTTTCAGGCAGAAAGAGCAGATGACTGAGAGGAATGAAGGGAAACCCGTGAATGAGCAGTACTTGTTCCATGGCACGGACGAGTCCCTGATCGATGCTATCTGCGAGCAAAACTTTGACTGGAGGGTCTGCGGTGTCCACGGCACAGCCTTTGGCAGAGGTAAGCAGCCGCCCCATCAGCATCCTAAATATTAACCCAACACCTAACAACGACAACATACAATAGACAATCTGTTGAAGAATTATTGTTGTATTGTTCCTTTTATACGACATTAATAAAGATTTCAAATAGTAGTCTCTTGCTTGTTGGAGAATAGACAGCGGTTATGTAGTGAGAGTGTAAGGCAGGGATGGATCTACACCCGTCTTCAAGGTTATTGTTGTAAACCCAGTGGGAACAGGGTTGGACTGTGATATGTTTCTTATCTTGTTTACCGGATTCAGTAGCATTCCTCTCTTGCCTTCAGTACTTTCCCACACAGAGCTACAGCGATTCATAGCTCATGTTATTACACAATATTAACGTCGTAATAGCACTTGAAGGCATCATTTCTTATACTCTTATACTCTTATACTCTTATACTTCTTATACTCTTATATTCTTTTGGATTGTGTTAACAGTACTCATGCCTTTCTTACTGTACAGGGAGCTACTTTGCCAAAGACGCCTCCTACTCAGACAGATATGCCAGTATCAAGAGCAGCCAGAACAAGGTGATGTTTGTTGCTCTGGTGCTGGTGGGGGAGTACACCAAGGGAAGCGGCAGCTACGTCCGCCCGCCTGCAAAAGGGACCAGCAGAGCATTGTACGACAGCTGCGTCAACTGCGAAAGTAACCCCGGCATTTTTGTTATCTTTGATAAACTCCAGATTTATCCGGAGTACATCATCAAGTACTCATGAAACCTGATGCTATTGCTCCATTGCTACTCTGAAGATATTATTCAGGTGTCTTTACTTTGACTGGTAGTTGAATTTCCACTTGCAAGGTACAGTTGGTGTTCTGTAGCAAAAAGTCTGCTTATGGGTTTTGTGGCGCTTCATTCTAACTGAATGTATGTAGAAATACAAGCCAACGCAGAAGTATTACTGTGGTGCTGATGCTGATATATTTTGCGGTATGATTATTGTGAAAGTGAAATGATTGGGTATTTGAAAGCTGCCTACTTTTGCACTGCAGAATTTACACACACACAAAAAAAAAAAAAAAAAAATCAATGGTGAAATTCCTTCACAGATTGTTTTGATGATGGGTCTCTGAAGGGTCTTTTGAAGGAGCTACAAATTGTCTCTTGAAGTCGGGATAGAAATGTGGTTGTGGTTATCATGGAATAAAAAGAATATTGATTACCAATGAAGTATGTTTTTTTTTTTTATTGTGTAGCCAAAACATACACAATGTCATTATTAATGTTAGTCATAAATAGGTGTGAAAACATTGGAATTAATCAACATCAGTAACAATCAAAGTTCATTCAAGTTTAAAATGAAGTTGAAGTGAGGGAAAGTGGAGGGAATTGATTGATTTTTATGTCACAGCAAGGACCTTTTAGTGTTTGTTGGTTCTTCCCACCTCTCACTCTTTATATACAACAACAGCAGCACTAAGGGATCGAGGAGATAAATGCCGACATTAAATGATGCAAGAAATATGGCGACAGCGCTAAGTGTGTTCGAGCAGTGTTGGAGGCATCCTGAATCCTGCTCATCATCACTCACTTTGTTTACGTGCCACTTCCCTAACATCCTCCACTTAAATGTAATCAGTTTAATAGAGCTACGTATATGGGGTTGCACATGTGTCCTGAGTGAATACAACCCTCCCCCTCCCAATGAGAATGGCAGGGAATCGGATCTAAATGCTTTATTGAGGAAATATCAAAGTATGTATTGTAGAATTATAATTTGTAGCTTTCATATACTGCAAACTGTACATGTTGTTTTTTCTACATAGTGATGTGAGCTTCAGTAACTTGGTTCAGCCATAAAAGCAGTTGAATCATTTTATGTGCTTACACATGAAGAACAACAACCGGTGGTTACTTGCTTGGAGTGAAACCAAAAGTCATTGTTGCACTGAATCATCAATGGATGAAAAAATATACGCTTTGTAAAAAATGTGACACTGTTTTATACAACTACCCTTCTGTTCTGGAGCGCAGCAGTGGTGGAGTCGCCTGTTCAATAGCACAGCAACATGTGACCAATATGGTGATATACTGAGGTAGGTGGTTGTCCCTTAACTATCAACTATTAACTATCAACTACTAAGTAGATCTTTCTAAAACTGTTTAAAATATGAATCTGATGGATTGTTTATATGTTGTTTTTATTCATTGTATTGTTTCTACCATCTAAGATTTTAAGTCAGGAGGTTCTTGGTTCTCAGAGTGGTGACCCCTTACAATGAAGAGATGCTGCTACAACTGTCAGTGTAACATGTACAAGAAACAATCCTCACCAAAGACCTCTTCCACACATGTTCATGTTGTTCATGTTCATCTCTTTTTCAGATGTAGCACCATAATTAATAACCAAATATGTGAATGAGTGACTATTGAATTTTGACCACTCTTACATTATCAGTTCAATTTATTTTTGAAAACTAAACATTTCAGCCGTCTCAGTAATGTAATAAAACCCAATAATTATCTTAGTAACTCAAGACCAGGTTGAGAACCACTGACCTATAAACGCCATGTAGTCTGTCATATCAACCCTTTCTAACATTCAAATGCTCATTTAACAGATTGTTGTCTCTGACTTGGTGCTTAGAGAAAGTGCCCCATGATGGCAAGTACACAGATGGGTTTCAGTTAGCCTTGGCCTCTGGTGTGAACCTGGGGATCAACCAGAAGTTTCATTATGGGATGAATTAAAAGCAGTAGGGGCCAGGTGTCATTTTTTCAGGGTACAAATTCATTTTAAGCAGTATTATTAAAAAGCTGCACTCTTCAAACAAATCTCCTCATGATAGGTTGAGCTGGTCTTTGCTATTTACACTGACAGTTTGTTACAACAGGGACAAAGTAAAGTGTCTTATCACCCTTTCTGGCCATGGAAATGACACGGTATGCTTTGTTTCCAGATAGTTAAACCAATACAGTATGATGCAATACACACACTGTGTTGCATTTAGCTCTGGTGCAATACAGCGATCTCACTACCATTGTTATTGTAGCGTTGCTATGACAGATGAAAATACAATTGAATGTTTTAAGGTGGCATGAGGCAATGTAGAAGAGTCTTTCACTTTTCATAACACTAAGACAGAATATGCTTCAGTCACTTACAGTCTAAGTGACTGGATGCAAGGTTTAGGATTTACCATCAAGTACAGTTCAGTAATCTGCTAAATTATTAGAACACAGATATTGATTTAGATGGGACTGAATCGTTTGGCTTATCTACTGTAAGTTCCTACTCACTCCTTCAGGGAGGAGCAAGATAACAATGAAAACAGGATCCTGCGTGCTTTATACACCTTGACAGGTTATTTCTTTTGACAAGAAGTGATCATGATTACAAGAGGGGAAACTGTGCATGCTACTGCTCAGTCTAATGATATCTGAAAACCAATGTGAAGGACAAGGAACGGCCCTACCCCGCATTTACTATAAGATAGCGCTGGGATTTCATGTCTGGTTATGCCATAGGAATAAATGCATCATTAATCTTCAGTTAATGCGCTTACTGTACCTGAATCCAGGTGGGTAGAGGCGCAACACTTATAACAGTGTTAACCATGTCTAAATATGTAAGCTGGGCACGATTTCTACAAAAGAGGAGAAAAAACATAAATGATGTCAGAATTTGTATTAACTACCATGTAAATAAAACCACAATAAGGCCGCTATAAAGCAATGTGTTGCAGTTCTCCTTCATTGCCTGTGGAGGGCAGTAATACACCATATTATCCATGTGCCCTTCATCTATATAGCTAGTATACATCTATCTACAGCTTCAGCGAGGCGAAGAAGAAATGATTTAAGATGAATCTACCTATAACACACTGCTAAAACCACATAGATGAAATAGTGATAAATATGTTAAGATAATAATGAATAATACAGAGTCATGTAATTTGAAACCAATCCACACTGAAGTCAATAAAAAGGCATGGGCATGATCAAATGACCGTAAACTTTTCTGGTGCTCGTGCTAAATGAAGATTGAACCACTACGCCAGATGTCATCGAACTACGTTTCAAAAAGATTGAGCAGCTTTCAAAAACAATCATGGTCTTATAGCCCAGATGGATGTTTACATGGCGGACTAGGTACAGAGAGCTTGGAAAAGTGGGCCAGGGCCAGCCAGCCGCTCACTGACTTATACAGTATACTGTATCCTGGAGCCTTTGAGGATGGCAATGTCCCTATTGTCTGGCGGCCGGGCCCTGCTGTCACTCCTTATTGGGGTGGCACAGAGTCCCAGAGGGGACTGACGTGCCCCTAATGAGTGCTAAGAGCTGCACGGCTCTCTGCTTCGACAGATAAAGCTCTGCCGGCCTGGCCTGCCCCGCCGCCGGGCCTGTTGTGTAAGACGGCCTTTTACCAAAGAGACCCTTCGGCGTACACTGGGCACAGACCGCCACCGGGAAAAAGGCTCTTCCAGTGGCTACAGCATAGATAATGCATGATTTACGCAGGAGGACGAGCCTGCTCGCTTTTACCTTTTAGTTCAGTTTATTTATAACATACGAAGAACAAAACAGGCTTTTAGCGAAAAAAGTGAAGTAAGCAAGTATATCCTGCCGATTTGCCCAATGATTATTCTTGCATGGTTTACCAGCACAAGTGACAGATCATCGGGGCATTTAGGCCATTTGTATTCAGGTGACACAGTGTCCTAATTGTGCAAATTCAATGACAATCACTTATCCAAATCCTTTGGGGTGTTAAACAAAGCTGACTTTACAAGTTGATAGCATGGGAATGAGGCGTGTGTGTGTGTGTGTGTGTGTGTGTGTGTTTAGGGGTGAACATGTGCTTAATCAACCAGCATCTCTCTGCACCAAGATGTGGGACGCCCCATCAGATATCTGTGTATTGTCCTGTGCATGTCAACTCTGCAGCTGCTGATGAATTAAATCCCTTTTTTGGCGCTAGAGAAAATCACTTACAAAAGGCTGTGACAGTGACGCATGCTTCACACGAAACAGAAACAGTGCAATCCGACCACACGGGAAGGTAATTCATGGTATGTCATGTTTACCCTTAGCCTAAATGACCTAGCTCTGTCTAAGGGAGATGGTGCAAGAGATAGACACAGAAAAAGAAAGCTACAGAATAAAAAAAAGGGAGACATCTGGATCCAGAGGAGGCTTGCTTTCACAGTTCAATCTTCCAGAGCAGAAATGCACAATATTTCTGGTCTGATAAGCGTGCTAGGCTCTGTGTGCCACTACATCCTTGCACAGCATGCAGCCAGGCAGGAATAACAAAGGGAGCTGGAGCGGCACTAAGCTACTAATGGAGAGACTAGCTGAGGAGGAAGAGGAGGAATGGGGTCTGCCGCCCGCTCCGAGGGCCGCCAGAGGGCACTGGGAGCCTGGACTGAAACATGATGAAGACCCCTCTCCCCCTCATCTACCAATCTCCCACTCTGACCGCCTAAAGCCACTGGGTGTCAAAGTTTGGTATGTGGTTGAATGCGGTCTGAAAGCAATATTGCAAAGATGGTGGCCAGCGATGTATGAATGCACCCTTAGACCCCCCCCCTTCTCCCCTTTTCAAGATTACTTGAGAACTCTTGCAGACCCTTGCAGACCCTTTCAAACCCATTCGAAATCCTTGCAGACTCCAACAGAGCAGAGTCTCTCGCTGTAGGGCAAAACAGCTGTAGGAGGGCTTCGGTCACACACACATGAATCATAACCTGCTGTTGGATCGCTCTTTTCTTCTATTGCCAGGCCTGATCTTAAAGCAAAAATCCATTCAAAATCAGTAGAGAAATGTATTTCATTTTCAAGGTCATTCTCTTGACCTTGGATACTCAAGCATGTAAAAGTCTCGAATCTGTCATGTCAGCTAGAGATACTTCTTGGAGTTGCTCATTTCACAAAAAAAGAGGATTTTACGAGGATGCAGACACATGTCTAGTTCACAACTAGAATGAAGTGTAGACAATTTGGATGCTAAAGTGCAAACAAATATTTCATGAGTGCACAAATACAGTTTATAATCTGCTGTCAATCTCTTGAGATTACAGGTTGAAGCCCTGTCTGGTTTTTAGCTTTGTCACACAGCATTTCCTGTTCATAAATATTTACTGATCCAAGACCAGCGGAATAGCACATCTGAATTATTATTTTAAGGTGGATTTTCCCTTTCGGCATGACGGAGAAGGAGCGCTGATCTGGGGCCTGCAAGGAGAGGCCACAATTCTTTGCCAGGCTAAAAAACATTTTAAAATAACACCCAAAGGAGAGGGAGATGTTTGGGACATGAGAGGAAAAGGAGCTCTCCGCTTGGCAGATTTCTGAGAGAGGACAGACCCTGGCATAGTTGCAGCTTTAATCCCTCTGAAGTTCCCTATCTGGTACCTAATGAGACCAGGTAAACTGTTTGCTGTGAGACAGGGGCAGGGGGAACCATTGAAGTCCCTAACACCCTGTCTTCAGCAGCAATTACCTCAAAATAAAGACTCTTGAACCACAAAACAATGCCAAATAGTCCGGAAGAGCTGAAACTACAAAATGCAACGTTCCATTAAAATTTCACTTTCAATTCCCATGTGAAGATGCCCCAGCTACGTTCAAAGGAGTGCTCCGCAAACTCAAAGGACCCTTCCGGCTTCACCGGGACGGCCCATTACACAGCCTCTGTCTGCTACCATCACCCTCTCCTCTGTGAAATGAGATTCATTGATGCAGCCTAAAAAACAAAAAAAACAACATAAACTTGGCTTGCAGCTCAATCTCTTATCAGCAAAGTCTGACTCCTAAAGTGCCTGGGTGTCCTTATTTCTATTTCATTCCCGGTCCATTCATTAACGGGGCCCCATTTGATGGAAAAATACAACCAATTATTGTGAGAATAATGTCTGCTGCTGCGGCCCTCCCTTTCATGCCTGGTTTGTCTTGGTGTTTGAGGCTTTTGCATTCTTTTGTCCTGCCTCCCGTTCCAGTCGGTGCCTGCCGCGGCTTCCTGCCCCCCCCCCCCACCCCCCGACTGCAGTCATCCTGCCTTATTTCCATTCTATTACATCCTATTTGAATGTGACTGCGGCCTGCTGAGGGACAGGCGGAGATGTAGACGGTGACCGGACACACGCAGCGCGGAGCGACGCGGAGCAGGATCTCGGGGCCATCGCGGGTTGCCTCGCCTTCGTCTTGATCTCCTTATCTCGCGCTCACCCTCGCATCTGTGCGGGGTTGCCATGGAAACCCTTACTTGTGGTTATTGATGGTGACTGGAGGCATATTATGTTTGAGACAAGAGGGGGCTTCGGGGACTTGTTAATACACAAATATAATGACTGTCACTTTGCATCGCCTTTACAGTAATAGTCAGGAACAAAGCATCGGGAGGGAGAGAAGACATGCGGCCTGCAAATATAGAATCAGATGTAGAATCTCACTCACTTGATGGTGCTAACGCAACTCGACTAAGCCTCTGTAAGGCTGGCGTCCAATTAGGGTGATTATGTAGAGAGATTAACAACTGAATGAAGAGTCTTGTACTGCTGTAGTGATGAGGCAGCAGACAAATCTACACTTAGGCCCCATCTGATGGCTGCATACTAACTTTCACTTTTGGCATCTCCAAAAAAAAAAAAAAAAACTTCCTCCAAAAGCCAGCCAGGCACAACAATGGGAGCATGTAGGATGAGAGAACAGCCTACCTTTCTCTTCTATTTGAGGTAATTACTCCAACGGCCAAATTGTTAATTAGTTTGACTAATTGCGAAAGGTGTTGGGGAGAGAGAGTGATTGTGTTTTTATCGTCTGGCGAGGGGCCAGTCTAAAGAGAGAGAGAGAGAAAGAGCTGGTCACTGTGGGTTGGTTGTTCAGGTTCACTAGCTAGCCACCCTATAGCTAAATTCTGTTTGGCATTGGACGGCAACCTCTGAATGCAAAGCAATTAAGATAATGATTTGGTTGACAAAAAAAACACAAAGCTACCTGTCTGGCATACAGAGAAACACCACATTTGCCTATCAGGCCATATGCCAAACAAGAGGCAGAGGGACGACACTGTCTGTCTCCAAGGACGCGTGGAAACAAAAGGATGGAAGATGAGAGTCGGTCTGAGAAAAAAACAAAACGGTGAAACTCGGGACACACGTGCACACATTTATGCAAACAGACATGCACATGCTCTTCTACACGTGTGAACATATATATATACATGTACACACACACACACACACACACACACACACACACACACACACACACACACACACACACACACACACACACACACACACAATTCTGTCCTCTTGAAGGCAAAATACTGAAGGGCTCTTGACAGCACACACACTGAGCATCTGAGGAAAGAGTTTTCACAACCTGCAGTATTAGCATATCAGAGCCTAGTCTTTATTGATGCAGAAGGGAAGAGAAATGAGGAGAGGAGGAGGAGGAGGAGACGGGAACCCAAAACCAAATTCACATTGATTGAATAATATACACACTTCACACTCCGGGTGTGTGTGTGTGTGTGTGTGTGTGTGTGTGTATACACACCGCGCTAACCAACAACTCTCTCCGAGGACTCCATCGCGAGCGGCGGCCGACCAATGAGTTCTGATGGGATGATTCTCTCCCTGTTCATTATCCATCAATAACGCCTGGGATTTGTGGCTGAACACAGGTCATCTTCCTGTAGCACAGAATTACCATTTCAATTACTGTGTTTCGCAGAGGCAGCTGATGGCTGCAGTATGCCAGAGACTCTCCTCAGCACTCGCATTCATACAATCCGAGGACCAAAGGGGAAAGGATGGGGTGGGGGGGGGTGGGGGGGGGGGGGGGGGTGCAGAAATGACACGGATAATGAATAACTACTAGCTGAAAGCTGGAAAAGAGTCTTCTCTATTCTGTTTAGGACGCGGATCAAACTCATTACAGCACGGGAGGGTAAGGGGGGCTTGATTCCCGCTGGAGCCAGTCAATCAGAAATATTGACTCACAGAACAGTGTAAACAAATAGCACTATTTTATCATCGTCTAGAAGACTATATATTCCATGCTATCCACAGAAACACATCCTGATTAAGTTGACGTTAAAGAGAATCTACCCACGTTCAGCTGAAACTCCCGCTGCGACTTACATGAAAGAGCGCGGCAACGTGGGGCTTCCCTGCCGTCTTAGCAGGGGGTCTTGTAGCGAGCGATGCGCGCGCCGGTGGCTGGACAGTCATTAAGCGCGTGCGGTTTCGTAATGTATAGAAACAACTACACCTACAGCACTGTGCAGTCATAGGCCCTTTATACACATAGATGAAAACAACGAGTGAGTGAGAGAGAGAGAGAGAGAGAGGGGGGGGGGGGGGGGGGGGGGATCGACAGTCAGACCCACAGAGTTATAAGCTGTTAATATTTTAATTGCGATCAGCTCATGTTTGATTTGATGAATGGTAATAAAAAGCTTAATTCAAGCCCCCTGGCAGATGAGCCCTGATCTGGTAATGGATTTGGTAATGGAGAGAGTTGAGGCACTTTACTGTACCACCTGGCCTATCAGCCCACATTCACACACTCTACTTAATTGCTGGTGAGAAGAAACGTGCCAGGAAACAGGATTGTGCCTCACCAGGCCCCCTGAAATTAAAAACCTAACGTCCAAAGTGAGGGTGTGCAAAGTATAAATACAAATCAAATCGTGCACTCCAAATTTGACACCGAGTCAGATCCGAACCTCGGGATTGCCGGAACAGCTAAAAAAAACCAAAACCTTTTGATCCGAGAGGAAAATGAAGATGTAGTCGGTTAACTTACGCCGAGCTCTCCCTCTTTGAGAGAGGATCACAGCAGACCCCTAGAGGGAGTCGCTAATGTGTTTGGAAAGCAAGAGCAACATTTACTCCTAATAGCTGGATCTGACAGAGAGCGGGAGGGAGGGCAGGCCTCTTCCTGCTCTCTCTCTCTCTCTCTCTCTCTCTCTCTCCACATCTCTGAGATCCAGCTGGGAAGCAAACCACGTCTGCAGTACTGTGTCTTATGCATACGAAGATACTTTCAAAAATAATCAAATGAAAAGTTTCTAAATATCAGAAGATGTACTATAAAGAGAAGCAATGCAGAAAACAAAAACATCTAAGTCTAAATTTACATTAAAAACAATCTAGGGTGCATCAGACTTTTGCACAGTACTGTACGTCATTTCTGAAAACTCTGTGACATATTTGTGAAATATATATCCGGGGTATCTTTATGTGATTGCATTCCTTCCTTCCTTCCTTCCTTCCTTCCTTCCTTCGTTCCTTCCTGTCTGGATGAGTTGTTGTCACACAGCTATAGTGAAGAGAGCAGATAGCCTAACAGTAGGGGACAGCAGCATGCTATCGTTGTCGTGACAGGGCAGGGAGCAAGGAGGGGGGAAAAAACAAACAACTTCTCAGCAATCACCCATGCATGAATACAAACACACACACACACACACACACACACACACACACACACACACACACACGAGACGCGAGAGAGTCGGATCTCTCTCCTTCATTACCCCAGCTGAATATAGTATTTAATGATTGAGGACAAGAGAGGAGAAGAACCCCATTGGCCCAGCTTGATTGTGTGTGTATTTGTGTTTGTGTATGTGTGTGTGTGTGTGTGTGTGTGTGTGTGTGTTTCAACTTCCCATGGGTTCATTGCAGAAGAGAGGGCTTATCTAACAATGTCTGCCATGTGACAGCTGTTGACATTCACCACACATCAGTCAGAAAACCCACAGCTGAATAACTTGACATTCTGTTTATGGCCATTTAAGACAGGCATATTAAAGAGCCCGTCTGCTCTCCCACAAGCCCTTGCTTTTATTAGAACGCCTTAACCAAGAAAAAAGCACCATTCTGGCATCTTCGTCTCTATTGTCTTTGCCGTTATATATTACGCTCATTTTTCTCCACGTTGAGAACGCGGCGGCCTGCAGCTGAGAGCAATTACGCCAACATGCCTCACTGTAATGATAACACACAACAACAACAACAAAAAAGCATCGGCATATCACACAAAGCAGCAACGTTCGTCAGAAAAGGGGCGAAGCCGCAACTGTTGCACGCTTTCAATATTTGTTCAATCACCTGAGCCAGGGGTGATTGTTGCTCTGCCCCGCTGAGATAAGATCTGTCTAGGTTGATGCTGTGGGTATGAATAATGCATGGCTGACGATGACCCCCCTGACCAGAAAGGGATGGACAGAAATATCCCTGACGTCAGTCCCTGAGCCTCGCGGTACCCAAGGCTGCAGGAGCCCGCAGCCGGGAAGCTTTGGATGGGGAGGGAGAGGATGTAGAGGGGGGATATTAAACCCACAGCGCTTCTCAGGGATCAGCTACAGCTCTCAATCCGCCTGTCTCTCTCTTTCCAAGGGGATGCATCTCTCTCTCTCTCTCTCTCTCTCTCTCTCTCTCTGTTGTCTTTTCATGGTGACGTGACAGGCATGGGTGAACACCAGGGAGCAGAGAGGAGAGAGAGGCCATTCACTGTGATGAAACGGGACTGGAGAAAGATATTTTTGACACACACACACACACACACACACACACACACACAGACACACACACACACACGCGCTTCCTATCGATGCCGGCTATTTACAATATTGCAACCCTGAGTCTTCGCACACACACACACACACCCCTGCCATCTTTCAAGGCGATGTGCAATAAGCTTTCAGCAAATTCTGAAAGAAATGTGAGGGATCAGAGGCTTATCATCAAATCATTTATCACACCGCGTCTTCTTTTTTTTCCTCCTCCACCCCCATCTGTCTCTGCATCAATATCCCTTCTTTATATAACGCTCTCTAGCTGCTCCCCCCCCCCCCCTCCATCAGGGTGAGGTTAATGTTTGTTGTAGGGTCAGCGAGTTTCAGCACCGGAGAGCTGTAGTGCACACTCTCTCTCTTAACCGTGGCCCTTTCTCGCCACATTATCAAGAGGGCCTCGGCTTTTCAGGATCATCTTGCACAGCGACCCCCCCGGGGAGTTCTCCGCTCCGGTCTGCTCCGCTACCCCGACAAAGCTCCGCACTTACTTCGCATCGTGCCGCAGCGTAGAGAGGACCGGCGGCCAGATCGAAACGGTCAGTCAGCCAACCGGATAAACAACAAGCCCTGCCAGCACGCCAACCAGTCAGTCAGACATCAATCCGGTCACCTACAGCTCGCCTGCCTCCCACCAGGCTGGACCAGTCAGCCAGCTGGCTTTCATCTCATTCAAAGAAAAAAGGGGGGACAACAGACCAAACTTTTAGTACTGGATGATTGTAGGAGTGTTATCGGTAAACCCACACAGAGAGCCTGGATGCGGCCACAAAGCTCTCCAACACGCTTTGATTCTCAGCTGCTGCCTTAAGCGTGGATTTGATCCAAAGCTAAATTACAAGAGAGGAATTTATTTGTGGATGCACAATAGTGATATCAAAACGTGCCGTGAAACATGGGACAGTCTCGTTGAAGTATTTTGTGTTTGGCTATTTTAGAAAGAATTACAGTTCACTTTGGGAACAGGACGCTTCAACGGTAAATGAGCCAAGAGGTAATTTTATTACCAGCGCTTGACAGGCACTCAAAGACTCCTAACCCGACTGGCAAGGAGATGACATCTTATGAAAGAGACATTTACATGGATGACAACCTTGTACTCCAAGACATGCAGGCATTCATTTATTTTTTTCATGGCTTATTTTTTTCTTCTTCTTATATTAGTGTGACGAGCATATTTGACGTTTTAGGTTTTTCATAATGACACTTCTGTCGGTTTGGATTCACGTAGACTAGCAGGCTGACTAACATAATGTCCAAACGGTGCAATAAGGTGATACATACATACATGAGGGTTATAAATAGGAACCGTATGATGTATTTTAGCCCCGTGGTTCCAGGAGGATTGGTGCAGACATATGCTTAGCTTCCTGTCAGATTCATGGGACACTTATTGAATATTAGAGAGGAAAAATTGCAGTTTTACATTCAAGTTTGAGATATATCAATAAGAGCCCCTGGAGCCTCCCCTACTCTAGTCAGGATGTGGATACATAATTTAAACAGGACAGGTAAGATGTAGCGGTGGCTGAGCAGCTGTCCCAACTGAAACAGATTCAGACTCACTAGGCCAGAAACCAATCTCTCTCTCTCTCTCTCTCTCTCTCTCTCTCTCATGCTCAGGCTTTTCCTCTTTCTTTGTTAATGAGAACATTCACATTTTACATTTTCTAGCCTGCTCATTCAGCATAATTCAATCCTGCACGTCTGCAGATCTGAAACAGTCAGTTTAGGAAGAAAATAACTGGAGGCCATCTAAACATCAACACAGCCGGGATGCAGTAAACCCACCTGAACTCAGTTTCCCCCACCTTTTCATTTGTGCAACAGAGTTAAAATTGCAGTAGAGTATGGATCACAGGAAGTAGCATCAAACAGATTCAAGTTATGAGGATAGGGACTTTTAAATGATGATTATATTGGTTGGTTGGTTGGCTGGAGGTCATAGTTTACCCAACTTTTTATTACAATTTGAAATAACAACCAAAGCACTATTTGGCTTCCAGTCATCTTTACTGACACACAATTATTCTAAAGAAGATTAGACAAATAAAAAAAAGAGAATTAAGAAGAACAAGAACAACACGTGTCACATCATGAGATCACAGCTCCCAGGATTATTTATTACTGCTATAAAATGTATCACTGATAAAGCATATATATGCAGTGTGCATGTAAATAGACTTCAACCCTTCCGTAGAGATAGCAAGTGAGTGTGTGTAGTTTAACCTTTGACCTCTAGCTTGATTATAAGTTGTTTTTTAAGAACTGTACAGTAGGATTAGGAAAATCTGTCTCTCTCAACTGTTCAATATGAGGCAAGATTGTCTGAATGATACCGGCCTTTTCTACACATCAGTAGTGAGAAAGTAGCACATGTTAAGCCTACACATGTTGGGGGGGGGGGGGGGGTGCAGTATCAGGTCAATGGGTGTGGGAGGAGTCTATTGTCCATAACCCAGTTTTTCCACTGGAGTCTGTGCGCTCTGCTACCCCTGGAGAATGCTTTTAATGAGAGGGGTCCTGACTGAGCTGAGGCACGTCTGGTCCCCAGGGGGATGGGGTCGGGAGACAACCACCCAGAACAAGTTAAACAAACAGGACTAACTACCCTGAAACAAGAGAGGTGCATCGGGGTCGTACTGGGGCTGAATGGGGAACCAGACGGGAGGCTCCCGTATCACCTCGAGCAGCAGGATCATGTCGAGGTTACAAGGAGGGAAGGGGCCTGCCTACTTTTCTTACTGCGAGCCTGGAGCAGATGGGTAACATCAGGAGCAGGGGTGACTGCATGATCAAAGTACTGCGTGATTGAGGTGGAAGATGCTGCACAAGCCGCCACCCACCAAGAGGCTTGGCAGTATATTCCAGAGGGTTATGGTGACAAATGTTTTCCTGGCACAGGGGATCCAGGGGTGGGAACTATAGGTCTCTAACTAACTGTCCTATAGGTCCCTAACTAACAGTCCTATAGGTCCCTAACTAACTGTCCTATAGGTCTCTAACTAACAGTCCTATAGGTCCCTAACTAGCTGTCCTATAGGTCCCTAACTAACTGTCCTATAGGTCTCTAACTAACAGTCCTGTAGGTCCCTAACTAACAGTCCTATCGGTCCCTAACTAACAGTCCTATAGATCCCTAACTAACTGTCCTATAGGTCCCTAACTAACAGTCCTATAGGTCTCTATCTAACAGTCCTATAGGTCTCTAACAGTCATATAGGTCCCTAACTAACTGTCCTATAGGTCCCTAACTAACAGTCCTATAGCTAGCCTAGGTCCCCCGAACTAACTGTCCTTATAGGTCCCTAACTAACTGTCCTATAGGTCTCTAACTAACAGTCCTGTAGGTCCCTAACTAACAGTCCTATCGGTCCCTAACTAACAGTCCTATAGATCCCTAACTAACTGTCCTATAGGTCCCTAACTAACAGTCCTATAGGTCTCTAACAGTCATATAGGTCCCTAACTAACTGTCCTATAGGTCCCTAACTAACTGTCCTATAGGTCTCTATCTAACAGTCCTATAGGTCCCTAACTAACAGCCCTATAGGTCTCTAACTAACAGTCCTATAGGTCCCTAACTAACTGTCCTATAGGTCCCTACACTAACTGCCCTATAGGTCCCCAACTAACAATCCTATAGGTTCCTAACTAACAGTCCTATAGGTCCCTAACTAACTGTCCTATAGGTCCCTAACTAACTGCCCTATAGGTCCCCAACTAACAATCATATAGGTCCCTAACTAACTGTCCTATAGGTTCCCTAACTAACAGTCCTATAGGTCCCTAACTAACTGTCCTATAGGTTCCCTAACTAACTGTCCTATAGGTCCCTAACTAATAGTCCTATAGGTCCCTAACTAATTGTCCTATAGGTCCCTAACTAACAATCCTATAGGTTCCTAACTAACTGTCCTATAGGTCCCTGACTAACAGTCCTATAGGTTCCTAACTAACAGTCCTATAGGTCCCTAACTAACTGTCCTATAGGTCCCTAACTAACTACTAGACAATGTCTGCCTGTTACATAAAAGTCTTGAGTGATCAATATTGCTGTCTTGAAAAGGTGTGTTGAGGTGGATCATCTGAGGTGAATGCATTTTAGACATTGATATCAGAGGCTACTTCACTTTTACAATTGCCACTTAACTGGGTCAGACTCGTTCACCAAATTGACATCGCTGTCCAGATAACTTCCAGTGTGTAAAATAACTTCAGAAAACAGACGCCCATACGTCTTCTGGATATCACAACATTTCGATGTATTTTGTACATATATTTTAGACGGGTCTATATGTTTCTCTTTCTCTCAAATCTCTTGCTCCTAAACGTCTATCTCCCCACCCCTCCTTTTCCCCTCTCAGAGACAGTTAGGAGCTCCCCGGCAGGAGCAGCCGAAACCCGAAACATCATTTTAGCCTCATCTCCCCCTTCCATCTCCTGCCTTCCACTTTCTGCATCAGTCATTACGGGCTTGGTTTGCTTAAACGTATCTGTTATTCAGGGAGATAAAGGCAGCAAATTAATGAGGGACCCCCCTGAGGGCCAGGAAGAGCAATGGCATAGAGAGAGAGAGAGAGAGAGAGAGAGAGAGAGAGAGAGAGAGAGAGAGAGAGAGAGAGAGAGAACGGAGAACATATTTCTTCCATCCATCTAGCTAGCCTGACATTAGCAGCTTTGGCTCTCAGCTATCTCCCTGTCAGAGATGTGTATGAATGGCGGGATCCACGCCGAGCGAGGATCTGATTGAGCCGGTGTGGAAAGCTTTCACACAAGGCAGCCTTCTCTGCAGGAGCGCTAACCCGCTAAGTCCCAGAGCGCCGAGCCGGTGGGAGGTGAATCACAGGTAGCTAACACAACTAACTGCGTCGTCACATCAAAACAAGATCAACCAAAATGTGACTTTTCATTTTGGGATTCGTTAATTAAAAGTGTAGTGTGCACAGACGGGGGGGGGGGAAAATGTTCAGGAGGCGCAGTAATAACTCTTTCCGAAGCCGCGGTCGATAAAATACGTCAGTTGACAAGAAGTGGACTGGGCAAGTCGACACATTTATTCTCCTTCTCAGGTCTGAGGCTGTGGAAGCAGCGGGCGGTAAACAGCACAGGAGCAGGTGGAGAGGCTGACCTTTACACGCTCAGATCTCTGCAACACGCTGCACACATCCGGCCGGCGCTGAAACTGGTTATTGAACACACTGCTGTGGGGGGAGATGATCAGATTTCCTCATCAATAAACAAAATTCACCGTCCCTGAAATCACCACGCTATCAACAGGGACGGGGGGGGATCGATAGTCGCCATCTCGGTGTGAATATTACCGCACAAGCCGCAAGAATACGAGACTCAAAAGACACGAAGGATCAAACACCTGGCTTCGTTTTCCAAGACGAGCTGTTCATTGCACCGTGGACTCAACGTCTGTAGCAGCTCTGGAATGTCCTGAGAGATAAAAAGCAGAAATAAACAGACATACTGCATTTACTCTTTCACACATCAAGGAAGAAACGAGCATTTAAAATGGCCGAGCGTGACTAAACGTATCCTGATCTGTACTGAATTGCAAAAGAGAGAGAGAGACAGACAGACGGACAAAGCGAGTTCACACAGAAAGCTCAATTTGTGGAGACTTCCTCCCCTGTGAGAGGGGAAGAGGAAGCGTTAGAGTGTGTGCTGGCATGGCGGAGGAGAGATGAAAGAGCGTCTGACTCCAGTCACTGAGATCTCCTCCTCCCGCGTTTGATCCTGTCTTCCGGTCTGCTGGCTGCCCTGCAACAGCACAGAGCCAAGGCCTCGGACTGGCTTTAACAAGACCATGTTTGTGTGTCCAGCGTGTAGAGACACACACACACACACACACACACACACACACACACACACATTAGGGCAGAATTCATAATGGTTGTGACAGCAAGAGGAGAGCTCTCACATTTGAAAAGGAAACAACCTGCCTCTTCAAAAGGTGTGTCCCTTTTTGTGTTTGTCTAAAGAGTTATCTACTCAGGCAGCCCTGCAACATCAAATTATAAAACCACCTTCTGTTTTCTCCCCCCGATGAAATACACAGCAAATCACCTGTAAACCCTTTCTAAATAAGTCTACGACCACTCAAAGCCTCGCATATGAAATTTAACAACCGTTCGGCTTCTCGTCTGAACGCCAGCCAGCACATCAAATTAAAGGACAATGAGAGACTGATTGAAAATCTGAATCTGCCGTCTGAAAGCACTGTCAGGAGATAGACTGATGTTCCGTCTGCAACCTCGCCTCCCTTTAAAAACACACACATCACACACACACACACACACACACACACACACACACACACACACACACACACACACACACACACACACAATTCACCTCCACTGGCCTGTAGTATAGCAGGGTGAAGATGAGAGCCGGGAAGCACAACAGAGTAGAGGTTATTACAGAGCAGCTGCAGTGGTAATGTGCTTTATTTATGATGGCCTCTGGAACATTACTAGCTATCTGGGCACAGAGGCTTATCAACAGTGGCGCCTGGACTAATGACACATGGAAAACAGCCACAAAACTGTCACAGACAATTATATGTAGAAAGGAGTGAGCGTAATGAGGAAGTAGGTAATTTCTGCTCCAGATGAATCTGGGTACTTACCCAGGGTGCTTAGAGCTTCTTGTCGAGTTACAGTACATAAACAGAAGTCGTATCATTCAGCACTCGGCAGAACGTGGTTTCAAATATTTGAACGACTTGAGGTGCGCTGGACTTATCTTTCCAGGCAGTAACCTTTAATATGTTTTCTAGTATAAAAATGTATTCAACTGGAGAAGAAGTCGTCCACCTGTATTGCTGTATTCTGTATTTTGCGGTAACACTCGGGGTGCGAGGCTAGGAGGGAGCAGGTGAAGGCCATCGTGTTGCTGCTGCTTTCAGCAGCCCGCCAGGAGGACGATAAACGCTTGGCCCACCATCTCATCCTCCGTCGTCCTCCTCTGGGGACGCTTGGTGGGCAACTTCCGTCAGCGATGATTCTCCTGCTCCGAAGCCGACCGGTGCGTCTGTTGGTGTGTGTTATCCGGGTTCATCGCCATTGGTTCACCACGTCAAAAGTGCTCCACACACTTGTTGCTGCTCCGCGAGGAAGTCTTGACGCCTCTACACAAACATGTCTATGTATAACAGAAAGTATATCACCCACAGACAGAATGAAACAGGCATTCAACAGTTGACGTTCACAGTTACTCTACAAATTATTTGGTAAAATAAGAGTTTTAATTGTTTTTCAGCTTCTTGGATGGCACAAAGAATGAGCAGCCGTTTCAAGGTTTTGTGTTACAATGTGCCAAATCGGTTTTACTAAACAATATCTGAACAAAAACCCCAGTTGTGATCGCTGCATTACTAGTAGGGGGTAGATGCAGGATAGATGCATGATAGGGGAAGGAATGTTTGCTACCCGTCTAAGCATTTACCACACCTTTTGAAGTCACGTTGAAGTGCTGTAAGTGTATGTTTCTGATACTGTTGTGAATTCACTCTGCATTGGTCAATTGGATGCAGAAAAGCATGACTGATTGTTGTAATATCCATTAAATCTAGTAACACCTGTTCAGGAGGCGGCTCATCTCTCTGCTTGATAATCTTCTTAACGCAGCTGATGAAGAAGCTATTCACCTCGTCTTGTTTTTTTTTATGTTGCAGAGGAGGCGCACCAGAGGGGCCACGATCAAACGAAAAACAACTAGAGACACAAAGCAACTCTCTGTTAGTGCCTCACTCAAGATGCCAAGACAAACCTGTATGAACTATGTGATGCGGTAGGTTCAATGTGCAATGGAATCAATACGTTATAAAAGGTACATGTGCATTTTCTTTCTCCACTTGATGCCATCTGTCTATCATCAAATGCATCATATTTTTACTCATTCATTTGCACGGCATTCCTGTACAAACAGGGTCCATATCAATACAAATAGATAGAACTGGCCGTATGAACGTAACAGGACTAAAGAAAGTAACGGAGAAGAACTGGGATGTAGACGAACGGATTATCTGCGTTTTTCTGAGAGTCAACACGGGTCCCAAATGCCACACTGGCAATTAACATCCATGGTGAAGCAGCCAAAACACCTGCAAACCACACACACACACACACACACACACACACACACACACACACACACACACACACACACACACACACACACACACACACACACACACACACACACACAGTCTAGCTGCTGCTCAGCACATAGCCATAACACATCTTGATCTTCATCTATGTGACAAGCATACACATGCAGAGGGAACACAAAGAGTCAATACAGCGTAGACGGATGTAGCTGCAAGAAAACAACATTTACTTTAAATAGAACCATTTATATTTATAAGAAACAAACAATACATACATAATTCTACCATGAGTGAAAGAGACAGACAGACAGACAGACAGACAGACAGGCAGACAGACAGATAGACAGACAAAAAGCTAGTATTGTTCATTTATAGATGACGTTAACAGCCTCTCCTGACTCTGCTGGTGGGAGGAGCCATCCGTACAGGGACAGAAAAACAGACAGACTTGCCATGATTGCTGCGGTTTCCTGGAAACGGATCACACTTTTAACCTTTTTTAAAGACGGCAATGTTTCATTAGAGAAAATGTATTGGAATAAGTCTCTCTTACAATAAGAGAAAAACGTTATTTGGCCTGGACTAGTTTATGGCTAATCTGCGCCTCATAAATCAACCCCTTAGTGCACTATAAATGATGAAGGTTTGAGCTGACACCTTTCCATCTCCTTCCTCCCATAATAAGTAAGTACGAGGCAAGGGAAATAACGGTACTTTTGCATTTCTTTATTTCAAATTGTAGCACAGGCCCCCATGTTGGAAAACATTTTGACGTGAGAGGATGCGGATCAGCGTGTCCCCTCACCTCCGGCTCCTGTCTGAGGCATAGCCGAGTGCGGGACACAAACACACCGTAAGACTAAAGCAGCCAAATCAATTAAAATCCTATTAAAGTCAGCACCATTACTGAGGTCATTACCAAGGGGGGAAAGACGCCTGATGATGATGGATCAAACAAGATCTAATGAATTCATTTATTCATTAACGGGGAGCTCTCATGCAAGCGCGGTAAACGCAATGTAATGAAACCGGAGAGAGAGAGAGAGAGAGAGAGAGAGAGAGAGAGAGAGAGAGAGAGAGAGAGAGCTGGGCAGTCTCTCGCCGTCCTTGCAGAAACATCAAACCTTGATACAGACAAAAAAAAATAATATGAATACGAAGCATGAATACGACATCAAAGGCAGCGCAGAGCAACATGGCTGCTGTTCAAGGGAGGTGGACGTTTTTTTTTTTTTTGGCCTCACAGAGGACAGCTGCTTTAGCTTTCAGCTGGGTCAGTCACACACACGCTGTATAGGTGTCAGTGTGGTTCAAGGGAAAGAGGAGAGAGAGAGGAGAGAGAGAGAGAGAGACACACACACTAGGAGTGAAAATAAAAGAGAGGAAGAGCGGAACTGTGGGCTCCATCGTGTGTTTCCCTGCTCCGTCTCCCACCAGTGGAGCTGTGATTAGGGAGCAGCAGACATTAGCGTTGGGTATCGATCCCTCCTCAGACGGCTCGGGGACCAGAGGCCAAGGAAATGACAGAAACATGCTATGGAGCTGCCTCAGCCTCACCCAGATGCACAAGGGGGGGAGGTGGGGTGGGGGGGTGGGGGGGTAGAGGGATGGAGGAAGGCCATATCAGAGCAGTCATTTAGCTTTAACCAGTGTGTGTGTGTGTGTGTGTGTGTGAGCGCATGAGAGAGAGAGAGAGAGAGAGAGAGAGAGAGAGAGAAAGGGAAGAGGCCACAGAGACATTTTGCATTTGTTTGCATTTGTTTGCATATATGCAAGCACTGGCCTGGTTTTAAATGGAGGCTAAAACTGGACTGGACATTTTCACATCTCACCCCTATCTCCCCTCACCATCTCTGCTCCTCTTCTGCCTTGGCACGCCACACTGGCCGGCAATCAATACACGTTGGATCAAATGAGAGATGAGATCTTTACACTGTGGGCGAGATAGGATATTGTGTTTAGTTCAGGAATACAGGGCTATAATCGAGACACAGTCGCACTCCCTTGGCAGGGTGACTTTCATTGCCACGAGCAAGATCTAAAACAGTGAGATTGCTGGATACCCTCGACATCAAGTAGGATTTTACTTGTCAAAATAAAAGCGAGATGTAGGCATTTGAGTAGCAGGCGGTGGCTGGATCTGGGGAGTCTAGAGCTGGAGAGAGAGAGCGGATGTGGATTTAGGGATGGGTTAAGGGCGGATGCCTGGTCAGGGGCTGAGGCAGACAGAAGGGGGGGGGGGGTTAGATGAAGAAGCACAGGCGAGATGATTGGATGTGACAGGAGCAGTGTCCTCCTCCTCTACAGCACCGAGTGTCTCAAATGAAAATCTATATGGCATGACGCTGGCAGCAGACCGCCAGAGGCTAGCAGAGACCACTGGTCGGCTGAACACCACTGGACCAGGGCACGCACACGCACACGCACACGCACACGCACACGCACACGCACACGCACACGCACACGCACACGCACACGCACATGCGCACACGCACACACACACACAGGCAGATATATAGCAGAGACAAAGATGGAAAAAAAAATAAAACAGGCACTCAATCTAACCTGTAATATTGAAATACTGAAATATTGATGCGACTGAAAGCACCACTCGTACCACTGCTAGAAGAATAACATTTAATTATTACTTAACTAATAATCAATAACATCATAATGAAACAGCATTTTGAGAGCACCTGGTGAAACAGGATGTTGGGGCGGGACACACTGGGAGGGATCATTCAAAAGAGGGGAAGGTGTAAACCAATGGGATATTCGTTAGGGAAAGAAAGGCAGTTTTATTTGATGAGTGGAGGGGCGGGATTGTTTAAAAATCTGTAATGGTATTATTGGTTGGAAATGTTTTGTATGCCTACTAGTACACCATGAAGTAACCACTAAAAGAGTTACCATTTTCCATATAAAAGTAATAAAAGTAATTATATATATATATATATATATATATATATATATTTATTTATTTATTTATTTTTTAAATATCAAAATACCATAAAATAAAAAATATGATATATTTATTTGTAATGTATTGTTAAATAGGTATTATATTATATATTATATGTATATATTATATCATAGAAAATTTGCTAACCAGGTGAAAAAATAACTTTTCATTTCATTGTGACTTTAAAAATAAAAGGTTTATTGAGCTTTTTGAGCATTTGTGTCATTTTGCATCACTATAATCACTATAAAGCATGACTTCCCGTTGGCTTATTACTCGATTCTCTAAATCAATAAATCCACTGCCACAGAGTCATAAGTTACTTCGCTACAGCCGAGGAGCAGGACGTGCAAAGCTAATGCATCTGCCACCGGCGGCGACCTCGATGACCAAACCCTATCTGGACTGTCGCTGCAGACGGCCCTGACCGCGGTCCCCTGCGTCTGGCTCCGCAAACACAGCGAGCAGCCACGAAACGGTAAACAGAGAGAGACTCGGCTGAACCACCGGGCGATGGGACGTCTGCCAGAGTCAAACGTGTGTTGTCCGGTTTGTTTGGCAGGCCTCGTAAAAAGTCCTTTCTACGCTCATAAAAGTTGCAATTGAAAAACCTGCCACTGAAATCACTCTCCCATGCTAAATCTTGGATCAGTGTGTGTGTGTGTGTGTGTGCGTGCGTGCACATGCATTTGTGTGTGAACGTGCACGCGTGTGTCTGCTCAAGCTCAGGGTATGATGTCACACACCAAGTTGTAATTAGTGGTCTCATTAATATACTGGGCGGCGTGTGAGGCGAAGAAAGACAACACAACACTATGACCACACACACACACACACACACACACCATTGACCACTCACATCAGCCCCGCATCGGAGAAAAACATGTTTATGCATTCCATTCACAGAAGAAATGCAATATCCTAATTGCAAACCCCAAAATCAGTAAATAGTGATTAACTCTTATTGAATCGAGCGCAGTCTCATGGTTTCATTTTCTTTAGAGCTCCTCGCCTGCTGTTTCCTTTATGAGCTATTTTTGCAGGGCATGAATCACAGGTATAGTTCTCAACCCAAGCCCCCCTGGTTTCTCCCCAGGAGATATAAACACACACACACACACACACACACACACACACACACACACACACACACGGTTATAGAAGAGCCTTTGGTTGATGTGCGGTAAACAGACCGAGTACACTCTGTCCATGAACTTCTGGCGTACGATTAATGACTGACATGAGAGAGGAGGAAGCAGTGGGGCAGAACGCTAAACACTGGGTCAGTTTCCTCCGTGCATGAGAGGGACGACGCAGGAAAAAGGGGAGAGACATGGAGGAGAAGGAGGTTAGGTGGGGTCGGAAGGATGAAGGAGGAAGAAGGGGAGGTTCTAGAGGAGAGGGAGGTGAAAGGGGTGAGAGGAACAGAGGAGAAACGAGAGATGGAGGAGGAGGAGGAGTGAAAGGAACCGAGGAGAAGAAGGTAGATGGGGGGGGGGGGGGGAGGTCCAAGGTGAGAGGGAGGGATGAAGGAGAAGAAACGAGGGAGGAGAGGAGGTAGAGGAAAACCCTGGAGGGGCCCTGCTGCATCGTTCTGCCTGGGTGGTGTGAAAGATGAACGTGAGAGTTGGTTGTTGAAATTATGGGATGTAAGTGGTACGAATGATAGGAGGGCCGCTGAGACTGAAACTATATGGACATCTGAGTCTCTCTTTCTGCCTCCCTCACACACACACACACACACACACACACACACACACACACACACACACACACACACACAACCTCAGTGGTCAGGCTGAGACCAGTGGTGGCTAAGGTTGCCATGGCGACATCCCACCAGAACGGTAATTACAATTAACATTCTCTCTCTCTCTCTCTCTCTCTCTCTCTCTCTCTCTCTCTCTCTCTCTCTCTCTCTCTCCCTCTCTCTCTCTCTCTCTCTCTCTCGCTCACCCAAGCCCTCTGCTTGGCCCTTTTGTATTACAGCTAAATAATCCTGTCTGGAAACAATGGAGACAAACAGAGTTATTTTCATCAAAAGGTAAAAGGCTGTTTTCTGTTTTCCCACACTAATATGTTGGTGTTATCAGTATTGGAAAAAAATGAAAATGTAATGTGCAATGTATTGTTGAGGAAAACAACCTCATGCTCAAACACACACAATATTGTCCTGTGCTTCCAGACTACATTGACACGGCTACCAATAAATATCAATCACAGAACGTTGCGTATTGCACCTGTGAAATAAAAGAGCGGTGAAAAGCGATAAAAGGGTGAGTTACGCGTGTGGGTCGGGTCTTTGACGTCACCGCCACTTATCTCTCAATCGCAGAGAGAGAGAGAGAGAGAGAGAGAGAGAGAGAGAGAGAGAGAGAGAGAGAGAGAGAGAGAGAGAGAGAGAGAGAGAAGCGAAGAGGACAGGCAGGGAGAAGCACACTGCTGCAACAGGCCCTCAACTTTACAAGGCTGGAAAAAGCAGCAACTCTGTCATGGTGTCACAGTCTTGTGCAGGAGTCACCGAGAGAGAGAGAGAGAGAGAGAGGAAGGGAGGGAGGGAGGGAGGGAGGGCGAGAGAGATAGGATGACAGAGAGGAGGGAAAGAGACAAAAGAAAACATTCCTTTGTTTATCTGACATTGATTTAACGCTTAGAGAGCCGCTATGGAAACAAGCTATCCTTTTCAACACAAATACAACCTATAAATCTGTTGTGTGGCTCCAAGTCCACCGACTCCATGTAATTCTTTTAAGTCAACAATCTATTGTCCATTTTTTTTTTGGGTTAGGTTCCAAAATTAAACAAGGGGATTGAACTGAAACGCACCAAAGTCCCACTAGTGACACGTTTGCAGCAGCTGCTATACTTTATATATATATACTCTATACTATAAATGATTGTAGCACTAATGCAGGATTTCTGAAGAGGACCTTCTATCTCACAATACATGTAAATACTGTAGGATGCAATTAACGGAATTAATCTGCTAACGGAAGCGAACACGAAAGATGAACATGTGATGCATGTGGACGTGCATACGGGAAGCTCGTTGTTGTTGTTGTTGTTGTTGTTGTTTCCGGGTTTCATCTTGCCTGAAGCAGACGGAAGGACTGAATGAAGAGGTGTTCAGAGAGCCATCGAGTGGCTGACGTGGAAGCGAAGGAGAGAAGGAGTTAGAGAAGGGAACAAACTGAAAAGGGGGCGACGAGTGAGAGGAGGAATGTAGGAAACAAAGAGACAGAAGAGGAGGTGAGGGCTGAGAGGCAGCGAGGAGGGAGAGGTGAAGGAGGGCGGGAAGGTCAGAGACAGAAGCCGCTCTCGTGGTCACTCTCACCTCTTTCATCTTGGCAGCTATAGGACGGGGTGTTATGTGTGATGTGCATTGCCATAGATACGCTTTCCAGTCATGCAGGTGCACACACACACACACCTCCTCTACAGTGTACACATTAGGGATTCAGAAGTCTAAGAGATAGAAAAAGGGCCCGCTACCCCCGCCGACCCACCGCCCCTGCAGTCACCTCAACCCTCCTTCGCCAATTCCCTGGATCATTATTTCATTCCACCTCCCCGCCACCCCAGCCAGTCAAATCATCTCCACAATAGATGGAAGAGTCAGAGAGCATGTCCTGTGTTATTCCCATCCAGCCCAGTGGGTTTGATCATGGCTAAAACCCTTAGAGAGCCTGGGCCCCTGACGCCGAGATACAACAGGAGAGGAACCTGGAGGAATACAAAACGTTGCCGCCCGACAGGCTTATAGCAGCTGCTGGTCTCACCTGTATCGGCTCGGATATGGATTCAGCTTGGTTTTCTTAGAAATGATACGATACTTTATTGATCCCCGCGTGGAAATTCTCTGTCAGCTTTACCCCCTGTGCCGGGGTCGGCTACAGAGCAGCACCCCTGGATTCAGGGTCTTGCTCAGGGACACTTCAGCAAGGCTTGTGACCAGTTTTAGTCGTAGTTTTATGAAATAGTGTTATGTTACCGTTCTTCCTGTATGGGGTGTCATTGACTAAATACGCAGCAGAGAGTCCGACAGTACGCTACAAAATAAAGCTCTTTGTCAACTATGTTCTCTGGCCGTGTTACTTGCAGCAGTAAATCACAGACGAGGCATATTTCCCGAACTCCTACGATAATTCACTCCAGTTGACTTAGCTAAATCAACGCTATTTGGCTCAGAGTGTCTGTGTGAACAGCAGCCAGTGGGGGATTTTGTATTTTTAGTAATTCCATAGAGTCTTTATGGGTTTTCTCATGCTGCTGCCTCCTTCAGATGCTGAGAAGATCTCTCTAAGGGCAACAACACAGCACGGCTCGATTCATTCCACAACATCAAATGGCCGATGCACAACATACAGTTAAATACGAAGCCCTGTAAACGTGGTGCACAGCGGGGGGGGGGGCTTTTAAATATGGGCACCCAGACATGCACACGCCGACAAACACACGCTAAATCTGCTATGCTGTTCAAGTACAAACTCACTGCTTCGGCTTACTGGAGCAAATCATTCAGGGGGGAAAAAAAAACGAGCCAAACTGGAGCGGGAGCGTCGCGCTAACGGAAAACATAGTTTCGTACGGTTTTATTTCAGATAAAAACATCAAAAGGAATCTGCGTCGCACTTTGTGAGGGTTCATTTCCCGTGCTGGAAACAAAGCACCGGAGCCGTACGGTGTTTCCAAAGTGCATTGATTTCCCCCCCACCCGGTCTGCTCCGTCCCCCTTTGACGTTGCACCCAGACCTCGTAGAGCGCAGAGCCAATATAGAGGATGATGAAAGTGAGGGATGGCCTTGTGACCTCTGAACCCTCTCTGATGTATGTCTCTGCCTATCATTGCCGTATCCTCCACTGCTCTACTCTGCTCTGCTCTACTCGATCCTGCTACACTCTGATTGGTTCTCTTCTCTCTTTTGTTCCTGTCTGCTTTACTCTGTTCTGCTCTTCTTCACTCACCTCCATCCTACTCTCCTCTACCTCTGCTTTGCTCCTTCGTGCTCTGCTCCCAGCCTTGGCCTCCTCTGCCCTGCTCTGCAATACATCACTCTCCTGTATTAGGTTCCACTGTAGGATCTGGGGATGAGGAGGGCACGCTCTGTCAGTGCCACCAAAGCCCCCCAAGACTATTCTCCTGAAACCCACAGGAGCGTGAACCTGTACAGAAAACACACATTATCCTCCCACCACGCGAGAAACACACACACACACACACACACACACACACACACGCACACACACACACACACACACACACATCTGATCCTCCCTCGCTGTGTTCGAGTGGGTCCCATTTGGAATTGTAAGAGCAAATAAGGCAGTGCTACTTATTTGCTTCAGGGCTTTTGAATAAAATTCATTTCTGAAAGGAGAACATTTTGGCAGCATTCAAATCAGATGGAGGTTTAGAGCGAAGATATTTCATCATGCATCTTTTCAATATTAGCACCAAATATCTTTCCAGAAAAAAAATAAGCTTGTTTTGGGGTTTACCTCGAAAGAATAGCATTGTACTAACATGATATTGTGTGTGTGTGTGTGTGTGTGTGTGTGTGTGTGTGTGTGTGTGTGTGTGTGTGTGTGTGTGTGTGTGTGTGTGTGTGTGTGTTTACTTTGTTTGATCTGCTCACATTGTTAGGGAAGCTGCTGAACTCCTTGACCCTCACTTGCCTGACCGTGTCAGGGTCTGCTACCATCACCGCTGGGGTCCGGCCCAAATTGGTATCTGAAGCATAACAAATGGAGTGTGAGACAAAACACACAAAGGCATGCAAGCACATTAGGGTTTGACCAATATGGGTTTTTGAAGGCCAATACTGGTTTTGATTTTTTTCTATTGCAGTTGCCAATAACAGATATTATGTGCTGATATTAAGTATTTTCCCCATCTGTAGACTTGTATTCTTGCCTATGGAACAGCATTTAGACCATCATGGGACACTAAAGCTCTCCACTGAATCCCATGCAAAAGAAGAAGTTATCAGCTTCTTATCAGCTTCATCTCAATGGTAGGAGAAACTCTGGGATACATTCCCCCCTTTAAACAATATTCAATAAAAGTGCAATATTGCCCCCCTGACAACAGCATGCCAGTCACACACAGTGGTCATACAGCTGGCCTGCGGAGATAATGCTCAGTGCTCATACTGTCTCTTAAAAACACAAGGGATCCTGGGAATCTAGAGGGAGAGCAGCCAATGAAAGAAGGTCAACACTAGTCAGGAACAAATGGCTCTGGTCGATAGCAGCTTTTTAGGTATCTCTCTTTCCCACTTTGTTTCTCAGTTGAATCATTTATCTCACGATAACACACACAAACAAAGAGCAGTTGAGTCTGTAAGGTCCCTTCTTCTATTCAGGAGTGAAAGGTGTAACAAGTTGAAGCCGAACTGAGGGAAAGGCTGAATGTGACTCCTGATCGATGTAGATCATTTGGCCATCAAGTATGAAATAAACTGTTTAATCTGA
Organism: Hoplostethus mediterraneus; assembly: GCA_034670385.1. Lineage (NCBI taxonomy): Eukaryota > Metazoa > Chordata > Actinopteri > Trachichthyiformes > Trachichthyidae > Hoplostethus > Hoplostethus mediterraneus. The sequence goes on along the minus strand of JAXDDW010000003.1, from coordinate 3,767,163 downwards.
AACATTCTTCAGTTTGATACCTGCGAATTATAGTTACTTTAAGCTGCAGCGGCGCGGGTACTGAGTGCATTGGGCATTAAATGGAGGTTAAAAGGTAAGAAAAGATTCCCTCTACTCACAGGAGCTCCTGCTTGTTAAGAGCCGATTTAATAAGAATCAATTTCAGATGGAGAATGAGAGTAAGAAAAGAATCTGAAATGTGAAGGTCATTTATTACAGCAGCAATAACTGGATCTGAAATCTAGGCAAATAACAGTGACAATGAATTTGAGGAAGGATGGAGTTTAAAAGCTTCTTTTTCACAGCCAAGGTGAACGAGCGAGTACTCCGGAGGTTTTGGGAGCAGCTTGGAGGTGCTAGATGTCCGGAGGTGTCTGGATGGTGGAAGCCTTCGCAGGCTAAGTCCATCTTGAGCCCTCTGGCCACGGCTTGGATTCACAGTTATGGGGGAGCAGCGAGGCTGTCAGTACTGATTTACACAACCGTGCTCTTCCATGGCCCTCTGCAGCCACTGCCCTCTACCGCTGGCGGGCCCACACACACACACACACACACACACACACACACACACACACACACATACACACACACACACACACTATGGATCAAGAGCTCTACTTCTAGAAAGAACTGACAGTTCCCACTGACCCGACCCAACCTTCAACCAAAATCAGCGCATCCTGCTCATGTTACAATTACAGCGCAGGTTATCCTTTCAGGTTCATTAGACACAGCAAACATGAAAGACGTGAGTTTACTGGTACAAATGCACCAAACCTGAATCACTAAAATGAAACGTTCATTCCAATATAAAAAGCCATTGTGTGTCCCTGTGTATGGTTACAGCTATCACAGTGCAGCTCCTGAATGCGTCTCTGCCACGGCTAGCTTCATTTAGTAACAACAATCATCTGTAATGTGACTGCTGATTGAAAAGCGAGGAGCTATAAGCCCTGGAAAGGACAAACCTCAGGGACAGTACGCTTTTTAACTAGAAGTCATTTATTTATTCCTTCAGTGGTTTATTGCTTGTGGAGTTATAATTCTTTCGGCTGCCACCTGATGATGATTTCACTCAAATAATAATAATTTAAAAAATCCATCTCGCCATTTTATTGATTCTTAAGAAATGGGGTTTGAAAGAATTTTTAATCTTTGAATGCTTTGGACTTTGATAGCAGATTTGAGTGTTCTTAGAGATGACAGCAGTTCAATAAATGTGCCATGAGCCTCTCTAGTTGTGAAAAGAAAAAAAAAAACCTACACAACTGAACTGGTGGATTACTCTCATTGAAAGCTGCAGTAATGTCTTCTGGCATATATCCCTGAATTCTGACTTAGTTCGTCCGGTCTTGGCACCAAATCCGGCCGTGGCAAACCCAATTTGCTGCTCTCATTCCTCCCCAACCTTTCTATTTTCTTTCTTCTTCCGAGGCGAAATGTGGAAGGAGGGACGCGAGCGAGCCTGTTCTCTTTGATGTGCTCTTAAGAAAGAAATCTGCCTTTCATAAGCACCCCTTCTTATCAACCCTGGGCTGATCAGGCGACACATCAGAGAACGTGCCACTTTAATATTCCCGACATGGGGGCTGTCATGGGGGGGGGGGCTGCTATCCACAATGCATTCTGATACCTGACAAATATCCTTACCAGACGTGTCCATGTAAAATGGTTCAGTGCAGAAAAAGATTATGTACATACGAATGAGTTGCATTCATTTCAACACATAACAGATTATCCCACCTAAAAGTGACGATATTATAGAATGGTATAGAATATTTCATTGTGTGAAATATTTCATTGTGTGAGACTTGAAATCAAGACCATGTTGTTTAGACCACCATGTAGAAAGGTCTGTTTTACTTCATCAGATCGTTGGAAACCCTGAAATAAAGTTAAAGAACAACATCAGGAAGGATAGCTACAGACCTTGAAAAAGACGAGCTTTCAATAAAAAGTAGGTAGCTAACTTATTTCACTTTTACCTCAAGCACTGGTTCTGCTCTTAGATGCTTGTTTAGGAAGGAAATGCACTTTTTCTGGTGACTAGTAGTTCTCTCTATGTTGAATGCACTTATTGTAAGTCGCTTTGGATAAAAGCGTCTGCTAAATGACTGTAATGTAATGAATGCAACAATACAAGAAGTTGACCACGTGAGGAACTATTCTTCCTCCTTATAATGGAATAATTCCCTGCTGGAGACAGACTGATATTCAGTCAAGGCACAGCCCATTGTTTTACTGTGAACTGCATAGCAGGTGGTGGTAGGAGAGAGTGGTGCAAGGTGACAGCTGAATTGATCTGTCTCACATGTCTCTACAACTCCAGAGTGTTTTACATGCCCATGTGAGAGCTGTATTTATGACAGATGACTGACAGCTTAATAAAGGAGCCGGCACTGGAGACCCATCTATGATCCCTGATCAGAAATGAACCCGTAGAGAAGAATGAAACAAGCCGAGAGAAGTTTATGCGTGTGTGTGTGTGTGTGTGTGTGGGTACACGTTTGCATACATGTGTGCACACATTCTGAGTGTGAGTGTCAAAGTTTGAAAAAGCAATTTTTTTTTTGAAAAAGCTTCCCGTGACTCATCTCCCTCTTGAGCCAACTCCATCAAATGAAAGAACCTCTTTCATCTTCCTCCAGCCCACTTGTTCATCAGCGCCTCAAAGAACCTCGAACTCAACAAACAAAACCCGCGGTGATGATGACGAAGGTCTCGCTTTCGATCTCAGCATTGATCTCAGGTATTGATCTTGTAGTCCAGGAATTTCAACTCGGGGGGGGGGGGGCGGGGGGGCGGGGGGGGGGCCTTAAGCTTCGGCTAGATTATACGTAAGTAATCAACCACTATTCATTTAACACACAACCAATAAATACAATGTGTTAATGTGAGGGGCCATGAAAGCCATTAAGTGCCTTCACAGCTTCTTATACCAGGAATAAGAGCCATTAAAAGAATAACACACTAATTAAGTGTTTCTTTATTGCTAAAATATAGTAGATCAAATTCAGTGTAAATGAAAATGTGTTGTTACATATTTGATAGAGCAACAGGATATTTTTCTCATGAGCTCAGTAATATTTTGTCCTGCGTATCTCTCAAGTGTTCACCCTCAGTGCAGAGTGTGAGCACGCATCTCTGTTTCCGTGAACGTGCTAATGTATGAGTTAGCAGCAGCAGCAGCAGCAGCAGCAGCGTCCTGTGCTCCGCGGTGTGTGATGAAGGTGTCTTTGTGATAGCAGATGTCTGCGACGGGCTCGCCGTGTGACGGTGGAGCTGCCAGGGAATTGATGGTCAAATGAAATATAAAGCAGCTAACCAGCCAGTCGACCTGCGAGCCAGTCAGTCAGCCGGCCCTAGCCAAGCGGTTTATCCACCCCGACACCGACGAAACCAGCCTGACAATCAGTCAGTCCGTCAATCTGCCAGTCGGTCGGTGAAAAAAAGGCAGTCAAAAAGGCATCGAGTCAGCCCGCCAGGCCGGCCCCGCCAGCCATGCATCCAGTCGATAAGCTCGCATGCTAGCCAGTCAGCCAGTCGGTTAGTCAGCCTGACAGCAGCCAGCTACCGCGAAACCCAGTCAGTCATCATGCTAGCAGCCAGCCAGCCAGCCAGCCAGCCAGCAAGTCAAGGTCAGCCAGCCAACCAGCCTACAGGAGCCAGCGGGTCCAAATTTAATAACCCAGCTTGCTCTCATTACGGATCATGGTGGGCTCTCAGTTGAATACATCAGGCCTGACCTCTGCACTGCTCCTGTAGGTGGGGTGTGTGCTTCTGAGTGTGTGTGTGTGTGTGTGTGTGTGTGTGTGTGTGTGTGTGTGGGTTAACGTCACGTGATCTCTAATCCCCGGGCGGCACACTGACAGCATCTCTGAGACGATGAAGACACACATACTGTACACCGGTGTTTCCCCTGTATATTTTTTTTCCCAACTGTGCAGCAGTTTTATTTCACCTCGAAACATTTTATTCATCATAAAAAATAAATAGAACGCCTGCCTCTTCAGTTAAATTTAGAGTAGAAATACAATTATTTTGCAAGTATGTTTAATATGGTGGGCAATGACACACACGGGGGAAACACTGCTGTACAGATTAAAGGAATTTAGAGCAAAGTGTATATTCACTTGCAGTCTGGGCTTTTGCTCTTGTACGTGGTAATTGGACACAAGAGAAAACGCCGGGTCTATAATGCACAACGTCAGTGGAAGTGATTTTAATTCAGTGTGTTCGATTTTCCAAGATAATGCAATCACATCTATCAAGACATCTGACGTCAAATTACAGACCAGACCATCACTTTCATTTTGAATCTGAAAGGCCAAACTGATTCTGGATCAGCGTCTCTACTAAGAGCCGGTGTGATGAGTACCATCCCAGGCCACTAGAGGTCAGTGGCTGGTAGAGCCAGTGCTTGGTGGGAGAGAGGGAGTGGGAACGCTGCCCCAGGCTTAGAGAAAGCTTTGTCTGAGAAGGAACTGGTTTGACCTTCTCAAAGACCACATAAGAACAGCTCACATACTGAGACTGCAAACACTCAAATGCAATTCACATCCAGTGGAGACTCGGCTACATATAGAAAGCATTGTTATAACCGGGTAATGATAACAAGTGCTTGAATGTGTTTGTTTGTCCTGGACCAGAAACTGTTCCTAGTACTGTAATAATACACAATAATTACATTGTTTTACGCTTTACCTGTTGAAAGTCCAACGCCTCCATCTTTTTTTTTGCCACAAAGAAGGAAAAGTGGAACAAGCTTCACTGCTGTTTTTTGAGAAGGGAAAAAAACCTCTCAATCGGGGCGGGGGGGGGAGACACAGCTCTCCACGGACTCCAGCGACCGCGGCCCGCCATTCACACGTCGATGTGGATAAAACCTCTACATGCCCGTCACACGATGGAGAAACGGGGCGAGGGAGAGACAAGAGAGGAGCTCCTTGGTTTCTCTCCGCCCGGCCCCGGCTGAATAGAGGCCTCCGGCTCACAAAGGAGGGCTTGTCTGTCGAGGTGCTTAGAAAGCGCTCAGGTCGTTGATATGCAGCCCACAGTTCGCCTGCTTTAGAGTTAATTAAGCTGCAGACACAGTTGGCAGGATGCCCCCCTGCCTCTCCCCTCATCCGCTGCCGGGCCCGGGCAGGCCTGCCACCAGCATTCCTACGGTCCTGCTCCCCTCAACCCGCGGTCCCGAAACACCTCGCAGCACCGCATCAACCCAAATCATCTCTCGTACCTGCAACATCTTGGCAATATCTCCGTGCTCCTCCTCTCCTTCTTTTTCTCCTTCTCTCTGAATCCCTCTTTTACTAATTCAAATGGCCTGGCGGGGTGTACCTACTACAACCCAAATCCTCTCCTAGCACCATATCAGCCAGACCAGTATTTTCTCTCTCTTCTCTTTCTAAGCACCACCTGTGATGTCAACGAGCATCTCCTCCATCTTCTCTTTCTCCTGCTCTCTGAATTGCTGCCTTTCCTTCTTTTTTCCCCCCCCATGTCCTTTATCTGCTGCTGTCACATAGAAGTTAGTTACCGCCACACACACACACACACACACACACGTGCATTTACACCTCTCTCTCCTGATTAATGTTTCATGCTCATAGTTGTGAAGGCAAAGAGGGCAGGCTCAATCAAACAGAGGACAGGCTCCCCCGCGGCCCCGCCACGACTCTAATTGTGGATTCATCACAGATAGAGCCGATCAATACGGCACTCTTGACACTCCACGCAACGCGGAATGATCTGAAGTTTGTCCTATCGGAATTTCTCTTACCAAGGGGGATTAGACACTTCCATTTGTGTCCGGGAACAGCGAGACCTCGCACTCAGCCACATTTAGGGTGGGAGAGAGAGAGAGAGAGAGAGAGAGAGAGAGAGAGAGAGAGAGAGAGAGAGAGAGAGAGTCCCCCTTTTCACCGGTCCCTGCTAATGACTCTCCTTTCTCCTCTGCTTTTGTAGTATGAGGCGCGCACACACACACACACACACACACACACACACACACACACACACACACACACACAACACACACACACACACACACCTACACACACAGAGGCTGCTGTGTCCTCTGCTTTAACATGACCTTGGTGCTCCTGGGGAGAGCTGGCTATGAACTGGTGAGGGGGTGAGAGAAGTCGGTGCCATTAAACCTGTGGGGGCTTACTGTAACACTCAGCTTTCCTCCGCTGCTCTCTGGCAGCGTAACACTGTAATAGTAGCTCTTTGGCTAATGTACTGCTGGGTATTCAGGGAACAGAGGGGGTGGTAGTGGGTAGTGGGTTAGCGGCTGAGGGGAACCAACACTGCGCAAAATACCCATCCGCCCGTTTAGTCTCGTATTCGGTCTAGTCTAGACTGAAGGCTAAGGAGGATCGCTCCACTAGTCCACTGATATTTTCACCTTTTTAATACGATTTTAAGATTAAATATTAGACTCAATGATTTGTTACGATTTATATTTTTTTTGCAGTGAACACCAGGGACAAATACTGACTAGTCACTGCTCTGGTTTCAGTGCACACGCTAGCGTTTGGTAGTACTTTCTAGCTCCTGTGCTCGTTTCAATGAACATCATCCAAAAAAGTGGCGATATATCTGCTGAGGGGTTGGAGGCTGCACGTTAAGAAAAGGTAAGGGTCAGAGGTGGTCCGGTACCCACCGAGGGAAGAGAAGGAGGTTCCTCCCTGGTGTTGAACACACATTTGAACTTGTACTTCTTGAAATTGAACAAATTGAATCATCTTCCACAGAGGCCAGATGGATGGGTTATTTTTTTTTCTGCAAGTGATAGACTTAGAAATGGTAGAGGAGCAGCAGCAACACCCTCTCAGTCTGTCACAGCCTCTGTCTTCCCCTGCCGTCACACAGCGAGGAGGATGCTCCGCTGCCGGCTTTGGCCAACTGCACTGGCCGAAGCTGCCAGCTCAGCGAGTCCACTCATTCACCTCTCTCCACTCCACTCACACAATGTTTAAAAATGAGACTTAAAAAAACAGATTTAATGTCGTCTTGTTAGTTTTGAACGTGCAGATTAAAGTTTCTGTTTCGGCTTCTCTTTTGACGCGTGCCTTGACTTGTCTTCTTGATCGTTTCAGTTTCGTTTCACTTCCAACGATTATAACCTTGGTGCAGAGGCACGTCATAGAAACAACAACGTAACGCTTGCATGTGGGTGCAATCAAACTGCGGTGTGTTGTGACATGAAATACATTATCTATGGAAACACATTTAACAGGCACAGCATGTTGTGATATACACGCACAAGCGGGCAAAGCATCTGGAGGACAAAAAGTTTGTTTGGCAACGTGCTCGACTTCTGGAGTGTGGCCCTTCAAATTAGGATAGACAAACTAAGCGCAGCACAACTCCAGGGAAGATATACAGCCGCCCCCACCCCCCCAAAAAATACACAGACATACAGACAGTAGTCAAGCCTGCCCTTGCCTTCGCGGGTCTGGTGGGTAGCATCATTAAAGCTCTTTACGCTAACCTTCGTCAGACCCAAACACTGCAGAATCGTTACGTACGCGAGGCTAGACCGCATGCATACTTCATCACAGCCAGCAGCCCTCCCACAGACTGCAGCTCAGCTAACACTCCTCAAGGAGAGACACTGACACCGGCAGCCCTGGAGAGTCTGGGCTGTTGAACAATAGACCAGCGGACCAGCAGCAGAGGGAAAACCCGGGGTTGAAAAATAATTTTTCTCACTCGCTTCAAGAGGAGTGAGGTTCTGCACCGACTGACGAAATGACTTGTTGCGATGGATATTTTATGAGAGCGCCGGGGAAAAGAGGCAGAGGGGGTCAGAGGGAGGGAGGGAGGGAGGGAGAAAAAAAAGAGACAGAAAGAGACAAAGAAGACTCAGAAGACACGGACCTACAGGCGTGCAGAAGCGCATAGGAAAAAAAAAAGAGGTAGAGACAGATTCAGAGAGAGGCAGAAGGTGAAGGGAAAAGGCATGGCTCTCATAACCAAGCAGGCTAATGTGTCTGCAGTGGGGAGCAACTGGGAGTCGTGCCCACCTCGCCCGGCCCTCGGAGTATTGATCCCCGAAATCACATCAGGATCTGCCCTGCCCCGGACGAAGACCCGTCCACATGCCAGCAAAACCTGGGCGCTGTTTCTGCAGGAATGATTTGTTTAACGTTATATGAAAACGTCTTAACTAAGAACTGTTCATGCACATTTTTTGTCTAATTTTTCAAAGCTGCCGTGTGAAATCACTCACAGGAGTAGAGGCATATTTTGTATGTTCAAGTGGGTAAATCGAGAAATCCCACGCGGCATCGAAAAACCTTCATGCCTTTGTCCCCATGGCAGAATCGAGGCCGGGTGATGAAATGAAACGTTATTAATTCAAGCGATATTAAACACGCCCACTCTCCTTTTTTCCCCTCCTTTTTTTACACATTCATCATAAAACTAATGCAATTATCAATACGGTTAATCTATTTGGCGGTCACGTGGCGCAAAGAAAGTCATTACTGGTGAGTCGTCTTTAATGAACAAATCTAATGAAGTGCAGTAACACGTTTGGAAGCAAGATTTCTCTCACCTTAGGGGGTAATATGCCTCCGTGTGTGTGTGTGTGTGTTTGACTTAAGGTCTTAAATGGTTTTGACATGGGTGAAACTCTTTGCTAAAGACAAAAGATTAGAAAGCAAAAGCGAAAAAATACGACGTAAGGGATTAGGGATTAGATCAAGCCTTCCACCTGGCGAAACATGTCGCCAAAGAACGGTCGCGGCCTGGGATGTTTGATTCCACGTCGCGATAGGATTGTATAGGGGCAGGCTGAATACCTAGGAGAGAGAGAGAGAGAGAGAGAGAGAGAGAGGGAGAGAGAGAGAGAGAGAGCAGAGGTGTCTCAGTGAGTGATGAATAAAAGCCAACGGAGTAAAGAATCCCAACCGAGATTACTAATCTCCTGGATGTACCGTCTGAGCAGCACCTCACATAAACACACAACATTATGACACTTGAGGGATTTATTTGCTCGGGGGAATGTAAAAAAAAAAAATCCCCCCAAGACTCCTAAAACCTCCAGCATGCATTATTCATGTGCATCGGCGCAGTTTCTGCTGACGTGCCGAAGTCCTTGGATGTGCAGGGACTCCTGTATGGGACTTTGTCTGAGGGGCATTATGGGATGTGGCAGGATGTTATTCAGTCATGTAATACGCCTCGGCCCCGTCTGGTGTCTGCGCTTTGGCTTTGCTTAAGAATTCCACAGAGAGAGAGAGAGAGAGAGAGAGAGAGAGAGAGAGAGAGAGAGAGAGAGAGAGAGAGAGCGGCTTCAGCGGTGGAGCAGCGAGAGAGGGGTGGATGTCCTGACCGATGAAAGGCCAATTACTGGATGGGTTTCCTCCCTGTGTGCTGCTGCCTCCAGGCTCGGTAGCTGGGAGGAGGAGGAGGAGGAGGAGGAGGAGGAGGAGGAGGAGGAGGACGGTGATGCCGTTTACAGACAGCAAATAAAGCTGCTTGACTAAACCACGCAAAGACTCAGACAACTTCATCCACACACACACGCACACACACACACACACACACACACACACACACACATCCTAAACACACGTACACAATGCAGCAATGCAATATCAGGTCATACTTGTGGAAAACTCACAGATTTCACATCTTTCTCAAAAACCCGGCAGCTATCGAGAAAAAGCTGTGTGACGTCGCAGCTCGACATAAAACTACAGCCCTCCATCATCTCCAGCAGGACCCCCCCCCCCTCCCTGCCCCCCCGCCCTCTCCGATTCTGAAATCTAAAATAGCTTTTACCACCACCGACCGACCGACCACTCCATCCCTTAATCTCTTCAAGGAGATCCATTACCATATTAATAATGAGACGTGAAACCGGTCGTAGATTAAACCCGGCAATAAAGCAGCCCGCCGGGCACTTTAATGACAGTGTGGTAATTATAACTGTATGTGTCAGATTTGACAGACAGCCCCCCCCCCCACCCCCCCAAACACACACATACACACACACACACACACACACACACACACACACACACACACACACACCTATCCAGTTCCTGCTTCTGCCTCCATGCGTTAAATACAGCGCATGGCCTGCGTCACAAACACACGAGACAGACAGCCTAGCTTGTATTGCTAATTGCTAACTGCTAATTGGCTGTAAGGGAAATGTGGGCTGGTGTGTCAGAAAACCAGTATAGAGGTTGACCAAGCCGGTGATGGCGGAGGAGAGGCTTCAATACCACACGTATTTGACCCCATCTGCACCCTCAGGCTTCGTGCACAGCAGCGTCTCCCTCACATATTGGTGAAACAAAATACCAGACACACACCAGACACACAAAGACTCTCCAAACTGATAAAGTATTAAAAACTGCTCATTTTTGTAGTTCCTCTGCTCGACCTACAAACAACCTAAAGAACCTGACCGCCATTGCCTACACGATGTTTAACAACGCTGCAAATTTCTCCCTGCAAACAGAAAAAGCTGCAGAATGTGATGTTGATGTAAACTCTCAGCAGGAGCGCTCATTAAGTTATTAAGCTGTAAAACCCCACATATAAAGTACCATACCGTTTACCGCTGCTCTGTGTGTGACACTAAGCCGCCATTGTACTCCATGCATTGTGTTCTCGCGGCTTTGAGTGACACAGCGGTTGGCGTCTAATGTGAGCGTGAGCGCCGCAAAACCGGGTGAGAAACGATGTTTGTTGTTCCCCCCGTTGCCGTGGCAGAGAGGGCTGCGAGTGTGTGTGTGTGTGTGTGTGTGTGTGTGTGTGAGAGAGAGTGAGCGAGAGAGTGAGAGTGTGAGATAAAGACGTTGTTTCCCTTGTTTCCAACGGCAGCCACGTGCCGTTCTTGACTTGGATCGGAGAAAAATCAACAACTGCAAGGCCATGCAAACATTTACGGGCTGAGAACAAGCACAGTTGTGTGTGTGTGTGTGTGTGTGTGTGTGTGTGTGTGTGTGTGTGTGTGTGTGAGAGACACAAAAATATCAATTGTAAACAGAGAGAGGCGTAAACAGGCAGCGTCCGTACACTGTAATAGACTGCTCCATGCATAATAACTCTGCAACTATAAGTCAGGCTAGAGCTCAATAAATAATGTGGGTAGCACAATAATGTGGGTAGCACGCAGCAGTTGTGAGGTAAAAGGAAGTGTGTGTGTGTGTGTGTGTGTGTGTGTGCGTGCGTGTGTGTGTGTGTGTGTGTGTGTGTGTGTGCTTGACTGCTCCTCTTGCCAGTCTCAGCAGATGGAAGCTCAGTCTATCAGTCCATAACACAACCTCTGCAGTACCATCTCTGATGGCTCTCCAGGAGAGAGAGACACAGACGCAAAGAGGCAGAGAGAGAGAGAGAGAGAGGGAGAGAAAGAGGAGAGAAAAAGCTGAGAAAGTGAGGGGAGTAAAAGATAAAACTAGAACGAGGACGGGGGGGAAAAAAAGGACAAACAACCTGTTTGAAAAGGTCTCCGGCGGGGGGTCCGGCAGGCCGCCTCCTCATCAGCACCGCTAAGTCACGCACATAAACCGCCCCCAATACATGTGTGTCTTTACCTTTAGGAGTGTGTATGTCTTTGTCTTTAAGTGTGTCTTTACGTGTGTGTGTGTGTGTGTGTGTGTGCGTGTGTTTGATTGACTGAGTGTGAGTCACTGTCACATTCTGAGCCGTTCTCCAGCGAGCGGCGGCAGGAAGGGAGGCAGGCAGGTAAGCCAATCTGTACTGTGTTCTCATTAACCGCCTGTGGATGCACAGTGAGGTGGATAAAAAGACAGAGTGAGAGCGAGAGAGGGAAAAACAAATGGAGATAGGGGGAAGGAGGCAAGTAAGAGAGAGAGAGAGAGAGAGAGACAGAGAGAGATGGGCAGGGAGGGAGACAGAAAAGAGAAACAATAAGACGGAGAGGAGGAGGAGGAGGAGGAGGAGAGAGATTTATAGTCCAAATCCTGGAGGTGAGAAAAGGGTTGTCTTCTCTCCGTTTGTGGAGCCGGAGAGAAGAGGAAGGGAGCTTAGCTGGTTGTTCAGTGTGTGTGTGTGTGTGTGTGTGTGTGTGTGCGCCTGCCTGAGTGTGTGTGTGTGTGTGTGTACTGCAAATGGATACACACTGGCACCCTGGGTAAAACCTTGATTAGGATCTTGCTGGGTAGTCCACGCCAGGATCGTTAAAGATCTTTAAAGAGACTATCAAGACCTTGTTTAGGATCTTTTAAGATCCTGCAGGATCCGGGGGAAGATTTTTTATCAGGACATGCACAGGCATACGTGCACGTGTATGCCTGTGTGTGTGTGTGTGTGTGTGTGTGTGTGTGTGTGTGTGTGTGTGTGTGTGTGTGTGTGTGTATATGCATGTATCCCAGCCCATCTGTACGTCTTTATTGAGGGGAGTAATTGAGTGGTGGAGGACAGGGCTCAGCACCCCAGGGAGCCAGCTGGAGTTATTGAGGGATGAGCAGTCTGCCTCTGGGAGCCAGCATCTCTCTCTTACTCTCTCTCTCTCTCTCTCTCTCTCTCTCCTTCTCTCTCAAAACAAGGCATGAGGGGTGGGGGTGGAGAGACTGAGGGAAATTGGGAGGGACGGAGAGAGAGAGAGCGGGAGAGAAAAATGAGCAGCAAACCTCTCTGGGAGATGCATCTTCTCCACTCACACAAAGCGGGAGGCGAGGGGGGGAGGGGGGGGGGGTGGAAGGATGGAGGGAGGGAGGGAGGGATGAGAGGGAGACGGGAGGCAAGCCTCTGGGATCTGCGTCTACTCCAATAAGACAATACAGTTGGAGTGGGATGGGGGGAGGCGGGGGGAGGAAGTGGGGGGAGGCAAACCCACCTTAATCCACTTTACACAGCGTTTTATTTGCAGGACAGTTTCGCTTTGAGGCTGACATGAATGTTTATGACCCAAATTCATCGGATAGTAAGGAGCATCAAACTGACGATGGCTCATATAAATTAATGCTTTTTCCGAAAACATTATTGATCTTTTTGTTTGTATCGGTGGTTGTTTTGACTCATAATGATCGCTGAATGGAGGTCAGGGTTTTACCTCCCTTTTTATTTACCGCTCCATCACCGAGGGGGGAGGGGGGGGGTGGGTGTAGCTGCTCAAGAGGGATGGGAGAAATAGGAGAGATGTATTATGAATTGAGAAGCAGAAAGAGAGGAATGAGTATGGGGAACAAATGTGTGAAAAATGGCGCGAGGTAGAGAGGAGAGAGAGGTTAGAAACTGAATTAGAGGAGGAGAGTGGCATGAAGAGATGGATGGAGAGATAGAGGGAGCGGAGGAGGGAGGGAGAATAATGAGGAGGTATGGTTGCATATTGTCTGGGGGGGGGGGTGTTGTGTGACTGCCTCATGCGCAGACCTCACCTGTGCACACACTCACACACACACACACGCAACCTCGAGGCGACTTCACCTGAAAATGAAGAGGAACATCTAGTGACGCGTGGAAACACCACCGCACATAATAGAGGCACCCTGAGGAAACTGCTCTGCCAGGACTCGCCACGGACACAAAGTCTCTCTCTCTCTCTCTCTCTCTCTCGCTCTCTCTCGCTCGCTCTCGTCAGGGGGACTGAAAGCTGGAGCCTTAGTTGGCGAGTGGGATCCTTTTATCGGGCTGCAGCTGAGATCTGATCCGTCTGGGATCAGGATGCAGGGTCTCAATTAAGCACACCTACATGGGCCCACAAACCAGACACCAGGGCCCTCGATGGCCAAACGTTAACATTAACACACATCAGTTGAAATAAAATAGTTACTTTTTATTTCTAATAATAATAATAATCTATTATTGAAGGAGAAAAAATGTACATAGAAAATACGAAAACACACAATATGAGACAATAAATGCAACATGTCTGCTGCGATCCAGGCAGACAACCTAGAAAATGTTCAGTAAACAAAAGTCTCAGTCAAAATGGAGTTTTATTGCTGTCATGTGTGTTTTCTATCTCAGCCACCCACATAAGGCCAATTTAAGGTGCCATATAATTACACTCAGTTTAGCGTGATTCTCTACAGTTTCACTTCATAAATAATCTGGCATGATGACTGATGGGTTGCCAAGCTTGCGAGAAAAAAACCCCACAAACAATATTACCAGCCCACACGCAATCACAGGGTTTTATAATATTAGCGTCGGCTTTCCGCTGTGATCGACTGTGCAGAGTGATATGTGACAATTTAAAAAACACCTACACGCGCAGCGGCGGTGTTATGCACTTAGGAACTCCGGAGGGAAGCCGCATCCCTCGTTTGCTAATGATATCACTTCAACTCCGTATCAGTTGAAACTGTAACACCCTGAAAAAAAAGAAATGGATACGGGATGAAAAAGGCAAAAACAGTTCTGTAAATCATCCCTCCACTTCCTTGTGAAATGTTTCTCGGTATCAAAGAGCTCTCTCAGACTGCAGGCGTGTCTGTAAATCACACAGGGAGGAGCAGAGATGTTATAATTGCTTTTGCGATGCCTGTGATTCCCTGCCGGATTATCCATGACATAGCTTATTGCTTTTTTATTGTTAAGTGCCTCGTAAAAAAAAAAAACGGCATCGATATGTGACCATTGATTTGTGCGCGGCTGGGTAAGCACGAGTGAGTGTCTCTCTCTCACTCTCTCTCTCTCTCCCTAAGAGGTCAGGGGGGCCTATTGTATGTACAGTGGAGGGTTTTGGCAACAAGGCTGGACTCAGGTGTGGGGGAGGGCTGTCCTTTCTGTGCAACATGTGTTTGCACAATGTGTTACACCTGTGCTGAACCTGTTGAATATACCCGGGGGGTGTTTTCTCTGTGGGACTGTAGATCACAAGACCGGTTTATTCCGCAAAGAAGAAAGTTGAATGTGTTTTTGCTTTTGTTCATGTTCAGGGGGATGGATGAGTATGGTGTGTTGAGGGGGGCTGTGTGTGCTGTTGCAGTGTTGCTGGTTGCAGTGTGTGCTGTTGTACGCCATATGTATTGCTGCTCTGTCTGTGTACGCCTGGTGGGGGTGAGAGTAGGGGTGTGGGAGTGAATGCGCTTTGGGTAGTATGAGTGTTTTTTTGGTTGTTTTTTTAAAGTTTTTGAGCAAACTGTGGCTGTTTCCTGGTTTCTCTCTCTCTCTCTCTCTCTCTCTCTCTCTCTCCCCAAAGACAGGGAGGGAGTGTACAGGGGCGATCACATGGAGAAGAGGATGCCAGCTTCAGACCCCCATGCTGCCATACTGAGACACAAGGCAGAATAAATTGATGTGTCCAGATGGGCAGGTTGGAGAGAGAGAGAGAGAGAGAGGGAGAGGGATGAAGGGATGGAAGAGGGAGGGAGGGAGGGAGGGAGGGAGGGTGGGAGTAGAGAGAGGCATGAGCCCCCGTGCTGCATGGTGCTGACTGCGGAATACAAGGACAGCTGTAGTATCACTCTGGTTGCATGTGAGCGAATGTGCTTGAGCGTATATGTGTGTGTGTGTGTGTGTTGGAGTGGGAATACGTGACGTGTCCGTGAACGCACCGTGGAACATCGTATATAGCAGCGTAGAGCCCATTCCCAGGACTTGACTGGTCATGGGACACACACACACACACACACACACACACACACACACCCAACACAAACAGACACTGGCTTATCAGAGACAGCAGAACATTCCTCTGATTAATAAGCTACAGTACTGCAGAGTCACAAGCCAAACGAACCGGCCCTAACTCACTCTGGCTGACCGAGAGTCCCATAAAACAAAAACAAAAAAAATCTTAACATCTTAAATCTGAAATCTTTCTCATGTAAGTTAATGGTCACCATGTTGTTGATGGCTTTAGTGCTGATATGCCTTTGGGAAACCATGACCAGCCCAGCTTGGCCTATCCAGTCAGTAAGGAGCCAAGCCCAGAAAACCCTCCGTTCCTCCCAGTCCTTTATCTTCCAACAACCCGGGAGGGGGGGGGGGGGCAGTTTACTCCCCATAAAAGACTAGATGTTATTCATTACCGCAAAAGAGCTATCCTCATTACAGAGACGTGTTCTTGTGTGTGTGTGTGTGTGTGTGTGTGTGTGTGGGGTGTGCGCGACTCAGCGGGGGTTTATCTCTGACGTATAGCTCATAGCTCTGCATGTCTAGCATTCCTCGGTGTCACATCGTCTGTCGTCTAGCGCCATCAATCAAGAGAACCCATTGTGCCTCGCAAAAAAAAAAAAAAGCCAATGAGCTGCATCAATAACTCAGCCTTCACTCCCCGCTCCGTGAGCATGCACCTAACGAAGCGGCGTCTCCCTGCACACAGAGAGAGAGAGAGAGAGAGCTGGAAATCAGAGGGAAATAAAACAAAAGTAAACCGGGATGTCCGCATTTTGTCTCGTCTTAAGTCGGAGCTGGAGATGGAGGCCGCGAGAAAGAGCGAGAACACGTGAACACGCTGATCACGGAGCGTCTTTTTGGTGCTTTTGCTGACTGTAACTCATTCAGTCTAGTACCCGTGGCCCCCAAAGGGCCGACAACAGAGAGAATTGGGAGCAAATAATGGTCGCGTTCACTCCTTCAAAACATCACACACGGCAGCATCGCCGCATTGTTCTCCCCTCAAGCGGCCCTTCCTTTCCAATAAGGCCACATATCACTCCCTGGTCCCCATTAACCCAGGGACTCAGTCCAAACCCAGAGCTAGCGCTAACTGGAACTGGGGGAAAAAAAAAAAAAAAATGCACGTTCATCACTCGGGGACCTCCCCGCTACCGCCATTAACCCGGTGCTAAGACCATTATTTAAACGCTGAAAGCAGAGCCATTGATTTGGAGCAAACGCAGTGGCAGCGCTCCCATCTAGCAGCGTACAGAGCCCAGCTGCAGTGTGTAGTCTGGGCTCCGTCGAGGGGCTCGAAAGTGACGCTCCATTGAGCCTCCACAAACAACACAAGACAGAAATGAACCGCTGAGGCAGGAGAAAAGGGAAATGTTTCTCCTCTGAAAGAGTCGAGAAAAAAAAAGAATGACGAAGCAGGACAGGTGGTGGTGAGGGAGGGAGGGAGTGGGGGGGGGGGAGAGACAGTAAAAGGAACGAGGGAAAAGGCGAGAGAGAGAGAGAGAGAGAGAGAGGGGAGGCGACGTGCTAATGATTTGATTTGTTGTGCGCATGGATAAGTCTCGCGTGCCGCCGAGGCAGCAGCTGGAGCAGCTCGGAGGCGTCGGCGTCGGGCCGGTCCCGCGGAGGGAAGAGGAACAGACGCGTCACGCCAACTTACCTGCCGAACCCGCTCGCACAACGCAGCACCGAAAGATGCACGTAACCCTTTAATCCAGAGCCTTTCAGTGTGAGTCACATGTACCAAACCTCCCAGCCCACCGCCTCTGCCACCTCTGCTTCTCCTGCTCGCAAGCGCACACACACACACATTCATGCATGCACTCATATATGCACACACCCAACCACACACACACCCAACCACACACACAAACCTCAACAATAACAGTGATATTTACAGCCCTCCACCCGCCCCCCGCCCCCCGCCCCCACCCCCGGGAGGCTGGGTTTCTTGTCACAAAGCTGGCCCGCTCAACACACCGGTGGCTAAACGATCACTGCGGGCCAGTTTAAGAGAAGCTAGCTATTCTCCATTGCGACAGGAAGCGAGGCGCTGGTGTGAATCCCCACATCTGAGGTACTTCATTCCCTGTGAAACAATAACAAAGCCTTTTGACGTCAGCGTGGTCGTAAAAAGGGCTGAGCATGAGACTAGAGATGAACGGGAGCTCTCGGAGGGGGGGGTGTCGAACCTCTTCCTGTTGCTAGACGGTTGCTAGAAATCTGTGGTTGGTTACATGACAAGGAAGCTAGTGTTTGCTTTATATGTGTTATACTGTATCAGGTGCTGTTGTTGAATAATCAATCCATACCAGGAGGAGCTAATCCACTAGTTATGGAGGTAGGTATGACTGAGGTAAGACCTTTACTACACGACTGCATGCCCCGGTAGTTTATTTTGAAGAGCATGTGCTCCTCTAACTGGTCAATGTGACCCTCTAGTTTCTGGCCATGTTTAGTCATGTCCATTTCCCATCATGAAGGAAACGGCAGATTGTCAAGGAGACGTGCGTGGCGACGTGATTAGACGCCGTGATGGACGGGCCGTTCCGCTCAGCCTCCTCGTTTCAACGATCAGCAGACGGGCAGATGGGCAGACGGGCAGACGGGCCAATGACAACGGAAGTCAAGCTGCAGGACGGTGGACGGAGGGAGTGGAAGGTGAGCGGCGGGGCTGCCAAGTCAGCAGACCTGTCTACCGTCCACCATCACGCTTGATCCATGTGAGTGTCTATGTACGCAGTGCCTGCATCTGTGTTTGTTTGTGTGTGTTTGTGTGTGTGTGTGTGTGTGTGTGTGTGTGTGTGTGTGTGTGTGTGTGTGTGTGTGTGTCTGCTTCCAGTGCCAAGCCGTAGGGTGGAAGCAGTGGGTTGCTTTATGATGCGCAGTCTTTTGACACCTTAGCAGGAGTTGCTGACTCCTTTGTCAGGGCTTCCTTCTCGGCGGGGGGAAGTGAAATCTTTGTTTATCACCGGGGCTGTAAAGGCTAGCAGCTCTTCCTTTTGAGCTCATTGAGGAAACAAAAACAGATGCGCAAATGAACTCGCACATTAAAATGATGCACAAACACCCTCCAACAATTCCTGGTTTGGCACCCCGGCTGCCAAACAATTCCTGTAGCGTTGGTGGCGGAGAGCGTACAACGAAAACGCGCGACTATTCACATCAACGACTCTTCGATTCGTATTTGCAGGGAAATATCTTTGCGAGAGGCAACTGCTGATTTCAATAAGCAACGATTTATGGACATAATCCCCCACAGGCAGCCTGCAGACTCAGTCCTAATGAAACACACTGGTTTGGATGTGAAGAGTCCAGAGAGCTGAGCCATGTGGAAAAGAACATATGGATCACTGAGCTTCCATGGCAGCATTCCTGAACAATCTGGACATAACATTGACCGTTTTATCACCACCAGAGACGGAGAGCGCCGAGGAAGCATCCAACCGCCGGTTTCCTAGTGGGATAAGCAGCGTACGTTCTGTCTTCCTCTGAGAGAACAACCTCTTGGACGCTTGTTGCTTTTCAACAAATTCATTTATATGTTTCGTAACTTTGCACAAGCAATATCACAGAGTTGGAGATCTTTGACCATAATCGTTAAACGTTGTATTTGTGCCGTTTAAAAGGGCATTCTGGTTGGTTTGTTCTGCCAAAAACAACATGCCATATCTTTATGACCGCGCGGGTTCAAATCCCATCCCATGCTATACCGTTGCAGCAGTCACAGCTACTTTCCTACTCCGTGGCGACGCCGCTAATAAATCCTTATCGGCTTCGACTCCCGTCTTCCTGACCTGTGAGTCACTCCTTCCGCGAAACGAGATGAGACGTTTTGGATTCGCAGTTCGAGTTCACTTGGTGTGAGATCATCTGAGAAAACATGTCATCGGTTCCACTTGCACCGGACGGTGAACGGACCCCGCTTTAGTTTAGCACCGCATTCTCCAGAGCTCGTTTAGCCACGCTACGTTTAGCATACTTTTCTGGGAGGAAAACAAACCTCTTAAGTTACAGGACAGGAGGAGAGAGGAGAGGAGCAGAACAGAGAGGAAAGGGGAATTACAGTATGTCACCGTGCCCGGGGGGCGCCTTCTATTTCAGACAACATTCACTGCACTTTTCAGCACAGCTTATTAAAAGGAGTCAGTTAAGGAGGACACGGGTGGCACGCCGGCCAAACCATATACCGCCCTGAGCTGTGAGAGCTTCCCTCCCCTTCTCTATTCTCAGAGCAACAAATGCCTCTCCCAGAAAAAAACGTATACATGATATGGAGTTGTAAGGTTACACGGAGGCAAAGAAGAAGCTTTCACGTTGAACTAGCTGGTTTCTATCAAGTATCACGCAAGCTAGGCTTCTCGTTCTGTCCGTTACAAGCGTCTCAGCAGCAACAGAAGGTTTCTTTCCTGTTATCCAGTATAGTACGTGCACGTGTGGTGGAAGACTTCACGACTCAACGCCGGAACAAAAGGTTTAGATGTTGATAAGTTGTGACTCCAGCAGGTGTCACTCTAACTTGTCGTCTCTAACCTAGACGTTACTGCTACAACCACCAACTAGGCCTGTGACTGTCTGGGTCTGCTGGAGGTGGGGTCAAGTCTGTCAGTCAGTCAGTCCTCTGCCTTCACACAGGGAGAGTTCACCAGAGGTTCAACCCTGCCCAGCAGAGGAGTGTGAAACCCAGTCTGCCTGGCACACTCTGGACCGCTGAACCCAAGGCCCCCAGGGGGAGGAAATGTTTGCTCCTTGCTGTTGAAAACACCCCTACCCTTGTATATATATATATATGTGCGTATGTATGTGCTTTAGTGTGTGTCTTTGTGCGCTAAACTGCCTTGGCTGAGATAAAGATCATTGACGCTCTTTGGCGGTTTTGGCGTGGAGACTGTTTAGAGCAATCGTCTGAAGTATATGGAAGAAGAGAGACATTCTTTCTTTCTCTGAGAAACCCTTTCTGATTTCCCTGGGCACGCACAGCTTGTGCTGCTCAGTATGTTAGACGGGAGTGAAATCGTACTGTATATGCCTGCAGCACTTGAGAAACGTTTGACAGACCGCGTTTCAAGGACACAACCTTTAACTTGTTTTGCTGAGGAGTGGAGTTGAAACTGTGGGCCTAATTCTGTTTTTGTCTCAGGGATTTTTACTTTCCTAAGTCTGAGCATTTCGAACCTCGGTGCTACGACTGCTCTCATGCAGGAGTCATCCTATATAAATCTTCCATCTTCCATATCGCATAAATCTTCCTTCCTGGTAGGTTACATAACTTTGACTTCAATTCCACGGCAGCTGCAGCTTCACAAACAGACAGAAATGCTCTTGTCCTGACTCCGGACACTCACAGGCCTTGTCTGAAACAAAGGGGCGAGAGATAAGGACGCCACTGTGCCTTTCCCCACAGCTATGAGCATCTACAATGCATCATCAGGTGACCAGGGTCAACTGATAGACCCTGATAACCTCTCAAATCTTCTCCCCCCCCTCCCAACCCGACCATTTGGTCGCACCCCATGTTTTTGCGCTGCATTCCAGCCCGTGGGCTAGTTAGCCCCGCGCCCTGCAGACACAAGGACCAGAGGAATGAGAGAGTTGAGAAATATTCCCTCTTTATGCCCTAAAACGACAAACACAACAAATATGGGAACCCTTTGGATTATGCAGTACATTACTTTGATATTGAGAGCGTATGAATCCAGGGCGTGTGTTTGGTATCACCGACGATCACACAAGTATGTCAGGAAGGATGCAACAGTTATTATCAATGTGGAAACCTCAATATCGAACTGATAGCCAAATGCGTGTTCCCATGCTTAGTTAATTAGGGTTATCAATCAAAGTCGGCCATTCACGCCCCCCCACTCACACGCCCCTCTTGTGATAAATACAAGTTTCCCTCTTTGGGTTGTAGTTCGCATGCGCAACCAGCGTGATAACAGATTCTACAAACCACCAATTAAGTCCTGGGACCGAGACTTTGACTTTTGCCTAACAACTGGAATATTGTCACCGTTTTTTTGCCTTGAGTGACAATTTTACCTGCAGCTGAAAACGCCACAGAGTGCTACATTCATCATCCACTGAACTGCTGGCTGAAGGAGAGCCAAAGACTGCTCTCCATCATCCCTTGAACTGTGCCTAAACCAGAACCCAACAGGCTGTTCTCCATTGACCACTGAACTGTTATCCTAACTAGAGGAAGACCACTCTCCATCAACTCCTGCCCACGCCGAAGGCCCGCAGACGGGAGGCCCCAGGCTCCTGCATCCCGCCTGGCCCTCCACGGCGGCTCCATCACGGTCAGGAATGAGGTATATGGCTATGCTGGTGTGTTATGGGGGTTGATGCAGTCGTTGATGTGTGCTGAATGAATTGATTCTCCCTTTGCCTGTGTAGCTTATCTCCGTTCTTTGTTGCTCCAGGTTGAACTGGAGTTGATCCTGTTACAAGGCTCACTAGCGCTAATTCACCCAAAAGTGAACTCTATCCTCGGGTGGTTAAATTAAGTCATGTGGCCATTGTATGAGTTCAAATCAGTCAAGATTAATTTCTTCAGATCACGTTTTATAATTATTGTCTTGATTTATGATTGACTCCAGTTCAAGGATAATCTTGCCTTAATAACTTACTATTAATTGTTTACCTTCATAGTCAGTATCAGACATAGAGGCATATTTACAGCTATAATCACAACACATACTGCAGTGTGTGTGTGTGTGTGTGTGTGTGCATGCGCCTAAATGTATACACATGTGGAAAAAGGAGATAAAAGACATTTAGTTGTAGTTGTTCACTGCAGTTAAAGCTGGATCAAACAAACCGCCTTACTGTTGCGACGACTTACAGCGTACACAGCGCCGAGCCAGCTGAAGGAAAGTGCTACATCCTGAGTGGTAATGTTCATCCCGCAAGAGAAGAGCTGAAAGCTGCTGTGTCTCCTTAAGGTACACCATAGACAGCAGGCGCTCTGCTTGCAAACAGCATTTTTTTCCCCCCGTAATGCTAAACAGTGCAGACAGAGAGAGAGAGAGCAAGAGTAAAGAGAAAAGAAAAGGAGGAGGGTGGTGGTGGTGGTGGTGGTGGTGGTGGTGGGGGGGGGGGTGGTGGCTGCCTTCGCTCTCTTTCCCAGTTGTGTGATCAATCTTGCAAGGCTGGGTTACATGCTAATTCTGGCTCATGTGTGTCTGAAATTAGCTGAGCTCACTCTGTAAAGGCCTTTTGTTTCAGTTTCATTCAGATGGAGTGATGTAGCTTTTGATCGGTCCACACTGATTAGACTCTGAATTGTAAAAAGACTTGGACCCCTGAATTCCACTTGAAAGCTTATTTGTGTCTGACATTTGAAACCCCTGCAATTAGCCTGCCAGCTTGAATTCCCCAGTTTCATTTGAAGCAAAATCATAGAGAATTAAAACAGGGGAGGGTTCAACAAACAAGTACTGTGCATTGTAAATATACATTGTGTGCTGAAATAGGAGTATCAGAGAACAATAAAGCATTATGTCGCCACTCGTGTTCTTGTTATGCATGTCATGTGTGGCGACGTTATGAAATCCTACACGTTTTTTTTTCACGGGAACAATAAACTGTCTCAATCAATGAATCTCAATCAATCAGAAAGATGAGGAAGAGGCCGAGTGACAGGGACAAGCTACTGGCCTCGACATGGAATACATAGAAGGTCAACTACAGCCTTTCGTGATGGACATCTCAGTCCTCTACCACTGAAGGGCTCCTATAGAAAAGGAGACAGAAAAAGATTAGGCTGTGTAAAAGTTTGGACACTTTGGTTAAAACTACAGGTATTTTAAGTGCAGACAGATGCCTCCTGGGCGAGAGGGAAAGAAAGCAGTTGTGTGCATGAAAGACAAAGGGCTGTAGACCTGTCTCAAAATATTGAATCACGGCACTGAATCATGACACTGTTATTGTATCTTCAGTGTATTAGTCATACCGTGCACTGTAACCGACGAGCAATGCTTTCCTTCTTAAAGTTAAGGGAGCAGATTAGTAATAGCGCACATCTCTTTGTGCACCATGCTCCGGACTGACTTGTCCCGCACAGGTTAGTTAGTTTCCAAGGCAACCTGTCAATTATTTGTTTCGGCAGTGGCAGCAGCTTTGTCTAAAGCCTTCTAGAGCGCTCACCCTTCCCCTGCATTGTAACCCAGGAGGCCCTGCCCGTCCTGTCCTCAGTAACACTGTGTCAATGATCAACCGTCTGTCTGAACATCCAGAGATCACACACTGAGCGGCAATAAGAATGGGTAGCGCTCGCTCGACGTGAGGTACACAGGGAGACGCGAGACACACAGGGAGACGCGAGACAGGACGTTCCAACACAAAGAGAACATATTGCTGCACGCTCCATAAAATGCAACTAAGAGAGGTTATTTAATACCCTGGATGTTATAAGGCATGACAAATTACTTTTGAAACAGACCTGCCTGCACTTATGTGGTTATGGGATACTCATTAAAGCTTTTCTGTTTTGCTTTTCGCTTTGTGCATTGTTAGAGTAATACCAGAGTAATACTAAAAAATAAAGCTGATGAAGGCAAATATCCTTGTCAGATCAATCTAAATTCTGTTTACTCTGCTGCTTCATTTGGTAAGCCACCAGCTCTCACAGGAAGGAAAAGACACCGCACTCATACAAACCAACAAAAACAACAAAGCAGCATTTGCACAAAGAGACAAAATAGCTATTACATAAAATGATTGTGACTCATAACAAATTACATTCTTTTTAAAAATTATATTCTAATTATATTTTAATATATTTATAAAAGAACATAAAATACAAATAAAACAATCAAAAATCTAAATGTGTAAGATGTTATAATATGTGTCATAAGATGAAGACATGGTTTAATAAACACCCTGTAATATATGTGGCCACAAAAAAGACTCAAAGAACTATTTACATGCAATTATCTTGTACCCATAAGGTGTATAACAAGGTATAGTATTCAAAACGTATTCATTGTTTCTATGTAGTTCTTAAACAACATATCTCTTTAGAAAATTTAGACCAGTTTATTGGGTCCAGTGAATTTGATTGAATGTTTTGACAAAAGCCACCAGGTTGGGACAGTAGATTGCATGTAGCTTATGTACAAATATGGGATGTTGGGAATGAAAATGGGACGTTATGCATTAAAATAGACTGGATCATGACAATCATAGTTGTCCAAACAAAAATGCATTAGTCTCAGATTAAGGCATGTTTCCAATGTAAATCTTGTAAACATCTTCAACTGGGTGGGTAGAAAGTAGTCTATGGTTTGATCCATGTCAGTGAACCAAGACAATAACAGACTGATGTGTGTAAACTAATAATTGGCCCTTTGGGTCCAACAGTAGAATGCAGAGCTGTACAGTTTTGGTTCTGAATCAGCACACAGGCTATTTATATAAGAGGTTAGGGTCAGTAACAACTAAGAGCGGTTTCCACTGACACAAGAGACTCAGAGAGAAAAGAGGAATAAAGATGGTCCCTAAATTTGGCATGCCCAGGCTCCTTGACTTCTCTCAAAGTTCATTTTCAAAGGGATGTACATGCAGCTCAAATCAATACAATGAGAGATGCTTGAGCTAAGAAAAGAGAAGTAGGAAGAGGTGAAGCAGGACCAGGCAATGAGAGATAATGAGAGATTGGTTACCTATATGAGAGGCAATTGATGTGTAAGTATAGCACTAGCATTTCTAACATTTACATTGTGCAGTGTGTGTGTGTGTGTGTGTGTGGCACTAACATTCATGATGAATTGTCTTGCTTTAGTTTATGCATTCTCTGTAAGAACATTTACATTCATCACCGGTTTCAAAATGTAAGAAAAAAACCCATTTCACCATAAACATGTTCCTAGTGATTCCATATGTAGCCTAGACAATGGTTCCATGTAGACCCATTACTGTTTTGATTTAATGTGGTGGTCCTGTGGTTCATTGACAGCCTATTAACCAACATGGACCAAAAATACATTTGCTATGCGATGAAGTGGTTTGGAACAAAATTCACCTCTGATCTAATCATGCTTTATCTCATCAGTGTCTCAACTATAATGTCTAACTGGATGGATGCTTTCCAGTAAACTGGCATTCTCTTGTCCTCCATACAGACCTGTTACGAGGTTAACGGTTAATGTTATGTACTAGGAAATAAATAGCCAATGTTTAATTCATTAATTCTATGATAATAAACTCAATGAACTCATGATGATCAAACAATTTCAGAATGTGGTGAATCATTTCAAGGACAATAAGAGGACAATATTGTTCCGCTCTGTATAACATTGATACGTGGATGCTATTTTTATGCCATATTGAAACCTTTACAAAAGGAGCTCTATAGGTCTATATAGTCTTACATAAGTTAACAGTTAACCTCTACATAAGCCTTGAGCGGGCATTTTGGCTCCGACATTTCATCCTTCCCCCCTGGCCACAGTGCAACCCCTGAACCATCTGCATTCCACCGCATACATGTCTGACAAGGCGTGGGTCTCACTCGCCTGTTCTGTCATGCAATGGCCAGTAGGCCACTGATGTTGTCTTACAGACAGCCACTTCAGATCTTTAGTACTAATTGCAAATCCCATCAGGGCATTTTCATGACACGTGGAGGTTCAAGCCTTTGGGGTCCCTTCAGGAAACGAGAAACCAGATGGTCAGACCTCACTGAAATGACCCGCTGAAATAGCAGCCACATAGACCTTTAAGGTGGAGGCGCATCTATTGCGATTCAGCAGGGACTGCAGGAGATGCAGTATTACAGCCGCAGATCAACTCTCAGGCACCTCATTATGTGCCCTGCACCGTTCAGAAAACTATTTAGCATTCTGTATCCTGGTGAAGAGTATCCTTGAGTTCAGGATATGAACAACTGATCACAAGCCATTAGAAGTAGGTCTTGGCGATCCAGGTTCGGGTGCCATATGCAACCTTCCAAAAGGTCTGATTTCTTTAAGAGGTGCCATTGCACTCCATCGAGGAGCCTTAGCAGCACGCGAAACCAAAGGAGTAGCCTGTGGCTGTCTCGTGTATTAGGGGATTCTGGGGAAAAGCATAGAGGAGGCAGTCTGGCCAAGCATGAGTCAGAGCGACCTGTCCCAGTGGGCTGGTCCTCTCCATCCTCTAGAACATGAATCGTCAACTGGCGGCCTGCAGGCCACATCTGGCCCGCCAAAGCTTCCCATCCAGCCCGCAGGATATTAATGATTTCAGAAAATGTGAGGAGGAAAAAAATGCGTTCCGGTATTTAGAATATCTAGCATTTTTTTTCTTCCAATATTGAAGCAACCCCAAAAACAATTGAGATGGAAATTATTTTATTAGGAATGGTTTACCGAGCCCAAACTTGAGTGTTCGACCCGTGGGTTCTAAAGACGTTATACATACATCTGTCATCTTATTATTAGCAAGTAGCCTACACAACCCAATGCAGGCGTCAGGCCTACCTCACACACAAAGCTGTGCTTGCTTCGCTGGTTGTGCACTGAACAGCAGTAGCCTAGGATAGTTGACGCTGAAACAAATTCCCGTCTTTTATGAATGGAATGCGGCTTGTGCCGTATCTTCATGCAAGAATGGGGACAAACTCATAGCTCTCATTTAACATTTCATTTTATTTACTTTTTTCACATGCTCTTATTTAAAAACCTCAGCATTGGTAAATGGTTTGTTATGTTTGGAGAGAACCCAGACAGCCTGAAGAGACGCACCTGTTGCCCGCTGGCATGGGAATATCCAGCTTTCAAGGTGTAAATTTTTCTGCGACGGGTCTCTGACTGCTCAGGGTATGACTCTTTGAAAGTTGCATGCCTTGTGCAATGGTGACGCCTAAGATTGTATTCTTTTGCAACAGCGATCGTTTCATTGCAAATGAGGCATACAGGTTTAGCATTACTGAAAGTTGGCATGATGAATGCATACTTATCAGTCCATTCTTCATAAAAGCTGCGGTTTTCCTGTCAACTTTCCGCTTTAGGCTCTTTGAGAGTGACATTTTTGCTTGCCATTGATAGACAACGTGACAGCTCCCCAAAAGTGAAGCCAAAATGTCTCAATCACCCCTGGTGGCTGGCTGCAGTATAGCTGTTAGGAGTCTGTTCACACTGATATATTCTAATAAAAATAACATTAATTTTGTAAGAAAGTGAAAATATTTTAACAATAATATGCAATAATTATGCCTAAATAAAAAAAATTAAAAAATTAAAAAATGTTATTTATTTGAAAGTCCCTCCCCCACAGTGTCTGCTTAGAAAGATTCTGGCTCTTGGACAAATGTAAGTGATGACCACTGCTCTAGAAAGACCTTTATGAAACAGTCCAGCCCTCTCAGGTCGAGGACAGGGAGAAACTTGCCATCCCTCTTCAGACTCACAAAGTATACTGAGTAGAACCCACTGAAGTGTGTCTGTAGACCTAACCGTTCAATGGCGTTCTTTCCAAGCAGGATGATGACCTATTGGCTGAGGGCCAGGGAATTTTTGGGGTTCTTGACCAGAGACTTGTTGACCCCGGTGAAAGTTGGGGACCGGTGTCGGAATTGTAGCTTGTACGCCTTGGACAGTGTTGAGACCACCCAAGGGTTTGTGGTGTGCTTCCCCCAGTAACTGAGTGTCCAGGGCCTGCTACATAGCTGGCCCACACATCTCCCTGAGGGCTTACAAACCTGCCTGAAGAATGCACTTGTAGGCGTGGTCGCGACAGGGGCTTCATCCAGCCCTAAGGGTGCGTTTCTCCTTTCCCACGTAATACAAAATAAAATGTTCACTGCCACATCCAGGCAAACTGCCGAGGGCACAGGTTTCCAAAAAAAATAAAACAAAATAAAACTCACAATGCCTCTCAGACTATCAATGCCTATCCCGGGGTGTTGAATACGATAGTGAGAGGCTACAAGCTGCAGATTTCTAGTTTCTATGGCAGGTGGAGACTAAGCTCAAGTTCTAGAGGACGAAATTGTACCAAGAGAAACAGAGTTGTACCAAGAGAAACAATGGGTTTTTACTCACTTTCTATCAGAGATACCTCACTATGTTATCAGAGAACCGAGGGTTACGTCATGTAACCTAACATTTTAATGCACGCTGCATGAAACTGCAGCTCATGCATTTGTTATCAAACAAACCCTCACTCAGTTGTTCCACACCTGGGCTTGCAGGACACTGATCCGGCCATCCTCCGCTTGCAAAAGCATTCCGGTTAACAACACAGTGAGGAAGAACACACTGCAATGTATAGCTGGCTCTGCAGACATAATCTCTCCGGCATGTGAGGTGGAAGGACCCCCAGGTGTCAATGAGTAATTAAAAAGAGCCTCTGTTATGCACAACGATAGTGGTGCCTAGCATTAGCAATTAACTTAATTAACTCGCCAATTAGTGGCTCCCTGTGTATAGCCCTCTGAGTTGGAGAACTGCTACTTATAAAAAGGCTAGCCCTCCGAGCTGGAGTCCCGGCCAGAGTCCGCAGTGTTAAGAAGTGTGTTTCCCTTGCGGTAGCCTGCTGCCCTTTTCATGTTCATTTCTGTCTTCTGGTGTGCGTGACCATGTTAATTTAGTCCTATTGTACAGAGGGACTTACTGTTAGTCATTGCGTGTGTGAGTTGACATTTTATATGTACAATAAGCTAACTCGATGCTGCTGTATTATTACTGTTAACTCCTGACTTTTACACAGATATTCATGGTATCTTGCTAACCTCTTAAGCAGTAATATTTATTTGGTGCACGGGGAAGGTTGAGATGAACAGAGCGGGTTTTATTGCACTTTATAGGTAATTCAAGTTCCAATGCAATACAATCTGGCCTGATCCAATGAAAAATCTGAATTTGACAAAGGGCGTTGCCTAGCACAAAATTGGCCATGACTCATTGACCTTTTGTCCAATCATCACAAAACTTGACAGGTATGTTAACTATAGGCCCCAAAAATGTTAGAATTTGCCTATAGGGGGCGCCACATAGTCCACAAATGTGTATCATATAATGTGATTGACAAATCTTAGCTAAATTTGGTGCATTTTGACCCAAGTAATGGTCAAAATCTGATGATTGGTACGTGTGGGCATGGCCTAGGGGCTTTGGGGTGTGACATATGACAAAATTGCTTATAACTCAAGGTGGGTCTGCACAATCCCTATGAAACTTAGTTTACATGGTGTGCAAATGCAACAAACAAACAAAAGTAAACCCCAATTTGCCAGTATGGGGCGCTGTAATTGAAATTTTCCAAATTTGAGTCCAGTTGACATATTATTCACAACACTTATCAAGGTGTCCTTGCTCTATAAATTTGCATCAAGGGTCACCACGGTACTCCATACTGCTTTTTGGTAATGTACATTTTAATTTCTTTTTTTTCTTTTCCCTAAACCGCTTAAACCTAGCCACCAATTATAGATTAACTTGGAAAGGGGCGTGGTCTAACACATAATTGGTCAAACCTCATTGACTCTTGGTAGATATGTTATAAATTGGTAAATAAGTGATAGGTATAGACCCCTAAACATGTATTGACCTATAACTGGCTAAAAATGTGTTGACAGAATTTCATGACATTTGGTGCACATGCTTTAGACAGAAGTATTATTGAAGAATTGATGTTTTGCTTACGATTGATGTATGTGGGCGGAGTCTCAGTACATTCAAGTTTGGCCTTTCATATTATGGACATGTAGTACATGTTTCAGCCTTTATCACAATGATTAAACCAAATTTTGTGAAAACCAATCAAAGTGAGGCCAACCAATGGCACTTTTAGTGTGTCACCATTCATAGATGAATTCAATAGGTCATAACTGTCACATGGCCATTTTAATCATCATCGTCATCAGCAGCAGCAGCATAACAGTATCACAAGCATGTACAAAATACAATACAATACAAAAAAACTAAACACTAAAACACTGAATACTAAAGGACTATGGTACTAGGTTACATAAAACCAGGATGTACAGCGGATGGATGTCATGTTTACATATAGGCCTATAGCCTACAAGTAGGGAAGAGCGAATGAATGGATGGTACATATATACAGAGTTATATATGTTATATAACTAGTTATATAGTTATATAAGAATGGTAATGGGGTAATGAATGTGAAAGGGAATGAGTGTCACTGAAGTGTCTAAAGTGCAGGGCAATGAATGAATGGGAATGGATAATGTAAATGTCAGCAGGAAAGTGATAGATTGGGTGGCTAAATGAGCGAAATGACTGACGACTATATTTGTATTTCATCCTAACAAAAATCACGATAGTATTCCGATGATATTCCAATAGGGATTTATAGTGAGTCTGTGGTACTCAATAGTGAGACAATAGTGACTTCATCGTTCTTTATGGTATTTATATGACCATAATACTCCTATACTAACCAATAGTATTGTCGTGGTATTTGTCTAGTATCCCTCTAAAATGTATTTATTTATTTCTATAGTTCTTTTTCGTAAAATTACTCTATTCCAATACAGCATTGGATAAAAAAAAAAAAGCCCACCCACATCTCTGTAAAACGAAATGTTGAATTTAGATGTTGGGGCACATATTGCTGTGGGTGCATTCTAAGGTCGCTGGTACATGACAGATTACTCACATTTGTGTGAGCCTATGTAATCCGATTCCGCTCCAGTTCATTCTGTGAAAATCTCATGTCGTCATACTGTACCATAGGAGCGCTTCATACAGGCATGACTAAACACACACAGAATCATCCAACCGAAATGCACTTTGCACAGCTTTGAAACAAAAAACGCACATTTGTTCATCACATCCTCGGCTGTTCAACGACACTGTAACATGCACGGTTGGTCTATTTGATTATTGATGATTAGCCTGTAAGAATCTAATTAACTGCCCTTATGAAATAGGAAGTTATGTAATCTGTATCCTATCCCGGTGGATAAAGAGACCGTCCTAAAGGGGACTCAAACCCCGTGTCAGTAAAAACCCACCCTGCTGAAGTGTCCTTGAGCAACCAGCACTCTGACCTTCCTGTGCATGGGGGCAAGCTACAGTGATCAATAAAGTTGCACGTTGTTGTTCTTCTTGTTTTATAAACCATTATTTTGTTATTATCATAATA
Organism: Hoplostethus mediterraneus; assembly: GCA_034670385.1. Taxonomy (NCBI): domain Eukaryota; kingdom Metazoa; phylum Chordata; class Actinopteri; order Trachichthyiformes; family Trachichthyidae; genus Hoplostethus; species Hoplostethus mediterraneus. The sequence goes on along the minus strand of JAXDDW010000003.1, from coordinate 3,735,504 downwards.
ATAAAAAACAACTCAACTTCTTCTTCTTTATTACTAATATTATCATTACTATCATTATTATTATTTCCGTTATCATCGCCATTATTATTATTATTATTATTATTATTATTATTGTTATTATTATTAATAGTAGTAGTAGTAGTAGTAGTAGAAGTAGTAGTAGTAGTAGTAGTAGTAGTAGTATTGTTATTATTATTATTAAAGGGCCCAAAGTGATGTCTCGCCGTTGACCCGGATCGACTCTATCGTCGATCGACTTCCACACTGTACACCAAACTCGCTGCGCTCTGACCACTGCAACTTTTGCAGACTCCTCACTCCACAGACATGTCGCACAATAGCTGAAGTAAACCTGTCATTTTGGCTCATCGTTTGAGCCTCAAACAATTCACCGCAGGCGGGATTTTAATTGCAGAGCTTCTCCCCTGTCGTTTTCCTCGGATCGGATCCTAAGTTTAAAAGAGCTTGGATATGAATTATGATCATTTTTCTCACTAATGAACTGGGCCAGTAATGCAGGAGACCGCGGCGACTCTCTCATCAGTGGTTCAAGATGGCAGATTTTTATTGAGTTTTGAACAGAAATCTCGCTTTATTTTTTGCCATGAATAACGGAAACCCTTGCACCGATGGCCCCTGTATACGAAGGTAAGACGTTTTGCAAATCGGCCGGGTTTTAGGTGCGGGGATCAGTCATTTACTATATCAATTGCGATACAAATGAATTGCGGCTGATACAGAGGGAAGAGAGAGGCAGATGCGTTGCAACCTTTCCTCTTTGTGTCAAAATCATACATCAAATATTTACATTACAGGTTTTTTTTTAACCTTCAGCAGGAGTATTCCCATCAAACCCAACCAGCTCTGTACAGTAGCGCTGTTCGTTACAACTAAAGAATATTTGTAAATGCTCAGCCAAATTGTGGTGTCAGTCTGAGCTGTGTCCGTCAAAATATCACTGATGTTTGCAACATAAGGCTGCAAACCCACTCGGATAAAGTGAAAGACTACGTGCGATGTATCGTACATGTGTAAAGACAACTGGAAATGTTATGTTTTTGCCCTGCTATCCGCTCCCGGGAGAAATTAGACCAATTGATCTAGTTGAAGAATTAAAGGGAGGTATGAAAGAAGGTCGGGGACTGATCGCCACCGAGTCTAGCCTTGTATTCAGTCTCTTTTTTTTTTTCATCGCCTACTATTTAACATCAATTTTGAAAGTGTGTGACCTTAGATGTTTCAGTGCCTCAGTGTATTAAGTCAAATGTTTAGGCTATTTATATTCCGAAAAACCAAAGGCAAGCTTAAATGCTGCCTGCTCGCTCTTGCTGCAGCGTTACGGCTGTGTCTAATCCAATTGTGAGAATGCTACCCGGCATGTTTCTCTTCAATTCTTTGCCATCACAAAGATTATTGTATTCTTAGAGACCAAATCAGACGTGGGACAATATGTTTGCATTGCAATGTTGTTGCAGTGAAGGTAAATTATTTAAAACAATGCAAGCGGGCCATCAGTCCGGGTTTACTCTCCGTATCTGTGAATGGTGGAATTGCAATTGTACAAATAATAGAATTAGGCTGAATGGCTTGATAATAGTGATGATAGTGACATCAGAGAAAAATGAACACATTGCTGCGATGTTATTTTTTTAATTTCGATTTAAACCGGCTGTACTCATTTATCCTTACTGTAGCCCGCACAGATGCTCTTTTGACACGCAGTAGGATCATCTGTAATAGTGTTAATAACGTTGTTTTCCGACAAACGCGGAATAGACAGTGGGGGTTTCGTACTGATCACTGTGTAAAGTGAAAGCTGGGACAAACCAATGGAAGACTCTTGACGTTTTCAATGTTTATTTTTCAGCAGCCTAATGTATAATATAGCCCCGTCTACTCTATAGTCCCTCTGCTGGTATGAAAAGGAAGCCATTCTTTTGTAACAAATCCAACATTAACCCCTCACAAAAAAAAACCCTAAAACAATCTCAATTAAAATACATTTAAAGAGGATATTGAACAAATATCACTCTAAGTTTCAATAGGAAGAGTGTGCTGTTTTATAGTGACACCAGAGGAGATAAAATACCACAGACTGCGCTGCAAGTTCCAATAGGAATATTTGAGTGATTTCTTTCATTCGGGGTGTCGAGGCGCAGACGCACAGCGCGAGACGCACAGCATTTGAACATGAAAAGGAAAAGTTGAAATGAGACGCCTATGCAAAAGGTAATTAGTGTAAATTACATTCCCTGGCCTTTCCCATCACCATGGGGAGGAGGAAGAGGAGGCAGGGGGAATTAATTACCTTGCCTGCCCTCCTCGCTGGTGGAGAGAGGGCTGTTATGTAGAACAGTCATGGAAATGACCAAAGTCTCCGGTGGAAAATAGTTTTGGGGGGCCCTTCACACAGAATGAGACCGGCTATTATGTTGATGGCTCACTCTTGGCTACAGGGCAGCTAATAACTTAAATATATATGATGATGTACTTCCTCATGAAGGCTGAACTCTTCACAGCAGACGTCTCTGAAGAACTCGACTTTAGGTTTAAACAGGTTTTATTCTTGCTGTTTGTGGATCAGCTGCAGATGGTATTGCTTTTAGTGGCAGTGCTGCTTGTGTGAGTGCGTGTCCAGTCCTGTTGGTATGTGTCTGGGGTTTTTTTTTTTTTTTTTTTTTTTGGGTTGTTGTTGTTGCTGTGTTTGCGTTTGGTCCTTCTTGGCCCAGACAGAAGGCCATCAGGCGAGCCCGCTGGCAGGCAGGGCAGCGGTCTGATCACCCTGGGAGCCCGGTCTCATAACCCAAACTGACACCTTGATGGATGCCTGATGAACGGAGCAGGTCCAGCAGCCCCCAGCTGTGGAAAAAAAAAAAAGAAGCAAATATTCAGACACAGCCAAACGCTCGCTGCCTGCCTGCCTGCCTGCCCGCCTGCCTGCCTGCCTGCCTGGGATGTGTGGGTTCATAATGTGCGTGTGTGTGTGTGCTCATGCGTGTGCATATGTATATGTCTGTATATATCCATAGACGTTTGGAGGGAGGGGTCTGCGAGAGAATCAGACAGCCGCAGAGCTGGGCGGCAACTTCATTCTCTCACAGGTCAACCAATATTCCAGAGAGCATTCATTCAGCGGCCGCCTGGAAAAACGGACAGAGAATGACTCAGAGGCTGATGATGATGGTGATGGTGGTGACAGGGACTGCAGCAGCACGGGCAGATTGATGTTATATCCATCCACACAGCCATTATGTGTTAATATGACTTTGAATTGCTGTGTGGTTTTCTTATAGAGGGGGAACGCCGAGGCATAGGGAACGCTCCCAGCCATCGCCGGAGGGAGAAGCTGCTCTGAGCTGAGGCTGAGGGCAGAGGGGGAAGACAGGGGCAAGACACAGGGAGACTTTCTCACAAACTGCCCTCAACGCCGCTCAACGTCGCTCCCTCCTCCCCATCGCGCTTGTTTGGAGCCGCTTGATTGATATCTTCCTCACAGGCCGCGACCCACGCTTAGCGTCCAAGGTCGCAGCTTTTTAAACTTTGATTAGAATTGCAGGAAGAACCCCAGGGGCCTGCAAGGGGCCACGGCGGGGGGGGGGGCACAGGGGGGGGGACTCTTCCTGACTATTACGACGAGCATGGTGGCGTGTTTGAGCTCTTCACTGTCCACAGTTGGAGAGAGAGAGAGATGACAGTGAAAGAAGGAAAGAACAGTCATCGTCCTCTCGGCCCTCGTTTGTGCTCGTGTGCCGCCGCTCACGTCTCGCTTTCAGTTTCACTCTGCAGTGTTTTGATCTGTGTGTTGACCTGACTGTATCGCTCCATGACTCGTTTTGGAAGGGCGGTTTTGCTCAGAAAGGATGTTTTTGCGTTTTTTTGAAAATGGATAAGCCATCTTTACAAGCATCGCTTTTTGCATTATTCAAAGTTTCCGATCCGAAAAGGAAAACGAACTCCAGGGTTCAGGGATTCTCGGTGGTATTGATTTGTTGAAGCATTTAGTGGAAGAAGCTGCGGCTTTGGAGGGAGACAGAATGTGAGTTTTAAGTGAGATGAAGTGTGTTTTTTTTTTACGTGTGTGTGTGTGTGTGTGTCTCTGTGTGTGTGTGTGTGTGTGTGTGTGCGTTCGTTCTCCGTTGAAGATGAGGATATGTGAGCTCTCTGATGTGCTGAAATAGTTCACAGGTGTGATCTGAGGGTTTTGGAAGCTGGCGGCGGGGGGAGGGAGGGGGGGAGGGAGGGAGGGAGGCGGGGGGGTTCACTCTGAACTGAAATGACAGGTTAGTAGAGGCCGGTCTGACACAGCCTTGAATCGAAGCAGAATGGTCCTGGTTATTTATACAGGCTCACCTCTTCTTACACTCAACAAATTTCTCTCGAGTAAAAAACCGCCTGCAGTACTTGAGCGCATCATTCTTCTAGCTCCGTTGAGCGAAAAGAAATTCAGTTGAGATGCAAAGGGGTTTTTTTTTTTTGTTGCAATTCTCGTTTTCTCCTCAGTCGGTAAGCCTCCTGTTTTAGTGCCTCTGCCATATGTTTCAGACCTCTCTCAGTAGAAACGACTCGGAAAGCAGCACTCGGAGGTCCTTGAAGCGAAAGGCACCATCAGTTGCTGACATTAGCTCGTTTTTTTTTTGTTTTTTTTTTATTGAAGGGGAAGAGGGAGACGGGGCCCGGGATGGAGCTTCAACCCTGTTGACTGCTTACACAAGGCATTTCCGTGTTGGTTGTCATGCATGTGTGAGAGCCTTTTTTTTTTTCTTCCCCCCTCCTGCACTGTTGTTTCACACTGTGTTTGGTGTCAGCTTGTGTGGAACAGCTGCCTCTGGCTCTGACTAGCAGAGATATAAACTCCAAACCCTGTTAGGGAGAGAGATAGTGGAAGTTGCTTCAGTTACTGGCCTGTAATATAAAAAAAAAACAGAAATTTTGCTGCAAAATGAGACAACTGCCTTTTGGAAATGTGATGCTTACTTTTAAAAAATGATCAATAGCACAACATGTAACCACATTATAGTGCATTTAATAGTAATAACTTACGAAACGCTTCAACAGACAAGATCCACAATATTTGAGAGATATTAAACTTTTTTCTAAATGGATAATAGCATATATAGGAGATTTGAAGGTGGCAGAAGGGGTGGAGCATTGCCCTCAACGTGTACAGTATATATATCATCAGGAACATGTGAGAAGCGACCAGTGATGAGCTCACCCCCTGGCTGAAAGTAGAAGTGTTATAGGCTCCACAGTAACACTGAGGATGAGAGTAGCGTCTATTAAAAAGTGAGATCCTGAGCGTCTCTGTAGCTTATGAGACATACATTGCTTATGAGGGCAGAGGTTCAAACAAAGGTTAATATTTTACTGCTTCCTCGTAGAGCGCCGAGTGAACGAGCGCTTTTGTTAACTTGGACCCGTGAAGCAATACTTACACAGTGATTCCTCCAGCAGCAAGGAATCTTTTTTTTTTTTTCACACAGAGGGTGTCAAGTCTGCGTTATAACACGAGCAATATTTGGATCTGCCGGTTCCTCACACACCTTACCGTTGCGTGCTCACGCTGCAATCTCTCCATCATCTGTCCAGGCGGGGACCCCCCACCACCCCCTCGTTCCCCTCCTCCCCCCCGCACCCCACCCTTCCATCCATCTTTTATCGCCCGTTTCATCCTTCTTGTTTGTTGATAAGCCCATAGGGCCATTGGTCAGCACATACGGTGCCCATGTGCCGCTGCAGAGACAGCCTGATGGCCAGATTGGAAGCCCCATGCATGTGTGTGTGTGTGTGTGTGTGTGTGTGTGTGTGTGTGTGTGTGTGTGTGTGTGTGTGTGTGTGTGTGTGTGTGTGTGTAATTGCGAGGGGTGCATCCAAGAAATTGGTTTGTGTGGAGGTCTGTCCTTTTTGGTCTCGTAAACCATGACCCCCAGCCCACCCCCGGGCCCCCCCCCACCACCCCAGCCTGTCTTATTGCCCCGTCCCACCACTAACCCCCCCCCCCCCCCCCCATACCAAACCACCAGCCTGTTTTTTGGTGCACATTGTCCGTGGCCTTAATCCTATTGTTTGTGATAATGTCCCCCCCCCCCCCCCCCATACCAGTCCATTTGACATGGCACTCTCTGGAAGAGAACAACAGCGCGGGCTCGTTTGGCCTTTCAGCTTGACATGTCACATCACCCGCACACGCATGGAGGTACCAACAGAGTTGAACAAAGCCTTTAATGTGGCGCAGGGATGATGTAAGGTGCTGTAGTTGCGGGGGGGGGGTTACTGTAAATAACCCCGATCGCTTTTCCCGCTCACAACAAGTTCATTAAAAAAAAAAAAAAAAAAATCGTAACCATCTTTTCATATTCTATAAAGCCTTTCAGAGTGAAAAATGGTTTGCAGTTTTTAATCAAGCCTTTCATATCCTCCACATTTTCCTGCTGCTTCAGAGGGGGAGAGGAGGCGGGGGAGAGAGAGGAGAAGAGGGGGGCGGCGGGGGAGGAAGAGAAGCCCTGTTTAGAGACAGATATTGAAATGAGTGAAGGGCTGATTAACCCTGTGAGGGGAGGGAGGGGGAGGTAGGGGAGGGGAGGGGTGAGTATTTCAGGGTATACACTCTCAGATACATCAACGCAGACAGTTATGGACTCCACCTCGTACAGCCCCGGGGGGGGTGGGGGGGGGGACCCCAGCGTTCGGTGCCAGGCCCCCAGTCCAGTCATCCAGTCCAGTCATCCAGTCCAGTCATCCAGTCCTGGCTCTGGCACCCCCTCTCAGTCGCGGAAGGGAAGTGAAGCAATCGGCACCGGCCCGGCTTGCTGGCGGCCCCTTCACAGATGGCTGCAGGTATATCGCCACGCTTGGCTGATAACCAAAAGAACTTCAAAGCTCAACCGAGTGCTCGAGAGAGAGAGAGAGAGAGAGAGAGAGAGAGAGAGAGAGAGAGAGAGAGAGAGAGAGAGAGAGAGAGAGAGAGAGAGAGAGAGAGAGAGAGAGAGAGAGAGAGAGAGAGAGAGAGAGAGAGAGAGAGACAGGGACCGGGACAGTCAGAAGAAGTCAACAGGCGTTTGGAAGCGAGCAGCTTCTGGCCCTCTCCTCTCGCTCCACTCCCCCTTTTATGTGCAATATTTGCTCTCATATTGTCGTTCGCTTTACTCGCCCCGGCCTTTTTCTCCTGCTTCTCATTCACTCTCTCTCTCTCTCTCTCTCTCTCTCTCTCTCTCTCTGTCTCGCTGTTGTTCTGTCTTTCTCATCGCTTTGAAGATAGCTGTGTGTTTCTCATTACTACAACACTGTGGAAGCAGTTGTGTTGACAAAGTCGTGCGATGCTAGCCAAATACAAAAAAAATGTGCCTGTCAGTGTTACAAATGGTTGGCCCCTCCCTTGCAAATGATTTCCTTTGTGCTTTCATTTGGTTCAGTTTTTTTTTTTGGGTGGGGGGGGGGGGGGGGTGTGGTATCCTCTCGGGAGTTGTCGATTCCCTCGGTGGAAAGGGTGGACTGGTAAGATACGCATCAGAAGCAGCAGGAGGGGGAAGTGACGCCATGTGCCCACGGGGGTAATAACAGTTAGCGCTACGAAATGCAATAAAACGGCCGTTGCAATTATTTGAAATCCACGTATGAAGAGAAAATCCTGCACAGTTTCTTTTCTTTACTCCTCCCCTGATCCCCCGCGTTGGGAGAGCCGGCCTGTGTTTCAATACCGTCTCGACCTCAGCTCCTGTTTATAATTGCACCCACCCATCGCTACTGAAAACTGAAAACTTAATAGCTTTTATGAGCTCTTAGGGATGCTGTGGAGAAAGGGGGGTGGCGGGGGGGTTGGGGGGGGAGATGATAAGAAGTCATTGATTCAACGAGACAATCCCGTGGCTCTTCTAATTCCTCTCCAGCCCCGGCATGAGCAAATCCGGAGACTGAATGTCCTAACAGAGGAGGGATATTTCCCCACGGCTGCAACGCTGCCGCATGAACGTCTCCGAGGATTAGAAACTTTCAATTGCAACATATGTGCATACAGTTGTTTTTTTTGTGTTTTTTTTTTAAGCTTTCTTATAAAAAAAAGAAGAATATTAAGCTTCTTCGTCATGATTATACTAACAATGCTGATATTTCCAGTATTTATTTCTGAAAGAGTAAATAAATTGTTTTTGTTTTTTTTACGACACAAAGCAGCAGTGAAACTTTAAAAGCCTCAGCAATAAAGATCGGCGCAATAAAACACGACTTATTGTAAATGAAGCTGAAACCTTAAATCGCATCCTAACGAGGAGTGATGAGCTCGTACTGCGCTGAAGCCTGGAGGTGTTGGTGTCTTCCCCCTCGCTGCACGCTCTGCTCTGGTGAAAACGAGGATGGGGATAGCAGCGATAGCGGTGGACTGTTTCGTTATTTCTGGGCCACAGTGTGTTGCTACATCAAAAGTAGGTCTTACGCCCCTTTAGCACCACTCCTCACTTCAAAAGCCTGCAGGCGCATCGCGGCCAGCTCTGTCTGGCAGCCTTTTGAACTGACCCTTCCATTCAGCCTGAGAGGGAGTGAGGCGGAGAGTGGCAGAGAGAGATAGGGAGTGACAGAGAGAGAGAGAGAGAGAGAGAAAGAAAGAGGGAGTTGGTGGGAGGGAGCGGGGTGGAGATGAATACCCTCTTCCACCCCTAGAAGAGCTGGGGCCCATGGGCCTCAGGGGCACTGCCAGAGGTCAGGGGGGGGGTTTGGTATTCGGTGGGGTGAGGGGAGCCATGGGTCTAAGACGGATCGTGGTAGTGGTGGTGGTGGTGGTGGGGGTGGTAGCAGTGGTGGTGGTGGTGATGGTGGTGGTGTTGGTGGTGGTGGTGGGGGTGGTGGTGGTGATGGTGGGGGTTGCACATCTCACCCCTCGTCTCCTCTAACCCGTCTCCTTCTTCTTACATCTCGGACCAGCCAGGCGCCCCAGCTCTCCCCAGCTCCCCTGACACAGCCTAGCAGCTGCACACACACACACACACACACACACACACACACACACACACACACACACACACACACACACACGCTCTCACCCTTCCTTCACTTTCACAGATCCAGAAAAAGGCCAAAAGCATGACCTTTAGTCACGAGGACCTGCTCTCCTCCCTCGGCTGCTCCGGAGCAAACCCCGGGCTCGGCCAGTTGTTGTTTTTTTTTGGTACCTCATTAGGTGTGCGAGGGACGGACACGGCGTGGGAGTCGGGTTCAGCATTCATAAGCATGAGACTTGCGGCCTTAATTGGCATCCGTCTCAATACCGTGTGCATCAGGACTGCTGAGAAGAACTTTTTATCGACCTGGACGAAAAAATATCCCCCGCTAGGCTAGCAGCAAATTTCCATCCTTATAGTACGATGACTCCTCTAACACATCGTCACCATTTGTTAAAACAAACTGAACTGGGATTCTGGACCCAGGGATGATCAACACCTCAGACCACAGGAACTGGCGACTGGTTATATGCTTTCAAGTCACGTAACAAAAGGGTTTATTATACATTTATTACACAACCAATAAATCCCATCCCTTCTTCTTCCCGTGTACTTCCTTATACGCGGCTACTCACAGCTCGGGTGTTAAAGCGCCGATGGTCAAAGGAGCCGTTCCCTGTCTGGTGTCGGCTTGTTACGTGCGACTGCGAGGACGGTGTAAATAGAATCGTCTGCAGCTACGATGTTCACGATGTTCACGCTGAATCAGACGCAGAGGGCTGAGTTGGCGGGCTGCGTTCATTACCTCAGCTCTGCGGCCATACGGGCTCAGCAGCCATGTTTACGACACACTGTCGGTTGGATTAAGGACACATATGCCTTAGTAAATTGGTATGTTGAGGGCATATGTTTGTTTTTCGTGCACGTGCGTGTGCATGTGTGTGTGTGTGTGTGTGTGTGTCCTCACTGTGTGAAAGAATAGAGCATGAAAGGGGGACACGATGTAAAGTAGTGCTGGAAAGGGAGAGAGACTTTAAGAGATTTGAAATATCAGGTGTTTATATGAATCTGTACTATTGAGGCAGGAGGGAGGAGAGAGAGAGAGAGAGAGAGAGAGGGAGAGAGAGAGAGAGAGAGCGAGGGAGAGAAAGGTGTCTCTAGTCTAAATGAGTCTGATCTGTGGCTCTAACAGGCCCTGAGCAGCAGCTTCACACAGCCCGCTGAAATATCACACAGTCCTGTCGCCTGGGGAGGCATGCGCCATCCCTAACTAGTATTTGATAGCTGAGAGGAGAGGGAGGTGGAGCAGGGGGGGGGGGGGGGGGGAGACAGGGGAGGTGGAGCAGGGGGGGGAGACAGGGGAGCAGAAGGCTAGCCACATGTGGGGGGGGGGAGATATAAAGTATATGTGCTGTGATGAGCTGTGTGCTAGCTTAGCCGGTTCGCCCTTGTATGACTTTACTCTTTTCCTCTCTCTCTCTCTCTCTCTCTCTCTCCCCCCTCTCCTTTTCTCTCCCTGTACTTATCATGACCAAACACATGGACTGCCCTATATGTCTCAACTTGTCATTCAAACCCACCCCCCATATCCACCCATCCTGTTTCAAGCTGACAACTTGCAAGCGACTCCCATCGAGGACGACAGTTTGTTTTTTTTACCCACAAACACGTCTTCTTATATAATATAATTTTTTTAGCACACTGCTCTGCTCCAAGGTGTCAGTTTGCTTTTGCAATACAACTGTGTTTTGAAAACATATAGGAAGCGCCGGCCCTGCCTGCCTGTGATTGGTCCCTGGGTGCCTGGTCAAGTTGGACTGGTTCCTCTGTGCTTGGGGTTCAGCGCTGGGCCGCGAAGGGGTGTGGCATCTAATTAGACCCTCTGGGTGTGTGTGGGTGTGTGTGTGTGTGTGTGTGTTGGGGAGGTGGTGGTGTCATGCATATTGTTGACACACGTTCACACACCCGCACACACACACACAGAGTGAGCGTGTAGACCAGGCATTGTTCCAGCAGCATGTTGGATATTAATGCAGCAGTGTTGCCCCATGAGTTTGAAGCACACACCCAAAACCGAAGCTTAGCAGTCTGTTCCACGGGACAGGGCAGGGTGGCAGGGTGGGGCCGATGATGCCATCTCTTCAAAAGACTACGCTGCCTTTAGCTGCCATCTTTCCCTCAATCTGTCTCTGTCTGTACCTCTCTCTCTCTCTCTCTCTCTCTCTCTTTACACCAGCATCATCTCTAACCTGCCCTAGAATCAGTTTCACAAGAGCTTTATAAAGAAGGGCTGTGAGAATTGAAAGCGTAAAGACCACCAACTCATTTAGCACTTTGCACATGATAATCACATTAGCGGGGGTTAATGCGATCCTGCACCTCCATGCAGTGCGTATATGTACCTGTTAGGGAACACGTGAGCTCATTGGCTCGTCTGCTCATAGACAAGCCAGATATAATAGGGATCGCACATATGGAAAAAGCTATTTGTCTTCGGTCTGATTATTTTTCCAATTACTCTCTTTTGTTTTGTTGTGTCTCTCTTATTTGTCTGCTGATTGTTTTTGTGTGGGAATATAATTTTATTTGCGCGGCCGGGAAGATGTTAGATCCCTCGGAAATAAAATTAAAGGCTCCATCTGCGAAAGGTTCCTCTACAAAACCCATTCTGCTGCAGGCCCTCCGCTGAATGAACATTAGAGTGAATAATGGCTGAACTATTGATATATAGCTGATGGGAACCTGGCTCGTGGTCGTGTTTAGGTGTGTGTGTGTGTGTGTGTGTGTGTGTGTGTGTGTGTGGTGTGTTTGTGCGCGCTTGTGTACGTGAATGCATCGGTGTATTGTGCATCACGAGCTCGACTGAAGCGCGGAGCATTGTCCTTTCAAAAAAAAAAAAGAAAAGGGCTCGGGCTCACAATGCACCGCGAGAACAAGCAAACAAGGCCGGCTATTCACGTCGGCGCTGACAAACCTCACCGCCCCTCCGCGGAGTATAGGCCGATCTATAGCGCCACTGTGAAGCCCACGGCAAAATCCATACCGTACGGGTCACTCTCAAATCAATGTGACATTGTGTTGCGCCGCTTTTCTTCCACATTTTTTTTGCCGTCTGTATCAATTCGCTTTTCCGTGATGCCGTTGCTCCTGACGACGTAGAGGATGGCGGGGGCCGTTCGTTTTTTGTGACTGTGCGTCTGAATGATAAGGGTCCCCCCGGGGGCGAGTGGTTTGCTTATCAGGAAGTGTGTGTGTGTGTGTGTGTGTGTCCGTCCCCTCCCTTTGCGCTGGGCGTTTGAGCTTCAACGGAGACTTGAAGCCGTACGGGTCGAGGCAGCACGGCTCGGTAGATACGGCGAGGTCTCAGAGGCCTCGGGTACCAGACGCCCCGGTGTTTGTACGGGGGGAGAACACGTTTCCGTTTCTGTTTCTGTCTCCCCCTACTTTCTCATTCTGTGTTGCCTCAACTTCTGCCCAGGACAAATAGTTTCTTTCTTTTTTTGCCTCCACATTCATTTCTCTCTCTCTCTCTCTTTCTCTCTCTCTCTCTCTCTCTCTCTCTCTCTCTTCTCTCTCTCTCTCTCTCTCTCTCTCTCTCTGTGGGGAGGAAGTTGGGTGCTGCGCTTTGTACACTTGCTACACTCGTGATTTGATTAATAAGAAATCCAGCTCAGGCAAAGTCACTGTGCCACCCCTCCTCCTCCTCCTCCTCCTCCTCCTCATCTCCCACTCCTCTCCTCCTCCTCCTCCTCCTCCTCCTCCGTGCTTCAGCGCCTGGTTAGGCTGACCTGGCAGTATAAACAAGCCAAATGTTTTTCTCACGCCAGCTGTTTTAGGACCACATTTAACATGTGAATAGCGAGGCTGCTTATCTAGCCGCGGTCACCCCAGGGAGCCGCCGGGCCCTCGCAGCTTTTTAGTGGAGATTATAAATGCCGCCGTTATAACTGTAACTGTACACGTTGCGACAGCGCAGGTACAATCTCTATTATCTATAATCTTATCTGTCTATACCTAACAAAGGTTGTATCCAATACAGGGATTCTGTGTGTGTGTGTGTGTGTGTGTGTGTGTGTGCATTGGAACATGTGCTGAACGAACTTGTTATCTAACGGCTCGCATAAAAACCTGTTATATATCTTAGGCTGTTTGCTTCCAGGAAGGGGAAGAAGTAGGGAGTGTCACGTTTACATCTGTCAAACTGCATTTCAATGTTTGCCTTATAGGCTGTCCATATGCCGGGTGGGTCTTTGTCGTCTTTTTTTTTTTTTGCGATGGCGTGTAGTGACAGAGCGGCAGCCCTGCATGTGTGTGTGTGTGTGTGTGTGTGTGTGTGTGTGTGTGTGTGTGAGGGAGAGAGACAGTATCTCCCTGATTGCTTCTCTGATGCACTATTCTATAAATAAGCAGAGTTGAGAGAGCTAAAAAAGCCGACAGGGTGGTCAATAGTGGCCTCGGGTGATGAGAGAGAGGGAGAGAGAGAGAGTGAGAGAGAGAGAGAGAGAGAGAGAGAGAGAGGCTGGGCAGTGACAGGCCCCAGCTCCCCTACCGAGGGCAGATCTCAGGCCAGCAGGAACACAAGGCTGGGCTAAATGACATGGGTGGCTGCTCTGTACGGACAATATGTTCCTTCTCAGTGGCGTGTTCATTCTTACGTTCAACCCCCCTCCCCCCACCACCACCCCCACCCCCCCCACCACCACCCCCGTCCCTGTCCCCATTGCAGCTTTGCCACCAGTGGGCCTGTTGATTCATGAGGCCCTTGTGCCCATCATAATATCGGGGGAGGAAGGGTGGGGGTGGGTGGGCAGCAAAGGGTGAGATAATGCTTTGTCTAGACACTCAAAGGTCACTTCATTAGCTAGCTCTTTGTCCCATCCCCCCCACCCCCCAAGCCACCCAGTCAAACAGACACTGGGATGTCCAGACCCAGTTGTGGGAGAGGGTCGGTAGCCACAGGATGCCGTTCTGGTACCGCGAGGCCAGGGGGGCCGGCAACCAGACAGGCCTGGCTACTGTCTCCGGTTAGCTTCCTTTCTATCCAGCCATCATGGTGGTGAACATGGAGCAATTACAAATGACTGATGGGAAAGAAAAAAAACCCCATCTAGGTTGATTTTATGTACAGGCAATACTCAGCTGTCATTTTTGCCATCGTGGTTGAGGTGTACCTCAACCTCAACATTTGTGGTACTGGGTGGAAAAACAATGGAAGCGGATAGAATTTCTGTTCATCTCAGCCTTAAATTACAAACAGGTTTAAACTGGTGAGCGGTAATAATGCTCAGGCATGGATGAATATAGCCAACAACAACATTTACATGAAAAAAGGTTTTGAAATAACAAAAGATAACTCATAAACACCAAAAGCCAGTTGGCAAGTGTGTTGGTGTCTAAAGGATTCCTCATCAGTACCCGCTGTCATGTTGCCGGCGGAGTATAAATGACGAGTTTAATAAAAGAGAGCAAACAGAAGCAGGTCACAGGGTAGAGAATGTGAGGGCCACTTGCTGTCCACCTTCTTTTTTTTCCTCCCTCGCTCCCTCCCTCCCTCCCTCCCTTTCAGTCCCTCTCCCACCCGTGCATGGCATGCAGAACGGGCCTGATCCTCCCCAAAAGAAGATTAACAAACCCCTGACAGAGAAGTAATCTCCCTGAAACCATTGACTATTACCATTTCAACATGCTGCCTCTAAACAGTGGAAAATGCCTCTCTGGTATGCTTAATTGCAGTGTGCGGGACACACTGTATTCCTCAAGGTATGCTAAATGGAAAGCCTTGGCTACTGAAGGCATTCCAACATTGTAAATGTAAAACAATGGACCTTTACAGTTTTTATGCCTGGCACAGAGTTCAGAAATTCAAATAAACTTCAAGAGGGCATTTTTTTTTTCAAGGGAATGCCTTTGCGCCGTGTTGTTTCCGACGTCGGTGAAGTGGGTTCGGTTGATCATAAATACTTTTGTGCTTCAGTTTGGGGTCAAGAGTGATTCACGAGCGCTGCAGTCACCTTCCAACGAAGTAGAACTGGTCACATTGTTGCCCCGCGTATGTTGTCATGAGATAACGTTTCCAGCGGTTTGACCTCTCGCTGTTGCTTTCATTTAATTACTTTGAAAGCTGTTAGTTGCGCGGCGTAAAAACCAGCTGTACACCGTTTCCTAACCCGATGATTTCCGAAACTTGCTGTGCATTTCCAAGCAACAGGCTTCTTTTCTTTTTTTTCAGGATCTACTATTTCAGCACTCAGTGTTTCCCAATTTAGGGGAACGCACTGTGGCCTTTCGTTCGTTCCACCAAGTAGGCTAGGTCAAGTGAACTCTGTGACCACTGTGTTTAAACTGACAAGGAGTCAATGAGTGACTAAGATCGGAGTTGAGGAGGAATTTCTAATGGAAAGAGCAGTCAGCCCAGTTCTGGCCCCCGTGAACACCAGAGCCGTCCATTATCATGCTGGCAGATATGTAATCCTGGAATGTTCCATAAGAGGGACCAGGCCAGCTCCATGTCCGTCCATCCATCTTTCTGTCCATCAGCCTGTGCCTGTGATTATCCCGCGAGGCTCTCAGTCACACACGCGCTGTTGACGCTGGCCCTGTGACGCAACCCATCAGTCAAATTATTTTTAGCGTAAAGTCCAGGCACAGGAATCGGTAATCCAAGGAGTGACATCTGGCCTTCGGGGGGCTTATGTGATTAGCGCAGAGCCTTGCCCCTAATAGCCCAGCGGACGTTCTTCATTACCTTCCCCAAACCGGCCTGCACCTAGCCTGGTACGTGCACTGACCGGGCGCGAAAGGCGAAACATGTCCGACGCGTTAATGCTATCCAGAGGGCATACGCAGACGTCCACGTATAGATATCGCCGTCGAGGCTTTGGCGAAGGACGAGGGTGAAAGCGTAGAAACCCGCTACGCTAAAGCGACCTCTCCGCAACCGCACCGGGCTTACAGCGAGCCCTTTAATGTGCACTGCAGCTCCAATCCTGCAGCATTAGCGCTAAGACCAGATGACCATGGAGATGACGAGTAAGTCCAGAGGACAGATCCGGCAGGGAGGGAGAGAGAGAGAGAAAGAGAGAGAGAGACAGAGGTGAGACGAGAGTTAAAAAAACAAGTGAAGCGAAGTATAGTGGAGGGCTGCCAGCTTCCTACTGAATTAATCATCATCACCGCTTAAAGGGCTAATAATGACAAAGTGACCAGGCATGTCCCCTTCCTCTCTCCTTTCTGCCCCGTAGAATACACCCCACAATCATGGGAGAACATGGGCTTCCAATTATCAAGATCAAAACTCTCCGGCTTTCAAGTTGTTTGCACGTTTTTTTTTTGTTTTGTTTTGTTATTGTCTCCGTGTTTACGAGCGACTGCAAGGTTTCTTTGAGCCGAGCGACAGTTGATCAACAGTTAAGGCCTAATTGTGCGTGTGTGGCTGTCGGCATGGCCAGGTGGAAGCTCTTCGTTTGTTAGTAGTAAACTAATTTTGGGCTTTACTGGAAACTGTTTAAACATAGCATTTACTCGCAAGTCTCGTGTAATCTGCCTCGCGCTGTAATAATCATTTCAGCGAAAGAGAGAGATAAAGAAAGGGACTATTTTGGGCAGTTGTTTGCTTGGAGAGGCTTTTGCTTATTCTGAGGCAGCTTGTTCCCAGGAGTTCAGAGCCGGAGCCTCGCTGCAGTTTTGCTTTTGTTTTGTTGTCTTCAGGATCTGAGGTTGAGAGGGAGTTCAACGCCCCTCTGTTGTTTCCATAGTTGTATGAAATTTCTCCCATCTCCTTCCCTGAAGTGAATTTCGTGCACCAGTAAAACGCCGGGGCTGGGTTTGTCGAGTTGGGGAGGAAATGGCGATCATTCCTTGAGACTCGCGCTCAACTTTTTGCGGGCCCATTTTTCTTTTTTTTGTGTACAATGTTGTATTGCTCTAATGTCTCTGAGGGAGCGTCCCGTGAAAGGCTATTCTTTTAGTATTCAGTCAGTGTTTACATTGCTGCAGATGGGAACAGTGGGGATATGGCATTTCCTCTGCATGCATCAGTGGTGCACATAAACGCTCAGATCTAAAACTGCGTATCTTTCTGCTAAACACTCCTAAATGTTTGTTACATAAAAAGATGTCAAACTTTATTATGTAGTAATTACAAAACAACCAGTTCAATTACCCATTAATACAGTTTTACTACTGTAGCAACAAAAACAATATCGTAGCACTACTGGCGAAATCAGCGACAAATACCAGATGATGCGTTCAAGGTCGATTCACGCGTCTTCCTTTCGGGTTCTGTTACAGCGGTGAAGAGGTTAAGACGCCGATGCAGCGGCATAGCCACTGTATGTTTGAATGACCTGCCCTGACCCAGGCTGTCTTTATTTAAAGCTTCTGCCTACCACTCGAGTTTCAGACACTGTCTCAAATTCCTAACCTCTCACTTTCTCTCCCCTTCCTGTCCTCTTTGCTCCTCCCCTCTGTTCCCCCTCTTGTCACAGGTATGGCCTCGCAAGTGCAAGTGTTTTCCCCTCACACTCTCCAGTCAAGTGCCTTCTTTAGCGTGAAGAAACTGAAGGTGGAGCAGAGTTGTAACTGGGATATGACTGGGTACGGCACGCACAGCAAAGTCTACAGCCACAACAGCAGCAAGAACGTGTCGGCCGCCGGTGGCCCCCTGGGCATCAACGGCTCCCTGCAGGTAGCCAGCTCCACCCTACCCTACGAGCAGGCGCTCATCTTCCCAGCCAGCACGGGCCACATCGTGGTTGCCTCAGCCAGCAGCACTTCGGGGGCCTTGGGGTCTCTGCTGGGCAGCGGTGGTGGAGGCAGCAGCAGCAACAGCAGCGGTGGTGGTGGTGGTGGCGGCGGGTGGCGGTGGCGTGGGTGGAGGGGTCGGCGTTCACAACCTGACCCGCCGCAGTACGGTCAGTCTCCTGGACACCTACCAGCGATGCGGGCTTAAGCGCAAGAGCGAGGAGCTCGACAACAACAGCAGCGTGCAGATCATCGAGGAGCACGGCCCGCCGATGATCCAGAACGGAGCGGCCAGCGGGGCCACGGTGGCCACCGTGGCCACCGCCACCTCCACCGCCACTTCCAAGAACAGCGGCTCCAACAGCGAGGGGGACTACCAGCTGGTGCAACACGAGGTGCTCTGCTCCATGACCAACACCTACGAGGTGCTGGAGTTCTTGGGCAGGGGAACTTTTGGACAGGTGGTGAAGTGCTGGAAGAGGGGCACCAACGAGATCGTGGCCATCAAGATCCTGAAGAACCACCCGTCGTACGCGCGGCAAGGTCAGATCGAGGTCAGCATCCTGGCGCGTCTCAGCACGGAGAACGCGGACGACTACAACTTCGTGCGGGCGTACGAGTGCTTCCAGCACAAGAACCACACGTGCCTGGTATTCGAGATGCTGGAGCAGAACTTGTACGACTTCCTGAAGCAGAACAAGTTCAGCCCTCTGCCCCTCAAATACATCAGGCCCGTGTTACAGCAGGTGGCCACAGCGCTCATGAAGCTGAAGAGCCTGGGGCTGATCCACGCTGACCTGAAGCCAGAGAACATCATGCTGGTGGACCCATCCAGACAGCCCTACAGGGTCAAGGTCATCGACTTCGGCTCAGCCAGCCACGTCTCCAAAGCAGTTTGCTCCACTTATCTACAGTCCAGATACTACAGGTAAGGGCAGACATTGGTTTCTATTCTGTTCTGTTATTTTCTCAGCGCTCATTTGTGTTAGAAATAACAACATGGCAGCTCCAGCGATGAGAGGGCACAAAGACAAAAGACAGGGCTAGATACTTTCTCCTTCAATTTGTTCTTGCCCATACTACTTGAATGATCATAGTGTTTTCTGCATCTTGTTTGATTTATCCCTGCTTTTATAGGAATGTTTTCATAGTTGAGCTGATTATTTGGCCAACCGCTCAAATTTGCTGCCAGTCTTCTGAGCTTCTCGAGTCTGCTCTCTCTCTCTCTCTCCATTCCCGTTCTGTCTTTTCCCCTCTTTTTCTTCTTGCTCGCATCCCCTTAGTTAACCCCCCTTTCCAATGTGAGATAGGGCAGTAAAACTCAAAGGCTTGCTGAGAAACCAGCTGCTTACTGTGTTGAAGATGATAAAACAAGCATGTTGCGGTGCCGCTTTGAAGATTAAAGAATGCCTGTTTAGTTGCTTTACAACCTGCTAAAGCTGCAATAATGACATGACAGCACCTGGGATATATTTGCAGCGGCGACATTTTTCAGTGTTGTTGAGAGATTCAGGGGGAAGCGTTTTTTATTTTATTTTTTTTAATGCTCAATATAGGGGTTTTAGAAAACAACTCGGAGAAGAAGAAGGGCGCTCATCACGTGTAGTGGCAGCCTGCCCAAAGGCCTCTATTCACCCCCCAGCTCACCAGGCCCCCGGACCCCCAGCCCCCCTATTGCCATGGCTGGCTCCCATTTCCCCCGGGGATGGAGATGAGGGGTCAGCCCGAGTTCTCCTGTAATATGTCCCTGTAATCCACACCGGCGGGCCCTGCATTAGAACCAGATGACTCTATGGGAAGGCCTTTCTTCTCCCCGTCCTTCTTAAACAAGTCTTTTTCCACCCATAGCAAACAGCGTGTTTAGGTTTCAGTGTTGGGGTGGGGGTGGGGGTGGGGGTGGGGGTGGTGGTGAGGTGGTGGGGGGGGAGACCAGTGTGAGGAATCAAACAGTGTTCACACAAACACACAGAGAAGCTTTGTGTGGGGCTCAGGCCTGGGTGCCGGGGCTGGGGGGAAGAACAGGTGTGTGTGAGGCACGGTACCACACACACACACACACACACACACACACACACACACACACACACACACACCAGGCAAACTGCAGATTCTGTCAATAGAAGATTGTGGTCTTCCATAGAGTGGATTCTGTTGATAGAAGAGTTTGGTTGTGCTCTGCTGTCTTCACAGTTCATGATTATTTATTTTTGAACATACATCGTTTTCTATAACCTCTATAATAGGAAGTCAAAAGAGGAAGCTGGCATGACGTTGAGTAAACAATGAAGGAACGATCTTCTTCATCGTTCATCAGCTCTTACAGATATATATCGCTTTGTTTTGAGCTTCGGTGCTTAATTGAATTCTCTGTAAAAGCCTCGTCCTTAACCTATATAAAGATCCCTGCGTGGGAATGGCAAGGCAGCGCTAGTCTATCAGTTGAAGTAGCTCATCTTGAAGTAAACACCGCTAGTAGCCTGTGTTGTTGTTACTCCTGGGCTGTAGGTCAACAAGCAGGCCATAAAATGTTCCTGTTTGTTTTCTGGGGGAGTGAAGGGTGGAGGAGGGTGGAGGAGGAGGAGAGAGATCATCCCTTCATTTCCTCTTGGCAGCGGAGGAGGTGGGGGGGGGGTGGGGGGGAGGGGGGCTGACATTGACCAGAGAATTACCCATCAGCCACCAGGAATTAGACCAGGGAGTTGAGACTTTGAGTGTCCCCCCCCGTCTAAGCTATGGTACTGGTGTACTGTGTGTGTGTGTGTGTGTGTGTGTGTGTGTGTGTGTGTGTGTGTGTGTGTGCGTGGGTGGGTGTTTATCTGGGTGCTTCCTGTTTCGTGCATGCATGTGTGTCAACACTTGCGTTATTGGTGCATCTGTGCATTTGTGCGCTGAACGTGTGCAGGTGGCTGTTTGCTTTCACAGAGTGAGGAGAGAGACACTTTTTTTTTTTTTTTTTTCTTCACGATCCCGTCAGAAATAAGCCGCGTCGTCGTCGTCGTCGTCGCAACGGCGCAATTTGGGCCGACAGACAAACAAAAGTGCGGCTTGCGGGTTTTTGTTGTGGAAGACGAGGTTCAAACGCTCGTAGATCGAGAACATCAAACCCGATCCCTTGATCATTTTCAGATGAGTAGATAACTGGATGGTTGCTGTTGCAGGCGGAGAGGTTGCACAAAAGTGTTGCTGTCTCTGCTCGGCCTCTGGCGCTGACGCTCCACTCGACCTCCTCTACCGCTAAAAGCAAAAGACATCGGTTTTTTTTTTATTCTTGTCTAAGCAAAAATCTCTCTCTTTCTTTCTCTAAAAGCATTTTAGTAATTCTTTAAAGGGCCTCTCTTTTTGATTGATGAGGAGATTGAGATGAGAGTAAAGGAGGAATAATGAGAGTCTTCCTGCCTCTTTTGTGATTGCGCTCGCTCTTTCCAACGGCGGATCTTTTTTTCATACGGATGAAAGAGAAGGGAGAGTCGTTTCAAGCCCGTATCAGCGCCGGGCCTATCATCGCTTTTGCTTTTACTTTGCCTACGTCGTGGGAATTTGATCCACCCGAACATGGCTGTTTGCATTGGCTGTGCCCGTGGATCGTGTGTGTGCGTGTGTGTGTGTGTGTGCTGTTGAGGTTGCATGTGCTGTACCAGCCTTGCAAATGAGTTATGGATTTTCCACAAGGTTGACACATGCAAATAAAACACACCAGTATTCAAGGTAAACAAGAGACGGTGCCATTTGCGAGAACGGCTCTAGGGGTGCTTCGGAGTTTCAGCTCGGCTCGCTCCAGCGCCTGCCTGGCTGAGCTCATCTGTCCTTGTCATGCGGGCCTGTCTGTAGCGATGCAGGAAACGTGTATTAAAACGTGATATATACACAATCGCTTCACGCTCCGTGTAGTCTGTTATGTCCTTAATGTGGCCTCGGTGTTTTGTGACCTTGTGACCTCACCCTGGTCTCTTCCTCTTCCTCTTCCTCTTCCTCTAGCTAATAATGTAACAGGTAAGCCGGCTAGTGAAGCTTACCCAGATGAAGGGATTATCCCCCCCTGTCCAACTCGGGGGTGTTTGTCCTCTCTCTCTCGTCGTCGGGTGAAGACGTGGCGGGAGGAAGGCGAGACATTATTTAAGTTTGGCTCGGGTTGATGTAAAGTTCCCCCTCCCCCCCGAGGCGGTGCAGCTGGTGCGAGGCGAGCCGGGGGCCTTAGCGGTGGGTTGTTGTTGTTGTTGTTATTGTTGTTGTTCGGGAGGTTGTAACGAGGAGAGGCAGGGGTGCGAGGAGAAGCAACACGCTGGCTGACCCTAACTGACTGTCTGCCTGACTGTCTGAAGCCATCATCATCATCATCTCAGGATGTGATTTCAGCGTCTCCAAAGGCTTGCTCTATTTCCATCTCTTGTTTTTCTCTCTTTGTCTCTCTCTCTCTCTCTCTCTCTCACCCCTCCCTCCCTCCCTCCCTCTCTCACCCCTCTCTGTCTTGTCTCCCTCCTCCCCCGTTAAGAAACACCCAGAGCCTCAGCTAGTGACTCAGAGCCCGGTCACATCACACAAGCAAGCACCCCTGTGACCATCGGTTCGGTCTTTCTGTCCATCCATACCACCCACCGTACATGTACACATGTCTCACACCCATCATAGACCTCAAACACACACACACACACACACACACACACACACACACGCACACGAACGGTCTAATATAGCAGAGCTCGGGGAATTAGCCTGCTTTAGACGTGGGTGGGTGAAATAAAATAGAGCAGCCCTAATGAGTGAGCAGCGTCCCGGAGAGACGGGGGGGACGGACTCGCTCGTGTCACCGGTGATGTGAAGCGACTCGCGACTCTCGCCGGTTATCGGGCCTCATAACGCACCCAGATGGAAACTTCACAAACGGGGCTGATGTTATGGAAGCCGGTGCATGCTCCCTCCCTCCCTCACTCTCTGCTTTTAGCGCGGATATCTTTATTCATGTTGGCAGTAAAGACGGGGAGCGGGCTAACGCTAGCGTAGGATCTCTGACACCCTCGGGCTCATGCCGCCGCCTTAATAACTGATGAAATATGTATCCACCATCGGAGGTGGGTTCAGACCAGAAGAGCGTAAGACGATCCTCTCCCCCACCTGTCCGTCTATCTCTCTATCTGTTGTTAACGACACACACACACACACACACACACACACACACACACACACACACACACAACCAGACAGACAGACCAGGCCGGGCGTTCCAGCACATTTACCCTGCCTCCGTGCGAAACATCAAGGAGGTGTTTTAATGAATGAGGTTGCCATTAGTTACTGTTCTCTGAAGCGTGCGTTTAATGTGTGTGTATATGTGTGTGTGTGTGTGTGTGTGTGTGTGTGAGAGAGAGATAGGTGGGTAAACGTTGGGATCAGGTTGCTTCAGGGGGAGAAGATGGATTAGAACAGGAACAGGAAGGCAGATGCAGTTAGCGGCGGCGG
The DNA here is from genome assembly GCA_034670385.1 of Hoplostethus mediterraneus. Taxonomy (NCBI): domain Eukaryota; kingdom Metazoa; phylum Chordata; class Actinopteri; order Trachichthyiformes; family Trachichthyidae; genus Hoplostethus; species Hoplostethus mediterraneus. The sequence goes on along the minus strand of JAXDDW010000003.1, from coordinate 3,712,378 downwards.
TACGGTTAATAGTGCGGGTGGTGTTGAAGACGAGTCGCCTGAAAAGTAGCTTGAACGGGAAGGAAGGAGGCAGAGGAGGGTGGAGGGTGGAGGTGGAGGGTGGAGGTGGAGGTGGAGGTGGAGGTGGAGATAGAGGTGGAGGTGGAGGTGTGCAGAAGGTCGTTGTTTTGCATTCCTTGCCAGTACCGGGGAAAAAGCATTTCTTTCCTCCCCCCTGAGCAGTGGCACATCAGCAGCATCATTACTAATGTAGATGAGCTTTCATTTGCTTCAACCTGGCTGCTTATTATTACGTTTTTGCTGTTTCTCGTGTTTTTGTGTTTATATTTAGTTTCATTTTTAGCTTGTGACCATTCGGGGTGTCGAGGACATCGCCAGCTGTCATCCTCGGGAAACCTGGGATCCAAATGAAAGACCCCCTCCTCCCAAAAAAAACCCCCCAAAATGATAATTACTCCTCCCTGTATTCACTTCTGTGCTTTTTTTTTTCTCTCTCGTGACAGTCATAAGACCTTCGTATGCATGACAGAATCCTAATAACCTGTTTCTCATTTATAATTTGCCTCTGGGCAGCTCTTCCCAGTTGTCTCCACAGAGCAGACCTGTAGCGGCTAAGCTAATGAACCGCCGCTATGTCAAGCATATGCATCGGTACGACGTATACACACACACAACAGCTCCCCGTCGCCCCGGCGGGTAATGAAAAGAGGATAATTTCACTCTCGGGGGAGGGGGGGGGGGGGGGGGGGGGGGGGGGGGGGATGTTAAGAAAAAGGCGTGAACTTTGCCGTCCCGCTCTAGGCTGATGCTACGGATACACTCTTGACAGGCTACCTAGCTGTGTGTGCGTGTGTGTGTGTGTGTGTGTGTGTGCGTGTGTGTGTGTGTGTGTGTGTGTGTGTGTGTGTGATAGATCGTGCTTCCTGCGTTCCGCCGCGTCGTTTCATCCCGGCTACTTCTCTTTGTTCTCCCTCGCAGTTCAATTTCCATACATTTCCCAGGATATTAAGCCGGCGGAAATTAAGCTGCCTTGATAAAAACGCAGCGAGCCGCCCACTCACGCTCACGGAGGCTGCAATCTCTCGGCTCTATATTGATTGGCTTATTTGAATCGCAGGGTTTCTCTTTCTCTTTAAGCTTTTTTTTATATATATATATTTTTTTTAGATGGTTAGGGAACGTTGGCAGCGAACAGGTAGGAACTCGCTCGACCTCTGCAGGTTTGCAGAGTTGACTTCTCTTAGCGGCTCCCGGTATATATATACAGGAGCGTAGGGGGTTGCGCAGGAGCATTTTCAACACGGTTGAGTCTAAAAATCATTAACCGGATAGGTATGTTAATATTTGCGCATGCCACCGGCTTGTCTTTCTCTTCTGTGGGCTGGCAGGGTGACGGCTGTCCTCGGCGGCTGACTGGCACAGGTGCCCCCGGGTCTAAATAAATCATGAGGCCTCCTGCAGATTCAGCCCCCGCCCAAGCCTGCCATCCCTCCGCAGGGAGCTGCAGAATCCCTCAACCTACTCTCCCCCCCGCCTCCCCCCTGCCTCCCCCCCCCCGCCACCACCACCAACCGCTCCCCGCCTCTGCTCCTTCCCGCCCTCCTTTCCTTTCTCTTCTTTCCCCACCTCCCCTCACCTCTCCTTTCGCCCCCACCACCCCCTCACCTCTTCCATCCACTTGCATGAATATTTAAAAGCTAACACCAAGATGGAAAATATGCAGCGAGGGCTTGCTAAAGAAAAAAAAAAAAACGTTCATTTCGGGCTCGTGAATTTCCTAAATTAAGCCAAGTCACGGGAGAGCTGGCGATATAGGTCAGAAAGGTCCAGGTCCAGGGAGAGAGAGAGAGAGTTAGAAAGACAGACAGACAGACAGAGAGAGAGACAGACAGACAGAGGGAGAATCTGACAGAGAGAGAGAGAGAGAGAGAGAGAGAGAGAGAGACTGATCCGAGCTATAGCTGTCCAGCTGGGAGGAGGATTGGGGGGATTGTGGAGGCTGGGCAGGGCCCTGCAGTCGGCTCCACGCTGGCGGTGTCTGCTCTGACTGACTGCCACCGGTGATGGAGAGCGCCTGGTGCGCCGAGGCCTCGTGCAGTCTCCCATGAAGTTCTCAGCAGAACAAAACAGATGCATTTGTTTTCTCAATTGGAAGAATTTGCTAATGTGCCTATATGAGGGTAAATAGTTTGGCTAATTTGCGGCAGCCGAGCAGGCAGAGCTCTCCATCGCTCAGCCAGCTGGGACCCCTCGCTCTGCTACTAGCATCATCCCCGACTCAACGTAAAAATTCAGCCCCATTGTTGTTCCTCCTCCGACATTTTAGCAAATTTATACACCGCTTTTATGTCCCACCTCTCAATCCTTTTTTTTAAATGCCTTCGCTGTGTGTCTGATAGAAGGTGTTTGACAGCCCAGTTAAACATAGCTCACGTTCACGGTGACAGTTCCTTGCTCTCGCTGTTGTTGTCTATCGAAATGTTGTGATTTTTCATTACGCACGACACGAGTTAAATCACACGTAGGCTATTTTCAGCACCACACGCAATAACCGTAAATCTATACTGCTGTTTTAGAGTTATTAATACCAGATGTTGCTCACGTTGATCAAATTTGACATTTTGATGATGTCAGATATGTTATTGGAGTGAAGGTGCTCACGATGTTTCATAATGGTGATGTAAGGCATGGCAGCAACAAAAATGGTCCCTCAGGTTTGAAAATATCACTTATTCAATGATAAACTCAGCATGGAAGTATGTGCATGACACTGATGAAGTATACTGCTTTTTTTTTTCCTGTACTGCTGAAGGTATTTTTGGGTTAACAAAAGAGGAAATGAAGTTCAAAGGGAGTTTATGACATGACAATTACCAATTACACGTGTAGCTATCTGCTAGCGTTATGCAACCCTGACACACCGTAACCTCGCTTCAGAAAGGTTGAGGCCTATCAGTAGACAAAGCCTGCTCACCGGAAAATGTTCATCTTAACCACCAGAACGTGTGTCAGCCTCGTCAGTCTTTCACCGAGCTTGTGTCTGGATGGGGGTTGGACACGAGCCCAAGGAGCTTTTCATAAATAAATGCTTTTTTAGAAGATATTATAGCCACTCAAGACTCTCGTGCCGCTATAGGCCGGATCATAAAATGGGTTTGAAGCAAATCCTATTTCACCCAAGGTTGATAAATAATTTAAAATGACTAATAGCGCCTGGTGACAGAGAATGTATTGCCGCGGCGTATCAGATTGCAGCGGTTTCGTCCTGAGGCGTAATTTGTTTGGAAAAATAATTACTCCTGTATTGGATCCTGGTTAAATATTAAAAGGGTTAGCATTAGGAATGGGGCTGCATCCAGGGTTCGCTTTAGTCTACTGGAGGAGCGTTAGACATCACCGCTCCAGACAGGGTGCCACACTGGAGAAAAAAAAAACTTAACAGTAAGTGTGATGAGGCAGTATTTCATTGCTGAATTCAAACCCAATTGTATTGCTGCGTTTGATGAAGAAAGAGCAAAACGGAGACGCAAGACAGTAAATTGGGATAATGAATTTTCTCTGGAACGCCACAGCAACTTCTTGGCCGCCGAGCTTTGAAGACTAATCCCAGTGTTTTATGAGCAAAGCGCGTCGGTTTGTCTGTTGAGTTCAGCTGGTTATTGAGTGCACAAGCTGGGAGGCACCAAAGAGCATTGAGTTGCTATATATCAGCCCAGCGGAGGGAAAAAGAAACGGTGAGATTATAGACAAGAAACAAGTAGAAAATGAAATCAGGAAAAAAAAAAAAAAAAAGGAGAACAAACTAAACTAGTTTCAGACGAAAAAACAAGACAATCAATCACTATAATTGTGAACAGTAGCTAGCCATCCACACTATGCAATTTGTGTAAAGTGTGTGTGTGTGTGTGTGTAACTGGGTGATTAAACAGACAGATCAGAGGTTGTGTCCTGGCCAAGAGATAGCCCATAACCCCTGGAATAGTTAGCAATATGTTTAGCTAGCCAACATAAAACTGTAATAATGCAGGGCTGCGTAGCGGGGGTGGAGGGGAGGGAAGGGGGGGGAGGGGGGGGAAGGCGGGGGGGGGAGGGGGGGGGGGGGGGGAGTCAGGCTTATTTACCGGGCGTGACAGTGCTGCACACCGCCTGTGCAATGTTCCCGTCCTCATAATCACGTCCGACGGCTCCGGAGTATCAGGTGATTTATGCCAGGAAGGAGTTGTACATATACACACACACACACACACACACACACACACACACACACATGCATAAACACATGCAATCCAGCACCAGGTGTGCAACCGCTGGTTTTTGTACGAGCGGAGAGAACACGGCGTCCCCAGCGGTGTGCTCTCAGACGTGAGCTGGACGTAACTCACGTCACCCCTGTAAGCAGCAGCAGGGATATTAGGGAGGCATCAAACACACGAGCTACACCGACACAGTCTTTCATTATGTCCACAATCTATAGATCACCAACCAGATGGCTTCTCTTAAAAAAACAAAGTCGGTGCTTGTCCTTGTACCCAGCTAAGGGGGAATTACATGCAATTATTTTTTTTAATTTTTTTTTATCATGGCATTTCCATGTACGCACTCGTTATCATGCCAAAGCAGTATTCTTTAATCTCGCTAGGTCGTTCGCAAACTCTTGTACTTTCACCTCTCGCGCTAACCGAGAGGAACCGGTGGAGCGAAGAGGGAAGTGGACGGAGCTGGTGGGAGGGAGTGACACGTGAAGGTTTATAGCGTCTGTTGCAGGCTCGGGCACCCTGAACAGAAACCCAGTGCCCTCAGCGGGACGGTTGCACGGAGCCGCTGACCGTCGGCGCTGCGTTGAGGACTGGCGACGAAAAAGCTTTTTACAAGCGTCCGTACAAACCCGTTTCAGTCTTGTGCCTTTTTGATCCGGCGTCTTTTGTCTAAACGAGCAACATTAACATGCATCGTTTCACAGCGGTTCTAAAAGAGTCTCTCTCTGTTGCGGGCCGTCGCCGTGGCAACCCAGGCTCTTGTTCCAAAAAAATGTGTCCGTTGCCTCTGAAGGCGCAACACCTGAACTAGACCGGGGCTGTTTTGATCTGCCTGCCTGCCCCACCGACAGCTGTGCACTTCGGGGAGAGGGAGGAGAGGGAGGGCCCTTGAGCCACACTCTCATCTCACTGCTATTGTTTGCCCAGGTGGGCCAGGACACCCTGTCTTTCTCCCCCTCTCTCTCTCTCTCTCTCTCTCTCTCTCTCGCTCTCTCTGCTGCCTCTCCCTCCCCCTCTGCCTCTTTCTCTCTCCATTTCACTCCTTCTCTCTCTGCCCCTCTTTCTCTCTCTCTACCTCCTTTTCCCTTCTCCCTCGCTTCTCTCTCTCTGTCTTTTGTTCCACAGGGACCTGTGGTCCAACTGAAGCTCTCGGTTACACAAAGAAGCCCAAATTGGCTTTTATCTCAAGCCTGTTACCAGCTGTGTACATTGTGCGGATGTGCTCTCCTCTCAGGGTAGATTTTATACATGACAACATTATTGCGGCTTTGAGCCATTTGCTTTGCTCGTGCTTGCAGAGAGGCGTGCTTCTCTCACAACCTTTTACCGGAGCCGCTTCGAAATTTCCCAATAACCTTGTGGGCGCAACGTTCCCGTCTTTCCCGGTCTCTCTCTCTCTCCGGTCTTTACATGCAAAGAGAGGAGGACGTTGAGAATCCCCTGGCTGACCCCTTTCCACTTCCATCCTGGATCAATATTCGTGCCAAGCTCTTGACATAACATAGGTGTCGGAGGAGAAGAGGGGGAAGCACAAAACCTCCCAGTGGCCCAAAGTCCCAAACCACCCCTGTTATTCACGACGTCGCCATGGTGACGCAAAAGCTTCAACTCCGACACAAAGACGTGGGGGGACATGGTGTGTGTTCTTTTTCACTCTCTGTGTGTGTGTGTGTGTGTGTGTGTGTGTGTGTGTGTGTGTGTGTGTGTGTGTGTGTGTGTGTGTGTGTGTGTGTGTTTCAGAGAGAGAGACATGGCCCATTTAGCTTACCCAGAGTCCTGGCCCTGTATCCAGCTCTGCTCTGGGCACTAACAAGAACAGCTGAGAACAGCAGGGAACTTTTATTAGCGTTCCCTGTCCCCTCTCTCTCCCTCCTTCTCCCTCCTTCTCCCTCCTTCTCCCTCCTTCTCCCTCAACCCCTTTTTTTTGCATCTTGCCATCCGTTGTTCTCCTTCACCCTCTCTCTCTCTCTCTCTCTCTCTCTCCCAACCGTCCCTCCATCCCTCCCCCCTCTCTCTCTCCCAGCCTCCGTCCGTCCCTCTCCTGTTTCCTGTATTCCAACCTCCAGTCCCACATGCAAAATCTACTCGGCTTTTCAATGATCAAATCCAGAAGCCACGGGATCACACAGCCTCATCCCTCCCAGCTGGCCATTTGGGCAGCGCTTCGGTGTGTGTATGTGTGTGTGTGTGTGTGTGTAGTGTATGTGTGTGTGTGTGTGTGTGTGGCGGCATTTCTGCTTGTGTGTCTGCGTGCATCCACATCGAGTCTCCAGAGAGAGCATGCAAGTGAACTGCTCTCTGTTGGAAGAAGCGTTCGGCAGCTACTCCAGAAAGTAGCGGTGCACCGGATCTGTAGGATAGCAGAGAAGAAAAAAAAAATATATATATATATATGCAACCTGACACCTGTGCACGTCTTCATGTATATGCATGTGCAGAGGAGTTGTGGGTGTCAGAATAGCAGGGGTGTTGAAGTGTGCAGTACGAGGACAGATGGTTCGGGGAGAGGAAGAGGCCAGATACTTTTATTGTGTGTGGGGGTGTTACAGGTGTCATAGGTGGGACTGATGGCTGAACCCAGAAGGATGACAGACCCTCGTGCCGCTGACGTTGAGTTAGCTCAAACCAAATCAGACACAAGGAAAGAGTCAGCACAGGGAGGAACGAGTCTAACCAGACTCATCGTTAACTCATCGATACGCACACTGCAGCACAAATCAATCATAACTCCGGGCACCTTTTCTCCAGGAAAATGCCAGCATCGGTTTTTAAAAAGAAGCTCTCTGTGTTTGTTTGTGCGTCTGTCTGTTTGTTTTGTTTGCCTTTTCTTCACGGGGAGGGGAAGGGGGAGAGGGGGGAGAGGGAGAGGGAGAGGGGTGGGTGACGACTAAGTGCGGTGAATCGTCAATGAGTGTGTCGGTGCATCGGAGAGGCTCAGTGTGATAGCACTAGCTACCTGTCACGTTACTGTCTCCTCTTTGTTTTGAGCCTTGAAAAGCTGCTCTCTCTCTCTCTCGCTCTCTCTCTCTCTCTCTCTCTCTCGCACTCTCGCACTCTCTCCTTCCCCAACCCTCCCCCCAGAGCCTTGATTTATGAAAAGAGGCCATTTTGTGGGGCTAATTACATAAAGCTTGGTGCTGAAGGATGAAACATCTGAGGACAAGTCACTCATCGGGTCTGCACAACAGGCTTTCGGGATACGCTGCAGACACGACTGGGGGAAAGGAAACGAAAGGGGGGGAGGAAAAAAAAAAAAAAGGACATCGATATACAATTGAAACATTGCTGACCGTAATCACTCACGGATGTTGACGTCAGATGGTGACCCTCAGCTTGCTCTCTCGCCACGTGGGCACAGCGTTGAGAGGGTTTACTTCTTCATGTCTGCCCCCCCAAAAAACACGGGAAATCGACCGTGTTGGTTGACGAACACCAAGTAAGGACAGCAGTGCACCCCTACACACCCCCCCTCCCCCTTTGTTAAGCTGGGTGTGAGGGGTGCTGCTATCTGCATTAGAAGGTTCCTGCGGACCCGAATGAACTGCAGGCGGAGCTGCAGAGGAGAATGGACGCTCCGAGGGTGGCCCGGCGCTAATTGCGACCGGGCTGCATTTACTGATTATGGTTAAGTGGTTCCAAAATGGTCCCCCGCTCTCTGTTACATTGACCCACTCTCCCCCCCACCACCACCACCCACCCCCCCGGCGGCTGTGGTCAATAGCAGGCCTGTTGAGATGCCTTTCCAGTGAGGGAAGAAAACAACAGCCCCAATTGCAACAGCTTAGCCTCCGCCATTCCTCCACGCCTCGCTCTCTCTCTCTCTCTCTCTCTCTCTCTCTTCCTTCGCTTCGTCTCCCACGGCGCGTTAGGAGGGGAAGGTCAGAGGGGGGGGTGGGGGGGAGATCGCTGATTTGGAAATCAAGAGTTTGGATGAGAGATGGCGGCGGTGAAGGCGCAGGGTTTTTTCGTCGCTCTTATCTGTCCTGCGACCGGGAAAAAGGGGCTTTGTGCACACACGTTCAATGGCGTGTGGTTATTAATTGAAAGGGAAAAATTGAATCTGCAGCAGTACGTTTTTGACACAAGTAACACTACTCAACCCGTCTCTGCTCCTGGGGCTCTACTTTCTCTTAAAATAGTAGTTCAGTAGTTCAGTCTTTGTGTGCATGTGCAGGTGTGGCCCAATAGAAGTGAATGGCGTCTGTGTGCAGGCTGCATGATGTGTAAACAGGTGTGCAAGAGGGGAGAATATATAGTCAATATCATAGATAGGCAGGTAAACACCGTATACGTTTTGTGGGACCGTTCGCTTCTGCTACCAGGAGGCCCCGCGGCGGGGGAGCGGGCCGGGGGTGATCACACCGGATCACACGGGCTTTGATCTTCCCTCTGGGTTTCAACATGTCTGTGGGATAGTCATTAAGCCTGCTGATGAGAAGGTGGAGATCTCACACACCCCCCCTCTAGTGCCGGCTCGCTAGCAGGTCCCCGTGTTACCACCCGGGACCTTTTGGCGGTCCGGAGAGCCGTTGTATCGCGGTCAGCTTTTCTTGCACCGTGCACCGTTAGAGTGACGCACACACACTTTTTAGTTGTTCTTCTTGACACCCAGAGTTGACCTGAACACAAGGAGAGCAACTCTGAGCCACCTCTATCTCTGTTAAGGAGTTACTTCCTCCTAAATGTCTCTCAGAGGTTTTCTGTGCTACAGCAGGTCTAGTCTTTTTTTTTTTTTTTTTACATAACCCTAAAACACGGTGACGTAATTCCTTCCCCCATGAACGCCGGTGTCAGAAACTCTGGGCCGTGTCCAGTAAGCTGTTGAGTCTGCCCTTGTGTCATAATCTCTCCCATGCCTGGCCCTGATACCGCTCCAGTTTATGTAATAACTGATGTCACTGTGTTGGATTGCACGCAAAAAAACACCGTAGCCCCAACGCTCCTAAAAGTACCAGAATCCCTGCAGGACACAGGGTCTATTAGGGCTGTTATTCACATGGCTCACAGTTATACGAGGGGAACATTAAAAGTCCGAAAATAACAAGCCCCATTACATAAACACAGAGAAGCAATTGGGGTAAAAAAAAAAAAAAAAAGTCTCTTTTCTTATAGGAGCTAGGCAATTACTACATGGCAATTAGAGAGAGAGTGTTTTATGAGCTTGGCTTGCTGACGTAAAGGGATTGCGTGTGTGTGTGTGTGTGTGTGTGTGTGTGTCTGGGGTGTGTGTGTGTGTCTATATGTCTTTGTATATTTGCGCAAGTGGGCGTAGAGAATGAGAGAGGGGTTAGCCTTGTGTGACTAATACATCGCACACGCTTTCTGGAGCTCAAATACTAATAAGAGCACACATCACAGTGAGGGCAGTGTTCTCTGCTGTACAGGTACTACTTCTTCCCGCGGCGGGGGCGGGGACTCCTTTTGTTGTGTGTGCGCATTGGCCCGGGCTGTTTGCGGCGGCTCCTGTATGCACATCTGTGTGTGGCGAGCGCAAACACAAACACCCCCCCCGACCGACGGTGCTGGATGATCAGATTTTCAGGGCATGGTCAGTGGCTCGTGCGAGTTCATCCATCCGTACCGCGTGTGGGAAGACAGACGGGGATCTACAGACGAGCAGCTAGACAGGCAGGCAGACAGACAGACAGACAGACAGACAGACAGACCTGGCTGCAGGCGCTTTGAATGCACATTTAGGTTAGACGACTGGGGCGGATGTGTCAAGCCCCGCCTCCGCCCCAGACACAGATCCAGCAGAGGACCAGCCACGCGGGGGGGGGGGGTTACCTCTCCTAGTTCGAGGCCCGACGTCAAGCCCTCCTCACCGGGGCCGGGACGCTGCCTCGCCCCCCCCCCCCCCCCCACCACCACCACCACCACCCCCCAAGAGGGGAGGAGATCCAAGGACGTCTCCTGAAGTTTCCACGGTTGCATATCTCAGCTAGATCCGGCCTTGTTTGTTTCGCCCTGCAACATGCTCCGGTGCACCGACCCACATTAATGAAACGCTGGCGGACTTAACCCTTTAGGTGGCCGGCTAGACGGCCCGGGCCGGCAGCACAGGCTCTCCGCCATTTGTTTCTTTGTTCTAATTCCATTTGCCGGCGTTTGACATTTAGGCGAACATGTTACGGGGGGAAATGAGCTGGGTTTGTGTTTCCATGCCTGGTAATAATGAGGGGGAAGGATGGCCAGAGGAGAAGGGGGGGGGGGTCAACGCGCTAATGGATGGGTGTACATTTTGATGCCCGGCTATACTGGAGTGGTTTGGAGAGATTGGCTATCATTCTCCACCTTCTCTCCCCTCGTTATCCCGCTGTCTCTCTCTCCATCTCTGTCCTCCCCCATCCTTTGCTTTCCACTCTCATCCCTTTCTCTATCTTCGGCTCCTCCACCTTCCCATCTACGTCTTCCCCCCCCCCCCCCCCCCCTTACCCTCTCCTCCATCCTCCTCCCTGAATGCCTCTCTCCCAGAATATGAGATACATTTGTTTTCCTCTCCGCCAGGCTGTGAGAGTGGGACGTGTGGCGTGCAAAGTGCTGATGTGTTGGTTTCTGGGTAATTATAACATCCCTCGGTCTCCAAGAAAACTCTAAACTAATGTTTAATTTGCCTCGCCGCTCAAAGGAAGCCCTCCTTTTGTTATCGCCATGGCAATTAGCCGGAACCAAGGCCCAGGCATTTCCTGTGATTGTTGTGATATGCTTAGAGAGCGAATCAGAGAGAGAATCAAAACCCTGAGCCCCTCGTCTCTCACTGCCATTACCACCGTTCCTTTACTCCCTCTTCCCCTTTTTCCTCCTCCTTTCCCATCTCCATCAACACCCTGGCAAACAGAAACTTCAGCTGGTGTCTCCCAGCCAGAACATGCAGAGGTACAGGAAGTGGAGGAGAGCCTCACAAAACTTGAGGGGTGAGATAGAAAGGTTTGAGATGGGAGAGTCCATCTTCTCATTGGCCCGATCTCTCTAGTTTCAGCCAATAGTTTCGGGGTTTCAGCCAAGAGATATTGGACCTCACATACATGCACTCATGCATACTGTACACGCATGCAGTTGTGTGATTGCGGTACTGCAGCATGTCCACTATATCCTCGTGAACATGTTGTGTTTGGTCCTGAAGGGAGGCCACTCACATCGCTGCATCATCATCATCCTGGTCTATGTTAGCTTGCGTGCCATATTTGATCTGACAGAACACCTTCGACTCTTTACGGTGACCGTGCGTGAAGTTTAACGTGTCAAACTCAACCTCGACCATCTCCTCATGTCCGTATGTTAAAGCCCTCCATGCCTTTGCCGAGCTTCGGTTTCATTCGAACGAGTGAACGGATTCACGTCACCCTTATCAGCACCCGCCCCGCTGCCTGTGCTCACTCTCATAGTACCGACTGTGCGATATCATATCCACACTTCCTCTAGCCGCTAATCTCTCTCTCTCGCTCTCATCAAATTATTAGTGTTTTCCCATTTGCGGGCTTTAGCGCTGACAGATGTGGCTTCAGTGAGTCTGGAAGAAAAGACAAGGGAGTGGCGGAGGGAGCAAATGAGAGACGGCGGGATGGGAGGAGAGGTAATGGTGAGATAGTAGGAAAAACTGTAAGGGCTGTTAAACCTGAGGAGTGGCTAATCCGTGAGACGGCGCTCATCTGCTCTGGCCTGGCCTGGCCCGGCCCGGCCCGGTCTGGCCTGGCCCGGTCTCAGAGTGGCACCGCCTGGGCCCCAGCAGACAGACATAGCCTCCTGATCTATATTTCAAAGCCGGAGTAGAGAGGAATTCAGTAATGAGCTCCCATCTTCCTCTTGGTAGCGGAAGACTCTCTTTGTGGAACTAATTGAAAGTGGCATGTGGAGCGCCGGGGAGCTCTTTGGGGGCTGCGCCGCGTTTCAAGGGATGTGGAGACATAAGCTCTGCCACTGTGGCTTTTGTGTCACCGGGTCTGAAATAAACGGGTCTCTTAGAGGACAGCTATGCACTTTGCACTTGAAGGGTGGCGCTGGTGTGTTTTTGTGTGTGTGTGTGTGTGTGTGTGTGTGTGTATTTTTGTCTATAACAGCCTGTGTCCACATTTGAAACCCCCCCCCCCCACCCCCACATTCCCTATCCCTCCTTCCCTCCCTCCGCTTAATAAATCGAGTTTTCTGTGTCAGATCATCAGAGATGTGTGGTGTGTGTGTGTGTGTGTGTGTGTGTCTGCACATTGGTGCACGTGTGTGTCATGAGGGCTCCGTGGGTGCAGTGGAGGAGCGGCTCTGCTCGGGCCACGGGCTTATTCTATTACAGATATGGAAATGGCTCCAGACTCATGCAGTTAGACTGATATACCGCGTGGCATTTACTGCAATGATGAATCGGAGCCTGGCCTTAACTAGTTACACACACACGCACACACACACACACACACACATGCACACACACACACAAATGTTTTGCCAGCAGGGAGTATTTCACGGTGCGTGGCAGGTGGGTGGGCTCAAGCGTTCTCTCCAGCGTCGTAGCATTTTGAGGGCGCCTGTGGGAACATCGCGGACAGGAAGGGCATGTGTTGCTCAGGCTTCTTCTTCTGGCGTCGCTTTCCCCAACCAAATGCAGTTACGCACATTCCACAGGGGTGAGCGGGATGAGAAGGGATGTCTGTTTGTATATCTGTGTGTGTGTGTGTGTGTGTGTGTGTGTGTGGTGTTGCTGCGTTGAGCTTCCAGGATAAGGAGGGTGATGCTGATATTTAATCAGACCAGGCTCAACTACCGCTCTCATACACCACTGATTGATAGTTAGGCAAGTAGCACCCCCACCCCTCCCACCACCACCCATATGATTGTCAGAGCGTCGCTATTAGGAAGATGGAGGGGTGGGTGGGTGGAGGCGACGGGGGGGATCTTGATCCCCTTCTCAAGATCTCACCGGGGTCCCGTCTCTGTCTTCATGTGCTCGTCGTGCCGTGAACTCGGTTTCCATGTATTTGACGGTCACAGTTATTAGATGATTGTGGGCTTTTTTTTTGCTGACGCGTCTTTTTCTCCTTCAACATGACTTTAAAACAAACTACTGTACTCTACTGCAGGAGAACAAAACAGACGGACTCTATTGGATAACAATTTGACGAGAGCTCCTTAACATTCCAGCAGCTCGTCGTCGTCCTGATCCACGTCTGTTTGGCCTCAGCCGTCTCCGTCTCACCTCGTCGTGTAAACTGTGAATGAGTCGACGGGAAGCAGAACCATCTCTCCTCCTCCTCCTCCTCCTCCTCCTCTTCCTCCTCCTCCTCGGCAACGTACGATTTTCATTCTGTTTCTGGGTTTCTGTGATTACGAGCAGGGGAGCCAGGGCAGGCAGGGAACAGCCCGGCTCGGTTGCCCAGCCGTGAAGGCTTGCCCCCCCGGGGGGCCAGAGTGAGGCTGTGGAATGTGGCTGATCTGGAGTCTGGGCTTGGGCTGGAGACAACAAGGGGCCTGGGGCACGCAGCTGTGGTCTCTGGGAGGAAGGTGTGTGGAGAGAGGAAACTTCTTATCTCAATAGTATATGTGTGTATATGTGTGTATAGGGGTGGGCGACTAAAAATCAATATCGTGATTATTTCAAACTTTTACCTCGATTACAATTAATGAACGATTATTTTATTTGTTTTGTTTTATTTTGAAATTTGTTTTATTTTGAAATTGACCGGATGCTCTATGCCGTTCCTGTGTCTGACTTCCTGCCCGGCTTGACAACCAACGGTCCAAACCTGTCTGAACACGGCGTTACTGGACGGGGCGGAGGGACGTGACTGAATACCACGTAGTATTTTTACAGTTCATGAACGCAGTATTGGGGAAAGTATTTGGCCCGTTCATTCGCGGGAAAGTGATGCTACGTCTGATGCGCGCGCACACACACACACACACACACACACACACACTCACACTGGTTGCTTTGCTAACTGGCGCTTCTAGACGTTCCTCGTTCTTGTCGCCTCAATAACAATCGAAATGAACGATTTTGAAATTTGCCACGATTACCTCATTAAAATCGCGATTACGATTATAAACACGATTATCACCCACCCCTACTCAATAGTATATGTGTGTTCATGTGTGTATGCCAGCGTTTGAGCATGTTTGTGCTCATGTGAGAGTGTGTGTGTTGTTTGTATCCGTTTATCGGCCACAGCTGTGGCCCTATCCCAGGGCAGGAACTGAACCCGCCTTTTTTTCGGACTCATTTCCTGTCCGCGGGTTCAAGGCAGCGCTCTCTCGCCCGGGCCTCTCGCCGTACCCGTCCTCACCGGAGACTCCCGGAACGCGAGACAGACCCAGGATTGGCCGGTTCGCCTGTCAGCTGAGCGGGTCTTTGTTTCAGAGCGGGTTCTGTCGGGAGGAGATGACAGCTCGCTTTTGTTCTGGAGATTTCCTGTCCTGTTCTGGGCAAAAGGGTCAGCTAAAATTTGCGGAGGAGCCATACTCCCTTGCTCCCTCTCTTGCTCCCTCTTTCCTTTTCCTCCTCTCTCGCTCCGTCCCTCATATTCCCGCCACTCGAATCCCCCCCCCCCCTCCACCGGTCGCATTTCCCCACCCCGCCAGCCAATTATAGTGCCCCGCGAGTCGGAGAGAAGTGATCTGATTGGCTGTGTCGGGGGTGT